>CM055976.1:35546785-36223214 GCA_029531755.1 Holothuria leucospilota
CCTTTCTTTCCACACCTTCTTTTCTCAAGTCTTGTTACACTACGTCATCGTAAGTATTTTGGAACTCGACTTCGCCACTGATATTTT
Source organism: Holothuria leucospilota (assembly GCA_029531755.1). Taxonomy (NCBI): domain Eukaryota; kingdom Metazoa; phylum Echinodermata; class Holothuroidea; order Aspidochirotida; family Holothuriidae; genus Holothuria; species Holothuria leucospilota. The sequence continues at coordinate 35,546,873 of CM055976.1, forward strand.
AATTTGGGGTTGTGAGTTTTAAAGGAAAATATTGCGTTTGAAAAAATACCACGAGGTGACTCTAATTTAATCCCATTGTGGTCTTTTACCCTTTCAAAACATGGAACACAAATAACTTGCAGCAGATCAACACTAATCTCACAAAATATGGATAGTAAGAAGCAGCAAATTTTGTATCTAACGGGCTCATCATAGAACAATAAGCCTTGCTCACACTATGCAACATTCGTACTGCTGCATATTCATTTAGGAAGAGTGGTCATGTCAGGTCATATATGCACCCATTACGCAATACATGTTGACCTTGCTTACCATAATTCCAACAACCCTGCTCACAACAAACTACCACCACAGTTTCTGTACTGCCCCGTGCTGTACAGGATATTGGGATTCAAAAGTCATACATGGAGATGCAGCGTCATCTGTGAGTGTGCGTTATTAGTCGTTACAGGAGAGTCACTACAAACGTGTTAATATATCTGCGATAGACTTGCAAGCCCTGCATATTTCTTTTGTTTTGAACAAGTGGCAACCACTGGCATCACAGGTCCGTAAAATTTTCCATTTTGTACCATTGTCTAAGCACCAACAGTCTCTTTTACATCCGGCTTTACATCCGGCTGTTTCGAAAGTAAATCAAACCTGCTAAGGCCCAAGGGCTGCAATTCGAATTACGGAATAACTGTAACTTTGAGTATAGTACACCAGGGAGGTGATAAGACCACCTAGAGTACTGTAATATAACAGTAGTTCCATTAGGTTGTCAAACAGAAACTGCCTGGTTCAATACAGCCACAATGCAGTAACAAACAATTCCCACTACTGAACTGTACTGTACTTAGTTCGTATTTTCCGAACTTTTTGTACATGCTGTAGAAGGCGTTTGTTATTGTCTGACGTAATGTGATAGAAATGATTTGATTAGTGGATTTCAAATCAGGGGTGATGAAGGTGTAGTTTTGTATGCATAATTGTTTGGGTGAACAAATCTATTAGTTGTTACAGAAAGGTGAATTACATACATAGATACATAGATGGATTCTGGTAGCAGGCACAAATGTGCCTGTAACACCAGCTCTTCTACTCGTTAATTCACAGGCGTTCGTGACATGTATACATATGCTACACACTATAGGCCCTACAGTATATGATGGCACGACCTAACAAGGCCACTCTAAGAAAGTTTTCGTTTTTATAAAACAAGACAGAAGAATGTGAATCTGTTTGTACCTGAAAAAGTTTTGGCGGACTTGACCTTATTTGAGAGCTATAAATCTTTACCACAGATTTTTCCTTTCAAGAGATACCGTTACGACAAGTTCAGCATTTCCAGCTCAAGCCTAAAATCAGAAGTAACCTAATAAGGCCAGCGGGCGCTGTTTACAATTTTTGTACAGAGCTCTATGTACGGGTTCAGTGTTGACAGTTTGTGCGTTCAGTTTGAGGCTGCATATCTTAGCGTGCGCGTGCTTAAAATATTAAACATGTTCACGCGCATTTGCAAGGGAGTTTGCTATGCGCGTGCTGCATCAAAAATTGACGCACTGATTGTGACAGCATTTTTGACGCGCTTTGTTGACTGTATCGATGCACGACATTCGAAAGTGGCCTTATTAGGTCATGTCACTATATATATAAAGACAAGGGAAGACGTTTCGTCTGAGAAGTAGGCCCAGTGGCTGCACTGCCACCCAGTGCTTCCACACTTTAAATTCATTTTTCCTGAAATGGAATCTAAAATTAATGGAAATCAGCCATTTCATTGATTTTTAAATGATTTTAAAGTGTGGAAGCACTGGCTGTGCAACTTGGGACTACTCTTTCTCAGTTTTTATTCTTATTTTTATTTATTTTCTCGCCTTTTTTTTACTGCTTAGAATTTATCTCATGCACAAAATTGCATCTGAAGAGGTGTTGCATACACCTGTAAAAATCTGTAGTTGCAAATTCCCTTGATCATAAGGACCCTGCCCAGTTTATTGCTAACAACATTAGGGCTTGATACCTCTGGAGGCATGCGTGGTGAAGTAATGTCCTTCTGGATGTGTCACCATATTTCGAAAGAAGAAGAAGTTGAAGTTAATGCTACATCACTTCCTTGCACTGATTCTAAATTAGTACCAAAAATAGGCCTAACTTACTTAGTAGGCTACTAGTAGTAGGATACTAGTACTAGTCTAGGAGCGGTATTAAAGTCACGGCTACTGCACTTAGGGGGCAAGGTAAACTGTAAGTTACATTCTGCAGAAACACACTGTCACACATTTTGTAGCTAAGACTAAGTTACGTTAGTCACAAATTCATGATCATAAATATACGTGCACCTCACCTAAAGAAATACTGTACCCATGTTTGCGGTGGTGGAGCTTGTTCTGCACTTTGGGTTGCGGCGAGTCTTTTTGGAAGATTCTTTTTCGTTTGTGTTCGGAGGAACACTCCAGCGGATCTTCGTGAAAGTACCGCGACAGCAGACGCCATTTTCCTTGAACAAACTTTGTATCGGCGCAAGCCGGCTTGCCTAATTTTTTTTCCAACGAGGTTATGGGCAAATTTGATTTTCAAAATTTTTCAAATTTGTTTCAAAATCATGGTTAGGACTCAAATTAAGAGTCAGAGTTTAATGGACATGAGTTATTTGGCCCGTTCTTTCATAATCCGGTGTCAGAATTACAATAAAAGGGTCAGAAAGCTGTCATTTTGGGACTAGGGGTGTGGCCTATTTCCAAGAAGCTGATTATTCCATTGGCATGATTTGCCCATAACCTCGTGGGAAAAAAATTGCGCGCGCAACTTGAAGAAGTTCAGCATAGACCTTTTTCCAAATAGCAATTACAAAGGATTGTGGGATAGCGTTTTTGGTACGCCTTGTTAATGTTAATGGCATTTTACTGTGGCCAAAGAGGATGTGAACCAAAATTCTATCCCACAATCCTTTGTAATTGCTATTTGGAAAAGGGTCTATTGCATTGCACACACGGACTTGTATTGAAGTCCGTGGTGATTGCACACTACATTTTCATCTCGCCAAAGTGCGAGGGCGTACTTCCTAAATATACAATAGAGACCCTATAGTAGGATACATGAAGGGGGCGCTCCACCATTACATACAATTGCACTTTGGCCAGAAGGTGAACCCTCTACATGTACTCCCTATAAATTTTGTTTGGATCGATTTTTGACCGTGTTATGAGAGGGCAGTGAATCCTTTGTTGAATGTATTTGGTAGTGATTGAGTTGGAGATTATGCTGTGAAAAAATGGTTGAAATTGGTTCCACCTGAGCTGATTGCGAGGCTTTGGAAAGACAGCGGACCTATCTTATATATTGGTGAGTGACAAGCTTAAGGGGGACGGATCACTTGTTTTGTATTCATACGCCTGTAGCTCGGAAAGTCAATGGTCATGCTACGGGAATTTTTATGTGCCAGTAACAAGCAACACGTGAGCTTCGCATAGATGGGTCACAAGCTAGTGTTGAAAACTTTTACAAGGAATGAGAGACCGAGTAAGAAGGTCTGTACAGTGTGTAAGTCAATAGCAACAATTAATGGTGGATCGCCACCTTAAGGGGGCGCTCCGCCATTCCATAAAATTGCACTTTGACACGGAGGTGAACCCTCTACATGTAGTCCCTAAAAAATTTGTTTGGCTTGATTTTTGACCCTGTTACGAGAGGGCAGTGAATCCTTTGTTAGATGTATTTTGGTAGTGATTGGGTTGGGAGATTATGCTGTCAAAAAAAGGTTGAAACTGATACCACTTGAGCCGATTGTGAGGTTTTGGAAAGTCAGCGGATCTATCTCATATATTGGTGATGGACAAGGGGCGGGGGTGGCGGATCACAAGTTTTTTATTCATGCGCCTGAAGCTCAAAAAGTCAATGACCATGCTGCGAAAATTCTTATGAGCCAGTAACAACCAACTCGTGAGCTTTGTATTGACGGGTCACATGGTCGCGTTGAAAACTTTGACCAAGGAATGAGAGGCAGCATAACAATTAAGGCCCGTTTTAGTGTGTGAGTCGGACCAAATTTCAAGTGATCCATGAAGCTAATAATAAAGGAATGGTTACGGGTTCGTTGACAGCCTTGTACATCTGCTTATGTAGGATTATTTAATTGAGGGGGGGGGGTGACTTCAAGTTTTACAAATGCCGAGTACGACGGCCTATGGAAGAGTGTATAGTAAAGTGTCTTCAACCAGGCGGGGCCCCCCATTTCGCTCTCCACCTCCCTCCCTTGATACGCACTTGAATGCAAAATGCTCCTTCAGGTTAAAGATACCAATCACAGAACAGTCGACAAGCTGGCCGTCAGTAGATATTAAAATTACCATATCATTACGGTAAGGATTTTGCAAAGAAGTCTTAGCATTTATTTAAACTTCAGAAAGCGCGCACGTGTACCAGCAACCATTCTTCCTTTAATTCGCGTATACTTGATTTTGGTCCGTATGAAAAAGTTGTAGCATGTTAAAGTCACAAGTAAGTAAATCTCGAACTCTACAGCGCCCGAAAGGAGCCGAAAATGTCGTGTTCGAGTTGGAGGATTTGTGCTCTTGAGACCAAGCTAGGAAGTCAGGGAGTCAGGAGACTGATCGTCGTCGGGACCGTCAGTGGTGAAATCAGATGGGGGTTAGGTGCCATGTATGTCCCTCGTCGAGGACGGATCCCCGCAAGGTCGTTTAAATTTCCCCGTGTAGTCGGGAAACGTTAAAATATGAAGTAGTCCACAATAGCCAATCGCCCCTTGTGGTTTACTTGACATTTTGATTTAAATGAGGGCAGGTCCTGTAGTAAATCCCACAAATTTTCCAATTTCACGCCTAAAAACCCAAAATGCGCGCCGAAAATTTTGAATTTTACTCTCCACGACCCTTACGGCACTCCGTCTCCCTTGTCGTAGCTTCAGGCTGCAGTCCTGCATAGGGAAGATTGGACCCCTGTCGCGCAAATTCTGGCGCTATCCTCGGTCAGCGTCGGGATTACACATTTTATCGTACCTACTAGGACTATGATCCCGACTACATGTTTACAGAAGAAATTGGAAAATTTTGCGACCGGCAAAGACCACTGCTCCTGAGCTTTTCCATGCCCCTTCCCCACCCCTAATGATGTCATTTATAGGGTAGGCTCCTAAGAAACGTTCATTACAAGCCATGCTATAAACATGAATAGCGTAACATTCAAGCATGCTGAAACAAATTTTGGGGCGTGTTTCAGGCATTTTAAAGTACGGTACCAATATTTAAGGATGCAAGTGAAAAGAGGTGCTCGCTCCGAGCTCCCGACCCCCCATACATCCGGCACTTCTACTTGTATATCACACAACTTAACACCATAGACTATAAATATAAATTATAATGCGCTGGATTATCAGCATTGTCGTGGCGTACTTGGTAAGGCGCTCGACTCCGAATGTTAAGTACGCGAGTTCAAGGCCTCCCGGAGACTGGGCAGTGTGTTTTTTCTCGTTTTGCGGTTTTAGTGTTGAGGAGCTGTCGACTGTTTACAGTTGCTTTTTCTTTCATATCCTCCTTTTTGTAGCTTTTATCGACTTCTCTTTGTCCCCAATTTTTCTTTTCTTAATTAGGCTTTGTTTTGTTAATCATATCTTACTGTAAATTTCCAAATCAGGTCACTACACGCTATTGCATGTAGCCTATTATCAAGTCGTACAACCCCCCCCCCTTTCCACGTTGCATTTTTTCGCTTGAAATTGCTAATAGTTTTATGAATTTTTTCCCATTCTTAAATGAAATCGATTCCATATTTCATGTAGATTGCATTTGATACGAGCCGGTCCAAATCTGGTCAATGGACAAATCAGTTTCTTGGAAATAGGCCACACCACTAATTCCAAAATGACAGCTTTTCGACCCTTTTTTGTAATTCTGACTCCGGATTATGAAAGAACTGACCAAATAACCTCAATCCACGTAACCCTAACCTTAAATTCTAATTCCCTAACCTTCATTTTGAAACAAATGTAAAAATTTTTGAAAACCGATTTGGACTGACTCGTCCTGGGAAAAAATTAGGCCTCCGGCCAGGGGGCCGGATGCGTCCCGCGAGATCATTTCAACCGGCCCAAGAGGTTATTCATAAATATGAATTCAGAATTAAAAGGTAGCCTTCTTGGCAATAATCTCTTAGCCCACGGTGCCTATCGCTTATCCTGGTTATAAAGTTACCACTTTCCGGGTAATTCACGTAAGTCTGCTGCAAAACACTACCAGTAGGCCTATACATTACTAAACCCCTTGTATGCACAGTGTAAGATGCCAACCATTTCGCTAGACATGAATGAGGTGCAGAATCCTTCTACCTCTGTAAGTAACGGAAGCTTTGCGTCGCAAATAGGCTACTAAATTTTTTACAGAGTTAAAACTAATACATATGTAGGTCTATCTATCAGAGTACGAAATTCAGTGGGCATTGTATCGATTCCGGTAGATTCAGAAAGGGGAAAGGGGGTTTAGAACTTTCCCTCCGAAGAGATTAAACGTTAAAAATTGGACAATTTTGCAATGTAAAATAAGGAAAAAATTAAGTTGGTTTAAAAATACGCAGTTTTTTGTCGGTGCGCTTCGAGCGCACTTTTCATGTGCGCTAACTATACTTCTTTCAAAAGTTAAAAAGACAAATGGTCATATTGTGATGCTTCTGAATTGTGTAGCCTTGCACATTGTGTCGTTTAAAGATAGTGGATGAATATTCTATTGCCTACAAATAAATACAAATTTCAAAGCGTCTGGGGGCTTCCCCCAGTTCTTGCCTAGCCTTTTAGGTCTCCTATATTCCCTGTTTGGGACCCCATGGCCAGTTGGCCTGCGCCTATTGGGAAAGCTTATGGCACCCTCTCTGTGTACGGGCCGCTAGTGGATTATGACCTTCAAAATGGCCAGTCAGAGAAAAACGGTCCCCCACCCCTGCTATAAGAGGATTCTATAAGGAACTCTAATATGCACTAGGGTTCTTAAAAATGGACCCTAATATGCACTAGAGCCGTATATTGGCTCTGATATGCAAGAAGATGCTAGCATGCATAGATACCAAACTACCCTAGGGAAGTGACTTCTCATGGAGACGCAAAATAATGACGTGCATGTGAATTTTTCCCGCTGGCCTGCACTTCATCAAATGCCATTGTAACAATATAGTTTGGTTCGCGTGTGCGTGGTAATTACCAAAACCCGCCCATAAGCGCGAAAAAAATTAATAGTACTTTGGTCACCCGACCGGATATCGATACTGACTGATGCCTTATACGGATGGGGACGAGTAACTTTACTTGCTCACTGCTCAATGCCGTGAGGAAAAGTTAAGAGTTCACTACAAAGTGATATGACTGGGTTGGATAATTTTAAATTTTGGGTGCTTCTCCTGTCCCTCCAATAATCCATTTCTATCTCTTCAATCTCTCCGTTTCATCCCCTCCACCTTAAATCCCCTGACTGAGTGATTTTTCCCCCGACTGGCCATGGAAGTGGGTGGGAAGGGCCTTTCTCCCACGGTACCCCCTTTAAACACGCTACTGGTAGGGACTGAATGGAGATTTTAAAGAGGTACATCTCTCAAGCTCCCCTACTGTAAATAGGTCACTCAGTAATCATGCCAAGTAGTAAAGATGGGTTTGCGCGAAACGCGCCGAAAAATGGCACGTTTTAAGACACTGGCAATCCAACTTCGAATACATTGCATTCGAGGCTGTTTCTAATACAAACGATTACCCTACTGAGCGTCGCATACTTTACATAAGTACCATAATACGATAGTTGGGGGCAAGTAGGGGAAAAGAGGAACATGGGGAGAAGGCCTACCCAAATAGCGCCATCACTAATTGCAAGTCAGGGAAGAAGAAAAGAGCGAAATTTTGATTGCATGCGTTTAGAGTTTGAGTTACAAGCGACACATTTGGCACAAACAACGCCGATGGATAAGAAAGGAAGAAGGTGACAAACTGGACCAAAAATATCATGTCTTGACCTGTAAGTTATACCATATAATGAAAACGTAAGGTAAGCGTCTGAGAGCGAAGGGCGAGATTTTTTGCCAGAAGGTGCTGTCTTTAGGCTGTAGAAGCTAAAGGTTATAATTTCTCTGCATGGATCTTTGTATCGGTTACAAAAAGCGCATTATACACCAAAATACAACTTGAAGAAGACATCAATTAACACAAGACATGAAAAAACACACCCAAAGTTGCAACAGGCGAAAATATTGGTTACCATGTCTAATCTTTCAGTGATGGACAGGTCGCATATGGGGTACCATGGAACAAATGAAAGAGAACAAGTATATGCCATTAAAGATGAAATTTTAAAATTTTACAGAACCTGCAACGTTATGGTTACCTGTTGACAGGGGGAAGAAACAGGGGGTTGAGGGGTTACAACCCCCTCTTTCAAAGAACTCCCCCATTGACTTTGTGTTTCTCACACAGTAAATTTTTTGAAAAGATCGTCAAAACCCCCCACTGTTGAGAAGAAATCTCCGCCCCTGCCTGTTGAGAGTTCTCTATTAGCTGTATGAATCCAAACTATGAAAAAAACAATTATTACTACAGACTGAGAAGCGAGCAGAAAAAATTTTGGCAAAATTTCAAACAAAATGTGCAGAACCTCGGAATAAAATGGATCTTGCAATAAAATACAGTTGACTGCATGTAGACCTGTACTACGGCCTCCTGCTAGTTATGAATAGTACATTGCCTGAAAACTCTGATTACTATGAAATTCATTCACATTCGGGACTTATTATATCATCGTTAATTGTCAGGATAGCTGTGTATACAAAAATCATCGTGCTAAGAGCAATAGTTCGCTACACTATACTACAGTATAGGGCAGGGGTCCTCAAACTTTTTGGCTTGGTGGCCCCAACTTTCTACTCCGGAATCTTGGTGGCCCTCAACTGAAGGGTCCTTGAGAGGAGTTTAATTTGACTTGGTTTTGCAGTGTTAATAAAACGAATGCTATTTTCACTGAGACTTTTCATTTTCAATCCACTCTTGCAGATTAGTCGCGTGTGAAGTACCTGCCCCCGACACGAGTCAGATTGCTGGATCTTAGATTAGAATCACTCCCATTGCTTACTTTAACGAGAAATTTGGCAATTATTTCTTCGCTCCCGAATCCTTTTCACGACCCTCCGAAATATTTTCGCGACCCTCCGAAATTTTTTCGCGACCCTCCGAAATTTTTTCGCGACCCTCAAAAGGGTCGCGACCCCTTGTTTGCCGACCCTGGTATAGGGTATTGAAAAAACTTTGTTCTTAGCCGTATCAAGCATTTTTAGATACGGGAACTGAATACTGCGTAAGCATATGGCCATGGTCGGATTTACCCAATAGTCGAGGCAACCTGTAGATTACGGGCCCCCGATATTTTGACTTTTAGGGGGCTCCCGAAAATTTCCATGAACTTATTTTGGCTTAGCTTTTATATCTACTTCTGAGTTCTGACTGAGTTAAAACAGAAATCCTGACCTGATTTTCTACCTTTCAAAATGTAAACTTCGCAGCACTATTAGGTAAGATATTCCGGTGACAAAATACGCGAGTTTCGTAAAATCAGGGAACATTTCTCTCTTTATTGGTAAAAGTCGCATCTCAAATTCTCAATATCATGTTGCGTTTAGAAGTTTTGAATGTTTAAATAAAATATTCACTCCACACCAAAAATTGCATAATGGGAAATCTGTGATGTCATACCAGGGCTCCATTCAGGCAGACTAACTGAACATCTTGTGTATTTCTTTGTTATCTTGACACATTTAAATAAAATATGCAGACCCTTTCAGGATTGCAACATTTACTGTCAAAAAATTTTAAAGGTCAAAAGCAGTCGCCCCAAACTTATTTTGAAACAATAGCTAAATGTCACATATTTCTTGTTATTTCTCTTCCAAGTATCTTTCATGATATTTTAGGTCATAAATCTTGCAAATTCAAGGTAAACCAAACAGTTCCTCCTCGTACATTTTACAACTGAGTGAGAAAATAATGTCACATGATTCTCAAGAGCCATTCAGGAAATAGGACAGTCTACTATGCAATTCTTTAGTGGGGTGACTGCATTTTTCCTTTAAGCTCAGTTTACGATGATTGCTATTCAATGTTTCAGTGGTGCTTAGCGTTTTGATAGACGGGTTTTATACTTTTACGCCAGCTTACAATTAATGTTTGGTCTTAAGTTACAGCATTTAAAGCGTACATTGTTAAATGCTACTTTTGTCCTTGTCCGTATGTATACATACGCTAGAATTGCGAAACGTTGGCTTGGCCCATGTGCTACTGTAATAAAAGGCCAAATATTAAATGCCGAGAAGCCCAGTACACTGACTGTTTGTACTGTACGTACAAGACCTGTACATATTATCGATGAGAAAATGATCCTTTCGATACATCCATGTAAATATCTTGGTGTAAGATAACAAAATAAAATCCAAACAATTCTTACCAATCCAGTTAACTCAGAATAACAAAGCAGTGTACTGGAATGTCCCCAGGAAACAGTCAGAACTCGAGATAGAACTAAGCGAACGAACATGACACGATAATCGCACACAGAGTCTGTTACACTCTCTTAGACTGAGGATTTTCATTGCGTTCAAGTGGAAATATGCCCCCGAAAGATTTTTGACCCCCTGGAAGATAAAAAATTATTACCGTTCCCTTAATGCACCACGTTTTAGTATATCTCACGCCCATGAAAAGTTTTCGCCACCGCTGTTTCGCCCCTTTTCAATACCTTGTCTGGCTACGGGACTTTAACGACAAACTTGATTCAAAATCACAAATCAGTTAACGTAAATAATATTTACCGGTATGGCGTAAAAGCGGCAATTAAGTAAGACGCAAGCGCCTCTGGTGTCAAGTTTCAATGTCAAATTAAACACTGCATTTTTAACGAACAACAAAAATTCTTGGAAGCCATCAGCAGGTATTGCATAACATTTTGTAACCTTGAAGCAACTGAAAATTGAGAAGACTAACCCATATTCAAACAGGAATATCTTGAGTTAATGCTGAACAAGCTATAGGTGTGGGGGTGTGAAGGGCATGTAACGAGAAATTATTCTCTTTCATTTGAGATCCTTTTAAACTGTCACTGGAATATTCCTTTAATTCTCTATAATATTATATTCTCTATATATTATATGAAAGGAAATTTCGTGAAATTGAGATTACTGAAAAGATGTACCAAGGAAGCTGTTACTGCAGGTATGTCATGTGGGAAATGATGCATGCTGAACTAGTAGTAGGCTGTACTAATGGCACGTGGTTACATGAGTGCGCTAGAGAAATATTTGTGCTTTTTGCATATTCATTGTATTATTGACGTTGTTTTCAATTAACAGGATCTAGTCGTATTATGAGGCCTTACTAATAACGTATTCAAAAGGCGGCTATCATCTGCACTCAAGCAAGTGCGAAGGTCCATTTCCGACAACACATAAGCTAATTTTACCCCAAATTTTCTTAGTGCTACGTCCTGGGTTTTTAACCTGGGGGACGCGTCCCACCGGTGGGACATTTCGCAGTCTCTGGTGGGACATGAGCCTACGCATGATTACAGATATTACATATAAGATTAAAAGTGGAATACAATGATATATGTGCCTAAAATTAAGGTTATAAACGTCACCAAACTGCACCATTCCAAGTGTTTTTATACAAAATTTTCCACATATCGGGAGGGAGCAAATCCCACTCCCGAACCCTCTCCCCGTTCGACACTCATGATTGCCGCCCCTACGCTTAATGATAATGGTGGGACGTGATACATTCATAAATGCCTATTTGGGACAACAGCCAAAAAAGGATGAAAATCCCTGTGCTACGTGCTTACCTATGGTGGCGCTCCGCTAAGATCAGTGCTTTTCAGTCGGGTCCCACTCACAAAACCCTTGGGGTCAATTGAGAAGGAGGAATGGGGATAGGTATGACTGTGTAAAGAGTACTGGATTCCGATCAATGATGGGCCTCTTCTTCTTGTCTTGTTCATATTGACAAGCACATGATCTTTCGGTCAGTAGGTACTGATCACTTGACACTTCAAAATACTCATTGCTCATGGAATCATATTTGAGCCACTTATTTAAATTTCTATAAGCAAGAAATCCACCTCTAGCAGTCTTTCATTTCAACATTTTCTAAGGGGAGGACCCCACACTTTCTGTCTTTGCCATTTTGAACAATGCATGTGACTATAGTTGTACCTGCAAGTTGACCAATTTCCGTGTCGGTAGATAGACAGGGTGTTGAGGAGAAGTGGGATATCTTCCGTTGGACGAGATTTTTCAGATATGTTAAGACTGTAAGACATGTAAAGCAATAGTTACTTTTGATCTAATAATTATTCTAGGGGCAAAACGTTCCCTTAGGCCGGGGCCACCCCCTGCCCCTTTGAATGATGAGTCTGCCAAAATTGCAGGGTGGTCAAACTTCACGATGATACACGATTTCTTTAAACTGTTTCTTTGTGTAGGCCTAATTATCGGATTGTCAGACCTCAGAGATAGGCGTCAAACAGTGTTTTAAGTGAACATTTTCTTGGGAAGGCTCCCATCCCTCCTTCCAGGATTCTTGACTTTAATCTTCATCCTCACAGAGTAAGCCACTAACCCCAACGACTTTTTTTCGAAATCGTGGATTCGCACCCCAAATTTACATGAACATTTAGCGAATTGAATACTCGCCTTCATTCTATAAAGGAAAGGAAAAAATTGAGAAAAAGCACATGGTACGTTTTCGTGATTATAGGCTATTTGGGGAAAAAATTGTGAAAGTTTTCAACCAAGTATTAAATCAAAAAGAAATGATTGAGAAGCACTGACGTAGTTTGCCCGCCCGGCGGACGTGTATTACTCCTGCACCTATATAGACCCTTTACCAAATAGCAATTATAAAGGATTGTGGGATAGAGTTATGGTATGCGTCGTTTTTTTTTTTGCCACAGTTAGATGCTGTTGACAAAAACGACGCGTACCAGAACTCTATCCCACAATCCTTTGTAAATCCCATTTGGAAAAGGGTCTATTGGCTGCACTCGTGATACCAACAGTTGAAGCCTTTTCGTGCAATATGAATATTCATATATTGAAACCAATCAACAGTCGAGAGAGTAAAATCATATTGGACTCATAGATATAACGAAATTGGATGATTATGTCATTGTTTACAGGTGTTAGAGTATGTATTAATTATCTACTTGCTATAAAGCTCCCCTAAATACCATTCTATCCCCCTCTGACGGAACCTTCGACCTCTGCGAATGAATGTATTATTTTTTAGTAGCTAAACGTTTCATTTGAAACTTTTGTACAATTAACATGACCACAGGTAATGGTCCTGTTCCGAAAGGTGAAATTCCCGACAGGCAGGTATAGATTTTCTTGAGCATATATACATCATATATAAGAATTGCTGACAATGACACAAAACCCAAAGTTCTCTCAATCATGAGCTATTATTGAAAAAGTTAGACGTGGAGTTTAACATATGTGGAGTCGCTCTTGATTGGTTTAAATCATACTTCACATCTCTCGGATGAAGTTGATGAACTCCCGTACGCATGTCTTACGCCATGGAGTATCCCTGTCCTCTTTACTTCGGTTCTGGGTAAAATGATAGGTTCCTATCATATTAATTATGTTTTATGCGGACGACACACAACTGTATGTTACTTTCCATCCAATTGATCTTAATATTGCTGTTGTTAAGATGGAGGCATGTATTCGCGAAGTCAGATTGTGGATATGTAGAAGCTTTCTCTCGCTTGATGACGAAAAAACTGAAGTAATTATTTCCAGAACACCCTCTCTCGATCACATCAATTTTGATTCAGTGTTGATGCGTGTTGGAGAAAATGAAATTTCCACCAATTCTGTCATACAAAACCTTGGTGTGTAGTTAGTTAGTTAGTTAGTTAGTCAGTTAGTTAGTTAGTTAGTTAGTTAGTTAGTTAGTTAGTTAGTTAGTTAGTTAGTTAGTTAGTTAGTTAGTTAGTTAGTTAGTTAGTTAGTTAGTTAGTTAGTTAGTTAGTTAGTTAGTTAGTTAGTTAGTTAGTTAGTTAGTTAGTTAGTTAGTTAGTTAGTTAGTTAGTTAGTTAGTTAGTTAGTTAGTTAGTTAGTTAGTTAGTTAGTTAGTTAGTTAGTTAGTTAGTTAGTTAGTTAGTTAGTTAGTTAGTTAGTTAGTTAGTTAGTTAGTTAGTCAGTCAGTCAGTTAGTTAGTTAGTTAGTTAGTTAGTTAGTTAGATAATATTTAACGACATACCAACACGAATGTGTTATATAGTGTCAACTAGATAAATTCGTTTCAAGTCCTCCCCTTTAGGATACCCATCTGTCTATGGATAATCATGTTAATCACCTGTGTAAAACTGCTATGTACCACATTAGGCAAGTAGGTCTTCTTCGTATCTTAACACTCTAAGAAAGGTCTGATCAGAGGGGCATCGAACAGGAATCTGGTCAAAAATTTGACTAGATCCGGTTCAACAACGAACCAATTCTGATCACTTTTGAACCAAATCTAGTCAAATAATTGATCAGATTTCTGTTCGGTGCCTCGCTGATCAGATTCGGTTCAAATTTGACCAGACCTGTTTTAGAGTGTTCACTAGATAAGCCACGGAGAAACTTATTCATGCTGTTACAGGGCTCGATTTTAACAGTCGTCTGGTCGCCCATGAGGACCAAAATTCGTGACGGACAACCAAAAATTGGTTGGTTGTCCATCGGACAACCAAAGTTCATGCAACAAGTTAACAGACTGCTTCTAGGGTTACTGCATATTTCTTTGTGGACCACTAAATTTTCTTATAGACATCCAAAACAGGCAGTCCGCTTGTCCAATGAACAACCATAAAATTTTCTTTAAATCGAGGCCTGTGTTATATCTAGCGACCTTGATTATGCTAACCTTCTGTATGGTACCTCATCAAACCATTTTTCTGGGCTTCAAAAGATTCAGAATACTGCTGCTAGAATTGTTGCCTGGGCGAGTCGCCGCTCTCACTATGCCAAACACATACACACACGACTTCACCATCGCATAGATTCCTTGCCTTCTGCATTCGGCAAGGAATCACTAAAACCACATGATATGCTGGGACTCATAAGATAACATTTAAAATAGTGTTTTTGGTTGCTAAAGGTGGGTCAAAGGTCAAAACGTAGGTTAAAGGTTAAATCTGGCTGTATGCTGGCTGTATGCTGGCTGGAGCATGCGAGAAGAGGTCTGTTATTGAAATCGCAGGTTTGAAAAATTGGGGCTTTATCGACAAGATGGAAGGGGTGCTAATATGTATTCATGAGTTATTTACACGATCATGCACCTACCGAGTCGGTGTACTGACCACTTCTGACATGTTGTACGGTAAACTGAGGGTTAAAGAAATGTTACACACCCTCTAATCACATACAATTGCACAAATAGCACAATTAATCACTTTTCTGATGTGGGGTAAAGTTAAATTATGTTATCCCTCTTAGCAATGCATTTTTGGAAGCAATCTATTACATTGTTAATTAAAACATATAGCCTTGTGGCCTAGTTTTTAACCTCCGTATATATATTTTATGAAGTTAACTGTTTGAATGTTTCTTGAATCATAATCAGGTCAAGATGAAATCAAATTCTGAGTCAGTTTGTTTTGAACTTGAGGTTGTCAGTGCATGCAGATTAAGTATGGTACTGTAAAAAGGCCCTGAATAATGTACATAATAACTACAATCCGGTTTCAAGCACTGGCTTCAAATTTCTCACCTATATATCACAAAGTAGTTTGAATAAACACCAGTTTCGATAGAATCATTTCACAGGTGCAGCTTACGCCACGGTAGCAGGGGTTATTTGGAAAGCCATGATCAAGTTTTGAACAGAGTTCGCTAAGCTGATAAGATTCATTCAAGTGTCATGCAGAATCAGGAGTTGTTCGACAGACGGATTGGAGTCTGGGTTAAATTGATTGTGATAATAACGTTACCCGTTCGTTCCAGTAATGGATAATTGCAGGTATGTTACATGTATACCATATTTTCGTAATAGGGAGTTGTTATGGCGGTGACAAATAACAACTCCATCATGTTCTTAAAACTTCCCCTTATCTTATCTCATCTCATCTCATCTTATCTTATCTTATCACATTAGATAGAATATTAATGTAAGATATTATTCATGACGTCTACCAATCAAAAGAAGTACACATACATTCTACTTCATCTAGGGGATCGCTTAAAAAGAAAATAGTGAAGGAAAGGGATCAGGCTGTGGCCATTGAGCAGAGACGTAGGGAAAGTGAGCAGCGGGGGCCACCCCTTTTTGCCCCAGCACTCTCAAGTATACTGGTGTCGTAATTCACTTTGCAATAAACAATCATGATGTTTTGTTCATATTTTTTCTATACACAATATGAAACAAATATTCATTATTGAAAAGTTAAAAACCTAGAGTTGCCTCGCGCGAAATATTATTTCTCCTCCAACTCTTTCCATAAGAAAGAAGTTGAGTGTACATTTGCTACTTTACAATCATCCTCAGCATTTTCTTAAGTTCTAATTCTGTCTGATGAACCTATGATGAAAGAGTGTAGGGGCTCATAGATTTTCAGACAATCCATTTGCCGACATCATTGTCTTATGCAGAAATTTTTTCGGTGAGAAACGAGAGGAAGGGGAGACAACAATTACGGCCAGCATCAGAGCGTAGCCATGATTTGTCAAGGGGCTAATTCAGGCTGAGATACCGAAACAGCGCCGCAAGAGCTCGAAGCGCTCCCTCAATGGCGTAGAGTTCAGAGACCCTTATTAGGTCCCCTGGAGCTTTCACGAAATTGTGGGCATTTATGCTTTATCAATGACATTGTATTGGCACTTAACAGTCCACAAAATTCACAATTTGGCATATTTTCAGTGTAGTCTTACTCCTTCTTACTAACAGCCGGCCAGAATTGATGATGCAGAGGCGGGGTGAAGGGGAGTATGGATGATGGTGAAAGGTGTGCTTGGGCTTTGAAACAATAATAGGCCTATTATCCAAATTGTAGGGCAGGAAGTAAGATTGGGAAAACCAGTACTTAGGATGGGTGTACTCGAAGCACACCGAAAAAAAATTACATTTTAAGATGTTTTACCGATATGAGTATACATAGTAAGAAAAATATCATCAAGGGGCCGTCTCCCCCTTCGCCCCCCCCCCCCTCCATCTTTCATTAAGAGTCTCTCCCATATTGCCGGAAATTGTACTGTATAAGTTGCATCGAAACAAATTTTATTTCATAATCTCGGAATAAATCTGCTTTGAAAATTCCATGGGGATCTGCCCCTGCTTCCCAATGTTGAGCACTGCCATGGACTGCATATGCTTATGCTGTAATTTTGGTTTGTCCCTTAACATTTCAACATCTTACGGGATGAAACTGAAATGTAAAATTACCAACCCCTCACCCAGAACATTAAATCTGACCTGCGAGGCAGTTCATGAAGTTTCATTAAATAATTAAATAATGAAACAATAACTATTTTTATATTACCATTTAACCAGGGGTAGTACCAGACGGCGTGGATCATGGGTGGACGGGGGACGCGTCCCTCTCACTTTTTTGGAAGTGGAACATCTCCAATAAGTCCCCTCCCCACTTTTTCAAAAAAGATGAAAACTAAAACTGTGATGAATTATAATAAAACATAGATTACGAATTTACAGTACATTTTAAAAGGTAAATTGCGCCAAAATATGGCACCATTTGCCATAAAGACACCTTCTAATTTCCTTTTTTCAAAGGGGGAGGGGCACCCCTCCCCTTAGACCATTTCCCCAGGACGGCAATTCGCAAATGGTGAAAAGTCCCCCCCCCCCCCCAACTGTGGAGATGGATCCACGCCCTTGGATATATATTCGTAATTCTGTAGTAGACTATAGTGTGTCAGTGGGGAATGAAGAGCACTGACCAGCAGATATATCGAAAAAGTGTTCTAGTTTTGATTATTCCAAAATATATTCGTTCGTTATATAAACATAAAAATGGTGATTTTTAGTGCATGAGAACATAAAAAATAACAGCAACATTTTGCATTTAAGGTCATTCTAAGAGTTTCTTTTTAAAGAAAGAGGCTCATCTCTCTCCCCAGATTTATCCAATGATGGTCCACTCAAGTGATATTACTAATGTTCAAGTAGCAAAGGTTTCATCACCCCCTGATCATAAAAAAACGTTACTTTACTTTTGTTTGGCGTCACTAAATTTTTTTCATCATGAGATCTCAAATGAAGAATATTCAATTTAAAACAAAAGGTCTGGGAAGTGAGTTTCCTTGAATATGGCAGCCATCTGCGTCAAAAATATTGTTTGTACGATACGCGCCACTGATGGTGATCCTCCACTTAGAGAGTATCAAATAATACGTAGTTCCTTAAAATGGCCCAAAGAATTTTGATCCCTACTTTCTGGACCGGGCGCAGCCCCTTGCCCAGACTACTGGTCCCGCATTCTCGTTTCACTCCTCTCCAAAATACCTTCCCACGCCTATGTGAAGACACCCTTGGCTCCGTGCATACTTGCTACAGTAGAACTTGGTTTTGTTTTTCAACTCTGAAAATTCTTAAGGCAGCCAACTCAACTTGGTTTATTTTATGAATGCCATTCGGATTGAAAACACATATCGGTAGTCCCTTGGGCTTAAGCTGAACGTTTCTATTTCTCTTCAACTTACTGCATGAAGTGTGTCATTTGCTTTCAAGTCCAAAATTTGAAAGGGACATCGCAAAGAAAGACAGTCCCCCCCCCCCCACACACACACACCTTTCTTTTCAACCGAACTTTCACATTTTCTTGTATTTTCTTAACCATTGGTTGTTCAAAAAATTTCATTGAAAAGATTGAAAGAAGGTATACCCTTTTTTTGCTTCCGATATAGGAAGTGCCGTGTCCCAAGACTAAAATTACGGGCGAGGCCGCCGTTTTTTATATGTTTGCTGTGTTGTGGGGTATCGGTAACATGTTCTGATGACAGTGCCAATATACATACAATAGATGATTCCACTTTAACTTTGGCGTCAACTTCCGGAGACATTTGCAGATATGAAGACTTTTTTCAAAGGGCCCATTGTGACGAAAGGAAGATGACCTTTATACCTACTTCAACAGGATGTGAGAACGCCACTCTTCTGGAGCTTCAAAGGAATTCAATAACAAAAATAACATCAGACGAGATGTTCGGGTTTAAAAATGTTCGAACACTTGATTTGTCTCAAAATGGTATTTCAGTTATTATTCCTGGTACTTTCATCCATAATACCAAGCTTAGAAATATCATTATGTCCGATAACAGGCTATCTTGTATTTTTAGTGAGACTTTTTTAGGCCTAGAAGTGTTGTCACGAATCTACTTGTCTAGGAATGAAATAAATGACATTGACAGCGATGCTTTTAAAGGATCCAACTCAGTACATTCAGGTCATCTTAATGAAAATAACATCCACGTACTACCTGAAAAAGTTTTTAACAGTCTGACGGAATTGAAATTCCTCAACCTTAGCCATAATGTAATTTATGAACTATTTAAAGACGTTTTTAAAGGTCTTATTAAATTACAAACTTTGGATTTAAAGTGTAATAATCTCATTTATGTACCGCATAACATATTTCAAGGTCTCGAGTCCCTTGCAAATGTTTTGTTATCTGAAAATAGAATTATTTTTTTAGCACCTCCTGAATCTATCGGTCTTGAAATGTACCTTGATATTTTAGATTTGTGCAATAACGACATCAGACGGTCTGCTGATGTTATTCCATATTTATACAATGTAACAGAGTCACTGTGTAAATTTCTGGTAACCCATTCATTTGCGACTGCGATTTCAAAACAATTGCAAAGATGACTGTATCGCGTCTTATGGGTAGTAACACACATATCAAAAAACCTCGAAATTTAATTACGTGTACTCTCGACGGTGAAACTTACAGTCATCCTTACGGAAAGCTGACTCTTACATGCGACGAAAGTCAAACGAGTGTTACTAGATCCCCACTAGAAGTACTTTCTTCTTTACCACAAAACAAGCTGATATCTACTATGAAGGTAAAAGCTAAGCATGAGGAAGAACGCCCTCTAAAGGACGTACAATATTTATTTCTTGCTGAAAATTATAGTCTCAACTTCAATGAAAACAACGTGATAGATGTTCTTATTATTTGTCTCCTAATTATGAGTTTAGTTTTGTGCACATTATCTATTACTTTAATGTCAGTTACAAATTTCTTCTTTATACAAATGAAGAAGAATGACAAGAGGTCACCCACAATTGTCGAACCAAAGCAGCACCGTGACGTAACACATCCCAGCACGAGTAATGGACAAAGTATAGATGAAATTTAAAAGGAGAAAGAAACCCTGACGTTCGAATAGATACGTTCGTATGACAAAACAATAACACAGTTACAACACACATTCTTTCATCCTTATCTGTGTGCAAATTTTAGCTATTTATTTTCTACAACAGGTTTTAGGTGACCTCTGATGACCTCAACTGACATCTGACCTCCACTGAGAACAACAGAGTTCTTTCTCTCAATATGATATATATATATATATATATATATATATATATATATATATATATATATATATATATATATATATATATATATATATAAGGTCAAAGTACTGCGTAGCACTTATGAAGTAGGTAGGTAAAAGCAGTAGTAACTAGTACTAAAAGTTTGTGAAAAATTCCACTACGTTTCGGGTTTAAACCCTTCATCAGGTGGCAAAAATGCAACTGATTGTTGACACGGCCAAACGTACAATTTAAAAACACACTAACATTGGGCACGGAAACCGGCTAGGAAAACAGGCAGTCTTAAGTGGTTACAACAGGTAAAAACAATGCAGGAATTGCTGAGTTATAAAAGTTCAAGTCTAACGTTCAGACATGTGGGGACAGGGTTCCAAGTTTCATGATTAGACGAATCATGAAACTTGGGCGTTTTCTACCTAGTCCTAAAGGTACGTAAAATGCATAAAAACTTTCGTTTAATCAAGTTATACTGGAAGAGGACATTTATTATGAATTTTCCATTCATAATAAATATCCTCTTTCAGTATAAGGCAAGTGCCTATGTTAGAGATTAAATGGCCAAAGGTCTCTATGCGACTATTAAATACAGTGTTGATTCGACTCATTCACATAAAGTCGCTTCGTCTCTCTACCTGCTATATATATATATATATATATATATATAAATAAATATATATATATATATATATATATATATATATATATATATATATATATATATATATATATATATATATATATCCTAAGTGTGAAAAGTGTCCATCATTGCTCTCTTGAGATATATTGTTTACAAGCAGCTTTTAAGATTCCGTATTCTCACGTCAGGTGACCTCAGATAACCTTTGACCTCTGCCAAAAACAATACGTTTAATCTTCTCACAATAACACATCCCCATGCCGATTTTAAAAAGCATTCACGCTTCATACCTAAAGATATCGTGCTGACAATTTTTGGCCTATGACCTCTGGTGACCGCACATGAACTTTGGCCTCCACCAAAAACAATAGGGTTCTTCCTTAATATGGTAATTTTTACAGCAAGTATAAAAAGTATCCATCTTTGCTATCTTGAGATATTGCTTTAACAAGCCAAGAGTTACAAACACACATACATACATACATACATACATACATACATACATACATACATACATACACCCACACATTCAGTGAACCAAACATACACTTGCTAGCGTGATTCCAAGATTCCTTTCACCTTCGGCAAGGAATCAAACATTACTCAATGAAGAAAAAGAAAAACATTGCAAGTTGGTTTATTGTGGCTATGCTACGATATTGTAGACTTGCTTCAAGTTCTCAAAAGTGTATCTTTAACTTTCGATATTCAATATCAAAAGAATATTGCTGGTTGTTGCCTGCAAGGTCTTATTCATCTTTCAATCTTATAAATTATAAGGAAGTTTCTGAGTTTAATGTAGGGCTTATGTAAAGCTAGAGTCTATTTTCGGGTGGTGAAAAGGGTTTATTTTTATTCTTTTGGGATAGTTAAAGTTCATGTTTGCTAGTATGCAAGGAGAAGGCAGAGCATGTATCAAACTATCCTAGGTTACCCAGGCCTAGTTCTTACCGTACATTTAAGTTGTTCCCTGAATCAGGGACCTGGTGTCCGTTACAGCTCCCTGCCCAAAATAGTATGGCGAGAAACAACGCTACCCAAATATTAGGTCAACATACTATGGACTAGTATAAAACTGGCTTTAGCTTTAGCTCCCCTCCCCCCCCCCCCCACTTAAAAATGTGGTGGGTTCTCCCACATCAATTCAAGGACGAAAACCCCTTATTTGTTCGCTCTGTTTAGAATGTCAAACATTTGCACTAATATTTCTTGAAATTTACTTTGTATGTCGCACCGAAATGCATCTAAAGGCCTTTAAATATTCGAAAATTTTCCAAAGGAGAGAGGGATACCTTCTCCCCTTAGATCCCTACACCAGGACGACAGTCTCCTACGCCCATGGCCTGAAGGATGTGGCACCCACTCGTTGGGGGGGGGGGGGAGCATCCCAGCAAACTGCGAATGAAAACCTAGAAACGCCAGAGTTATGTAGTTACTGCTTTACTACTCAAGGTCCTGGAGATATATTGGTAATGTACTATGATTTAGCGAGCATATGAAAATCACTTAAAATGGGTTCCGTTGCATTAATACTACTTTCAGATGTCTTTGTGAATGTGAAATGTTAGCTATGAATAATTACATGTTACATAGCATTTGTAGTTGACATGAGAGTATTATGTAGTAGTTTGAACTGTTAAGATATCATCAAGTTTTCTATTTGATATATTTGAACGGCAATTGTTTGAGTATATAGGAGTGTGAATCACGATCTTGCATATAATTGCTAATTTGTGCACTAGTTTCCACGGAAGTGACGGAGCTTATATAAAGTACCCTGAGTACTGCAAATAAGAGTCCGTGCATTCTGTCCGTTCACAAGACTACCTCACAGTCGGGCTTCTCTTAAACAGCTAGAGTGGACACTGTTTTCTAAGGGGCTCAACCTCCTAAAAACATATCTCATGGGCTTATTGGGATAAGTGTTCGATTTTGTGATGTAGGATGCTTGGGTATACAATGATAACGGAAAGGTTTGTGCCGGATATGGCACACAATATGTGCAAATAAAGTAATAACGAGACAAATATGTAAAACTGGTGCACGCAAGGCGAGCCGAAGAAAACAGCGTAATATGAGACATGTTATTTTATGAAAAAGTTAGCTGTAATTGTATAGAAAATCTCCTCAACTTTCTGCAGTCACCTATTCTTCCTTTTATAATTCATGGTAATTCGAAAGGTGGGGGAGAAGTCTCCCTTTTTTTTTGAGTTTCTGTGGAAAACTGACTGACTGATTACGACCTTTCAATTAAGAGATTTTTGTTGTTTTTGATCTTTAAGTGAGAAAACCTTCTTTATGATTTAATTAGAATATTTTATTTAAAGAAGAATAATTCTAATTATTCTTCTTATGCAGGCAAGTGTGAAGGTCAAAACTGTTGATTACTGAAAGGAATGAATTTGTTTTTGCAAAGGAATGTTTACCAATGATCTTTTAATTTTTTTAAAAAAAGTATGAGCAAAATGATGAAAGCAAAGTATAATGTACTTTACCCTGAAAGTTTGATCGAATGATTGAAAATAGAGTGAGGTAAATGGAGGATCTAATAGCTTCTTATTTCTTTGAAATAGTAAAACTTCATATTTATGAATACGGGAGCTAATCTATAAAACTTAATTAGTTGCTTATTCTCCAGTGAACTAGCTGTTGTGTTTGGTACCAAAGTTGAAGTTTAAATCTATTAAATTGTGATTCGTAACATTGAGTTATTCATACCTAACCCATTTTAACTTCTTTCGCAAATGGTTGTTTTGAAAACAGGAGCATAGGAATGGAAAGAAGGGCATACATATAAGAAACAGTTCCCAAAGTCAAGGAGAGAGAGACACCCCATCTTCGTCGGATGGTGAGGAGGTGACGGCAAATTAATGAATAAAAAATATTGGTGTTTGGCGAGGTTTTAAAATTTCAGATTAAGCAAAATGCTTGAGTACAACAATGTGGCAAAGCCCTCGAGGATGTCATTTTATTGCACCAAGTTAGTAGAGAATGCGGTTGCATTGTTCCTTCAAAAAGCTTTTCTTCGATAAGAATACTCTTATATGTAGTTATAGGGATTTGTATTCATTTTCAGTCTTTCGTGCTGCTTATGCAATATGTGTATAAATTTGTAAATGGAATTATATATGTGCATATAAAATTGTTATTAAAGGATTTAGTCGCATGTATGGCTGTATAATTACTATTTACATTTGCAAACCTTGCCTTAGAGTATGGAAAGCTCGAGTTACGATTAAAAAAGTGAGCTCCAAGCGCTACTCGAAAGAGCTACCCTTTACTCAACTACGTGCAGTACACTCTGCCTACTGAACTGAGAGGTTCATAGAGGATAGGAGTGTGGTCAACTTATTTCAAGTACCAAATACGACTAGGCGGTTTTTATTATGACGTATCTATCTATTTTTCTATTTATCCATATATATATATATATATATATATATATATATATATATATATATATATATATATATATAAATACAATATACACCCAATCTATGGACTTATAGCTGCAACTCCGAGTTTCATGCGATCCTCGCAATCGTCAGGCAGCAAGTGATTCGCTTCGCTGGTCAAGTTCACCTCTTAGGTTTGTTTGAGTGCCTGCACTTTGACAATAGCTCCGTTCTTCGGTTGAGTAAGTTCATATTGCTTGCTAGGGTTATCTCGACCTTTTCCTCTACGCAGAGGTTACATTGGCTTGATGCTCTTTGTTTGGTGTTAGATGTTTTTAAAATTTCCCATTTGATTTCAAAGCTTTTTTCTTCTTCCTTAAGGGCCCAGATATACTTTGATAGTTCCGTGTCCTTTGCATGTTTTTGGTGGTTGAATGATTTTCGATGGTTATAGTAGCGATGGTTATAGCAGCTATAAGTCCATAGATGTATATTGTATTTATACAAAGCTGTTATGCATCGAGCACTTTTTCACCTGCTATTGATATATGCATCTTATATATATATATTCCACGTTCGATCTACCTAACTTCGACCTACTATATATATATATATATATATATATATATATATAACTCAATCTGCAGACAGAACTGTTTCGATCTTGTTAGATCCCATCAGTGCAGCTCAGAGAAGGTTCCAAGACTGAATAGCAAGGCTGACACAAGCATAACTTGCGTCAGTCCGGCCTTTCACGATACACTGCCTATGAATACCAAAGTGCACAAGCTCTAAGGAGCGTGCGAGCATAAAGCAATAGTATTACGTCTTGACGAAAATGCCTAGACTACACAAGCAGTGTGCCATCTTGAAACTAGAAAGTGCTCAATATATATATATATATATATATATATATATATATGTATATACATGTGTATGTATGCATATATATATAGATATATATATATATATATATATATATATATATATATATATATATATATATATATATATATATATATATATATATATATATATATATATAGAAGTGTAGATGTGACGTTGCGACTTCTAAATATAGAAACTGAAGAAAGGTGGGAAGCGGACACAGTCGCATAACTTTTAAACCTATGGAATATGCGTCTAACATTGGCAACCTTTTTGTTAGTAGGAAAGACGATACCACCAAATGATGAAAAACTGAGGTCCGAGCTGGGTTTGAACCAACGACCTACTGAACCAACGTGCAGTACGCTCTACCAACTGAGCTATCGGAACTCTGCTGGTATTTGAATTAAATTGACCAGTTCTTCTAGCAGAGTTCCGATAGCTCAGTTGGTACTAAATAAGTCGGGGACGAAGATCTGATGGAAACCAGTTCAGACCGGGAATTAAGCGTAACCAAGTATATACATATGACACTCAAGTATATTCATATGGCACTTAAAGGATAACAATATGCCGTATACTATCACCTGGAAATTTTTGAAAAAAGCAAGTCGCTATAATGTTTCAACTAAACGATGTAATTTGTGCCTATGGGAAAAGTATTTTATAATCTATAAGCCCCACTTGGCTACGTCTAATTCCCGGTCTGAACTGGTTTCCACCTGTAGACATTCCAACAAATTCTCTTTGACTAGGTTCACAAAGTAGATTTTGCTCAACTTGGGTATGTACATCCATTTGTTCTGCTAATGTTAATTGTAACTCGGACTGCTGTCAGTCGTGTTTTGAATCGCCTGATGAGTGGGTCATCCCCACGAAACTAAGAGTAGCGATAAATATACTCATGAATTGCTAACTGGTCTGCTTATCATTGTGAATATATGAGAGAGACCAAATTGAAACGGGGGAAAGGGGTTTGTTTCATTTACTTTTGGCGGGGATTGTGGTTCACTATGTATTCAGTGCTGTGGTCTAAATTCACTAAACCACCGAAGTAGGCGTACCGTAATAGTACCTCCCAGATAGTACTTCCATGCTAAAACCTTTGGAATATTATCTTCTGTTGGCTTTATGGTTTCTCTTTTAAAGGGAACTTTTCCGGCTTCGGGGTTAACTTCACGGAATTTTACACTCTAAAAACGTCCGGATAAAATTTGAACCTAATCCGGATCGGAAGTGGCACCGACCCAAATCTGGGTCATTTGCAGTAATCAGATTTGGATGAAAATGATCCAAACCGGATCGTTTTTTACCCAAATCTGAGGAAATATATGGTCCAGATTTGGGGTCGGTGCCCCTGATCAGACTTTTTAGAGTGTGTAAACGCCGTAAAGAATGTGACAGATTAATGGATATGCTACTTGTTTGCTGCAGTGTGTGAATTAAGTTTGAGGGTTTGAAATTAAAATTTATCCCAGATGGAAGGATTTTAGTAAGACTGAAATAAACTTAGGAATGGGACTATTGGTGTATGGGTCCGGAGCTTATACTACGGCTATAATGCTTGGCTTCATTATCATGTTCATGCAGTTATTCGGTCATAGCGTCTTTTGGAAAAATAAGCTACGTTTATTGTAGCATTTTACACCAGCTCTCGAGACGAATATCCCCTTTCCGTGTCCCCGTAGGTCCGCTATACTTTAATTGTTACTTTGAAACCGTGTAAGTTTCTTCTTTTAGAGTGTAAAACAGATTTCAAAAGTCTAGGATGTTTGCAAACTGAGTCTAGCAAATTCGCGATCAGACTTATGTAGAATTTTCTTTCAGAGGATCCTTATCCTACCATGGAGCTACAACGAAGCTTCATGATCCTACTTTAAAGGCAGTGTCAGCTTCCCAGCATAGGAAGGGCAAAGCTTGTGCAATGTGTTAAATCTTCTGCAGGGCCGTAACTTGTTGGGGGCAACGTTGCAGCTGCCCCCTTGGATTTCCATGCCCTTAATGAAAAATAGCTTATTTGAAAAAAATGCTTAAAATGCCTTAAATTCCATTGTACTAATTTTTAAGGCTCCCAGGACCTGGAAAATCGTACATATAAAGGTTCATTTTTGAAAAATTTTTCCGGGTGTGGTCCCCAGACCCTTGCCTCAGACGGGCTCTTATGTGGCTAACTCACACTGACGAACGAATCTCCATCCTCATGCATAATGCACACAACACAACTAAAGCCTACACGTTAACTGGTTAAAGATCTTTCTCAGGCGTTGCCTCAGCTTGCTTATAAATAGCCTAAAATTACCAAAAATTACATGCTAAAATCAATCCCCGTGTGAAGACCAAGAAGAAAAGTTAAACATAAAAAACTTATTGAGTGAGATCACTTTCTAGGAGAAAACAAAACTAAAGGGTACTTTTTCGAAAGCAGTTATTCTCCAAAATGTTTAGATGCTACTTAGGAGGTCTAGAAAGTGCCGTTTCCGTCAATCTGGGACAAACAATCGACAGGCTATGCAACGCACCAATCTATAGTGGCCCCTTCAGAGGGGAAAAATCGACACTGGCTGTGGTATGGATCTGTACCCATACCACAGCTAAAGAAACAATAAGTAATGAGGAATTCTAAAATATATAATCAATGCAAAGCTTTCCCTAAAAATGTTTAAGTCAGAAAAGCAAATTATATTTGAGTCCACCCCCACCCGCCCACCCATTTGTTGTGTCACCGCTATGAACCGATTCAGATTGCAAAATCCTACAGCGGTTTACACTGTTTTAGGGTTGCGTACTTATATATCTTAATTGCCAGATTGCCGGGAAATTACATCTGACAATGTTAAAAAAACAGTGCCTCGTCAGAACCTATGCCGCTTCATGCCTCTTGGTTCACATATGTTCGGACATTTGTTTACTGTGTACTCCCTCTTTCTTTGCATCCATGGACTAGAAATATTAGAACTTAGGTGGAGAGAACAGCAAACTTCCAGTGTTACAGAGTATTAAGGCTAGTTCATACTTTCAATTTTTCACACGCTAGGAAGGCTGTCAAATTGTCAATATAGCAATTCACTGATCGGAGTTCAGCGTTTCGTGAGGCCATAGTTTTGACCGACATGATCTTCCCCAGGATAAACAAATGACACTTGACCACCTGCTTGAACGGCTATGACTAGTTCTGAAGATTCAATTTTCTAACCAAAATAAAAAAAACAATATCTGATAAGAAGCAGAATGTGCCTCCAAAAAGCTTGTATAATTACTATTTGAAGAATGAAAACACAATTTTCCGGTAAGAAATAGTTAAAAAATGGATAAATTTTGATTTTATATCTTTTTATCAGGGCCGGATTTACCGGGGGCTAAACCTATCATATGAGGGGACCCTTTCAGTAGTCAATTTTGGCGACATCATCATTGTAGTGCGCATGCGCGCTACAATATTGGCATTTATGCCATCCCCGATCAACTACTTGGCTGATCGGTGCATGTTTTCCATTCGATCTTGCGATACACTAAACTCCCTGTGTTTCAAGTTAACAGGTTCGCTGAGCAGAGAAATCCAGAGCTCGCAGACTTGCAAATATGCAAATATCCGCCGGACCACTGTTTTCCCTTTCCATGGGAAGAAAAGTAGATCGCTTTGAAAAACGTATTTCTTCCATGTATTAGTGCAAGAAGTACATGTGTTTCACGCCAGTGGTTTACAATACTATCACAAGGCATTTCACACTTGAACATACTGATAAGGTTAAATGCAGAATAAAACAGAAAATTTTAATCGAAGGTTGACGATTGAGTATTAATCCATGAAAGTGAGCTACATTGTTTCCACTTTTTCAGAAAGTCGACATTTACTTGAAAAGTACTTTAGTGTTAATTTTTGAAGTTGACATTACAGTGGCTTGCTCCCGTCCCCCTTAATGATGTCACTGAATGGGCGTCCGGTGGAACCCCCCCCCCCTCACACACACACACACACACACACACGCGCGCGCGCGCGCACCCAAATATCAGAGCTGTTGATACCTTCGCAGAGAGTTTCATTGAAATTTACAATTAAGAAATAACTATAAATTACAGGAAATTGTAATTTGAGTTGTGGGAACTTTTAAAAATGCGTATTGCGCAACCAAAACAAACCGTCACAGACTGACAGAACCCGTGATAACTGTGATACCAGGGAGTTGCTATTTGGTGATACAGATCCAGAAGATACAAACGTTAGATTTTACGAATTGCAGGTAGGCTTTGTTGAAAGACTTGATGACGAGGATCGAGAAGATTGACAAAATATTGTTTTTGGTGACCTGTTTAAAAACTACCAAGTTCTAGGGCTCGAAATAAGCTTGAAAAAGGGCACAGCCAAAATGGGCAAATTGGCTGTCGGTCTATGTTATTTCATAGGACATTGACTGAGGCACCACGGCCATCACTGCATAGTAAGGGCCCGACAGCCATGGCTGTCGGTGCTGCCTGTTATTTTGAGCCCTGAAGTTCAAAGGACTGCTTAAATGATGCTGTAATGTTACAGGAACATCCACTCCCATGTCAGGGTAAATAGCCTAGGCCTAGACTTAGCCTAGGCTGACGTTGGGTCTAAAGTTACGTACTGTATGATACAGGTATGCTACAGTGTCAGTATTTTTGCATCAAAGTTGGAACTTAAGCCTCCGGCCAATTCAAGTTGGGCTAGCCCTCGACAGAGTTGTAACAAGTCAAGTCACTGACTCGGACTCGAGTCGCATATTTGACTTGACTTGACTTGGTCATCAGCCAAAATGACTGACTTGACTCGAGTCACCACCTAAAATGACTTGACTTGACTCGGACTCGAGCATACCACGACTCGAGTCCAATTGAAGACTCGAGTAAGGACAAATGACTCGAGTCTCCTGCTGCGACTCGAGTCCTTTTACGTGACTCTGATGTTTGTAAATGTACCCAGTTATATGGACTGTACATGTGCATATCGCAAGGTAGACGCGGCCGCAACACACAGTGCCCGTGTGTGCCAGCACTGCATGCCTATAGTATAGTTGTCACTTGTACACATCATGTCATCATGGACCATTACGATCACCGATCTCAGTGGTTTCGATGGAAAAGCAACATGTTGCACGGACAGGGTTGCCATCTGGATGATTCCTAGCGTGGTTCAGGGACTTTTTTACGAGATTTTTAATATGAGTCTGTGCATTTTTTCCTCTCTATAATAATTTTGTTGCCTCTGCGTAAAACAGCACTCAATAATATTGCTTGTGCAACTCTGATGGGACTGTATAGTTCTCAGTGAAGGTTCATGTATAGCCGGTCGCCGATAGCTCCATGTGCATTGTCCTTACCACGACCATTGAAAATCCGGGGTCTTCGACCAGCACAGTGGTGGTCGAGCTTGATTTTTTTCTTATAGCAAAGCTAGGACCTAAATTCCTTACTTACTGGCATAACTTTCTCTTTTTAAATTTTTAACTAATAGTGCAGTTATTTTTGAAAACTTGAAAAAATAATAAAAACCATAAAAAAAAACGAAGCGATGCCAGACAAGGGAACCTTTAAGTGAATTTTCAATAGCTTATTATGATTAAATTTTGCAATGTTAAATGAAGGAAAACATTGATATCAAATACCATAATGCTAGGAACATTTTTCACAGCGCGCTTCGCTTCGCTTCGCAGAAAACTGACTAATACAATTTAAATTTTTTTTCTTGCACGGTAAGATTTCTTTCAAAGCATGGGCCTCTCCTACGCGCCCACACTATTGTGACTTGAAGCTCTGACATAAGAGTCACTGAAAGTACTGTACGTCATTCAATGCACCTTGGTCCTCGCAAAAAATATCCCAAACTCTAACCATGTGTAGGGAATCACATCTCTCGATATATTTTTCGGCGTGCTTCCGATGCATGAGCCTGAAATAAATTGATGTCTCATTAGCACTGCTGTACGGCTGTGTGTAGGAAAATTTGTGGAATTGTCTCGTTATTATTTCCTGTAGGACAGATTGAGTAAACTAATATTTCCAAAACCTAGCTACAACTCTCGCTGTCCACTTTCTCGACCAACTACTACCATCCTCAACAAATTAGCTGACGGTTACCCAGTGGCGTAGCTATGGGGAGGGGGCTTGGGGTGCGAGCCTCCCCCACAAATTCGCCGCCCCCAGGAGCCCCTCCCACTGGTGATCTGGGCGAAAAAAATTCACCCTCTCTGAATAAGTTTGAATGGATTCGGATTGATTGTGACAAAGCTCAATGTGTTTGAGAATAAAATAAAATCAAAGTTTACGTTTTTCCACCAAAATTTCACATCTTGATGGCTGCTATCAAGCCTTGCAAGCCGTGCCATTTCCGGCGATCTGGGATGTATTAAAACCTTAAATTTTCTTGGAACGCTCCGCGCCAACCTATGGTGGCGCTCCGCTTAGATAGTAAACGCAGTGGCGTACACAGGGGGAAGGCCATTGGGCCATGCCCCCCTCACTGATGCCGATTTTTTTAGTTCCTAAAAATACGTAAATTTTTTAACACAAATTTTACTTCAAAACGTAGCATATGTGGCACCAGATTACATGTAAGGACACCTTATTTTTCAAAAATTTTCAAAGGGGAAGGGGAAACCCCCTCCCCTTAGACCCCTTCCCCAGCCCGGCGATCACACAACATACTGCAAGCCCCCCCCCCCCATGAGAGAAATCCTGGGTAAGCCAATGGGAAAAACGGGATTCAAACATGCAACCCTTGGACCAAACGTCCCACCAGCTCAGCTAATCCGTCCTCACAGAAATGTGTAATAAAACAAAATCAAACTTTACATTTTGTTCACAAAAATTGCACTTCTTGATGGCTGCTATCAAGCCTGGCAAGTGCCATTCCCGGCGATTATTTCAGCCCGCTTCGCGCGCACCTACCCTGAGTTCTGGATCTCACATTTATAAAATTATTGTTCCAAAGGGGGTCACCCCCTCCCCTTAGACGCCGAGACTAGCCTTGGCAGTTCACACGAGCTTTCCCCCTCCTCCATTTTCAGAAATCAAATCCTTTCCCTGGTCACTGTGGCCATTTTCATTCGTTATTGACGGAGAGTTTATTTCCGAGAAGTACACAGTGCTACTGTTAGGTCCTTGACCTCCTTGTTCGATAAAAGTGTATGTTACGCCATGGCTTGGCCATCTGTGGATCATTGTGGGACGACATCTAACGTTAGGCTTACGTGGCAAAATGAAAGTGAAATTGTGCCACGGCCAGCAGATATACATTAATATTGCTTGCCTGAGTAGTTATAGCATTCGTGTGTGGGGCACAAGTCACGTGTGGTACCTTGGAATGTGCAATTACGTACTCCTAGCAAATTTCATGTAAGGATATGTGAAAACAATGTACCTGTGGCATACCATATAGAATAAGATTGCAGTCAGTGGCAGGTACACTTCAGAGGCAGAAAGGAACCAGTTTTCTATAGGTCATACCAAAGAAGAAATACCAGTTTTAAATTTACTATGATTATATGTACTAGTGTGACTTGCGTTGACTTGTAGACACCAGCAACTGACTCGAGTTGACTCAACCAAAATTTCTGACTTGACTTGACTTGACTTGAAAATGTGCTTGACTTAACTTGGCTTGACTTGAAAATGTGACGAATGACTTGACTTGACTTGTGACTCGACCAAAGGGTGACTCGTTACAACACTGGCCCTCGAACGGGGCTGTGCGTTGCTTTACGTCACAGTGAAGTATAATGTGCCCAGGCGTTCTCAGCATACATATCCTACATACACTAACTGAGCCTGATCATAGGCTATAGCCTACATATATTTACTAACAAGGCAGGGCATTTCTCAGGCTGAGGATGGAGCACAAAAATTTGCCTATTTTACACTCTTAGTCTTACGCTGACTGCATTCTCATACGATAAATCCTATGTAACTTCCATTTTGATTGGCCTAGAGTCTCATCTACTAGCAAACTAGGCGAATCACAATGCACGTTTATGGTTGGCCGGGGTGGACATAACACGGACTGAATTCATCGCGTAGAAAAGCACACTATGGCATGCCAAAGGTAACTTAATTATCGGTGTTCATTTGGAGGATCGCATGCATGATTTTCTTCTAAACTGAAAATATTACTGAGGCAGAGGATATAGTTTAGACGTACCGTATATCAAATTACTTTAGCTTCAAGGCTATACGCAAGAAGAAACTTATATTATGTGGAATTCAGGAGTTATAAGCTACACGTTGCAATATGCTCGTATAGAGTAAGACAATTATGTTCCTGGTTATTTAAAGGAATCATAGGCGTAGGAAGCTTTTTGAGAGTGGGGAGCTGAATCTTGTTTCGGATCGCCGTACCTGGGGGAGGGGTCTAAGGGGAGGGGTGTCCCTTCCCCTTTGGAAAAAACAGGAGTAGGAAGCTGTTTTAGGTGGGGTTGAACGTTGTTTCGAACCGCGCTGTCGAGGTTATGGTGAACGTGTATATACGGAGAGGGGTCCCCCTTCCCTTTTGGAAAATTTTTAATTATATGAGGTTCCTTAGATGCAATTTGGTGGGACATATTGTGTCAATTTTAAGAAATCTTACTGCAAAGTATTGACATTTTTACAGAGGAAAGAAATAACGGGGTTTCTTCCTTGAACTGTGGGGGCGTACTTTCCACCATACTTTAACTAAGGGCCTTCAGCCCCTCAAACCCTTCCCTCCCCGAGCCAACGGGGACATGTCGGGGATCGAGGAAACGCTTAGATAAGAAGTCTTAGGGCTCGCTTTGAAGCCTCTGGTGGGATCCAAGAGTAACATTCCGATGAGGTCCACAGCAGGGGCGTAGCTAGGATGAACTTTTTAGGGGGCCTAGGTATCAAATGTGTGTCACGGCATTCATCACCTTCCTTAATTCTTACACATTTTATGAGGACACAAACAATTTTGGGGGGCATAGCAAATATTTGGGGCAGGGCCCATACCTTCAGGGACCATACCCCCAGGTCCCCTTAGCTACGCGTTTGGCCCAGAGGGCAAAGCCTTCTTCAAATGACATCAGACGAGTACTAAATAAATCTGAAGTTACAATTTGATAATTCGTTATAGAAGTCGGACTAACGGCGGATAAATTTGATAAGGTAGAACTTGCTACCTTCTGACGAGGCCAGGGATTGTTAAGGAGGAGGGGGAGGGGACCACAGGGGATTTTGTCCTAAGTCGACCCACATAGCACGGATGAATCCATGTAAAGCGTGCGTATCAGTATTGAGCGTACATATATTCTTTTTCCTACTGCATGGTAATTTCTCCTCCTCTGAGATACAGAGACAAAAGTTCGCCCACAACAAATTAAGGAAGATATGAGCAGACGCCGCAGGCGGGGGAAAAGAGAGTTCTTCGAAACGCCTCCTGAGGTTCGCAATGGGGCTACAGGTAAAGTTCAACGTACTCTGATTGTCAGAGGTTCTAGGCAAACCCTCAGAGGCGTTGGGGTATCGAAGTCGGGGGCACTAACATGAAACTCATTTTCACACCCCTAAAGGACACTCAAGGCTCACTCTAAAATTTGGGGTGCACACACAACATTTTAAAAGGGTGTCGACCAATTTGAGACGGGCTAGCCTTTTCAGACCGACTACTACTTGGGTAGCCACGGGAAGTAGCGTTGGAGAGCATTTGAATGTGAAGGGCAAGTGGCAGGGGGATTTTGGTCCCGTCTACTCCTGTCGCTTCCTCTCCTCCCCAAACTCGTCGAAGGCCAAGAGCTACAAAGCATCGGGAGCAGGGTGATACTTGAGGCTGTGCAGGTCGGTCCGAGGAGAGACCAAGTCCGAAGATAGGGAGGAGAGGAAGGGACCAAGCCCCGAAGTTGGGGGTAGAGGAAGCAAGCCCCTTGAAAAAATTCGGCCCCAGCAGATAAAAAGCTACCGTTTCCTTAAAGCATTTAAGGGTGGTCTCGACTCCCACCCCACCCCCGTAAAAAATATTTCTGCCCCTGGAAGCTTTTCCCCCTTCAGTACCTTGTCCGGCTACGGGCCTGGGAGGGACTG
Organism: Holothuria leucospilota; assembly: GCA_029531755.1. Taxonomy (NCBI): domain Eukaryota; kingdom Metazoa; phylum Echinodermata; class Holothuroidea; order Aspidochirotida; family Holothuriidae; genus Holothuria; species Holothuria leucospilota. Next base: position 35,582,406 of record CM055976.1, read on the forward strand.
TGTCTTGTACAAATGGGAGCACGGGGGATTATGGCTGAGCTTAGGTATGTCGTTTGCTTGGTAGCCTCACTTGTTTGCAAAGGTCCCAGCAGGTTTACTAGTTGGGCCAAGCACGCAGTGGAGTCCCCAGACTTTTCGAAGAGGGGGCACTAGGGTTCAAGCGTTCCTCAAAACGGACACCCCAAATGAAGGGCAGAGCTCCTCTGGAGGCCTCGTAGTGACGGCAAGTGCTCCCCTGTACACGTTGGGCCCACAGTCCCGTTGTAAGGCCCCTAGGGGGTCCAGGGACAATGCTCAATTGGGGGTCCAAGAAGCGGAGATCCTGGAGGCTCTAACGTATTAATAAACTGTTATCATTCGACTAAAGCATTTGACTATACCTCCAAAATGGCATTGGATATGCACTAAACAGGCCACAAAAATGGAATAAAATTTGGCCTTTTTATTAGTCTAATCGCACAAAAAAATTAATGATGGGGGAAGGGTTGAGTAGGGACGACGGATCATGTTATGGTTTTCTGGACACGCAGCTAGGTGGGGGCACAAAGACCGTGCTCCCCGTGTGGACCACTGTGCCCTCATATGGAAAATCGATCGAAAATAAAATTTTACTACCTGTAAACGGTGGCCCTGGTATGACTAGAGGCGAGATTTGACCAAAAATAAGCTCAAAGGGCGTTTAATAATAAACGTAGTTCGTTTTCTGTAACATTTTTTTTTTCTAAAATTACAAAATGTTTCCCGCGCTGCGCGCGCTTTCATCTTCAGTTACATTTTGCTGCAGGAGCTTTGGTGATTTGGGGAGAACAGATGACGTCGTAATGCCACCTCATTCCCTCCCCCCCCCCCGCCCAAGTCTGCGTAAATTGTAGCTTTTTCGTGCGTCCCTGCGATTGTATACAGCAGTGTGTAATCCTTTTTGTCACTACATAAAGGTACCTTCGTGGGGGATGGTTCCCTTCCCTTTAACACCCCTTCCCCTTTGAAAAAAAAATGTTAATTTATGGTTGTCTAGATGCAAAATGGTGCCATCTTAGTGGTATTTTGGAACTGATCATATATGACTGGAAAATATCCTGTGAATTATAATATTAATTATATGAATAAATATTTCCTGAATTCTAACGTTTGGTTAGATGGAAGAGGAGAGTGTGCGTCCCTGAGATTGTATACAGCAGTGTGAGATCCTTGCTTTGTCACTACATAAAGGTGCCGTCCTGGAGGAGTTCTAAGACCCCTCCCCGTTGAGAAATTTTTGTTTAATTTAAGGTTGCCTAGATGCAAAATGGTGCTATCTTTGGGATATTTTTGGAACTGATCACATCTCGCTGGAACAGGCGCGTAGCCAAGGGAGGGGGGGGGAGAGGGCAGCCCCCCCTTGAGCAAAATTTTGGTATGTTTTTATGTTTTTTTTTACAATATTACTAGTGTTTCCCCTATTTATATGCGGCAAATAGGCCTGGGAGGTGCCATTTCCAGCGATTTTGGAGGTAATTTGGACCAAGATTTTCTCGCGCTCCGCGCCGACCGGTCGACGCGGAGCACTGGCAGCGTACTTGCCAACGCCATACCGATACTGTAAGGGGACAAATTGTTAATTGCAGGCCAACCATTTCAGGTACACATGGTATCTAGTAGTAGGCCTATGTAAAAAAGCAACACCTTAGACTTGTTTGAAGCTGTTATGCGATTCTGCATATTGTAGAATGATAAATTATTTGCCAGCAATATGTGTGTATTTGATTTCTATATAGTTATTCCATAGTTAATATATATTAACTATGGTTATTCCTACAAAATATTTCATAAGATACATAATAATATGTCTCATTTTGCATATAAAATACCGTATAGGCGGCATGCACCAAATCACATATTTTCAGATTAAAAAACACACAAGCTTCTCACCGTGGGAGGGAGAACACCTCTCACACCCCCCCCCTCTCGCGCGCAAGCGCTTAAACGCCTTTTGGGATAATTAAAGTTTTCAAAAAAAATCTGAAATCGATTGGGGGACACGCGCCCCCAAATCCAAACCCTCTCTCTCTGTATTGCAGGGCTGTATCCGAGTCCACCTGGCCCGATTCCGGGCCAATTTTGATTCCAGTGGCCACCATTTCTGGCCAATCCCGAGTCCAGTATACCCTTTAATTCCTAGTCATATCCGATTCCAGGTTCTTCAATTCCGGGCCAATTCCGAGTCCGGCTATTTGGCGAATGTGGCATCATGCTTTTTGTACTGGTTCGCAATTACATTTAATTAAAAACGGGCATTTTAGGAGTCAATTTCATGCCCTGGTTCAAGCTGTATTTTGATTGACTGTATGTGTATTTGTATGTTGAACTGTGCATCAATAACAATGTAGCCCTAGGGAACAAATATTTAACTTTCATTTTTGTGGACTCGTCTGGAATCGGTTCCGAGTCCGAGTCCAGCTGCAGCCCATTCCGGGCCAATTCAGATTCCAGAACCTCCCATTCCGAGCCAGTTCCGAGTCCGACAAAGCACGGACTCGAGTCCAGAATCGAGTACGTTACAGCCCCTTTGCATTGTGTGAAATGTGAACTACTCTTCATCTTTTGAATTTTGAAACTTTGCTGTTAATCAAAGAGCCGTCACCAACTAAGAATTTTGATGCCCCCATACTAAAAATATACTTTGGGGTGACTATTGTATGTCTTTAAGTATCAAGAAAAATCAGTAATAAAAACTTTAGCTTATAGCCCCGTCCGTCTCCTCCCACATTTCCTGCCTCTCTTCATTGTTCCTTCCCCCTATTCAGGGTTGAATCCAGAAATGAGAGAGGGGGCGTAAACGTCTGCAGAAAATGCATGGTGCAATCAGATGGGCTTGGAGGTTTAAAATTCTGTTACAAAAATCATTGCTTTGCTGAAAATAGGGGCGTACGCCCCTTACGCCCCCTCGGATTCGGCTCTGCTGTTACTCCTTATCTTTATTTCCCGAAATTCCTCCTGCTAAATTACATCTTGCTTTCCTGGCCGTTTCTTCCCCGCAACTCACCTTTCAATGTTCCCTCCCTTTCTTTTCTCTCCGCTCATTATTTTTCTCCCACTTGCGAAGTCGGCCTTACTCCAGCCCTTGTCCCTGTTCCATTCTTCCCAGCCCGTTTCACTCTTTCAGGCTATTTCGTCCCGTTCGTTTTTCCACCATCCCTATAGGCCAGTCTACCACAGAACTGGTAACATCGACATTTCCTTCCAAATTTACCAAGCCAGTTTCCTCTTCCCCACCTTCCCTAAATTCAATAATCACCCTATTCATAGTATTTCTTTTCTTGTCTGTCGTTTTGATTTTTTTCTTTATTTTGCTTCTCTTTTCTTTTAATTATTCTCCTTTCTCTTTTCTTTTTACCGCTATCCCGATTCTTCTTAATTTTTTTCGGCGGTGCAGTTTTCCCCAGCCCCCTCTGGCGCTGCAACCTATAGGCCAGGGAATGCACGGAGAGTCAAAGATCTGGGCGGAAACATCACTGAAAGGTGTTCTGTATGCGATACAAATCTTTCTTCATCCCTGCGGCAATCAGGATGTAAACTTAACCACTCAAGCAAACCTAATGTTCTGACCAGGGAGGTGTTAACACCCGAGTCCTTGTTCTGAGTTAACTAGACAATCCTATAGTCAGTGGCGTAGCCAGGATTTCTCTCACGGGGGCCATGCAGTATGTTGTGTGATCGCCTGCCTGGGGAGGGGTCTAAGGGGTGGGGTCCCCTCCCCTTTGAAAATTTTTGAAAAATTAGGTGTCCTTACGTGTAATCTGCTGCCACATATATATGCTACCTTTTGAAGTAAAATTTGTGTTAAAAAATTTACGTATTTTTACGAATTAAACAAAAAAAAATCGGCAAGGGGACCTTGGCCAATGGGGTTCCCCCTCCCCTGTGAAAATTTTTGAAAATTAAGGTTTCCTTACATACAATCTTGTGCCACATGTGCTACCTTTTGAAGTAAAATTTGTGTTAAAAAATGTACGTATTTTTAGGAACTAAAACAAAAACAATCGGCATCAGTGAAGGGGGACCATGGCCAATGGGGTGTTCCCTCCCCTTTGAAATTTTTTGAAAAAATAGGTGTCCTTAATAAATGCAATCTGGTGCCACATATGCTAACTTTTGAAGTAAAATTTGTTTTGAAAAATTTTCGTACTTTTATGAACTTTAAAAAATCGGCATAAGTGAGAGGGCCATGGCCCAATGGTCCCCTAAATACGCCACTGCCTATAGTACCACAATTGACTATTTTGTTTGCATGAAACTCTGTAAAGTCAAGACTGACTGCATTATTTTGTAAGCCCCGGTATGTCAAAACAGTTTTACCGGTTTTCAATTTAAGCCACGCGAGTCCAAAATGACATATGATACTCTTTGCAACATGTGTGTATCCGAAAATTCGACCTGAAATTCTGAAATTTCATGTTCATTTACTCTTTCCTCTGCTTGTAGCCCCTTCTATTGAAACGGATATTTTTTTCTATGAAATGTTCGCTGTTCGTGTGTATTTTGGTCTGTGGGCGTCCCAAACACACTGTCTGCCTTTTCAGTTAATGGTGTGGGCGTGTTTGTGTGTACTACTCAACGGCGGATCCAGAGGGGGGCGGAGGGGCGACCGCCCCCCCCCCTTAGGTTGACCAAGAAAAAAATTAAAAAACACGTAATTAAAAAAAAATAAAATAAAAACATGCGACTCAAACATTTTAAGGGACATTTCCGGCATATGGGGTATAGTAAGGCATGTATATCTCAGTTCAATACAAACTGAATCATCTCTGGCGTACCGACTGTTAGAACTGGACGATCTTTTAAATGTCTAAATTCTTAGTTTACAAATTACCTTACATATCCTCAATTAAAATTCCAGTCGCCGCAGATAGGCCTAGGTGGCTGACTTGAGGCGAAGTAAGGGTATTTAAGGATACTATGCCCCAAAGATGTCCTCGATCTGGAGAATTTCATTGCGAATTACATGTCTGGTGTTAACTTGAGAAGATGTTAAGGCTGAGGACAGACCGTCGTCTGCCATTGATGCAGGCGCGATTCTACTGGAGAAAGGGGGTTTTAGCCCGCAATTCCCCCCCCCCCCCCTCCATGGGCAAAATTTTATATTATAGTAATGGTGAAGACATGGATATGCTCAATATGTATTCCTCGTGGCTCTTTATCAGGCCCGTAGGCCCCACCCCCCCCCCCCCCCACCCCCCCCCCCCCCCACCCCCCCCCCCCCCCACCCCCCCCCCCCCCCACCCCCCCCCCCCCCCACCCCCCCCCCCCCCCACCCCCCCCCCCCCCCACCCCCCCCCCCCCCCACCCCCCCCCCCCCCCACCCCCCCCCCCCCCCACCCCCCCCCCCCCCCACCCCCCCCCCCCCCCACCCCCCCCCCCCCCCACCCCCCCCCCCCCCCACCCCCCCCCCCCCCCACCCCCCCCCCCCCCCACCCCCCCCCCCCCCCACCCCCCCCCCCCCCCACCCCCCCCCCCCCCCACCCCCCCCCCCCCCCACCCCCCCCCCCCCCCACCCCCCCCCCCCCCCACCCCCCCCCCCCCCCACCCCCCCCCCCCCCCACCCCCCCCCCCCCCCACCCCCCCCCCCCCCCACCCCCCCCCCCCCCCACCCCCCCCCCCCCCCACCCCCCCCCCCCCCCACCCCCCCCCCCCCCCACCCCCCCCCCCCCCCATTCTGTGTATTTGGTTTATAGATAACAAACTATCCATAAATCTTGGATAGACTCTCACCGTTTTGTTTGGTAGACCTAGTATAGTTTGGAATGCTGATCCTTTAATTCAGATAAAGAGTTCGACCTCTGTTAAGCATCTTGGTGCCGAGCTCGATGCTTGCTTTGACGGTGAAAAAAATGTGTGATGATATTTTGAAAAAAAGATGAATACACGGATGATATTTCTGTACAGAAACTTAGAGTTGTTTCTATAACTCTTCATGAGAAAAAGCTCCTGACTACAGATCTAATCTAGTGTCATATACATTATGGGTCTTGCTTTTGGTAGACCTATAGTAGTCTCTTTAAAAAGATATATACATTTGGATTGCAAACTTTTCAAAACAATTAATTAGTTTTACTTAATGTTTAAAAGTATGTGATACTGACTATTCTTCCCCAGCACTTTAAAATTCTGAACTGACTTCCGGTAGTTATAACAAATAAAAAATTTGTTATAACAAATAAATAATTTGTTATAGCAAATTAATAATTTGTTATTACAAATTAATAATTTGTTATTACAAATTAATAATTTGTTATTACAAATTAATAATTTGTTATTACAAATTAATAATTTGTTATTAAAAATGATAAAGTAGGGACCAATCTCTCACCCTTGTGACTTTTAGGACAATATCAAATGTTCTTGTGGGGCAAATGACGAGGGGAAATTGTCATCAGGCAGCAGCGGCACCACCCCCAGTCATGGCCTCAGTGGCGCCGCCAGGCTTTGGTGATGGGGGAGGGAGACAACAGATGATTTTGTAATGCCACTTCAGTTAACGCCAAGTCTGCGTACAATGCGTTTTGTCATGTGCTCCCTTGTTCGTATACACAGTGGGGATCCTTCCTTTGTTAGGTGTCACTTCATAAAGGTGCCGTCCTGGGGGAGGTCCTTTGATAAATTTTTGTTAATTTAAGGCTGCTTAGATGCAAAATGGTGCTATCTTTTTGATATTTGTGGAGCTGATCACAGGCGCGTAGCTTGGGGACTGGCCCCCAGATGTTTGCTAGCCCCCAGAAATTGTGCTTCCTAGTAAACTTTGTAAGAATTACGGGACGGGGATCAATGCCGTGACTCCCATTTGATACCGAGGCCCCCTAAAAATTTCGTCCTAGCTACGCCCCTGGCTGATCACATACCTGTATGGCTGGAAAATGTCCATAATTTAGTGAATTCTAATTTTTCCTACTGGCTGGATGTTTTTTTCCAACTGGGTGGCGACGCTGAAATATTCCCTTTTCTATGCGCACTGTGTTTGTACACAGTAGTGGGGATCTTTCCTTTGTCACTACATAAAGGTGCCATCCTGGGGAGGGTCTAAAGGAAGGGGGTGTCCCCCTCCCCTTTGAGAAATTTTTGCTAATTTAAAGGTCAAAAGCAGTTGCACCAAACTTATTTTGAAACAATAGCTAAATGTCACAAATTTCTTCTTATTTCTCTTCCAAGTATCTTTCATAATATTTTAGAACATAAATATTACATATTCAAGGTAAACCAAGCAGTTGCTCCTTGTAAATTTTACAACTGAGTGAGAAAAATACTGTCACATGATTCTCAAGATCCATTCAGGAAATAGGATAGTCTACTATACAATTCTTTATTGGAGTGACTGCATTTTCTCCCTTTAAAGGTTTTTTAATGCGAAAAAGGGGTTGGAATATTTTTTTGGGTGATTATTTGGGTGAAGAAAGTCCCAAATTTTGTGAGTTTTAATTTTTTTTTTCAATTTCACATTTCAAATCGTTAGCAGGTACCCCCTCCCCTCCCACCAGCAGCCCAAACCTCTCCTCATTATAAGTACTGTACTTAGTGTTTATTTTATAATTGACAGAATCTCCTACAGAAAGTCCTGTCATAGACATAGGCTTCCAGGTGGATCCAGGTGAAAGGCAAGATACAATTAGGATCAAAAGTCTCAATACAATAGGAGTTAAGTAGAATTTTGTAGATCAAAAGTAGGACAAAAGTTTGCCCGCTCGGCGGACATGTATTACTCCTGCACCTATATTGGCTGCACTCGTAATACTAACGTCCATGAACTTTCACAAGAATTCTTCATGAAACTGCGTAAAAACTGTATGGTATTAACTATTCATATATACGCCCACCACAAACACAAATTATGAATATTCAAAGAAAAATCGACTAAAGCAAATCTGATTAACATACTGTTACAGACGACCAATATCAATGGGGTTTTAGTGTGTTATTGCTTCCGCTTCAAGCTCACACAATAAAGTCCCATCGACTTACTTTGTAAAAGTGAATGTTACAGCTGAAGCTTCCTCGTCCAATCTAAATATTCATATACTAAAACCAGTCAACAGTCAGGAGGTCATATTAAATTGGGCTCATGAATTATAGTGAAACTGAATGATCTCTGTCATTGTTCGCAGGTGTTGGAGTATGTACGTCAAGAGAGGAGTACATATTCACACCTGCCATGAAGGTAAGACAAAAGTATGACTTTTGCAGGCTGTCATAGTTTTTCCCATTGATACTCACCAATGGTAACAGCATTGCATAACCCTTTCAGAAATCTGTTTCAACAATTGTAGAATCCAATTTGACTTTTATATTTTAAAGATACAGGAAATGGAAAAAAGGGTATTTATTAAAGAAGCAAGTTCAAGAAAGCTTTACAACTTCGAGAAAAGATGGGTCAGTAGGAGACACTTGAAAACCCAATTTTAGATGTCTCACATAATTCAAACTTTACTTATGCTAGTTTTGAAACTTGTAGAAAAGCAACCAGATATGATCAAAATATAATGAATTGAATAGAAATCCTCATGCTTATACTTTTTGACAAATATTTCGTTCAACAATGTCAGAGCAAAGTTTACCAAAGCAATTTTATAGAAGATTAAAAACTTAACTAAAAGGAAATCAATTGCCAGAAAGTCCACCTATGTTAATCTGCCGATAGTCAGAAAATAGAGCAGTGTAATTGGCATGACACTGGTCACAAAATTTCTCCACATTGTTGCCAGGAGGTCTTCTGCAGCCTGGTTGGGCACAAGTTTCCTCAATTTCTTGATAGGTGTGATCAGCCACCTCTGGTGGTATCTCGTTACCCACTGAGCCACCTCTGTACACATTTTCACGCTCTCTGGTTTGTTGAAATTGTGGTGGGTATTCGTCAACCATCCTTTGTCCCCTTGGTGCTGAGCGAGAAAATGTCCTGTCTGGTTGGTAATGGCGGAGGTATGGAGCATCTTCATCCCGATCGTAGCTGCCGCTATTCACAGACCTTGGTTTGTTCCCATGACGACCAGGATTCAATACCTCCTTGGCACACTTAGAACAAAGATCATTCTTTTCGGGATCTCCAAACATTTTATCAGGACAACCTGAAGTGTAATGCAAAGTAAACTTAAGATATTTGAAGCAAAGAAATTATGACAAATCTGAGTGACAAAAGGGATGGCAGGCATTTGCGCTCTTAATTGTTATATGTATCTCAAGGCTAGAGGCCAGTTCAAACAAATGTTCACATGCTATAAAGCTATTAGAACCATATGTGGTCATCCTTGCTATTTTGGGCCATTCACAAACATAGCTCAGAGTTGAACAGTGTTCAACTTTCATAGCTTTATAGCTCTATACTGAAGTCTGAAACAGCCTTGAACCTGTGAGACATGGATATAAAAACCTTTTAAGACTATGTCTATTCTTATATGGCAAACCAAACAGCACACTGGCAGGTTGAAGATCAACAGACAAAACGATTACATTAACTCAATTACTTCATGCACCTTCCAATCTTTACCTAATTTAATTTCTTGATTATACCTCTTACTGTACCATAATGTACATTAATATCACCTACCAAACAATAAAAGCCTAAAACTGTTTTTTTTTTTTTTTGCCACCAAAGTCTTTTGACCCTTGCAGCTGATGAGCTTCAGACCACACTCATTCATTTTCACTTTCCAAGATGGTCTTTCTAAACTAAAATCAGCTCCTTCAATATTGTAACATACTAGACAGGTGCACAGCAATGGGGAATTTGGTTCACCATGTGTATAGAGGACGTGCATTGATGCACATGCACCAGCTAGGTTAAAGGCCCTTTTTAAACCAGTCTTGCATGGTAAGTCAATGTAACAAGTAGCAGTTTTTGCCATCCAGAGAAATTAGTCACGTGGTACAAAATATGTCATCTGCACATTCTCTATAGAGTGCGCAGTAAATGACTCCTGTAGGATGATATATAATGGTACAATTTCAAGACACAAAAGTGAAAAATTTTCACTGTGGCCTGCTAAATCAATTTTGTGCCCAACCCTGGTTGGGTCTGTATCCAGGGAGGAACCATGCAAGACCTTTTACAGCAACAACAGACTTTCAACTACAGACCCTCATGGTGCATTGATGCAAGCACCCTCACAAACCAGAGCAGGTGGATAACCTACCCTTCTCTCCCTTGGGTAGCTGATCTCTAGATGACATAATTATTGTGACTATTCATATGATCAAAGTTCACTCAAGTTTTAAGGAGTGGCATTCTTGTTCCAGCCAAGAAAAACAAACCCATACATTAACATCAAATGCATTTATTATTTATTTGAACTTAGGGCATAGGAATTACAAAAGAAAAAATTCTTAAAATAAAAAAAAAGGTACAAACCTCCTGGCCTTTGGCATTCAATACGTTCCCTGTATGCTGCCCGTTGGACATTCCTAGGAACAGGGGTTGTATCTGATCTGTCTTGAACAAACTGGTCTGAAAGTAGAAACAATGACAGTTTTAATATCGTTATCATGGAGCCTTTAAGAGTGTCTTCTCACCAGCATAGTAGCATACAGTATATTAGCATTTCACTTTACTTTCCATCTTGAATTTACATGGTCTTACTAAGAACTGACTACAGGAAATAAGCAAGTTCCTTCAGTTTATAAAAGGTACCGGACTTTACAGTGTGAGGTAATGTATCAAGTTAACACAGTGGAGTTTTCACTTATTTGCACTTCACATTTAAGTTACACTTTGCAGGCATTCATCAAAGGCTTTCGTTGAAATGTAAATGAACATATAAAAATAATACATCAGTTGTGGCACCAGAGACTGACTGGCATGCACAACAAGGGCAAACACACTGCGCAATTTCAATACAATTTATGATTAAAAGAGCAACCATCCATGCTTTGAAAACAAATTATTACACACTGCTGAGCTATAACAAAATAGATGAAAATTTCATTCTTAGCAATACCTTCCTGTCCAACTTGGTTGGATGCTTTGTCATCCCAAACTTGAAAAATATTACAGAGAAAAAGATCAACTGCTCTTCAATGCAGCCGGTGCATTCACATGATTTCATCCTTGCTAAATCTTGGTTATGTGTACATCCAAAGCCTCCCCAATTACACTGAGCAATCAAACTGCTTTTTAATAACCCCCATAACTCCCATGAGGGATGTGCCCACATTAGATGGCACTGGGCACTTCTGCCCAGCACTAAAAATATCCACAAAGCACTTATAAAAATAGCAAGAATCCTGCCCTCCACTACTTTCCACCATTTTCAATGTACAAGCAAATATATTCCCTCCAGGTAAACCCCTCCTACAGAATGGCAATCAAAGCAACTCAAAAAATACTGGGCACATTCCTGTACATACTGTACAGTGACTACAATCTAGTTGTATACATAATCCTAATGGAAATGCAATGAAAATGAAAATAAACTGCAGTCAAAGTCTCAAACTTCTTCTTTTTTTTTGGGGGGGGGGGGTGTTTCTCCTTTCAAAATTCCATAGTAGGCACAATTTGCTAAAGTGGTGAAAACATTCACTATCCACATACTGAATGACCACAGTGTTACAAAACGTTTTGTCCGAAAAAGGCGAACAAAAATGGACAATACCTCTGATCTGCCTCTCCAAATCTTCAGTTTTGAAATCAGTGTCTCTTGGCTTTCTCCATGCAGGCACTGTAGCAGAGGGTGGTGCACTCCCAATGTTACCACCATAGTAATGATCATCTCTCCCACTGCCTTGACCTCTTCCCCTATTGTTGGAAGGTGCTGGGGTACTTCTCTTTCTTGCCTCGTACTGCTCCTGATAGTTGGGTGATGTTCTACCTCCAGAAACATTTCTCTGGGTGGCTGCAGCATTACCTGAGTATCCACGCCCCTCAACAGGGGTGTTTCCCCTAGGGGCACTGGCAGGACCTCCTTGATTGATGGGCATATCTGCGACGAACATATCTTCCAAGCACTGCTTGCAAAACCTAAATTCTGGAGGCGCAGCTGGGTTCTTACAAACACGGATGCGACATGGTCTCTGGGGTAAATGGAAAAGTAACATGCACTAAGTTTTTCTATTGGATTAGAAAAAGTACAGCGAAAACACTATACTACATATTGTGCTATTACAATATACTAGGGTCTTGGAATGTGTGAAATTTTAAAGGGATGTATCACATCATGCCCTCACATGATGGTAACTTGTCTCAAACTCACCCTATCTTGAGCCGAATAACATCTCTGTTCTGCCCCACTGAGTTGTCTGGGAGATGTTGGTGGAACTGCTGCTGATCTGACAGTATCTCTAGCAGTATCTCTTGGTGCCTTCTTATTGTCTTTGCATGTTCTACACAATTCTGATGTGGTGAGACGCACCCCAGCACAACCAGGTGTTGCACACAGATCTTTCTTCACTGTGAACTTTTGCACCTTACTTCCCTGTGTTGGCGGAGCTGAGTTGACTCTGCCTTTATCTTGTCCTTGAGAGAAGACGTTTCCTCCAACAGATGCAGACTTAATGGCTTGATGGTCTTGGTCCAAGTTAAGTTTGCGAAGAAGTTCAAAATGCCGATCATAGAGTTTGCTGTTTACCCTGCCACCTGATGCTTGCCTCTCTCTGTCTGAGTGTTCCTCCTCCTCTCCTTGATTGTTAACCAATACAAACGGTTCATCTGAATCTTGGTGCCGCCTCTCCTTCTCTCGTGATGACGTCTCCTCATATTGCTGCAAGAGTGTGACATTCTCATGGTAGCAGGTACTGCACATGTCACCCGTTTTAGGGTTGCCAGTGAGCTCACATTCTGGTACAATGCACTTTTCCGTTCCTGTTTTCACTGTGTCTACTGCCAACGAATTCAAATCATCAGGTCTGGTCTTAAACCTGTCCTCTTCCTCTGAGGATGAGCCATTGTTGATATTTGGTACTGAGGTTACCTTCTGCTCCATTTTATTCGACTTCTGAAACTTACTCCCATCATGGCAAACCTTGCAGAAACCTTCCAAGCCTACGTCAGCTTTGTTCAAACAGTCTGGTGACCTGCAATTTACCCGTTGGCCTTTGTTGAAGCACTCGACACAGAGATCTCCTGTACTTACGGATTTCTGGTAGGGGCATCCTGGTGTTTTGCACTGACCAGGTCCCCTAGGGGTAGGTTTATCCCTACCAGGGTATTCCTGGCTTACCAAGTACTGATTGTCAAAGCTGCCAACCCCTACATCTTCCACATAGCCCCTAAGGTTCTGTTCTGCATCAGGGGGCTGTGGGTTATACTCTTCCTCATAATAGGTTCTTAGATTAAATTCTGCCTGGTTAAAGAAAGCCTCCCACACACTCAATGTTTCACCAAGTGATTCACAGCTGAGTTTCACCCCTGGTAATGCAACTGCTGTCTCCCTATTGTCAGGACAATGAATGAAAGTTTCACACTTCAGATAAATCTTCAATAATTCCATAGGGTCCTCATTTGGGAGTAGAAAATGTACAGTGAAAACATCAGAATCACTCTTGACAATTGGAACAATTAAATCCCCTTCTTCCTCCTTATTCTCAGGTGCTGTGTGAAGTAAGGGAAAGAAATGATTCTGATGGTATCCCAGGAGAATGGGAAATTTACAGCAAAGAGAGGGATCCCAATTTACAGGGAGGTAAAGGCCAGACACAGGATGGGGTTGCAAAGAGACACCCTGCACACTATGCATTTTATCTTGGGAAATCACCAGGATTGGGCGTCTGAGGATATTTGCCAGGATAAAAATATGGAACTCCTCCAAGGATTGATATGGAAGGTTTGCTGAGCTTCTACTCCGCTCAGGACTAGCCATCTGTTTTACCATTTCATACTCTGTTTCCCACTCCTATGGAAAAAAAAAGAAAATTGCACACATTGAATAAAACCCATACAAATTATAAATATCACGTGTTCAATAATATGTACAGTATGTGAAATGTAAAGGAAGTATTTATACCTTAAGTTTATTACATTTATATTGTACCATTAGTGAAACTTCACATCTATACCACTGGCATTTTCAAAACACCGCTATTCATATGAGCTTATTCAGCTGAGTACCACCATTAAGTAAACTGCATTTGGATTCAGTAATTTCAGTATCAATGCCTACATCAACTGGTAAAAAATGGGTACAAATGGTAACTACAGTACTATCCTGTCGTAGTTGACAGTGCAGCTCACTGGCGGAACTCGGATGAGTTCCAATGAGTGCAATGAGTTTTAAATTCCTTTAAACCAAGCACAAGCGGACCGCGATGAGTTTCTCGACGAGTTTTTGTGTTTGACAAGTGGGCCTGAGCACGAGTACACACACATGTCGGTCTGCTGTTAACAGTTGAATTGAGCTCGAAGTTTTGTTTCGCTGTTGATATGTAATGAGTGGCTGAGTTACATGTAAGAATGGTCGGAAATATAATGAGTGGACAGCCTAAACTGAAAATCTTGTTTAAAAAAACTACAGTCTGCATTATTTTATCACATCCACAAAATTTGGCGCTCAAAGTCACCTTGGTGCATGCAATACTGTATAGCAGAACAAGTATCAAGTGCAGCAATCAGTCAACACATGAATCCATACAGGTAGCTTTTTTTCGATCAAAGTTCCAAACTCCATGAGGCATATTACAATGATTTTATTGATCTCAAGATTTCTTTTATTTCCTAAAGCCACCGGCAATTATCAGTTTACAAAGCTCAAAAGATTGTTCTATCCCATAACATTTCAAAATTATAAAAACCTACAATATTTTGGCACCTGTCAAAATGCTAACCTCAAAGATACGCCCGGTGTATAGACGTCTTATTACAGACATGCAATTCAAGTACTATTCTCGCAACAGTAGCAATCATCCACATAAGCCGGAGTTTGCACAGAACATACTGCAATTCCTTTCTGGGCAGCTTCACAAAACGAACGGAATGTACACTGCTGCGTGTTATAATTTTGGGCGGGAACTCCCCAAACAAATGTACATGGTACATACACTGTACGGTGTGATGCACTTGTTCCTTTGTGGCCTGCGAGCTTCAAGTACTGTGCACAGCCTCCTGCCACACAAGATTATTTACATCATCATTCATCCATACTGACTACGCCTACTATTGCTTTGTATATGGAAAATACTGCGTACGTTCATTCACAAACCCTGATCTTGAAACTGAGCGACCCGTTCAACTGTTAATGGGAATTTTTAAGTGCCATTTTTAGCACTACAAATTGAAGGAATATCACACTCTTCCGTAGGTTATACAAGCTATCAGTACCGATATCTCCTCTGTAATATTCTACACATGGCAATGGGTTAATTTCTTATGTTTTGAAGAATTTTACTGAAAATTTTTAACGCTCCATTTTACACTAGCTGAGCGGGCCCTAGTGGAATTTATCGACAAACGCAGTTGGTTTGGTTATTAATGTCAGGCTATGCGGGGAACTGTGCATGTATGTGTCTGTATCTCAAAGGGTCTGCAATGCACAGTTTGAAAGCCGGAGGGCTCGGATTGAAATTCTAAACAATATTTATAATTCTTACTAAGAGTTGTCTTTGCTTTTTGCACTACAGAATTTTTGATCTATGGGGAGGGGCTAAGAAGCATTATCAAGAATGGTGTGTTGTTGGTTTTGTAAAATTACATGGATTCACTAATAAAAACAAAATGCCTATGCAGCTAGAAATGAGAAGGGAACCTTGGCTGAAAAGGCTGGCTTGCCATAAGACAAACGTGCTTAGGGTCAAAATAAATTTGACGCCGGGTAGAATCAAAGCCTTCTGGACAGGAAAAGGGGCCTTCAGGTTGCAAAAGTTGTCGCTAATCATGCAAAATTATTTTTAAGGCCTACCAGCTACTTTGATGTTCCAAGAATATCGCAGATGAAGTCAAAAAGTGCATGCGACGGTTACTACTGTAGGCCAGTTACAAGCAAAGTAGAAACTGGCGGGGAAAAATGAGAGCTAAATTATTTGGATCCTGTATAGGTCTGGGCCTACTTTTTACTATTTGTCTGACACCAGGGGACATATCCTTTTGTTACTGAAGTTACTTTGGGCTTAGTGGTTGTGCCACTCTAATAGATGTGAATCGGAGATTACTGAGTGGGTTGTTTCAGGTTGTGCAGTGGTAACCCTTGGTTTACGTATCTCATGTTAAATGATTTTGTTGCATGCCATACACATATGATGGCCAACGAATGCAAGCAGGAAAAAATACACAGTAAAGCAATGAGAAAATTTATTTCCTTGTTCACTGTGAGACTTCACATAAGCCCCTCCCCCTCGATGGTTTCGATGAGATGATCGGCAAGTTTTTCAATGATTTCACGTCACTTAAAATGTTAGACGCGCTCAATGAGTGCAATGGGTTTTGATGGGTATCGACAAGTTTCCATGAGTCCGACTCGATGGTTTGCCAACTACGACAGGATAGTACTGTAGCAGGATAGTACTGTAACTGTTAATTCATCATCAACAAAAACTTTTAAGATTTAGTATGGAAACGCTTCACACTAAAACACTTACAGTGTGAACACTTACCCCAGTATTGTATCTGAATTCAAAACTCATGGCAGTTCTATCATTGTTTGTTCTCTCAAATTGCCATCTTTTCATGTTTGCTGCAGCAAATGATCCATGGTTCAAGCTGTCATAGAGACATTTCCTCAAAATCAGGTCTGTGTCCTCAATCCCCCACATATAGAGGGCAGCAGCATGAAGAAGACAGTTACCATCACCTGGTGAAAAGAGAGGCCAGTTAAGGTATCACTAATGTAAATCAAACTTTGAAATGTATTAGAACCATAGAAATGAAGTAAGGGAGAATGACATCTGCCGATCTGGACTGAAGCCATTGATTTGACTAGGCTGTACGGAAACAGAGCACCTGCGCGTAGTACAAATATCACGTCATTGCTTTTGCCCCAAGTATTGGCAAAGAAACTACAAGTTATCAAGTTAGGAGTATAAAACAAAATACTTAAGGCACCATGACTTTTTTCTGTTGTGAAAATTACTCCTAATCTTTCGAAAAACCGATAAAATATGCAATAACTTCTTCAGCAGAATGCACACTGTATGTACGGAGACACACCAATCAACCGGTCTTTTGCCGTACAACAAAAGCGCCCTCACATTTTTCCTGGCTTCACCGGTTAAATATGCATGGATGCATTGTGTCAGCATTCTCCCTTACTTTTACTTCTACGATTACAACTCAATTAGTATGAGTATGAGGAACATTTCCAAAGAATTTCTCAGGCAGCAGCTTGACTGCCACTGCCATGACAATAGAAAACGTACCTTTACAAACACCTACTTAAAGCTGTTAGCTTCTACTGTATGAAAAGGAGGCAGGGTGGAGAATAGCTAGAAGGTAACATGTGGGCAAAATGCTGTAACTCTTACAGTGGCGTTACCTTGAAGTTGACTGTTTCAGCAATGAGCTACTATAAATTACGATAATTACAATCCGGCGATAAATTTCCTCCCCAACGAGAAACAGCAGACTGTATGCAAATATGACATTTTCTTGTAATACATTGACCACATCATTACAATAATCATTCACAATCATACACTATTTTCTATCAAGTGTGCTTTCTACAATTGTGCATATACCCCTAAATTTGCACTGGAAGAGTTTGAAAACTTAATAAGGTGAAATGTGGGCAAAATGGGGGAAAAAAGGGAGACAAGGTGAGCCCACCTTCGGAAACAGCAAAGCCACAGTACAACACTGCTAGGTACTGTACTGTAAAAACAATTCGGGGGCATATGCTTCCTCATTTACATTTACAGGGGTATGTAAAATAGTTCAATCTTTTGTACTTTATTACATCTGGGCCTTTCTGAAATTAACAAAATTCATTTGCATTCTCTGTTGTTCAGCATTCATGTTTTAAACATAATACTACTTAAAGTTCATTTAAAAACAACATCTACTTAAATAATTGAATCTTACCAGTTGTGACAACTGGATACAGTCTATGGACTCCTGTAGACCAGTTGATGAGCTTTCCCATTTCAAACTGTCTATTGATTCCAATTTCCACAATTTCTCTTTTAAGGAATTTCAGCATGTCTTCAGGATACTGCTCCCAGTGGTAAGGGAGAGCAGATGTTAACATAGAAAGCTGTTCTATGTATATCAGTCCATCTTGCTTAAAACGTCTACACTCCAGCACTGATTTCAGTATGTCTTTGTATTCATTCCCTCTAAATACACGGTAGAATGGGTGGGGCATTTGTAACGGGGATCTCCCCTCTGCTTGCGCCATGACGACTATCTGGTGAATGCACTTTTAAAAGTCTGATGAAAAGTTTCTTCTGTGGGAAAGAAAAAGAATAATGCAGTCAGTAGTTTAAAAACATTTGCACAAAGTTAGTTTTGTTTTTGTGTGATAAGTAATTGGCTACTGGAGCCAAACTTGGGAGTTTACTGTGCAAAGTAATGAAGAATTACATTTTGTGTGCATTTTTTGGTGTTTTTCTTTTCCTTCAAAGTTTCAATGAAACTTGAAACTTTTGAAAGGCTGACAAATTCTGGTGACTTTGGTCACTTAATAGACTTTACAGCCTATAGGCATTCTCTGTTGCTCAGCATTTATGTTTTAAACATAATACTAGTACTCTAAGTTCATTAAAACAACATCTACTAAAATATACTGACTGCAGCTTCAAGTTCATCTGTAAATCTGAATCTCATCCCTCATCTCTTTGTGATGGTCTGTTCTCTCAGTACAGTACTTTACACTGTCAAGCTGATTCACAGTTAAACACACAGTTATATGCTAGGTGTACCATCCTGAACATTGCACAAGTTTGTTTATATACTGAAATATTCATCTTGTACAGTGCTTCCTGACTGTGAGTTACAGTATATGGGATGAGGCCTCTCTACTGAGAATTTCCCCTTTTTTAATGGCTTCCCCCAAGTTTGGAATTTTTTTTTCTCATCAAGCTGAGTCATTACATTTTATGTACCATCAAAGAAAATCGGGTGGGGAAAACAAGTTGGTTGTTTCCTGGCTGAATCGGCAAATGAAACCTTTTAATATCAGTTTCTCTTGCTCAACAACAGTGCATGGATATATACTGTTCATGTGTACAGTACTGTACAGTACAATATACACATGCATTGACAGTGTGGGATGGAAATTAAAAAAAAATTGTCCTTTAAAATTCAAGTGCTTAGTGTGGGTTCCTCAACTCATGAAAAGCATGTACCAACCACAATTTATATCGCTCAAACAGCAAAAGTACTGTGCAGTACTTAATTCCTGTGACATCAGTTGTTGAACCTGGGGGGAGGGGGAGGCTGGGGGTGTTACCCCATCAAAAATAATTTTCACTTTGAAGTTTTGGTCCAAAACATATTATTGAATTTGTCTTACAATAAACAAAAACTACCCTAGAAAATGAACATCTCCAGGACCTAATGGATTCATTCCCCCTCCCCCACCACCAATTTTAGAAACCTCACAGCCCTGGGTACATTCATCATTCAGCAAAGAAACTGACTCACTATTAAATCAAGGACCTTCTCAATACTTTTTTAGTATAGGTAACACTCCATCAAGAACAGTATCAAATTTCTAAGATATACTGTACAGTAGAGTGCATACAGTACTTGTAGTACAGCAGTACGTCTGCTTATTTGTCAACCCGAGTACTTCTATTATACATCAACAGAACTATTATATGTACTCAGTGTAAACAATGATATCACTTGCATAACACTACCTCTGTGCACAATACCCGTGCATTGATCCACGTACTGCACGCACAGTAACCACCATTTCACTGTTCATGTATTCACAAGAGCAGGGCTATTATGTACAGTATTGCACAAGAACGGGAAATTTCCCAACATTGCGCAATATCACAATATTACTCACAGTGTATGTGTATGGGAGTGACTTTTATATGGAGACTATAGTATCTACCAAAGGAAACAATACTGTACTAACTACAGTATAATTAGTTTATAATTAAGAAAGGAGTCCCTGGAGAAAACAGGGTTGCTTATTGGTGTCTTAATGCATAAAGCACAGAATGTGGCCAAAAAAATTTGGTTTTTGTGTTGGTTTGCCACATAAAAATAATTATTACCTACCAACAGCATCTTGGCAATATGTTTAGTGTTTTCACACTGTGCATGCAGGGTTTTCTAAATGAATAAATTTATCGATTTGTTAACAAAATAATTGTCTACCGTGGTTAAAAACAACCCTACTGTGCATATATCTTGTGTGTGTGTTTGTGAAGTACATGGATATTTAGTGACAGTTCTTGACAGTAGCTGTTTTATAGGAAAACAGACCATTCGCTGACTACACTTCTTGTTTCATATAAATTGCATACAGTATACGTTTCATACTCTACAGTACACTGAGTTGATTGTCAACTCAAAATGCTGTTTGATCAACTAGTTGAACCTTTAGAATTTTCAACTGGATTCAACTTAGTTAGCCCCTCCCACTGGTGGGACTTCCTTTTGAAGTCAGGTCTATTGTTCAGAAATAATCCACATATCCTCCCTATTTCTCACCACATGGCTATTAACGAACAACAGTCCAGTATCAAGCACAAGTTAACTGATCAAAACATGTAACAAGATTAACTTCTGTGAGAGGGAGGAAGTACTACCACTAAGTAGATTCATTAAACAATCCCCTTAATCATACAAAAGAAATTCTTCTGGAGGACACAAAGAGGATTAGGGACATGATGAATGGGTGAACTAGTTGAGGATTAGGGCCATCCTGGACTGACATAACTGACTTGTTACCAAGGTTCTATTGAAGTTCACAATGAAAAACCTAGTTGATCAACAGCTGTAGGCGAAGTAACGTTAAATTCATGTTCATGAGTTGAAAACGTGCCAGACTTTCTGATGGTACTGTACATGCATGAGTATGGACAACTGACCTGAACTCAAACTGCAAAAGCAATCTCAGTTCTACTAGTATAAATGAAAGCAGACATTAACTTTCTATTGCATGAGTACTGGCCATTTGCTGCATGTAAATGCTTCCAAGTAAAGCATGTTTCAATCACCCCACTGAGAGTTTTGGAATAAAAGTACTGTAGTTCTAACAATGCCATGGTCTATATATGTGAGAGGCATTCTCCTCTTATTACAAGGAGGAGGGGGGGGGGGGACTGTCACTACAGTGTGGGCTGTTGCAAGCCTTAATAACATGCAGTAAAAGTTATAAAATACTGTACCACTGCTTGGTTCATTTACCAACTTTGCAAATATGTCAGAAATATATGAAAATGCCCAATCACTGTTCTTTGTATTAATGTATGATCACCCCATAATCAATCATTGAACAGTTCAACTCCTTATAAAAATGTGTGAATGATATCTGTGATGATAAAATAGGATTTTTTTGGGGGGGAGGGGAGGGGTGGGGAGGGAGGGGGAACAGATAGAGACTAAACAGTTTTTGTGCTGATCTAACCATAGAGAAATCAGTGAACCTCAAAAAGTCCATGTGAAATTGAAACATTAAAACCCCCCTGACTTACAGTACCCTGACAGGTCCTCCTTAAAGTGGCTTTTGTGTATCTACTGTAGCCATCTGGGCAGATTTTTAACATTACCCCCATTTTACTTTTGCCATCGAACTTGTTTAAATATGACCAAGTTTACATTAAATTTTGCCATTTTAGTAGAAAAAATGTCACTCACAGGCCTCCCATGTAGTCACTTTTGAGAAATTTTTATTCTCTTTTTTTTATGCTACTGTCTGTGCATTTTACTGTATAACTATTTTATGCCATCATCTAAGATAATTACATTTTGGAGATATTAACCAAAATACAACATCCCCTCTGATACATCAATGTGTGCAGTAAGTCTCAATACATATTCCAATACAGAGTAATGTACTACACGTACATTACAGGGCAACTCCCCACCTTCCACACTGTAAGTACTGCACTATTGCCATACTGTATGCTCTTAAAGCAGCCATCTCAAATCTACAGTAGTCTTCCTAAATCATTTGAATGCACCACCATTAGGCTTGGTGCATCCCCACTCAGTGCTCCCCCTCAAAACTAGTGCCCCAAAGTTTTGGAAGTCAAACTTCTGCACGACCTATGTTGGGAAGGATAAACTGACTTTGAATACCGAGAAGTTATGTTGGTTTTCTAATGTATTTTTCAACATTTTTTATACAGTTATTCTGAGGTGGCAACAATTCGTCTGGTATAAGAAATATTAGTCAAACTCTATCATATATAGAAGCAAATTTGGGAAAAACTAAACAATGCAATTTATATTGTTCAATGCTTCATTAATAAGTGACAGTGGAACCTTTGGAAAAGAATGCTGTATTAATACATGACAGAATTTTGGCATCTTTGGAAAAAGGTGGGAAGCTGGGAGGCTCCTTCCCAGGAAATTTGGGTATTTGGAGGGAAATTTTGGCAATTGGTGGGAAATTTACCTTTTTTGTACATGACCATACAAAATGAATAGCAGAAAATTTATCTCCCTTCCTGGGAAAGAAACTTTTTATCCACCCTAGGAATTTTGGTGTCCTCATCAGTGAGTTATGTGGGTTAAGTTTTATGCATTACAATTTGCACAAAACCACTAAAAGATTTTATGAATTAAGTCACACGAACAGCAGATACCAGATTGTTACCACAAATATGATCCCATGTCTTTTGAACCAAGTATCTCATACTGATGGACATTTGATTTTTTTGGTGTCCCCAATGCTGTCATAGTTATGATGGTCACTCTTGATATATGAACAACAAAAATTCAATGAAACTGGGGCTTTTGACAGTATCTTATTACTGCAAACAGTGGTTAATATAACATCTGAAAATTTCTTGGTCAACTCAACATTTAAATATTAAACTGTTAATCATATAAAAATATACATAAGGTTGTAGACCAAGTAGTGGGGACACCAATCCTTGGTGACTTTAGTTTGTTACACCCAGCAGTCCAAATGGAGTAAAATACCTTTCAAATATCACACTTGTCCATTTTTAGATGGCAAATAAGTTACCAACTAGCACGTCTAACAATCAAAAAGGGGTCAAACAGGAAAGTATGAATATTTAAATGCCATTTACTGGTTACAAAACAGTCAATAGTGTACAAAATATGTAGAAGTGTCAACCTTGTGACATTTGAAAGTGTTGAGAAATGGAACTGACTTTTTTAAGTTATGGAGGATTCTTTCAAACTTTTACCATTCATGTACTTGTTATGAAAAATCTTAAATGACACTCAAATATGAATATTCAACTATTAAGGGGGTTCCTTCATTCTTCTAAGAGGAGCTAGGAGACTGCGTTGGTGCCCCTGTTATGTTGGTCAATTTACTGGCATCAGTATGTTTGAATGAGACCCCTTATGCATACACAACGCTGTATGTAAAAATATTTGTAATTTTATAACTGTTGATAATACAGTACTCAAGAGTACACATTTCAATAAATCAATAAAGATGATGTTGAAATTTTGATCTCCCACTACTGGTACCCTAATTTACAGTAAGACCCATACACAGTATGCTTCCTAACTTGAGATGTCATGTTAACAAGGTTATCAGATTTTGATCGCTGGTGACCCAGATGACCTTTGACCTCTACCAAAAGAACAGGGTTCTCCATTAGCTTATAATATGGGGCATCCAAATACCAAGTATGTTATCTATTCAAGATTCCTATTTTTAGTTGTCATAATAACAGTTTGACTACCAGTGACCCCAGATGACCTTTGACCTCTGCCAAAAACATTAGGGGTGTTCCTCTTGCCATGGGACATTCACAGACTTACTACAAAATCTATCCATCCTTCCTACCTTGGATATCCTATTTTAAACAAGGTTTCAAATTTTGACCCCAGTGACCCCAGCTGACTTTTGACCTCCACCACACACAATGGGGTTCTTTCTCTTACCACAGACTCTTTTCCAAATAGGAATTACAAAGGATTGTGGGATAGATTTTTGGTGTGCATCATTTTTTGCCACAGCAAAATGCCATTGACAAAAACATCACGTATCAGAACTTATCCCATAAGCCATTGGAATTGCTATTTGGAAAAGGGTCTATGGGGCATCCACATAATTAGTATGAAATGGATTATGCTTCTTACCTCAAGATTCTATTAATAACAAGGTTTTAAAATTTTGATCAAATGACAAATGACCCCAGATGAACTTTGACCTCCACCAAAAACAATGTTTCTTCCACTCAACATGTGGCATTTACACACTAAGTATAAAATATCCATGCTTCCTACCTCGGGGTATAGTGTTAAAAAGGTTTTCAGATTTTGACCCCTGTGACCCCAGGTGTACTTTGACCTTCAGCAAAAATGGTTGGGTTCTTCCTCTCAACATGGGCATCTACATACAAAGAACCTGTATGAGATGCAGCCATACTTCCCAACATCAGATGATGTGTTAAAAAGCTTTTCAGATTTGGACACCCTACCCCCCACCCCAGTGCCCAGATAACTCTTTACCCCCACCCAAAAACAATCTGGTTCTTCCTCTAAATCAATCCATCAAAGACATTTATAGTGCTAATATCAACACAAGTTGTCCAAAGGTGTTCAAAAGACAGTTACACAGATAACTTGCTATTTATAAGCTTCTTCAAACAAATGAAAGTCATGGGTGGAAAAAATCAGGATCAAATGTGGGAAGCTCATTGCAAGGAAATTTTGGTATTTGAAGGAAAATATGAGCAGGGAAGTTTGGCCACTTTTGTACATAGGTAAGAACATGTAAAAATTGTGGGAAAATTGACTTGCTTGCCAGGAAAGAGGAATTTTTCAGCCCAGCTGAAAGTGTCAACAGTCTGAGTACTTTTGATGTGATTCAGAAGAGCATTCCACTCCTAAGTGCCAAAACGAGGATAAGATCAGTCCACATTAAGTATATAAACACGGTTGGTTTTATAGGTACTGTACAATGGAATTCCTTACTGTACCTGTTCATACCTGTATCTACAGTACCCTTCAGTTTACACTTTTATGAAAGCCCTCAAGATCTACAGTACTGTTCTTGTTGTCAGTGCTCAAAGTGTACAGTACTTACGAGTATTTTTAATGGTGTATGTTTTGTACATGCTATGGTATGCACCATGGTGTATGAATGGTGTTGTCGTCATCGTCGTTACTATAATAAAATATATTATTTTTATTACAATATGATGAAATAAAGAAGGAGATGATCTAAGCTGTCTACAGGAAAGTTGTTGCTTTAAATGTAAGTCTGAAATCATCACTGTCATCGTCGCCATCATCATCGTCATGATTATGATTATGATGATTGTCGTTGTTGTTGTTATTATTATTATTATTGCTGCTCTTCTCACAACCTCTTGGTTGGTATTCACTTTATGTATCTCTCTCTTGTCCCTTGGACGTCGGGTTCCTACCTGGACCCTGGGAGGTTGAGCACCCGTCTAAGTATGTCGGCCCTGCTCAGTAGTGCTGTCTTTACCAGCTGTCTTGCTTCTAGGTTGCCTGGCATCTGCCCCAGGTAGGACTCAAGGTTATTTGTGACAGCACCTAGTGCTCCAACCACCACTGGAATGACTTTTGCCTTTACATTCCACATCCTTTGTATCTCAAGTCGTAGATCCTGGTGTTTCTCTATCTTCTCTCTTTCTTTTTCATTTATGTATTTTTCGGTACAGCCACGTGTACTATTATCGCTTCTCTGGCCGCCTTGTCCACTATTACCAGGTCTGGTCTCCTCGTCGTGATCACTCTGTCTGTTCGTATCTCGAAATCCCAGAGGATCTTGGCTTTTTCTGTTTCTTCAGTGGGGTTGGGCTTGTGGAGCCACGTGTTGCTGTTCTCTGCTTTCATTCCATAGTGGCGGCACACTATGTGGTGAATGGCTGCTGCAATGTTGTTTATGTCTGTTGTTGTAGAGGTTTCCTGCAATTTGGGGGCAGGCAGTCGTTACAGTATGTGGGCGACGGTCTCTTCTTTCTGGCCACACATCCTGCACGTGGGGTCTGTAGATGTACGGAGGACTTTGGCTTGGTGGCACTTGGTATTTAGGGCTTGGTCCTGGGCAGCCATTATTAGTGCTTCCATTTCAATTTTGAGTCCCGTGCCTTCCTTCAGCCATCGAAAGGTGTTCTCCATTGTCGTGACCTCTGGAACTTGTCTACGGCACTGACCGTGAAGTAGCTTTGTCACCCACTTCTCTTGGGATTGTTTCCTCCAATCTGTCATAGCTACTTTCTTTGGTTTGTATCCAGTCAGTACCCCATTTTGCCACAGAGCCTCTATTAACGGGTCTGAATCCTTACAGTAGCTTCCATGATGTATTCTTGAAGCCAGGCACACTGGAATGTTACAGTGGTTGTTACTTCTCTCAGACCCCTTCCACCATTCTTTCTTGGAATGTACAGCTGATGCACATCAGCTCGTGGATGTAGTCCACCATACATCGTTAGTGTTTTCCTTGTCTTCCTGTCTAGTTCTGCCAGCTCATTTTGGGACCAGTTTATTATTCCTGCCATGTAGGTGATCACTGGTAGGGCATATGCATTGACAGCCTCTATCTTGTTCCGTCCATTTAGTCTGGACTTGAGTACCTGTCGCAGCCTTTTCCTGTATGTTGCCGAGGCCTTGTCCTTGACCATCCTCTTTTTGTTTTGCATATTCTGTAATATTCCCAGGTATTTGTATCCTTCGTTTAGATCATGATGACCTGCCTGGCACACTTGTCGATCCCAAACTCCATCTTGATGTCCCTGGTGAATATTTGGACTGTTTCGATCAGTGCCGTCAAATCCTTCTCATTCTTGGCGTGGAGTTTGAGGTCATCCATATACAGGAGATGGTTGATCTTGTGGCCTGTCTTGAGTGTATACCCTTCCTTGGCCTGGTGTAGCATGTAGCTCAAGGGGTTTAGAGCTACACAGAACAGGAGCGGTGAGAGCGCATCACCCTGGAATATACCACACTTGATCTTGATGTTAGCGAGGTGTTCCCCTCCGCATGTTAGGGCAGTGGTCCAGTTTCTCACTGACATCTCTACGACCTTTATGATCTTAGGGTCGATCCGATGAGCCTTCATGCTGTGGAGTATCCAGGAGTGTGGGACAAAGTCATATGCCTAATTCTTATAGTCTACCCATGCCACTGCTAAGTTGGTGCATCTCCTCTTTGAGTCACTGGTTACAGCTTTGTCGATTAGAAGCTGATCTTTAGTGCCTCGACATCCACTGAGTGAACCTTTCTGTTCATGTGTGAGGACACGATGTTCCTTGAGGTGGGCAGTTATCCGATCAGCTTCCAGGTAGTAGGTAGGCACATAATCGGTCGGTAATTGCTTGGTTGTGTGCCTTTCACTGGGTCTTCCTGTATCAGGACCGTTCTGCCTGTGGTGAGCCAGGCTGGGATGTTGTCAGGACGGTTGACTATGTCCTGCAATTGCGTTGCTATTCTACCATGTAGGCTGGTTAGATGTTTAAGCCAGAATCCTTGCACTTGATCGGGCCCTGGTGACTTCCAGTTTGACATCTTCTCAACTTTGTGCATGATATCTGCACTTATTATTATTATTATTATTATTATTATTATTATTATTATTATTATTATTATTATTATTATTATTATTATTATTATTATTATTATTATTATTATTATTATTATTATTATTATTATTATTATTATTATTATCATTATCATTATCATTATCATTATCATTATCATTATCATTATCATTATCATTATCATTATCATTATCATTATCATTATCATTATCATTATCACTATCATTATGATGAAATAAAGAAGTAGATGATCTGAGCTGTCTACAAGAAAGTTGTTGCTTTAAATGTAAGTCCGAAAATAGGTTGGCGATTGCTTATGGTAAGCCTTGAACACAAGAAGTACTTTGATTTGATACATTGTGGCAGAGGGAGCCAGTGAAAAGCAATGAGCATGAATGTGATTGCAATGGCAGCGATTTGTTCTCAATATTGGGGGGGACATGGGCCCATTTTCAAAAAAATTACTGTGTGAAAAATCAAAGTCAACAGGCGATTTCTCAAATATTGGGGGGACATGTCCCCCCCGTCCCCCCCCCCCCGGGATCGCCGCCCATGTGTGATTGGGTCAAACTTCTTTCAAATAAGAAGAATGGACCCAAGGTACACTAGAAGCTTTGATGTCTGGTATTAGGGATTTAGACATTGCTGAAAGGCTCTTCCATGAAAGTTTTAAGATCTATCAGGTCTAAAATGAAGTAACACATTTTATCTAAAATTTTCAAATGTTGGATCGAAGATTTGGAGAAATTTTTAGTTGAATTTACTTTTTGCCCGTATGCAATAAACTTTAAATGGTCAAACTTCAATTTTTTGGGGCGCAAATTGTCAGACCATGTGATTTAAATTGGCATGATTTAAATGAAACCTCCCAGGCCTATGATCCTACTGTAGATACTGTACTTCTGTACTTCTTGCCCTACAGTAGGACTTCAGTGAGTGGGGTGGGGTGGGAGCAAGCCCTTGACCAAACTTAAGTTTGGCTAGCTAACCTTTCAACCTTCACTTTGCTTAGGTTACTGCTAGAATATCTGTGGAATGTTTTGCAAAATACTATACAGTAGTGACAAGCAGCTGGTGGGGCAAATAATCATACTGTTACTTCAAGGGGTTCAGCCAAGGGTTACTGTAAGGCTTAGTGGTTTGTTTCAGTATTAGGTTGGCGTTAGTGGTCAGTAAAATCTGTGCATCGTCATTTTGCCTACAGCTCACTATAAAGTCCGTTACTATTGTATGACCTAGTTAAATACAGTAGCGGGGTGACTGACCTCATACAGACATTCCAACCCTTGGAATCTTAAAACAGGGACAATTCCAAAACTTGGATCAGAACCTTCACTCCAGTACATTCAGGCATCGCACAATCTACCTAGTATTCTGAGTAATGATTGACTTATAAATGTAGGCCAGGGGGATCATACCAAAAAATCAAACAAACATATTGTATGTATAATGCTCATTACATGGTCTTTGCACAGACTACACTTGTTCATAAATTCATATCTCCAACCAATTCTATAGCAAATACTTTTATATGTAACAGTTTTGCATTCTTGCTTGGCACTCAACTTAAAATAGATGTTTTCAAAATACTGTAGATCAACTGGAACAACCATCTTAAGACTAACTGTATGCTATTGGGATGTTTTTTGTGCTGATGCCATACATAACTTCAGTGATGAGCTACAAACTTATCTCATTCCAAACACCACTTAAATATTAGTATGGTTGATATGATGCGTAACATACAAACAAAACATTTACAACAAATAAATTAGTCTGAGAAAATGTCAGTTCTGTTCTACTTTTCATTTGACCCGTCTCTCATTGTACAATATTCATGCACACATCGCTGATTTACATTTCTTCAATCAAAAAGGCAAAAGGCTTAGTGATTCCTTGCCCCTGGAATACTGTATAAAAATAGTACAATTGGTTTCAAATTGGCACATGTTCAAAATGGAGTTATAGAATTAGGCTACTGTGTTGACATTCAATGAGCATGAACAAAAGATCCATGGACAGAGATCAAACATACTGATATGATAACATGTCTTGGATCCACAAGTACCAGTTCTCAGATGAGATACATTTACACCATATTGACCTTTTGACCTATGGTCAAAAGACCATTAACTTCCAACATAAACATTAGGGATCATCCACGCAACAAGGTCCATTCACACGCTAAGTATGAGATCCTTCACTGTTAGCCTTCTTGAGATATTGTGTTTAGCCCTTTTCAAGCACTTCTCATTTTGGCTTCCATTGACCCCAAATGACCTTTGACCACCACAAAAACCAAAAGCAACCTATTATTCAACACAGATACAGTAATCCACATGCTGATCCATCAAGGCAACCTTTTCCTGTAGTGTTTTCAAATTTTGACCTTTTGACCACTGGTCACCCCAAATGACCTTTGATCACCAAAAATGTTAGGGACTACCTACTCCACATGGGTCATACACATACCCCATGTAGGAGATCCCTCATGGTTACCCTTCAAAAGATAACATGTTTAGTACCGTACTTTTCGAGGTTTTCACTGCTTGATCTCTGTTGACTACAACTGACCTTTGACCTCCACAAAAACCAGTAGGGATGTAGTACTGAATATGGGACATCCACATACCATGTATGATATCCATTACAGTTACCTTTCTTGAAATATACCATTTATAAGGTTTTCACCTTTGAAATCTGTTGATCCCAAATGACCTCTGAATTTCATTAAGAACAATACAGATTATCTACTCAATAAGGGTCTTCCACATGAATGAGCTCCCTCACTTGAGATATCAGGTTTACAAGCACTTTTCACTGTTTGACCTCCACAAAAATCAAGGGACCTAGAACCAAGTGTGAACTTCATCAAGGTTACCTTTCTTGAGGTATATTTATAAGATTTAAACCTTTTGAACTCTGTTGACCCCTCATGACCATTGACCTCTCCTCAAAATGACAGGGTTTCTTCACTAAACATGGTGCATCCACATACTGTGTATGACAACAATCTGAGTTCTTCTTGTAAGATATCATGTTGACATGTTTGACCTCTGAAGACCTCACAACATGACCTTTGACCCTCCCAAAACTAAGGAACTTCTATTCAATACAGTGAATCCACATACAAAGTACCTGTATGAAACCTGTCTGATTTTGATTTACTTAGATACTGTATTGTAATTACAAGGTTTTCAGTACTTGACCTCTAGTGACCTCATGAGACCTTTGACCTATACCTAAAACAACGGGGTTCTTCTCAATGCGGTGCACCCATATACGTACTATGATACTAATTTCACTTTCCTTTCTTGACAAATAGCATTAACGAGCTATTAAGTGTCACAAACACACACACACACAAGCACATACACACATTTTGAGGGTATCCATTTGTACCAGGAAATTATCTGTTGATTTGCATGACAGAATTCAGCAAGTCACCTTACTGCAAAATTTGTGATTGGGGTTCAGTTTTGTTTTTCCTAATCATAAAGTAAACTTTTTCTCCTCCTTTATTGCTATGTGGCATTTAAAGCACCAAACACAGCAATCTCTGATGGATAGGCACCCTGCCTCCCAATGTCCCTACAGTATATTTCCGATACTGTATATTCCTATATTTGGGAAATTGGAATATTTTTTTCCTATAAAATAACAAACATTCCTATTATTTCCTACATTTTGCATTTCAGAAGTATAGTAGTGGTTTGTCCACATCAAAAATTAGAGTGAATATTACAAGTCAAACAAACCACCATTGTATTCCAATTTCTATGCCAAAACTGAGGTGGAATAAAAAAACATCATCGAAATCAGTGAGTGATTGGCTGAGATATGAATATTTTTTTTACCAAATTCTTTAGGCTTTATGAGGACATCATCCATCAAAAATATCAGGCTAATAAAAAATGTATTTTTGGGATAAGCTGGGTCATTTTCAGCAAAAGCATTAAGACTTGCATGTTTTTGAAACTTACAGAAAACCATTTCACTAGAGTGGATTTTATATGTGCTTCCTTTTTCATAATATCACAAAAATAAATTTGAGTCCACCCCCAGGACATGATGTACTGGCACTGGATCAAGTACGTGTTGTAGATACCCAATCTGACATATTTAGGCTTGTGACAGCAAAGAAATCTTTACATGCAATTTTTGGAATGAACTGGGCTGGTAAAATCAGTAACTGTTAAGACTTCATCCAGAAAGAAACAAAGATACAGTACTTTTTCCATTTAATGAAAGTTTAAGCTTACCAAATGGCCATGAAAATAACTTGAGAAGATTTCTGTGTACGATACATTGTGTGAAAATGGGCAGATTTTGTCTCTTTGAGAGCATGTGTGGACATGCTAGTACTAGTACTGAGATCGTAGTCAAAGAAATTGCTAGAAATTAAAGGCACTTTTCAATGGCTTTTCACAAGGATCTCATGTGAAAAAAAAATTTCAGTTGATACGTACCCTCTAAACCCCGTAGTATTACTCTTTTCCTAACTCGAGATATCTAATATTAAAGACTACTTATTTTTGTCAAAAACTACCTCCAGTTCTCATCAAGGTCACATAATGTTATGTTATGTTATGTGGGTACACTGCCTCAGATTTATTTTATTTTCCTTTATAATTGAATATCCTGTTGTCCTTGAAATTTGATCTACTGTTGGAATGTTTGAATATCTTTCCATGTAGGTTTAGCATAAATCTACACCATATTTACAGCATAACAAACCAACTTGTTAAATATTCCCTACAACAGTGTCAATGTCATAAAGAAATTAAATGCTTTGTCAAATTAATGTGCCATGATGACATCACAGATTTTCCATAATGCACTTTATCTTGAGAAAAAATAGCATTTCTTTGAAAATTAGTATCTTCCAAACACTACAAGCTATTGACATTTTCATAGCAGAGAAAAATTTTCTGCATTTTTTGATATCATTGATTTTTGTCACTGGCAAATTCCTTTAATTCAAACAAACCACTGTTCTTTTCTGTTGTATTGGAGTAGTTTAAGAAGCTAAAGTGATGATAAATTGGTTAACAAACCCAGTACATGATTGTATCAACTGTTTTGTTATAACAGGCATCTACTAGCTCAATATTAACTGCCACTGTTACTACTGTAGATATTCCAGCGCACTGCCCAAAGTATAGTGCTACTTGGTATGTAGAATAAACATTCCAAAAGAATATCAGCCCTCCTCCCCTAATTTGGGGTAACTACTCCTTCACTCTTACACCTCCCGCCCCTCTAACAAGCAGTACAATTGTGATTTTGTGCAGCAATTGGTATGCACCAATGAGTGTCATTTGGAAATCGGGAAAAGCTACATGATGCCACTTTGAAATTATTGTAAAACTTCCAGGGACCTCACCTCCTAAACCCTCATCAGGGCATTGCTCAGGTCCTCAATCTGACCCAAAATTGGGACCCCTTTTGCCTGTCCTGGCCATCATTACGAGCTGTTGAGTTATGAAGACACTTTGTACTTGTCACTTTGTACACGTGGAGGAGGTAAGCTTTAGGGAGGGTGAAATTGCTGAGCGGAAGGAGGAAAGCATTTTTGTGAACTTTGCATGCATATTTGCTCTTACTCACCACTACTACCTAAAAGTGAGATTTGTGATCCTTTTTTGAGTTGCCAAAATGTTGTGGAGAGCTGTCAAATAGATGAAAAATAATGATTGGTGGAAACTTTTCAGATACCATTCCTAGTCATGTGGGGGTTATTTGAACAAAATTTTCTAGGTATGCCAGGTGCCCATGGGTGTCACTGATAGGGGGGAGGGGGAAGTGATATGCTGGCCTGCCAATTTTGAAAATGTCTTTAAAAAATATAATTAATTCTATAGGGTACAACTGCTGATTACAGGTAAATGAAATCAAACTTGGAAATTGTGTAAGCTGCCATTTTCATTAATGAAAACATTCTCATTCAAAAGAAATGGTAGCTGTCTCCAAAACTTGATTGATGTGACAAAAGTTAAATATGTCACGATGTACAATATTGTATGCTATATCTGTCAAATTAACATATAAACTTTATTGTGGTAAAATTGAAAAACAGAAACTACCCATAAATCTCATTTAAATGTGATAATAGTGACCTTACTGAATGGTAAACCATACAATAGTTGGTGTACTATTACAGTATGTAGCAGAAAGTGGAACTGATATGTACATTAGTCACTGAACAATAGTACAGTTGAAAGTTTCACAGCAAGCTCCAGCTAAAATATGGATTAAAGTGTTGGT
The DNA here is from genome assembly GCA_029531755.1 of Holothuria leucospilota. Classification (NCBI taxonomy): domain Eukaryota; kingdom Metazoa; phylum Echinodermata; class Holothuroidea; order Aspidochirotida; family Holothuriidae; genus Holothuria; species Holothuria leucospilota. The sequence continues at coordinate 35,616,234 of CM055976.1, forward strand.
TACTGGTACATCAGATTACACCACAGAGCAACTAGAAATCTAGAATCCATACTTTTGCTCAGCCCTATTGCCAGCCCCTGGGTCCACACATCTAGAACTTTGCACTCTTACATCAGTGCTGGTCTAGGTCATCTTCCCCACATTTGAGATGCTGTTGATGCCCTAGTACAGTATGTGTTAACCAATCATGGTAAGTCAAATAGAAGCACCTGTCTCATATTAATAGCCATCCAATAGAGTGGCAGAAAGGACCTTAGGTAGAAAGAGGGACCACTAGGTAAGAAAGTTGGAATAGTACCCAATATATCAATTTGATGTGGTTCCTTGACATCATCCTTTTTAAGGTACTCCATTAGCCAACTCTTGCAGGTCCTAAGATCCTATATATGACTATTTTGACAGAAAACTTTCCTATATTCCTACATTTTGCTGGAAAATTTCCTATATTTATTCCTATATTTTTAGTGCTCCCTCTTGGGAGCCCTAGGAGAAGGGAGTTAAGTTTTAAGATAACCTCTCACCCCAGGAAGTTATCTCCGGCTTTTCTTCCCAATTTTTTTTTTTTTTAATGTCAGTGTCACATATTGACTGATAGTCCATAAACTGTTAAAACATCATTTTGATAATCACTCCTACAGTACAGGACGAACGGCGCCAGGTGGGATGGTGGTGACACTCTTAAGTGTATTTTTATTCAATCAATTGGCACTTCACTGAATATAGTTGAGAATGCCTGTTCTACACAGATCAAATATTTTGTGTTACATGTAATGCCCAATTGTGACATCATAGCATAATAATATTAACACATTAACAAAAATGATTAGTAATTTTTTTATTTTCTACCCTTTCCAAGTTTTCTGTGACTTTAGGCCTAAAACTAACTGAGATAGGCCAAGGCTTATATTCATGTAGGATTTGTAACCGGAGTGCGTACGCCAGGCCTTATACTAAATTTCTAAATAAAGATCTAGGATCCTACTCTTGCTATAATGCACTTATCAATTGAATGACACACCCCACTACCCCCGGGCATGGTCAGTCAAATGTGGGTCATTGACCAGTGACAGTGTGACTCACATGTCCATCATTGTACCAATATTGTCCTCCACTAGAGTGACAAAGGGGTGACTCATTTTACCTCAGATGTCAGTCACTTTACTGACTAAGGGTCGAGTCATTGTGGGTCATTTGTTTTCAATTGTTCAAAGATGACAACCTTCAGCATTGCTCCTCATGTACTTGTTTACTTTTGTCAGTCAGTTTGGTGACGCACATGTCGGTCAAAATCGCAAACTGTTCATCAGTTTGGTGACTGAGGGGTACGTCAATATATATGTTTTGTCAATGAAGTTGTGGACAATGACTGACCATGTCCGGAGGTAGTGGGGTGCGTCATTCAATTGATAAGTGCATAAGAAGAAAGTCCCTTTCCACCTGAACTGTGCTGGTCCAAGGCTCTTAGGCCTAATTACTGATTTTCAATGGGTCATACTAATTTAGTAAGGAAGGACCATGCCAGGGAGCTTTCAGCAACCCTGAGTCCCTTTCTGTGGACTAGCCCACTCCTACATGCGGCCCAGTCTTGAAAACATGTTGGTTACGTCGAAGATTTTCGGTGTGGCACTCAAGCGATCATGCCAAATTTCTGGCATATTTTGTCAGCCTGATTTCTATTTCACGCACCTAGCCTACAGCAGATATTGGCATAATTTTTATCTTGCCTTTCCTTTGGCGTAAATCTTCAGTGGCGAAAAAAAAACTTTCCAATATGGCATGCGGCTAAGGAGAGAACGTCACCCTACTGTTTTGGGTTTGGTCAGGAGTTCCACCTGGGGTTCAATAATGCCTGGGCTTCGGTTAGGGATAAGGTTTGGATTAATTCAGTTTTTGGTCAGGCCTTGCCTAGGTGTGGGTTAAGTGGCCTCTTTAAATTAAAAAGCAACCTCAGAAGCACTAACTATGACAAGGATATCAGTATCACACGAGTAAGATATTTTGGGGTTTGCAGATCTGACGTTCTCTCCCTTGACTCATGTGCATAACATAACATAACAGGTTAAAGGGCAAAGGTGGGCTAAGGCCCCATAAGATGCCCTGAAGTCAGAAAACAACCAACCAACACCAAACGAGCCCAGCACAATTAGGTTCTACCACAGTTATGGATGTCAATGTTAACAGTTAACCTGAAAGCAGTGCACAGATGTGGAGTTAACTACCCACTCAGGAAGACTATTCCACTCGTTAACAACTCTATGAGAGAAGCTGAACTTCCTAATGTCGAGCCTTGCAAAACACTTAACTAGCTTCTTACAATGGCCTCGAACCCGAGAATTACTTGCCTACTATTTACTGACCTCTTACTTTATGATTTGATGCTGACGTTCTCTTTTGTCTAAGTTAGACTGAAGTCAACCAAAGCCCTTACTGTTCAATAGAGGTCTTACTAAAGCGAAAAGTTAATGTGGAATAAAACGAGGATGCAAGTTACCTTTCCCTTTAATTTACAAAGTTTGCGAAGGGTGACCACTGATATAATCGTAAACGACTGTAAAAACATTTTATATGTTACCTTGTCTCTTATGTTTTTCCTTCACTTTGCAGGCCTTTATCATTACTTCTGTAAGATGTTTCAGGATTCTGCCAATTTTCGTATGATGCGGCAGTACAGTATTTCAAGGGAGTAACGTTGAGCTGCATGGCTTTACTGTACTGTGTGATTCCTGCACCGATATCATCATGCATCCTGGTCATATAATATGAATAATTCATGACTAACAGCAAATATTGCGCAATGCTGGTAAATCCCCAATTTTGACTACGCAGCAGACCGTGCTTATTTAGTCATTGTACACAGCAATACTGGGAAATCATGGCCGCTCCGCGACTTACTTAACTGGCTATGACGGAGTTCTTAAGTGCCATTACTTTTCTATATGTTGACGTGTATAGTGAGTGGTTTTTACTCCCTTCTGGAAACTTCTTCCAGAAACACAACGCAATGGGCGAAGCTTATAGGTTGTATATGCCAGTGGGTTCACCCACGAAAAGAAATGGAATCAACATTCTGTTACAATTCCCTGGCATCTAGTAAGTACCCAAAATTTAAAATGCAACTTATGACACGTCCCAAAAAAGTAAATACATAAATAATGCAGATGCGATATGACTGGCGGGATGGTTTGGGCCGGAAAGCCTTTACTTCGATCCGCGGAGCAGCTGGTTATTATTTGTACACTTTTTCTACACAGACATCAGTGATTGTTCAAGTTACGCCAATTGAATCCTGGTGTTCCAGTGTTTTCCCTTGCTTAGGGTCGCAATGGAACCCAATGCCATGTCGAGCAGCACTTTTGGGGGTTGTAGACAGGCCCGTAGTCAAGGGGGCAGGGGGAAGCGTCCCCCTGAAATTTTTTCGCCCCACTAGAGAGTTTGAATATTACCATTGACTTAATTCATTTGTACACATTTGCCCCCCCCCCTGAAAAAATTTTCGCCCCCTGGTCTGGCCGGGCCCCCTCCAGTACCTTGTCTGGCTACGGGCCTGGTTGTAGATTAGACTCAAGGGCTTTTAAGGACATGGTATTTTTTCAAGTAAAGTGAAGTGTACCACTCACTTCTGGTCTCATGTAGTACGTCAATGCAACGCTTTTCAACTTATTCAAAAAATGCTTTACAAGAAATGGTTACTGTTGTTAGATTTTATTTGATGTCCAGTCAAGCGATAAATACGTTAGGTGATTTTAATGAATATTTGTGTCTTATTAATTTGGAATTTATGTTTATTTATGTTTATTTTTCTGTTTTCTTTACCGCCAAGTGACTTGAAAGTTATCTCCAGTCCTTTTTACACTGAACTCGCATTATCATTTTGACGTGTCTTTTTATAGCCTTTTTGTCTTTATTACCTTTTGATTATTGTATAATTTTCTTGGGACTATAGACCTATCTTACAATACTGAAAGGCCGCCTTAATATTTTTGTTTTTAAAAGAAACAAAAGCATGTCATGTGAGTAGTACAAGACTGAGAATTAGCCTAAGACAAAAGGTACAGTGCCACTTGAACATTGAAATAAAATTACTAGGCCTAAGTTCCAAACAGTTTAGGCCTATATTTTTGCATCTGAATAAGCTGTGGACTTGAGTATGAATATGGTAGTTGAACAAATAATTTTCACATTTCCATCTGTGTGACAGATTTTTGAAACTTAGACTGTATAAGATCTTTGCTGAAGACACTCAAGGCAAGTCTTGCTTGCACTGTATATTCATGATTCCTAGTTAATGCGTTCACGATATCAGTTCTTGTCAGCCGAGTCGAGAAGGGGGTCAGCCATGATTTATCATGTTGGGGTATGAGAGGATGGTCACGTTCAGTCACTGAATGTCTCCATCAGGGAGAATTCCTTTCGGAGGGGGGACGCTCAGTTTTTGTCCTCTTGATATCCAGCTAAAGGAACTTTATAGAGAAAAATTAGACTTTTCAAGGTCCTGCTAAATTTTCCGCCAGATTTCAAAAAGATTGGTCACTATACTCATTTGATTTCTAAAGTTATTTTAAATGGTTATTCAGGGTAGCGTCAGGGTTGGGGTAGGGGGAATTACCCCCGTCGGGGAAACTTTTGAGTTTCGTCGAAGGGTCTTGACGGGTACGATAAAACATGTAGGCCTAATTCCGGACGGCGAACTGTCACTCCAACGATTGACATGATTTCTTTGGCTGCCGGAGATGGCAGTTTTTTTCAATAAAAAGGCAGGAAAGATTCTTCAATAAATCCATTTTTTATCTTTCCTCATGCAGGAAAACCCCAGATTCGGTTTTCACGATCCTAGATTCCCGGCCGGTGACCCTTCACTTTTATCCAGCCTTTGGGTTCCAACCCCCACCGGGGAGCTTGCCACCCCCTTCGGTCAAATCCTGAGGCTACCCCTGTAGTTAGTATTAAAATAAAAATACCTTGAAAAGAACGTTTATTTATAATATAAAGCTTGTGAAGTAAAAAGATCCCCTGACATCATATAGCAGAATTTTACACGTCAGCTTATTTGGAAAATGTCAGCTTAATTGTAAAGCACAAGAATAGAGCTGAGCTACCTTTCAACTATTCTGTATTCAACCCATTTACTGTAGTTAGTTCAAAAGGTGTATATATGAATTGGACTCACATTTGAATATCTCCTGATAATATCTAAATAGTTACATTTTAATAGACGAGTTAAAAATAGTCAACAAGGTTGATTGGTGACTCGAAAATTCAGGCAATTAAATTGGTTACAAATTCAACAAGTTTTGTTGACTAATGAGGTTAGTTACTTAGACCCTCTTTTGACTAACTTGTGTTTAGAGTGAACCAGATTATTCTATTCCTTTGTCATCTTGCAATTATTTAAAGGTTCAAAGTAATTCTCGCCATTGTAAGAAGCTAGTGAAGTGTTTTGCAAGGCTCGACATTAGGAAGTTCAGCTTCTCTCATAGAGTTGTTAACGAGTGGAATAGTCTGCCTGAGTGGGTAGTTAACTCCGCATCGGTGCACTGCTTTAAGGTTAGCATTGACAAGTTCTTCCAATAACTGTGGTAGGATCTAATTGTGCGGGGCTCGTTTCGTGTTGGTTGGTTGTTTGTTTTCAGTTAAGGTTGTATGGACTTCAGGGCATCTTATGGGGCCTTAGCCCTCCTTTGCCCTTTAACCTGTTATGTTATGTTATGTAGATAAGAGGTACATAAACGCACAGTTAGCAAACGACAAACCATGGAGCTACCACACAGACAAACACGAATCCATAGTGACCGCCAAAGCACAGTTAAACAAAGACTAGATCAAAGTTAGAAGGTGTTATATAAAACAAATAATGAATGTTTTTAATTCGTACGATAGTATGAATAATTTCATTCGTTGAAAGATTTAACGTTCTATTTAACGAGGATTCGCCTCGTTAAATAGAACGTTGAGTATTTCAACTCATGGAATTATTTATGCTATGACACTCATAAACATTCATTATTTGTCTACTACTGAATCTGAATAACAACGACGTTACTTACAGACCTTCGAAATTAAATTAGATGGTTAAATGTGATGCCACAGCCTGTTTTGGAATGAAGGCAGAACGATGTTATCTGTACGCTTACTACTGACTATGGTCACTATCCTCACTGTTCATTCACAACACTTGTTTGCAGAGACATCAAACTCTTTGTTTTTAACTCTATTTTCGAGGTTGTGACGCCACATTCAATTTCAGCCGCCTCAACAATAGGGGAAATCCTACATTGCACTCGGCTATTAATACACCTGAGTTTTCTTTGGGAGTTGAGACACCAGGATGTTATCAATAGTGTGGTAACTGCTCTTTCGGGTTTCCTCGATTGACCTTTGCAAATTTAATTGATTGTAGCAATCACTGAACTAAATACTAAGGCTATAAAAAAATAATTCGAAGGAAATATAGATGCCAAATCGCCATTTTGCTGTGCCCACTAACTGGTACCGTAGTTTGTCAGACGTTCAGTGCTATGACTGTTGAATTATTTGCTATTCTACTCTTGGTTATACTTCATTCTCTTCCTAATTTACAAAAACGGATTTGCTTGTCTGAAAGTCCACCTTTGTTAGTTTTCAAAAGCGTATGACGCGAGGGGGGGGGGAGGGTAGGGGGCATATGCCCTCCTAATTTGGGCAAAAATAGTGGATCCATTCGGACAAATGAGACAGCCAAGAAAACATATTATGCCCTTTTGCAACCGACACAACAATATTAAAATTCGGGCAACTTGGTCCAAAATTCTAGATTCGGGCAAAAATGATCCCTGACCCCCCAGAAATATCGACCCCGGTACGCCTATGTTAGTTTGAGAAGTTAAGCCGTAGGTATTAGCACGCAGATGAACTTCGACTATGGGATCTGGTGACGAGCGACATATACAGTGCATTTATTTAAAGGTCTGGTGACATGAAAATAACATAGTTGGATATTTGATGTAAAAAGCATTAAAAATCCAGAAAATAACTGCAAATTCCATTAAAATCCTTCAAATATTGACCATTTTACTTACTGTTTTGCATTTGTATCATGAATGACCATGAGCTAAATATGCAAATACGTGACATCGAAAGAAGGACATACCATATATGGCTAATGTTAGCCTTTGTTTTTTCAACCTTCATTTCAAGGACACTGGTAGCATTGTTATCCCCTGAGGGGTTTATTATGAAAGTTAAAATTGTTTCCTTGGGAAATATTGATATCACTCACCAAACTGTAAACTATCTGATCAGTAATTAAGAGATAATTTACTTAGGGATAACAAAAGAAATCTTAACACTGTGCAACACTCCACATCATTATTTTTGCATAGGTAATGAGTTACTTAATTCAGAAACCATCAAAATTTGAAAACATATATCTTGAGAACGGTAAGCGATTTTGAGATAATTGCAACAGATCTTTCATTGGGGGGATTTTATTATTCAACTGACAAGTGAAACAGCTCTTTTTGGTGGCTTGTCGCCAGAACTTTAAGTTCTTTCTTTTATTAAGGACGACTCATTCGTTCAAGCAACATTTGCTTTTTGTAAGTTTTCCCCAGTCTATTTATTTAAATCACTATGTACACCTTGTTTACTGATTCAAAGGACTGAAACAATTGTCAATAAAAGAAAATAAATGAATGAAATGGTTTTTATAGATATGAATTGTTTATGAATGTCAGTCTGAGTTTTTCTGTGTTACGTTAATAACATAAAATGACTCAATGTAACCGAATTTAAGTGGTTCTGTGTACCTTTACCAAATCTATTATTGTATGTCCCATACTCGATTATATATTGCAAGGGGAAATTTTGTTAAAAAATCGGGGTCGAGATAGAGGTGAAATCACCCAAAGAATTATACCCCTCCGCTTCAACTACTAAGTTCGAATTTGAAGGGTAATTTACTGTAAATAAATGAAGTACAATGTAATTAGTATAATGAATCTCATCTCATCCCATTGCACCCCACCCCACCTCACCCCTCAATGACAGTGATGGTATGCTATTCAGGGAACGACCTTATGAAACCTCAAAACTCTGAACAAATAATAGAAAAAGCATATTACACAAAGTAAAAACACATAAAGGAACAGAAGAAATGTAAAGCAAGTCATTTAGAAATATAAAACTGTTAAAACAGCCTTACCGCAATTGTGGATTCATGCTGCTATTAACATACACTGTATCACCAGTCGACTCAAACAGAGAATTGCTCAACGGTAAGTCACTTCAGTACCACAGTAGAATATGATCGTGACCAGCAGATTAAAAACCGTGTCAAAATCATTGAACAGAACACCAATCACTAACGAGTGCATTTATATGAAGTACAAGCTTTCCATCCCATTATGCAATTACCCTTGTCATCATCATGTTTATCCAAATTGCAACATAAAATAAAAAACACTGCTGCTATTTGACATAGTGTTCTCTTGGAAGTGGCACAACGTCCTTACCATGCGTGAACAGTATATTCCTCTTCATTGTTAGTGTGGGGTCGTAGTAGCAAACGGGATGGGGACATTCAGGCGGGAAAATCATTCCTAAATTTTCGATTCTGGCCGCTCCATTGTCAGAGCTTCAATTACAGCCTGATCGCAATTGTGAAACCGTGGAAGTGCTGGTCCAGGCATTAGCCCTGCCCTCCAAATCTGCCCGTTGCTATGGCCCCCTGTGTGTTGTAAATTTGCCAATAATCGTTCTCCTGAAAACCAATGCTATACAAAAGGGTTCTTTGTAGGCAATTAAAGGGCCGGGGTAAACCTTCCCGTCCAGCAGGCGTGTATAACTCCTGCACCTACACTGGCTGTATTCGTACTGTGTACGCCCAAAAGAGGTACATATTTGACACCTGCTGCAAAGGTTTGGAAGTAAAGTTGAATTCGGGTCGTTGACCAGCATCATTCACCAAAAGCTTGGCCATAAAGGCCGTTTTATACTCCACAATTTATCGCTGGAACAATATACAAATGGACCAGATATAACCAGGCGCGTAGCTAGGGGGCTGGGCCCCCAAATGTTTGCTGGCCCCCCTCCACCGAAATTTTGTGTGTCCTCATAAAAAAATTTTAAGAATTAAGGCGATCAATACCGTGACCCCCACCCCCATTTGATACCTACGCCCCCCTAAACTTCATCCTAGCTACGCCCCTGGATATAACGGGGCTCATACTATGTAGGCTATGGTTCGTTTAAATCTCACAGCGGCGATGTTTAAAGATCAACAAGCCTTGAGAGTAGACCTATAAGGCAGTGAAATTGGGGGTCCTCAGTGCTACCATGAAATGGATCGCGGATACCGTAATTGTTTGTGCTGAGGGATATCGGAAGTTGGAAACACCGCGTAAATGTCGAATAGGCTATAAAAGAAAGTGATTGCACAGAACGAGTTTTTGTTTCAAAATTGAAAGACTTATATGCCTGCATGCACAACGTGACCTGCAGGGTTTTTCCACCTATAAGCCGACCGCTTAAATTGTTTCCAAAAGGGTAACGACCTTGGCCTCTTTGTGTCAGTTTTTTGGCAACCCCTCAACCAAACGCGGGCTTCCGTACTATAACTACAGTATATGCACATTTGTAAGCCCACAATACTCATACAAATTCATTAGGGTGAATTGAATGTCGGTGTCAGGAGCAGATTCAGCACATACTTCGGGATTCTAGGGTCTTATGGGTAACTTCAGGTATCGACCGGTTGTAAAATAGACGGCATACCGGTATGGTACTGAAAAGTCGTTTTGGATAACCTTCTGGAGACCAAAGTATGTGGAAAAGTGGTACACGGGGTATGTGGCCGTCACGACATGAACACCTCATGTCAGTGAGAAGGATAGCGCACAAGGGAGAAGAGATACAACTATGAATTCGCGACTGAATATTAGTAGCATACCAGACCGTTAGTCTAATAAGGGGGTGGGGGTCCACAACAACCTTGGGGTGCTATGCAACAGCCCCAAAACCTCTTAATAGTGAGAATTGGTAAGGCTTAAGCACATAATCAGTCCAAAGCTTTGCCAAAGATAACACCATTTTGCACTCATAAGTGACCGTGCATGAATGAAAAAAATTCTCAGAGATTATCCCCCTCCTCCTAGGCCTATCCCCTTCGTAGGACGGCACCCCTTGCCCATTGTAACAAAGGAAGAATCGAGTCTGCCCGGTTACCATTCTCATTACTCGGCTGTACCTAAGGCCGGTTTATACTTCCAAATTTTAAGCTCTATAACTGAGCTATACGAACCATAGGCTATATGGTCATACTTTGCTCTTTATCGCCAATCACGGACATAGATGAGTTGATATACGAACAGTAGCCCCAGACACTGCCCATTACCTGATTCATCCCATACTTATGCTGATCAACTCAACAACTTTTACAGTCGCTTTTACAGTCAGGATTTTTCGGAAGAAATCGATCGTCTGTTGAGCCTAACATCCGACGCTTCTGCTCCTTTCTTGACTGTGACGGAGAGTGAAGTGCGCCGCCAATTCTCGAAGTTGAATGTATCGAAGTCTGCAGGTCCCGATAAACTGTCATCACGTGTTCTAAAACAATGCAATCACGAACTTGCCTATATTTTTACCATTATTTTTAATATGTGTTTTAAAACTGGAATCATCCCTCATATATGGAAACAATCTTGCATTATACCAGTTCATAAGAAACCAGTTATAACAACTATGAACGATCTACGCCCAGTGGCGTTGACTTCCATTACTATGAAGACAAGTGAACGCTTCATATTACAATATCTAAAGGAAGCCACTGTTGACTTTATGGATGATCTCCAGTTTGCCTACAGGAAAGATCGTAATACTGAAGATGCTGTATTATATACATTGGACAATTTATACTCTCATCTCGAAGATTCTAGATTTGGTACCGTTTCAGCACGTATAATGTTTTTTTGATTTCTCGTCTGCATTTAACACCATAACAGCGGCGTAGGAAGATGTTTGACATGGGGGGGGGGAGCGCAGACCAGATGCGATTTCTCGAGCTTGACCCCCCTTCCCACACCAGAACATCATATTTGCTCATTATAATTTTTCCGATTTTAATTTAAGCAAAATAAAATATTCAAAGAAAAAAGAAACAACTACAACATCAACATCCATGCAGCAGTGGTGTACTAAGAATTTTTTGTTTGAGAGGTTCTGAGGACTGGAGTTATTTTATTTTGGGGTGGGGGTGGACTCCCGTTTACTATCTAAGCGGAGCGCCACCATAGGTTGTCGTGGAGCGTACCAAGAAAATTTGAGTTTGAATAATTCCCAGATCGCCGAAAATGGCACTTGTCAGGCTTGATAGCAGCCGTCAAAATATGCAATTTTGTGAAAAAATGTAGAGCTTGATTTTATTCTAAACCACATTTCTGTGAGGACGGATTAGCTGAGCTGGCAGGACTCGGAGTCCGAGGATTGCAAGTTTGAATCCCATTTATTATCTAAACGGAGCGCCACCATAGGTTTGCACAGAGCAAACCGAGAAAATTTGAGATTTTAATACATCCCAGATCGCCGAAAATGGCACTTGCCAGGCTTGATAGCAGTCATCAAGATGTGCAATTGTTGTGAAAGTTTTTTAAAGGTTGATTTGAATTTGTTCTAAAAAACATTAAGTTTGTCACAATCTATCCGACTTTATTCAAATTATTCAGAGTGGAATTAGCCCCATGGATTTCGGTGGATTGATTGGAATGGAGATTTTCCATAGCCTCAGTCTACTATTTTTAAGTTGGTGGCGCCAAGATTTGCCCGACGGGGGCCACCGACCCGAAGCCCCGACAGCCCCAATGCCATCTGGTATAAGTGGGATTTGAAGAAAACCTGTGTAATAGACCATTTCATTCGGGGCATAATATATTGCATAAAATTTGTATATACTAGAGAAGCATAGTTCCGCGATGATTACATGTTTTCCCCGGAATCTAAGCTGTAAAAATTGGAAAGCGCGCGAAGGGCGAAAATTTTTGGTAGGCTTTCACAAAAAACATTTGCAAACATTAAGAACAAAAAACGAAAGAAAATTTGTAGGGGTTCTAGACCGTATAGGAGATAATATGCATTGTATCGAAACTGCCTTACCTATTCGATGAAATAGCCAAATATTGCTCTGTGAGTCCCTCACCAACTGACCGTACCGCTTGACACACACAAGAGAACAGTTACTAGGCTTTGCGATATGGGATGAAATTTACGACCTCTTCATAAACTGTGTACTTTTCCTACATGTTACTTGGTAAGAGGGAAAGGACTTACGCTACCTAGCGATGTAGAATGGAACTATTGAAGAAAGTAGAGTAGCTCTTCTGCGCGCGTAGCGCGCCGAAAATTTTGCGTTCTTAAAGAGGAATTGTCCTCTTGCGAGCAAAAACGGGTAATTTACGAAGTAGTCCTGCTCAAGTTCATGCCCGACCATGGGCGTCAATCCGTATTGAAGTGTGGGGGACACACATGACCAGGTGCGTAGTCAGAAACTTGTCATTTCATGAAGGTGTCGCCCTGGGGAGGGGTCTAAGGGGAGGGGTGTCCCCTCCCCTTTGAGAAATTTTCGTAAATTTAAATTTGCTCAGATGCAAAAATGGTACTATCTTTGGCTTATTTTTGGAGCTGATCGAATACGGTTTCAACAACTTCCCTGTAGCCTCCCGCCCCCTTTGGTTACTTTTTTGGCAGTTTTTCCGCAAAAATACCTGCGCTAAAACAACAGAAACTTTCTTGGACTATTATGAAAATTTTCCTTTCCTTCATTGTGCATTATAAAAGAGCATCTAAGGCTGGTAAATGCCTGTATAGGACCTCCTGGAAGCTCTGGATCAATTATATAAATGGGGCAATGGCGTAATGCCTATTACCTGACATCCAAATGGTAATATAGATTATGATGCTAAGCACTTTACATCTATCGTATTTTTACTAATTTTGAACGAAAATCCTGACGAACAGCTTCCAGCAATGGAGAATCGGCAGGAGGGAGAGAACAGGCACAGTAAGGTGATGTTAGACCTCCCTGATAGGTGTAGCAAAATGTGTGAAGGACTAACAAGCGCGTTTCAGCTTTTTCTTCTTAAGTGTATTAGCAATCACCATCCATACCGATAATGGCTTCGCGCGAAGCGCTCAGTAAAAGTTTTTAAAAAATGTATAACGGCAACAACGTGCTTTAAAGTTTCAACCTTCCACATCATGCTTACAAATTAGATTGAAGGATCCCATATTGATGCGGGGCCCCTATAAAGATGTTTGGAAATGTATCTCTGTTTTCGGAAAGTGTGATCAGAATAGTTCCTTGTATAATGACCTTTTTAATGGTCATGAGATGGAGTGCAAACTGTTACGCATTCGCGCGAAGCGCGCCGAATTTTTTCTCTGACAAAATCTGCACTCAGAATCTACATCGAGACACCTTCAACAAACCTACATGCCACTCAAAAAGCCAGTCAAATAGAGCCACGACACCACTCTTTACGAAGAGTGGGGGACATTTGATATTGTGTCCCCCACCCATCGAAACGTGGGGGACATGTCCCCCTGTCCCCCCCAGGATTGACTCCCATGTGCCCGACCCCCCTTCCCACTTTTAAGAAGTTGTTGAAGTTCTTGCGAATATCTTCTTATTCCCCGTAGTATAGTATCTTCCAGAATGTATCTGAACATAATATTTCATATTAAAGGTAATTCGGAGAAATTAAGGTTGCACGACTTTAACTATTCAGTAACAAATAATGCAACATTGTAAAAACAAAGAATATATGAACTGGCTCAAGTTTTCAAACTAGGAGCAACTCCGAATACCGGCAAGCATAAAGAAAGAACCGCTCACTCCGTCAGGCCTTGCAGATTTACAGCTACTATATAAGTTACCACTAAACCCTGTACCACCGTAACCAGCCTATACCAAAAAGTAATGGAAAAGTTGCCCATATATAAAAAAGTGTTTGGCAATTGAACACTTTTCTCCACTTTGTTAACACGTTAGTAGAATTTGTCAAATAGCAATTGGATTGTGGGTGAAAGTTTCGGCAGGCGTCGTTTTTGTCAAAGACATTTTACTGTGGCATGATACGACGCAAACCAGAACTCTATCCCAAAATCCTTTGTAACTGATATTTGGAAAACTGTCAATGCCTAAACATATGTAGCAATCATGAGAGTATGCGGTACTAAGTTATTTTGAATCGGAGGAGGGTCCTTTCCACTCTTACCAAAAACTTTGTCACAAGTTTGTTCGGAAAATAGCAATTTTGGTCGACACAGCCAGAATGGCAGGGGTTGTAATAACTCGCCCAAAGCTTATTTATGTTGGTATGAATTGAACACTATATGTTTAGCCATAAAACATATTTAAACATTAGATGTTAAGGATTTTGACAAGCGTGTTCAACATTAAACAGGCATACAACGTAGTGGCAAGAAAGTGTACAATTTTTGTTAGAGTGTACGGTATTGCATATTTAGATTGACCCAGATTTTCCATCATGCACATAAACATTTTACCTAAAGACTGCCACAGGTTTTTCTCTTATATACACAGCGAGAAAGGATCGGCTAAAATAGTCTATTTTGCAAGGTGTTTAACGGAATGTACATAATTTAGCTAACATGCAGTAACTTCATGATCCACAACTTCTTATCCATTCGCCGACAAAAACTATTAATTCACTGAGACGATTTATGCTTTCACCTGGTTGCCGTCGTCACCTGAAATATGTCTGAAAGGAAAAGGAGTGCTGATATAAGTTCCAAAGCAAAGATAAAGCAGTACGTAAGGAGGTAAGGGGAGTTTCCTGCCCCTGGGACCAGCCTTGAAGGTGCCATCCCAGGGCTAACAAAAAAGAAAAATCACCACATATAATGATAATATGTTGACATGTAAACAGTTCAAAGGTTTGCCAAAGATAGCACCATTTTGCACAAATACGACCTTACATAAATAAAAAACTCAGAGAGGATGGGTGTTAGCCCTCCCCTCAGACGATCCCCTGCCCTTACAACCAGAGAAAAATAAGACAATTTCACTGAATAATGATAATCAACACTCTGAAAAGACTTGTTTAGCAATTTAACACTTCTTCTGCCCACACTTTATAAGCACTTTTAAATTCTAAACATCTTTAGCGATGAAACACTAAATGTCCAGCTATAAAAGGGTTTTAAACCAGAATGCTTAGGAATTAGACAAGTGTTTTTAGCATCTAAACATGTTTACAAAGTGGGACAAAAAGTGTTTAGAAAAATGTTTAATTCCTAAATACCTTTCTTCGAGTATAAATATGTAATCAGTTCAGAGTTCCACCAACGATAGCACCACTTCACATCTAAGCGAACTTACACAAAAAAAAGTTCTCCCCTTCGGCCTCTCCCCCGGGAGGGTAGCTCTTGATGGGGCGACAAAGGAACTGACCGGGTGCCAACTATCCTACGTGCGTTACCATCTGGAACTTCACACAAACCCCTTGCTGATATTGAAAAATGTGAGATCGGCAAACTTTGGAAAGCCTTTTTTCAAATGTTGCAATAAGAATGATATGCTTTTAAAGGTCAAAAGCAGTCGCCCCATACTTATTTTGAAACAATATCTAAATTTCACAAATTTCTTTTTTCTCTTCCAAATATCTTCCGTAATATTTTAGGACATAAAAATTGCATATTCAAGGTAAGCCAAGCAGTTGCTAATTGTAAATTTTACAATAGAGTGAGAAAAATACTGTCACATGATTCTCAAGAGCCATTCAGGAAACAGGATAGTCTACTATACAATTCTTTATTGGGGTGACTGCATTCTGTCTTTAAACTCTTTTTAGAAAAGATTGGACCTTTATTCTCATGCATTGCAACCAACTTATTCTTCAATTAGTTTGCGTATTTGCAATACTCCCTTGCTGAACTGTAGCTAATTGAACGTTCAAATGCTTAGTCAAGGGGCTGGGTCAGTTTCCACCAAAGAAAATTTATGTTTCTAATAGCATTTGAAAGAAATCTCTACCGTTGATATGTCTTGCCCCTGGGAATTTTCTAAGCCCTTCAACCTCTTCTTTGGCTGCGGGCTCAACACTCCTACGGTCACTCCTACGGTTAATGATCTGTAACTCTGGTACATTATACCAGGTCAAGAGTGGGTAGAAAATTTGTTGACTTTGTCTTTTTATGACTTGGATTCCCTAGTCATGGACACTTGGTAAAGATATATATGTCTACTATATTTTGATGAAAAGTGTTTGTGGAATAATCACGAAAGTGCTAGACCTGATCTTCCACCATGATGCAGAACTTTCTGGGCCTATTGATACCTTTTGGAAAAGTCTGAACGGATCTGTACAAGTATAACAAGTAATTGGCAGTGGTGGAGCTAGGGAATTCGGTCAGAAAAGACGAGAATGGCCCAGGGGCCCTTTGAAGTAGGTAGATACCCTAGGCCTCAATACGGTGAAAAGCTAAAAAGGGAGCTGATAGGCGATATGAGTCCGTCGGGGGGGGGGGGGGAGAAAGACCCCCTGACTGTGTGGACGTTCCTCCACTGGCACTTATTAGCTACAGGTGGCAGAAGGTATCAACATGAACCAATGGATACCTGTAATTCCATTGAAGTTACTTCTCGACTCATGTTGACTCCAGCACGGAGGATGCCTGTTTGTACTGTTCAAACCTGTTGGCATTGCAACAGGTATCAAAAGACATTTTCTCCGGCGAACACACAACAAAATACCGGTCATCAAACTCGACTTACTTCATTTTGATGGTGCGCAAGTTGAGCGAATCTTCTATCGTATCTGGCATTGGTCTACCCTTAGTTTCTGGCAGCAACCAGACAAGAAGGCCAGCAAGAACTGATGAAAAAGCGAACAGAATCAGAGGCAGAGGCTTCCAGAGCTTCTCGAGAACCAGCACAATTGGGGCAATGGTTCCTCCGACTCGTGCCGACATTGAGCACGTTCCGACACAGATTGTCCTGAGAAAAGGAGAAACACATGATTGCATCGAAAAAGAGCTGCGGATATTTTGTTTAAAGTTTTCAGTCAAATAACGTTAATCAGAGCAGGTATTTTCAACCTTTTTTTGGTGACATTGTAGCTCATATTAATCCCTGACTTACCCATATTATCAGGCGCCGATCTAGGGTTGCCCTAAAAACGAGTAGGTTTAGTTTATGAGGACGAAGCGCCGAAGGCTCAAAGCATCAACGGGGATTTGGAGGAGTCATGGGGTCCTCCAAGGGAGGAGAAGGTCCGGAAAGTTTTCTATTAGTTCTGAGTGTGGTTATTAGTGTAATGAATACCTCTGCAAAGATATGAATGCTTGTTTGTAAATGAGGGCGGTATTTTTCAATTGACTCACTGGATGAGCAATATTTGCCCTACTGTTCATATTAGCTTCCATTCTTTTAAAAGCTTTTGAGTAAAGTCTGCGACGCCACAAACAGCGTTTCCAATTGGGGTCGGTCGAGACTTCATAACCAAGTTTAGATGCTTAGAGGCTGGTATACAGATTTGCCATAAAAGGAATTACCGTCGAATTTAATTGAGTGGGCAAAGTCCTCTGATCCCCGCACGTTAATATCATACCTGTTACGTTTATAGCAGTGGGTCGCTGCGGTCTGGTGGGCAGCAAAGTCGGCCGGTAAAATTAAAAAAAAATCTTTATTCCTGTCCTCATTTTCTAATACAGTTATCTCAGACGGAATTTTAGTAGTATTCGTTACTTATTTTTATACTTGACTTGTATACTTAAGTTATACATATAAGTAGAACTTCACTTTTCAGTTAATGATGAAAGTTCTTCCTCTGGTATTTCCAGAAATTTAAAAAAGTGGTCCTAAAGTTGCAAAAGGTTGGCAAAGTCTGGTCTGTGGCGAAAGCCTCATTCATTTCGTGTTATTGTGTTAATCAGTGTTGTAGTACTCAAAAAGTACTCTGTACTGGAGTACTACTGGAGTACTACTAGAGTACTACTAGAGTACTACTGGAGTACTACTGGAGTACTACTGGAGTACTACTGGAGTACTTCTGGAGTACTTTTTTCAAGTATTCGTTCTCTCACTCGAATGTCAAACTATTTAATATTCGCACTCTATTTTTTTTAGTACTTGTACTCGACTAAGGACGAGAACTTTACGAATACCGGAAAAGAAATTTGCTGCAAAATTTACAGTAATGTAAAACCAACAATTAGTTGAACATCGAGCAATATAAGTTTTCTTAACCCTTTGGCATTTCAAAGTATTGTTCCTCAAACAGTACTGGTACGGTATCAGTTATGAATTTCGATTCAAATATTTGTGTAGTTGTAGTGTGTATACTAAAAAGTTCCAGTTAGAACTCCTGGTATTACATATAACCTAAATATACGACCCTTATCCCGCTAAAAAAATTGAGAATTGCGATTCTCTACATACGAGGTTTCCCAATTGTGTATGTGAGGACCGTGATGCGTGATTGACGTACATTTCGTACTGACAATGACCCATATTTCAGTGTTTGTAGTCACAAAACTGAGGAGGGGGGGGGCGTCCATGCTTTGAAAGAAATTTTAATTAAGGTACCAAACAAAAATTATCAAGAGCAATCGTCCCTTGCCTCCTCACCTTTGAGCTCTGCCACTGTATTAGTTTTCATTGCGGGTGTGCGCGAAGTGCGGCAAGAAAAAAATTTCTGGCATTTGAATAGTATTTGATATTAATGTTTTCCTTCATTTTTCCTTGCAGAATTGAGAATACTATTAAAATTCCCTTATAATTTTTATGGTCTCGCTTCCTTTCGTTCATTTTTTGTATTAGTTATAAGGTCTGGAAAAGTGTGTGGGGAGTGACCTTCATGCCCCCCCCCCCTCCGTAATGCCATCTAAGGTCGGAAGTACTTGGTACTTGAATAAAAGTACTTGACTATAAACTGGTGTCAATGAAGACATGGTAAATCACTCAGTTGTACCACATACGCAATTACAATGTGATGTAAAAATGTCATGCATATTCATAGAAAGTGATATTATGACAGTGTAAATTATCTTGCAAGCATAAATTCTACCTGCAATCTGCTTTCCTGCCCCTACAGAGATTAACACAGCGTTAAGGAATGTAATTCTGTGTTATAAGTTCACGATTTCATACGCAAAACGCATGCAAATTCTTACCTTAGTGGGGTCGGGAAAATTTCAGCTGTATAGACATAGATATTTGAAAAAGATGCAGTAATTGCAAACTTGCCAATCATTGCAAAAATTAAGAGGATAGGACCAGAGGCTGCAAAAGAAGATGAGAACCCGTCGTAAAAAGCGTAATATATTCGACTGTTTGGCCTAATGGTAAGAGCGCCCGCCCCTTAGTAGGAAGACCAGGGATCAATCCCAGTCCAGTCATACCAAAGACTGTCTGAAATGGAACCTGTTGTGTTAAGTCTTGCTTGGAGTTCAGCATAAGAGATTGGAACAGGGTAATAAAGAACAGAAGCTTTTAGGAAAAAAAAAAGATATGCCTAAAATGCCAAAATCCATGGGAATCATGTATCTATCGTCTTGCAAAACTTTCACTGGTTTTTTTTTCTTTCTTGTTTTCATTATTATATATGTCCGATTGTCATAACTGTCACCTCTTATTAGTTAAAAATATTGCACTTTATGAATTATCAGTGACTAGAATAGCCCCATGCTGTATTGAGTGCGCAAAATAAACCGTAATTCAAACCCCACTATTCTATTGACTTAGTGGGTATATCATTTTTCCAACCCCCGTAGTCCTACGGCTTATGCAAATGCAAGAATCTCTGTACTATGCACCCATAGTCAAAACTAGGAAAATAACGGTTGATCATTTTAGGGCGGTCAATTTGTCATATATACTCAACGGCCCGTGGAGGGGACGGGGGCGGCAGACCGGTGGGCACAAGCCGAAGACAGTGGTTAAGCAGACTGTCCAGTTAAAGGCAGGTCACACATTGCCTCTGGCCAATCAAAGAATAGCTACTTGTGCACCTGCGTTGTCCAACGATAAGGTATATTGCCATCAGGGACGTGGCATCCTGTAATGTTATTACTAGTTACAGTTTTATTGTGCCCCTAACATCAGTGAGCCAGAAGAGCTCCCTGCTCAAATGACCCATTTAATACCTGCATGGGTGAGGTGACGCGATTTTTTTTTTTACATCACCCTCCACCAAAAGGCAATGGAATGAAAAATACTCAGGAATTGAGTTGCTGCTCATGACGAATTAGCCTCATGAAAGGTAGTCAGCTATTACTTTCCTAATGTTATGAGTGTACAGTTTAGGTCAAGCAGTGGTCTCGAATACACATTATTGATTGACGCAAACTCCTTCCACAGATTGAAAGGCATCTGCAAGAGCTTTAAGCATTTTTATATACTACCCGCTTATGCAAAAGATTGCTAGGGTGCCAATACCAGTTTTTTGTCAGTGTAGTCAATGCAAGACAAATAATCAGTTTCGAGTTCCAGTTCCTGTTAGATCAGAGGTAGGCCCGCAAACTATGGGCACACACCCAAGGGGGGGGGGTATACTGTTGTATTCAGTATAATATCTAAATTAGACCTGTGGTCAAGGGATTTGAGGGAACAGCCCTAGGAAAACCTAGGAAAATCTTCGCCCCTTAGAAAAGAGACATCTTAACAAAGGTCTATTTTGCCAAATGAAAAAATAGCTGTGTTGCCCCCTTCAGTGTCTGGCTACGGGCCTATCTTAAAAACAATCTTCGAAAGGGATGCTGTGATTTTTGATTTTGATTATATGTGATCCCGCATGACACTTCTTATAGAAACTTTACTTTCAAAGTGTCTGCTAATTGGAATGCAGTTCGGTGTCCTGGGCTGATTTGTGTACTACCCACCTAGCAGTGCATAACATTTTTTTTTAATTTTCCACTCGAAAAACGAAAAGAGAAAAGGGATATTTTCGTTCACATGTCTAGAAATTGAAATTCAAGGATGAAAAGTCACAGCTCGAAATTGGGATAGAACTAAACTTCTATTCGGACAGCCTGACGTCACTTAAAACAGTCTCAGTAGCTTGCTTTATAAATTGAGGTAGTTAAGTGTGACGCATCAACTAGCTTGTTTTCGTTGTATTTTTGAGCTGTGCCATTTCAGTAAACAAGTCTCACAGTAGTGCAGCCAGAAAAATTGGTGTCGGGGCTTCTGTGGGGCTCCAGCGTTTCATTGGGAGGCGGTGGTTCAAATGCGAATCGTTATATATTTAGATACATATTTTTCACTCTTGGATTTTTCAATGGGCGTTTTTTTTTTGGGGGGGGGGGAGGGGATACTTCTCAGTGTATCTTACAACAGGGAGGTGATATCAAAAACGTACGTGCAAAGATAGTGGCAAAGCACGACAACCCAGCCAGAACCATGAGCGTTCCAGTAGACCACTTCCTTCCTAGTTTCTTCATTGAGTAGATGCTGACTGTGTAAGCTGGTATCTCGATGGCCCCAGAGATACAGAATGCTACGTAGACGTTAACACCGAGACCGGATGTTCCCAGTGATAGTCCAAAGTACACAATACTCTGAACAAACCTGTCGAGAGCACATATGAATTTTTTTTAAGAGTTTTCCCAACAATTCCAGACTGTAAAGTTTATTTCGAAATCATTGTCGATTCATTATTCACAAAAAAAAAAAAAAAATCAGATTGTAGACCCTAGGTTTTAAAGTGGCGGAACGCGACGTGCATTAAACTGGTTCTTAGATGATCCCTAGGAGGTGTTTTAGGGGCACGCGTCCCTAATTGGAAAATGAGAAAGAAAAAAGGAAAAGAAAAAGGATAAAAGGAAAGAAAAAGTGAAGGGTCGAGAAGAAATGAAAACAAGAGGGCAATCCACGGAGTTGCATATCTCATCGCTAGCACACATGTCATTCAATGTGATGACAGTCAAAGATATTAAAGGCACAATGCACAACTTAAAATGCCGAGCTGACTTCCCACTGGGCGAACATATAGGGAGGAAGTGCGGATCACTCTGCAGTCGTCTTGACAAATATCAAACTAATGTCTAACACAAGTATAAGTACTTGCTAATTTGGAACATTAAATCCAAGAAGGCGTCACTCATCAATATATTCCATTTACCAGACAAAGTTTATTTATCCCCCCCCCCTCCCGGCCTTCCAAACAAACACTTAACATGGACGCACAATGACTGATTTGAAGTTTATAGACCTTACTACTGATATGTCAGTTACCACGGTGTCTTCAATAAAGCAGCTTTGTATGAGCGTTGGTTTCTTACGCGCTGACAAGGTGGCGCACCACAGAAAATAATTTGGCCGAAGGGTCCCTCTAAATAAAGTGCCTAAAATTATGCCTAAAAATGCATGATGTGGTGCTTAGATTGTAGAATACACTGTGCAAAAATCGTCAAAATTGCTTTTGTTGTTCGTGATTTGGGGTTTTTGGAAGAGAGTAGAGCCATCTTCTATCTCGTTGTGTTGTGGGGGTGGGGGGTGGGGGAAGGACCACAATTTTAATATTCAGGCGCCCCTAGCTCAGAAACTCGATGGTCATGGTAATAAAATTTTAACATGCTAGCAACCACCAACTCGTGAGCTTTAAGGTGATGTGTACCTTGTTGGAGTTTAAAATTCTGACAAGGAATGAGAGGCCAAAGAAAAACCCAGTTAAGTGTGTAAGTCAATTGCAGAAATTAATGGTGGTGCACCACCCACAACGGGGAAACAGTGCGTTTGTTTTCTAAGCACGCGGAAGTGCGCGTCAAGAATTCAAGATAGCTACACAGAGAAATGTATTCTGTGTCAAAATAGAGAGACGCGCGAACGCAGTGACGTCAGTGAAAAACCTCTATTGCAGAAATTAATGGTGGTGCACCACCCACAACGGGGAAACAGTGCGTTCGTTTTCTAAGTACGCGGAAGTGCGCGTCAAGTATTCAAGATAGATACACAGAGAAATGTATTCTGTGTATACCATGCGTACGAAAACCAAGTTGTTCTGACGATGTCATTTGAGGTATTGCGTTCTTAGTTCTATAAGAATAAAACGACGCGTATGTCACATTCACACTTCCTCCCCGATATTTGCGTCTCCATGAGGAGTCACTTTCCCATAACAATGTTTGGTATGGGTTGGGGCGGTCATACGGGCATTTCGGTCAAAGGTCACTGAGCCGATGAAAATAAACCCGGTTGGATTACGTTGCTGTATGTTTGTTTTCATCTGCTTTTTCTCTGCTACCCTATTGTGACGTCACTGTCGCCCTCGCCCATAGGTATCTATGCGTGTAATATTTTTAATAACAGTAAAAAATATCAACTCACATCACTTATGAATCTATTACATATGCAAAAAAGATTTCTACACATTTGATCTTTACTGGGGTCTACGAGACAGAATTTTCCAGTTCGAGACACCTCTTCACCAAGTTTAAAGAAAATCGATCCAGAAGACTGGTGGCATTTTTTGACAAAAAAAAGTGCATTTGAATTTCTGTCACGTGACTGTTGATCTCCGTTGCAATGGCAACCACATATTTTGGGAGAACTTGTCATCCCTATTATAGGCCTACGTGTCGAGTTTCATGCCAGTGCAATGTTTCCTCTTGGAATTAAAGACAGATTTGCATCACCCCATGCAAGTATGACTTTTACAAAGGGGTAAGCAAAAGTCTCAATTGGTCACGGTGACTTCTCTTTGAAAGGCATCAGAGTTGCAAAATTTAAAAGATGCAGAGCAGCTCATATTACACAGCATGCACAGAGAGTGTTTTGATTTCATATTAGGGCCTTGTATAGCCTACACTCACCAGGATGTGGGCCGCGGCAATAAGCAATGTTTGTGTCTACACAAGCTAAAGACAGTTATGGGAGGGGCTAGGACCAGCTTAGTTGAGAGAAATGGAACGGGGCGATGCGCACTGTCTAAGAAGAATTTTTATGACTGGCTAACGCTAGCCCTAATCCCTAACTAATCCCCAACATTAACAAAGGATACAATCGATACAATACAATAGAAGGCAGCTGGGTGGAACTGTCTGGGATGAGACGATTTCCCCTTTTAAGCCAAAACATTTTCGAAACAATTTGACTATTGACTTTTGACGATTGACCTCTGACCTTACTTTCGGGGGAGGGGAAGGGGGGGGGGGCTGCGAGACACAAATTCTTGTCCTGTGGTACATTCCCACTAATTCTGAAGAAAATCGACGACTGGCAGCAGTTTTGAAACAAAAAATGTACATTTTACCTTCTGTCGCTGAACTTTTGACCTCGGTTGCCATGGCACCACATGTTTTGGTAGAACTCGTCATCATTACTATACGTGTAAAGTTCCATGTCAGTGCAATGCTTCCTCTTACAAAATAGCCAAAAATAATTTGAACACAATTTGACCTTTGACCTTAACCACCGGGGGTCTGCGAGACACAATTCCCTACCCTAGGGTGCCTTCCCTCCAAGTTTGAAGAAAATCAGTCCCAAGAAAGGAGTGTTTCTCTTATGCCCTATCCCATAAATTAAGTTTCAAAACTACCGGATGGTTCACCAGTTAAATTTTAGCACCCTTGACTCATAGAAAACTTCTTAATGTAACCCCCACCTAGCAGTGGCGTCTCCAGACTTTTCAAAGTGGGGAGGGGGTACTGGGGGCCCAAAGTTTCGCCAGAGAGGCATACTAAAATAAAAGACTGAACCTAACTGAAGGCGTCATGATGACGAAAAGCACTTTCCTGTACGCGCCGGGGCCCAGGGGCCACCGGTGGGGTCCAGGAACACCACTTCAGTGGAGGTCCAGGATCGAAGTCTCCGGAGGCTATGGGGTATTTTCAAAACTGTGAACATGAGAATAAAGCATTTAACTATCTCCAAATACCATTTGATGCCCGCTAAGCAGACCACAAAAATAGAAATCACAAGTGCAGCCGTCGAGTAGCAAGACAAAAGTTGTACATTTTAAGGGCAATAGGCAGTCGCCTCAAATTGAACAGCCTCAGCAAACTCTTGCAAATCTCCTCTTACTTGCCTTACAAGTACCTCCGAAGATGTTTTTGAACATACCTTTACAAAGAAAAGGTAAATTAAGGAGTAATTCTCCTTGAATGTAACAATTCAGTAACAAAATTATTGTCACATGACAAAAAAACCATCCATGAGTTAGGATGACTGGGTATACTAATTCTGGTTGGGTGGGTACGTGATTGCTTTTCCCATTTAACTTTCTGTCACGAGATCACAATAAATTGCTTAAGTGCATGTGTAACTAAGAAGTAAAAAAAAAAACAAATAAAAATGTAAACAAACCAATTGTATAGTAGGTTTAGGAAGTAAAACATCAAAGTTGGAGTACGAATGAGATTCCATACAGTTGTTGTTCCACCTTGCCTTTGACTCGCTTCAATTTCCTGAAGAAAAGAATCATAATCCTTTTTGAATGTCACCATGGTGATATATATAAATATATATATATATATATATATATATATATATATATATATATATATATATATTTATATATAAATGTATTCGTATTTTGTACATGGATGTTGTTGTCCGTCACAAAGTCGTAATTGTTAGTATCTGTGAGTGGACGAAGCACTAACATGAACTTTCATTTCCACATTTTATTCTGGTAGTTTGACATGAGCTCCATGCCCCCAATTTATCCCTCAAATGTGGCCCCATTCTTGACCTCCTCCCCCTCCGACAACGTCATCGCTATATTTTCAAGTCAATTTAAGAAAATTCTTGTTACCTAACGTTTGAAAACATTAAGAAGACATACAAAAAAGAGCGATAGGTAGGGAAAGTTAAAAAAAATTATCACAGAGGTTGTGGTAAAGATCAGATTGTGGCAGAGAGACAAAAGATAACAGACCTCAGAACTCACAGCAGGTAGAATGTTCACTGTGGTCGTATGGTTTTGAGTATTGGGGTAGGGGGTCAAACCAGTCAACTTCACAGTTTTGAATTTTATAAGGTAATTTTCGGCGTTTAAAGACAAAACCTCCCAAATGAAAATTATTGGGGGTGAGGCACTCCCCCCCCCCCACCCAGCTTTCTCTTCCGGCGGTCCTGGTGTTAGGTGGCATTTGTTCGACATTACTTTGCAAATTCATTCTTATGGTGTGTGGAAACATTTTATTGAAGTCTTTGTGGTTCAAAGTCTTTTAGTACACCTCAATTTAGAATTTAGATGTTTATTAAAAGCTAAGTTGCTTATCCAAGCCTAGCCGATGACCTGTACACCATACACACACACACACGCTCGCACACCTTTTCATACATACACACATGCACACCCAGTTAATTCTGAATCGAATCTAATAAATTATTTGACAATATTCCGCTCTGTGCCCCTATTCACTGGATTGTTGCTAGAGTGCACCCCCTCCGGTACACACACTCGTACACCCCCACGGTCCGAATTCATATGATGGAGCATTTGAGACATTACAAACCTGGTCATGTAATTTGGATAATTCTTCTTCCGATGGTGGCTGTTTGCCGTTGACTTTTGCAATTCGATTGATAATCTTTGCAGCTTCTTCAAATCGGCCCTTTGTCAACAGCCATCTGGGCGACTCGCCCATAAATCTAAAAGGAGCAATATATAGGCCTACATATCACAAATTTTGCACTGAATCGACAATTCATTTTAGCACGGCCTATCTATAACCTGTCTGCCTCTAACGACTATGACGTCCCAGAAGAATGGCTGACCCATAGGTAGAGGAATTGGGGCCATTTTTCAAGGATGAAAGCCTCTTATTTGTCCCCTCTGTAAACTTTATCGAAATTTCTCAATGAAATACAAACCTTTTCAATAAATTTTCTTCAAAATTACACAAATTTAACATCAAATTGCATGTAAGGGCGCTTAAATGTTCAAAGATCTTCCCAATGGGAATGGGAAAAGAGACAGTCTCTCCTCCACCAAAACGACAGGCTGAAACTTTCAGTCCCCAGTCAAAAACAACTTCTTTTGTATGATTGACAGTTATAAAACTGTACTTGTGTAAGTCTTGTTTGTATACGGGAACATCTTCCTATATAGCAGATACCACAGACATGTAATGAAGTTGTTAGCTCTGACGTCACAACTCGAAAGTGAAATCAAAACAATTCGACGTCGTCCGCGCTGACTGTAATAACCACTGCACTGAATGAACTGCACTGCGTCTTTAAACAACGAACATGGATAGCATCGCGAGTGCAGACGACATGTTTTTTTTTCAGCTTCGTTGTGACATCACAGTTAGCAGTCCAACAGTAAATAACCTATGTGAGATCTACCGACTTTTTATTAAAGGGAAAAATGCGGTCACTCCAATTGAACCATGTTTTATCTTCATGAAAGGGCACTTTTAAAACATGTGAAGAAATTTTTGTAATTAAATTGATTCATTAATGCATACTTCTCCTTGGTAGGTCTATACCTTTGATATCACATATTTATGCTATAAACATATTATGTGGAGATCTGTAAGATTTATCTGATGGGTCAAAATGAGTTTAGGGTCCTTAAAAGCCTGTACACTCAGTCTGGAAAACATTCTGTTCAAATTAAAAAGCAGTCCGATAATTAGGCTTTTAAAGTAGAATCTTTTCAAATATTTGACTAGGTTTGGCTCAAAAATGAACCGAACTGGTTCATTTTAAACCATATCTAGTCAATTATGTAACAATCGGTTCCCTCCTTTATTGACTCGATTGTTCTAGAGTCTATACATAGCATCACGTACCCGTGTCATGCTTTTATGTCTTTTGAGAGGAAATGTGTTTAATTTACACCGACATGACACAAACAGAAACATTATTTTGTGTCATTTCGTTTTGAAACTTATGAATTTCTTTCGCCTTAAATATTTTTATGGGTCATCCAGGTGGGACATGATCGCCACTCCTGCTCACTTTGGAAAAGCTTCACCGAGTTTATCATTTTTTGTCATGCAACTGCATTGAGGTATATGCGATATTTCCCCCTCCCCCCCCCCCCCATTTGTGGATCCAGCTACCAATGCTTACCTCCCTCTTACTATTTGCTATCTAATTTGACATGCAAACTATTTATTTTTTGTAAAATATACTTACAAAAGAGCTGGTACCAGTGGAATGTACATGAATGCCATGATGCCAATCAGGATTCTCCAGCTTGGTACGACTCTTGCCAAACCAGACAGTACAACGTAACCCAATGCATATGCGTACCATACAGCCCCTCCCACGATGACACGGGTCTCGGGCAAGGCCATCTCAGTGACTGAAAAAGTTTAAAAATAAGACAGAGTGTCCACTCACTGACGTGACAAGGTCGATGAGCAGCTAGTGCTAGGGAAAAGTCCATCCTCCAGGATTATTATGAGGTTTCCAACCTTTTCCTGGTTTCTATCCAACTTTAGAAACTAGCCCCAGAACGCGATACTCTACTCTACTAGGCTCAAGAGAACAATGTCACCTTGTTTACATTTTGTCTCTTCTATACCGGTAACCTTATTGACAGGCACCGGTCATTATTTCAAGTAGGTGGGGAAGGGGGAGGGGATCACATTGCTGGGCAAAGCAAAAACTTAGAGGTCAGAAGGGGCGAATCCTCCGCCACACCCTCCCCTCTTATAAATACAGAACCTCATGAACAGTTATCCTTATGACTAAAAAAAACCTTTTGCAACGCATGGTATAGGCTTGATGTACTAACGACGATAAGGATGATAACAAGAACGCAGATCTTTGGTTTTCTTTTTTTTTTAAAAAAAAAACTGGCGTGTTGAACCACTGATCATGGCATAGCTTTTCAATAGCTTATGGCAATGAATCTACCGAATAAACCTTTCATTCTATTGCATTATCACATCTTATAAACTTTGCAAGGAGTTTCCAAAACCCATTCGCCACTAAAAATGTACACAAAGAACGTGTGGAATCGTGAGCAAAATAGACAAAATGGCAATGCCCATGATCAATTTTTCTCCCTATCGGGGGAAAACTAGATCCCCAAAGGGGTAATCCCCCGAACTGATTACTGTGATGTTTGTTTCTGCCTAACATCGATGGTCGTAAAAGTTAAACATCATTTTGGACATTACATTCTGCTGCAGTGTAACGATACGTTACTGTGGCATGTCAGCTGACAGGATAGATAATATTTGCTGTAGGATATTTGTCATTAAAGGAAAAATGCAGTCACCCCAATTTGGGTTAGTGTACCTAGGTATCCTATTTCATGAATGGTTCTTGAGAATCATGTGACAATATTTTCTCACTGAAATGTGAAACTCACACAGAGTTACTCATTGGTTTACCTTCATTATGCAATATTTATGTTCTGAAATTTCATGAAAATACTTGAAGGAAAATAAGAGAATGTTTGTAAGATATAGCTGCTGTTTCAAACTAAATTTAGGGCCACTACTTATGCCTTTTGATTTAGCATTTCTTTGAAAGCTTTCTCCTATTCCGCAACCCGACAAAAAAGTTCCAAGAACTTAACTTAGGTCGCTACCCGAAGCTTTGGAACCGCATGATTTGGTGTGTTTGATGTGATCTAAAACGGAAAACATTTTGCAATCCACTCTGTTGGAGGGAGTGGTGTCTAAAACTAAATGTGTCAATGCCCTCCATGCGGATTTTAAATTCAAAAATTCAAAAGAGAACGTTTCTCAGTGGCGTCGCTAAGGTAGGGACGTGCCTCCCAAACCTTGGCTGTGCCCCATGTACCAGAGATGGTGACAAGTCCAATTTGCAAGTCAAGACACAAATCAATGTTGGCAAGTCTAAGTAAGTCACAAGTCATTTGCATCAGCTCCAAGTCAAGTCAAGCCACAAGTCAAACAGTAGCAAGTCAAGTCAAGTCATTTGGACTTGAGCACAAGTTAAGTCACAAGTCACCATAAATATTGACTAGCAGGATCTCACTGAATGGACTGTTCGAGGGCTATTGCCCTGTCAGCAAAATTTGGTCGGCTCTTCGACGGACCGCTGTCGTCCACTGCGGTCCATCAGCCAAATGTCCGGTGGATACAGCGCACTGAAACCTAAAACTCGAAACCCAAATTAACCATCTACATCACGATTAATTATGATGTTCTAGTTTCAGTGTTTGTGCTAGGTCTCGGAATCTGGGGGAGGGGGATTTCAGATTTTTAGGGGGATCTTGGAAAATCACACATCAGCAAAACGGTCAATTTTTCTTCATTTCAACAGGTTGCAGGGACGTACTGTAGCTTGGGCGAAATCCTTAGGGGGCAGTTCATGACACTATCTAATCGGAGCACCAAGTGGCTCGCCTACATATAGTTAACGCCCAGGCGGACCATTCCTTTTCACATGTTCATTGTTACCATAGGGGAGGGGGAATGCTGAGGGCAGAGATACATGTAAGGCCTGACTTAGGTTCAAATTTGTACTATCGTTGGCAAAGCTTTGTACTGACTAAATTTTTACAAATTGTCATTATTCAGTGATATTCTTCCTATTTTGTGGCTGCACAGAAGGCAAGAGGTGTTGTCTAGAGAAGGAGACATTCTATACTCTTTGAGAAATTTTTGTTTATGTGAGGTGGCTAAGATGTAAAATGGTGCTATCTTTCTAAAGCTTCGCAAAGCGTAGAATTGATTATGTAGACATGGGCGTCCGCAGAAAAAAATTCAAGGGGGGGGGGGAAACTTTTTTAGGCGGCCAACTTTTTTCATGGGAAATATTTTACTCCCAGAAAAGAGTTTAGATGCTACTTTTCACACAGTGTTGACAAAGGCGTAGCCAGGAATTTGTCAAGGGGGGGGGGGTGGTAAAGCCCATAGACAGACTCTCAGCGCTCTGCGCCACCATGGGTTGGCGCGGAGCGCAAGAAAATTTTGCCCCCCTCCCCCCCGTGCCCTTATGGCGAGCCGCTAATGGACTCACCATTAGGCATATAGTACCATACATGCAAGAGTTTCAGAATAATTGAGTTCTCTGCTTATGTTTCAGCACAGTGCAGATCATCATCACCGGATGGTAGCTGTGACAGGATAGGATACAGTACACACCTACCTCCTGATACTCTTGCCGATGTCCATCTACGATCACACAATAATGACCTTATTTGACTTCCTGAATACATAGAAGAATCCACACAACAACAATCTTTGAAACTTGTTCACACCACAAGTCACAACCATGGGCGTAAATCCCGGGGGATGGGGGATGTATCCCCCAACATTTGACTAGGGGGGATGGCCCATATAAATCATCCCCCCCCAACGTTTCAGTCTACAGATACGTGTAAGATGGAAAGTATATTTTATTCTTTATTTTCATAGGAAAGGTTTTCAATTTCGCTTCACTTTCTATCACAAATGTTTCTCAAACTATCAGAATTTAAGCAAATCGTTGGCAATCTATCAAAATTTTCGCGCGCTCCGCGAGCTTCCAACCTTACGTCAGTGTCACTCATATTATCAGTATCTTCCTATAGCAACTTTCGGAGAAGCACAGCAGCAAAAAGTTGAAAGTTTACGAATTAATAGGTAAAACACTGGCTTATGGCAGTGGCATGTAGGTTTGTTGAGCAATTGAAAGTGTCTCGATGTAGAGTCTGAACGCATGTTTTGTAATGGAAATATTATTCGTCACTGTTTTCACTCCATGTCATGACTCATGACCATTATTAAGATAATAATACACGAAACTGTTCTGATCACAACACTTTCCGAAGAACAGATATACATCTCCAAACATCTGTGGGGACCTCGCATCAATATGGGATCTTTCAATCTAATATGTAGCATGATGTAGAAGGTTGAAAGTACGTATCTGCCGTTATACATTTTTCAAAAAATTTTACCAGAGCTTCGCCAGTTCTCGCTGAGCCATTATCGGTATAGATGGTGATTGTTAATACACTTATGACGAAAACAGCACTCTGTAACGCTCTTATTAGTCCTTCACCCCTTTTGCTACACCTATCAGGGAGGTCTAATATCACCTCCCTGCACCTATACTCTCCCTCAGTCCCTCTCATTTTCCAATGCTGGCAGCTGTTCGTCCGGATTTTAGTTCAAAAGTAGTAAAAATGTGATAGTTGTAAAGTGTTCGGCGTCGTACTCTATATTATCATTTGGATGTCAGGTAGTATACGCATTATGTCATTGCCCCCCCCCTCACCCCAAATTAATATGATCATTGCAGCGCTTCCAGGAGGTCCTATTCTGGTATCTGCTAGCCTTAGACGCCCTTTCATAATGCACAATGAAGGAAAGGACATATTTCGTAATAACTCAAGAATGTTTCTGTGGACTCCACGCACATATTTTTGTGTAAAACTTTCCCGAAATAGAAGGCAGTAAAATAGACAGAAGGGAGGGGGCTTCAGGAGATTTCTTGACAACGTATCTGTCTCTTAATAGACAACATATTCTCTTTTACCTTACCAAAAATTAGCATTCACTAAATTATGGACATTTTCCGGCCATATGTATGTGATCAGTTCCAAAAACATCCCAAAGATAGAACCATTTTGCATCTAAAAGACCTTAAAGTAATAAAAAAAATTCTTAAAGGAGAGGGGAACCCCTTCCCCAGGACGACACCTTTATGTAGTGACAAACGAAAGATGGAAACTGCTGCATGCAAATTCGGAAACGCATGAACAATAACGGTGTAATTTACGCAGACTTGGGGGAACTGAGGTATTATTACGGCATCATCTATGGTGCACCCAATCACAAAAAACCTGGCCACGGCCACTGATCTCAAGCCAACTTGCAGGTCTTGTAATAATCTCCGAATTCAAAATCCAGTTGTCTGGGATGATCCTATATGTTGATCACTGCCTTTTTAAAGCTTAATAGGACATTGTTTGCTCTTGTACAATTTCAATCCAGTGCAGCTTATCAACGAGTTTTGTGCTGAAAACAGCATTTCCTAAATGTATGAATATACTAATAGTGAACCAAAGAACATTATCACTGAAATTAACCCATTAAAACAGTCTTCCTGGAACTTCTGAGACATTAAAACCCAGGAGCTTCCGGGGGCTTCGCCCACTGGACCCCCACCGGGGCTTTGCCCCTGGACCCCACCCGTCATGGGCTCGCGCTTCGAGCTCGCCGTGCATATTTTTCACATTTGCGGTAGCTCACCCCATCCCTCAAAGTTGAAAAGAAATCTACGCCCCTAGTCACAACACAAAAAGTCGCAAACATGAGTAAAGAAACACAAATTCAGTCAAAGATGAGGGGATCGGGAGCGAGTTAGTTAAATCAAAATTGGCCACCTAAATAATGCTTCTGACTTGCGTCGGCGACAAGTCATTTATTGCAAGTCCAAGTCAAGTCACAAGCCATTACGAAAATCGCAAGTCAAGTCACAAGTCACGAAAATAGTGACTCGAATCAGACTCGAGTCCAAGTCATCAAGTTCAAGTCAACAACCCTGCCATGTACCCCCAATGAAATTGTGGGTATTAAAATATGCACAAACTATGGCAACCTTAAGGTGCCGTCAAATTACAAAATTAGTCAACAAACACACCGTTTATACTTCCATATGGACACAAGGACCCACTGTCAACTTATCAGTTAAACATGGGACTAAAATTGTGCAAAATGATCTCAAAAGTACATTTTTTTTTTTTTTTGCGGCGAGCTTCTCTCGCATCTATTTCTGTTAACTTCGTAAAGCCCTGCATTACTGATCATAAATTATACACAATTCCGCCAAACTTAACTCTCCCTGCCTATGAAGCAGACAGATGCATTTTTGTAATACTTTCTTTCCTTAATCAATTTCATTTATTCCGCAAAAGGAAAACGGCCAACTGTCACCACAGAGCCCAACAGATTTTTCTCGTATGCCAGATCCTCAGATCAATAATCCGTTAAAAACAAAAGAGTTAGATAGCAATAAATGAGGGTACAGCTTGTATGAAAAGATATAGATTAGTTATCGGTATAGACGAACGCAACTTAGGAAGTTGATTGTTGCTGGTTACAAGAGTACTGGATCTATGGTGAAATAATTGAAATCTGTTAACCACGTATCGGTACGGGAGAATATTGCTCGTACTTTATCATATGTGCAGTTTGCTTCTAAATCAGTCTCCCGATAGAATACGCCTATTTAATCTGATTCAAGTTAATGCAGCCTCTACCACATAATGGTTTTCTCTGCGTATAACATAGATCTATTCTTTGTTTTATGGACAACTTCACATCCTATTGTAGCGGATGAAATCAGGACTTGAAAACATTTTATACACATGAAAAAATAGTCATTCTGGCAGTCATGATTTTGTCGGGGGAGGGGGACTCAAATCACACTTACCTTCCTATGGGCATAAGACCCATGAACAACCTCAAAGCCCTCTTATGAGACCTAGGAACGACTCCCCGGGTGGTCAAGGTGTCATATCGAAATATGTTCAGACGACTCAGGTGATCTGGGCACATTATTTTCTTTGCACTTGAGTCACTGGGGATTTGAACCCCCCACCCCTTCAACTTTTCTCTTCTCTACGCCACTAAACTCGTCCTTTTTTAGACCATAGAATTGCGTCTGTAATAACTTCCATAAGTCAACAGATGGAAGACTTTAACTTACCATAAACAAATCCAACCAAAAGTGAGCCATAAGTGGTAGAAGCCAATAAAAGTCTCACGACAGCATAAAATATAACAGTTGGGGAGAACGCACACAGCGCCTCCAAAATCCCAGAGGCGACGATGGATATAATGAAGGTGTAGTATCTACCGATTCTGTAAAAGGAAAGAGTTGTTACATTTAAAGACAGATTTGCATCACCCCAAGTATGACTTTTAGTTGGGGGTAAGCAAAAGTGTCAGTTGGTGACTACTCTTTGATTGACATCAGAGTTACAAAATTCAAAAGATGCAGAGCAGCTCATATTAAACAGCACACACAGAGAAAGTTTTGCTTACACATCATGGGGTCTTTTATACTCACCAGGATGTTGCCTTGAGCAGTGAACTATGTTTGTGTCTGCACAAGGAGAAGCAGTAAAGACAATTATGGGCGGGGCTTACCACAGGTAAAATTCATATTTGGGGTGATACAAATCCCTCTTTAAAGGAAGAGACATGGATGTACGTTGCAGATGGTTTGGCTAAATGTATACATACCTTATGTAGAGACTACCCAGGGCCCCATCCGCTGTCCTGCATGAAGTAATTATGAAAAGGTGTCCAAGAAGGGGACTCTCCAAGTTCGCCAAAAATGACATTTAAACAAATTTTAGTAACGTTTTACTTTGCAAAAGCAAACCATATCAGTGAAACGTTTCAAATATGCAGGTTACAATTTGGAATGTTTATTATTGAAGTTAATCTAACACAATTCCTTGTCCATAATAATATCTGAAAAGAGAACATAATTGGTACGGCGTATGGAACCGTCAGCAGCCCTACGCTCAAGACCCTGCGGGTCTGATATTAATTCAAAGAGGAAAGTGAAATCTATACTGTACCTATCAGCTAAGGTCCCAAATATAAGACATCCTGCCACAAATCCGGCGAAATATATTGACTGCAAGAGATTGCGGACCACCGACTTTTCACAGATCAGTTCCCACTGAGAAAAAACATAAAATCATAAATTAATGTTTTCCATAATGTGTATTGTATGAAGGGAATTTAGGGATTACCTTGGATAAGATCCCCCCCCCTGCAGCCCTACCATCCGTACCCTTTGTTTGCCAAGTATGTATTTTAGAAACAGAATGCTTATAATAGAAGCAGTGGCGCTGCCAAGAGGATGGGGAATGAAGGTAGTTTCGTCAATGCCTTTCCCCTACTTCCCCCGTCCACTCTTGTTAAAACTGCCCACTTCAGAGAAGCAATGTGCACTTACAACTATTTACACTGTAAAAAGGGACGTCTTCATTTTTTAACACATTTTGGCGTTTAAGAATTAGAAAACGAACAACAAAATTGATAAGCACACTAAATGACTGAACGAATATTAACACATGATAAAGACAATGACGTCAGTTAAAGTACTCTCCGCAAACCCGTTTATAAGTTTGATACATATGTTAATTTTTCTTTATTAAAAACAACTTGATGTTTAAAGTAATCATGAAATAAACGCATAAACGTGTTTACGAGATGCCGTTAAAGTGGCGTCAATGTGTTAAAGTTGGCGTTTTAGACGTTTAATTTGCTTATGTATTTTATTGTTTTTTCGGTTACATAAACGCCAAGACGCGTTTATTATCTGTTACAAAAAAGCGTTAATCATTTTTTTATAGTGTACTTCCTCAACATTTCTGCTTACCCCCTCCCCCCCCCCCCACACACACACACACACAAACATACTTAATAAATTCTGTCTGCGACACTGTACATAATATGCGGGAATATGGAACTAATCTTTTATTGATAAGGTAAAAATGTCTTGGCTGCCTGCTTCATATTTATTACAATTTCTTTTTCATAGCGCCATCGGAAGGTTTCTAAGATTGGGGGGGGGGGTGAATAAATAATTCAACTCCACAGTTTCAGATATTTTCTAAGGTTAATTTGGAAGGTTAAAGACAAAAAAGCCCTCAAAGTGAAAATTATTGGGAACTGTAGCCCCTAGAGCCCCGGCTCCCTCAGCATCCCAAGCACCCCAGCGACCCGTTCCGACTGCCGTGATTCATAAAATATATTAGCTGAAAACGTTAGTGCTAGACTCTTGAAAGGTGAAGAATGCACATTTGCCACTATGTGTGAGACCATTAAAAATATAATACTTTTCAAGTTGTAATAATTTATCAAATCAGTCACATTTTATACCGCTTATTAACTCTCATGACAGTGTTCACTGTAATTAGACGCGAAGCTATGGGGGCGTTAAGGAGGAAGCCGCCCCCCCCCCCCCAGCATATTTTTGGTATTTTTTAATGTTCATTTTTACGATATTGCTAGTGTTTCCCCTATTTATTTGAGGTAAATAGGCCTGAGAAGTGCCATTTCCAGCGATCTGGGTGGCATTTTGGGCCAAAATTTTCTTGTGCTGCGCGCCAACCCACGGTGACGCGGAACGCAGTCTGTCTATGGGCTTCGCCCCCCCCCCCTCCTTGACAAGTTCCTGGCTTCGCCCCTGACTGTAATACCAAAGAAAGAAACATGTCAACTGAAATGTCTTTGGGTCGGGAGCAGGTTAAGTTTACCTTGTCGGGATTATTTCAACTCAAAATTTTTAAATTAAAATAGAGCCATAATGTGAGCTTTAAGTCAGCAGACTTCCGTTATGTAAGTTGGTCATATGTAAAGCTTGATTGTACTTTTTTGTCTAAAAGCTACCAAAGACAGACTGGAAGGATGCTTGATGCGCAACACCCAGAAACACTTAAATGCCAATTGCCTCCTGCTTTCTGTCCACACAGGAGTATGGCTAGAGTGAGGTGGCGGGATGGGGGGCAGCAGCCCCAGAAAATGTAAGTTGGTCGTATAGCTTGATTGTACTTTCTTGTCAAAAAGCTACTCAAGACAGACTGCAAGGATGCTTGATGCGCAATACCCTGAAACACTTAAGTGCGAATTGCCTCCTGCTTTCTGTCCACACAAGCTTATGGCCAAGATGGGGCAGCAGGGAGGGGGGGGGGCGAGCCCCAGAAAGTTTTCCGCTCTTAGAAAATTAAAAATACTATAGACTTAATGCATTTTAGCATATTTTACCCCCAAAAATCCCTCGGGCTATCTCGCCCCCATAGCACCTGGTCTTGCTACCGGCCTGGGTGCACATTCAGAGGTAGTATCGAAAAAAAGGAACAAAGTAAAAAAAAAATAAAAAAATAAAAAAAATATAACAGCAGTAAGGTAACTGGTGGCATATCACAATGCCAACTTAAGTCCATTTTACACCTGGGAGTTGCCATTCGGAACTCCTTGTTCACACGGATGCGTCCTAGACGTGTGTTTATCGTTCATTCGCACTCAGCGTTCGGACCCAGCGGTAATGAGGCTTGTGACGTCATTCTCTAAAATGGACGCCCGTCCACAACGAAAAATATTGAATTTCTCAGGCTGGGAGAACTCAAATCTTCTGAATAATGCATTAGGGCATTGCTTGATTTCATTTCCCCGGTAATTTTAATTGTCTGTCTGTTGCATGAGTTTTGGCGCAACTTTCCCCCATTTACTGTGAGTAACGAACTAATTTTTGCAATCAACTGGCTACAACAGAGACTTGTACAGCATTTCATACCAGCACTTTAGCCAAGATACGATCACACGACGATACTGGCTAAAATTTCTCAGTAAAGAGATTGCTTTGGAGTCATCACGATATTTTCGCCGGTATATTTTGATATTTTCGTGCAATGTGAAAGTGCAAATGCAGCCCCACTTATTTGAATTAGTTTTCCCTGGCATACTAATTTCTGCATGGCAATGTATGATTTTCATATTCTCTAAATGAATTGGCAAAATCATGCAGAATTATTCCTTGGTTGACCCTTACGTATGCTGTACTAATGTTCTCAAAGATAAGATAAATTTGTAAGAGAAATAAGAGGAGGTTTACGAGATTAAGCAAATGTTTGAGAGTACGATTGGAACCTATTCCCTTTAATTTAAAGAACTATGATTACTTTTTTGCAGTAAAGGCCGGTTAGTAGTTCAATATTTATCGCCGATATACGCCAAGAGGGTCAACAATTCAAAAGTTAGGGATACGACCTTGACCAGAACTATTTCAAGCGCTTAAATCACAGTTGACGACAAGATGATCCGTTGTGTAACCTGAGGCATTTTCCCATCATGGACGTTTCCACCATTTTTGGAGTTTTTTCCTTGAATCAGGTGTGGGAAGCTGAGTAGCTGAGCAAGCAGAGTCCGCTCCGCGGGGTACTATAATACAAGCTGTAGAACCAAATGTTTGAACACTATTTTCGTTGGAGGTCTGGCAAAAAGTGGGGAAACTCCCCTCCACTTTCAAAAGTGGGGGACATGTCCTCCCATCCCCCACATGTTGACGCCCGTGTTATATACTATATACGAATTATATAAGGTATGATCGCAGCCATATATTGCCCATTTTTATCTCAAAGAGGCGATAAATTTGGGGTATAAAAGACTTTTTTCAACTATTTTTAGTATCGTGCACCTTCCATCTGTTCATCTGTCTGTCACAATACCAGGAGAGGCTTTACGGGACCTAAGCCAGCCCACCGCTCCCTCCCCTTGTCGCGAAAAAATGAAAGGAAAAAAGGAAGAGAAAAAGAAAGATAAAAGAAGAGAAAAATAAAGGAGACAGCAAAAAAAGAGGAAAAAAAAAATAACAAAATTTCGTATTTCAAATAAATCTTTCTGCAGGAGTTGGGTTGAGCCTGTAGTTGAAATCACCCTTGTTAAATCCATTAAAGTGGTTGACCACCACTAGGGCAGAGTGGAATTCCACTCAAAACAGAGAGTGGTCACTGTAGGCAATCGTCGAAGAGTGAAATTGACTCTTTTAAATTTAGACCGAAGTGCATTTTACATTGTAAGAATGTGAAGTAAGGGATTTCGTTTCGCCTTCCTCTTCTCTTGAAAAGACATATTTTATGAAAATTGAAATTTTTAACGAATTACCAGGTAGCAGACTCGCATTGCAATTGGCAGACATGGGCTTTTTGTTGGGGGGGGGGGGGGAATATTGTCTCGGTGCAGAGTCTGCATGCAACTAGTTTTCAAAGAAATGATTTTTAATGTTAAATTTCGGTGAGCTTCGCGCGCATTCGTCTTGGTAAGCGCTCTATATCTTCTGATCATAATTAGGGCAATAACACCGTTGACTATTATTCTGGCCAAAACAAATTTCCGAACTTTAAAGGTACATCTCCCTACTCTGTAAGGACTGGGCATCAAGAGGGGATCACAGAGCAGTTTCACGTCATAAGTAGCCTATGCCAACACTTGTCGGGTTTGTAGCAC
This sequence comes from Holothuria leucospilota, assembly GCA_029531755.1. NCBI lineage: Eukaryota > Metazoa > Echinodermata > Holothuroidea > Aspidochirotida > Holothuriidae > Holothuria > Holothuria leucospilota. Next base: position 35,656,122 of record CM055976.1, read on the forward strand.
AATGCGAAGATTGGATGTATGTATTCTGTCTTCAGACATTTTTCGAAGCATTTTCACGGCCCGCTTCGAGGACAACCATTATTGGTAGATGGTGAATGTTATGTTATTACATGTACACACTTCTAAATCTACGACCCTTTGGTCATTCCTATTCCTTCTCGCTCAATACCTATATGCACGCTGATCGTCTGAATTCACATTCCTCATGTAAGTATCGTCATTCTGTAATTACCCCAGAACTTAACTATGCTGGCCTCATTGTTCCAGCCTTGAGGGATCCCATGTCAAATCCAGAATATCACTTAATAATGAGAAGTTCTAAAAAGGTGACAAATTCAAAGTGTTGCCAAAGATAGCACAATTTTGCATCTAATCCACCGTAAATGAACAAAAATTCTCAAAGGGAGGGAGACACCACTTTCCTAGGTATATGAGTGCTTTCACATGGACTCTCTGGGAAAACGTGGGGTGGGTTTACGACATCTTCTTTGGTGCCTCCCCAATCACCAACTTCTGGCGGCACCACTGATCAAGGGGGCTACTGTGCCCATCTCGCTATAGTAAATTTGTTCCAAAAGTATACCAGCAATAACACAGGGCCGGATCCAAGGGGGCGTAAGGGGTACACAGCCCCTATATTCGGCAAAGCAATGATTTTTGTAACCAGGATTTTACATCTCCAAGCCCATTTCTTTGCAACATGCACTTTCTGCAGACGGTTACGCCCCCTTTCTCATATTCCTGGATCCGGCCCTGGGTACTTGTGACTTTAACATCCAAAGGCCTTCAAACGAACCAAAATCAGGCATACGCGATTCAATGGAAGAATGATTGCTGGTACACGCTCTTTCTGAAGTTTAAATAAATGCTAAGAACTTTTGCCAAAATCGTAACCGTCGTGATATGGTCGTTTAAATATCTACTGACGGCCAGCTCGTCGGCTGTTCTGTGATTGGTATAGCTTTAACCAGACGAAACTTTTTGCATTCAAGCGCGAATCAAGGGAGAAGGTGGGGCGATGGGGTGTCCCCGGGTTGAAGATATTTTACCACACACTTCCATAGGCCATTATATTAGGCATTTGTCAAACTTGAAGCCCTCCCCCCCCCCCTCCCATTTAAAAGATAGTGCATACGCGGATGTACAAGACTGTATTTGACGAAACCGAGACCATTCCTTTTTCATTAGCTTAAACATAAACTCTTAAACGTTGGTCCGTTTCGTGGCCTCTTGACCCTTGTAAAAGTTCTCAACGGGCAACAAGCTACCCCTTATATAAAAGCTCAGGAGTAGGCCTTTCACAATGATTTCAAATTTGTGTACCATGACGGTTGAGATTTGGAGCTGGAGAGCCTGTACAATCCTGACAATTGGGTGGTGGTTCCTGCCTTTTAACTTCATTCAAAATGCCCTTTTGCATCGCGGAAGAATATATTGCAAAAAGCCTGGTGCCTAAAATACCTTCAATTTTCTTCATTTTTGCCTCATGAGAACTTCAACTCCTTTCCTACTCCATACACATCACAAATTGAACACATCAGTTCAGCAACATGGTCTATACCGTCCCCCAATTTTTTTTTTTTTTTTGCCAAGGTGTTAAATTCGTAGGGTAATATACTCCACGGCCCTTTGAATTAGTGGTGTGAGATGGCCGGGAAAACGCTGAGAGAGACTGTCAAGTTTAAGGGAACCGTGGTCTTCCTTTGACAAATCAGCCCACCATCAGACAAGGACAATGATCACCTATTGTTAGCAGATGTTTACACCTACCAATAGGAGGCTTAATCCATAGTTACAATAGAAGAAAATTATTTTGAAGTCGGTAATTTATGAATATTCATTCCAGACACGCTATCCACTAGGAAAAAAATTGCTTTGGGAAGGTAGACAAATTCGGTCAAATGCTAAATACACGAAATATGGAATCGGTTTCATCACACAATGGGAAAATATTCACATACTAACTGTTACCAATTGCAACCGAAAAAGAAGCTTTGTGGAAGGGGTAGGCTTACACGACTTGATAATGTAGGCTACGTGCAACAGCGCGTAGTGACCTGCATTTAGAAATTTACTGTAACATATGGTTAGCAAAACGAAGCCTAATTAAGAAGGAAAAAATGTGAAAGCAGAGGAGTCGATATAAGCTAGAATAAGGAAGATATGAAAGAGAAAGCAATTCAAAAACTCGACAGTTACCCAACTAAAACGAGAAATGAATCATTACCAAATATTTTGGTTTCCATAATTTCATGTCTCTTAGAGAGTCCAAACTCTTCCTTTCTGTGCACTACTAAAGCACTAGGCTACCCCACTCCATGTAGAGAAGAGCATGATTTGTGATAATTATAGAGAAACTGTGGCTCAAAAGTGCCCTTAAAGCCATATTTTCAAGGAAAAATGAAAAAAATCGAAGAATGTGGGCTTCCGTAATTTCATGCCCATGCTCATTTGAGTGTCAAAATTTTTTCTGTGTACTACCAAGGCACAAGGCTCCCCATATCATGAAGATAAGAGCATCTTGTATGATACCTATAGAGATATTACGACTCAAAAGTGCCCCTAACCCATATTTTAAAGGAAAAATGAAGAAATTGCATAATTTCGGTTTCTGCAATTTTATGCCCGTTCTCATTTACAAGTCTACATTCTTCCTGTGTATTAATGAGGTACTAGGCTACAGATTTTAGGAAGAATTGAGTATCTTGTCTAATACTTATAGAGATATTTATACAGCTCGAAAGTGCCCCCAAACCCCTATTTTCAAGAAAAAATGACAAAATCGCAATATTTGGGTTTCCTTAACTTCATGCCCATTCTGATTTCAAAATTCTTTCTGTGTACTACTGACGTATAAGGCTTCCCATTCCATGAAGATGGGAACATCTTGTGGCACAGAATCAGAGATATTACTGCTCAAAAACGCCCTTTTACCCATATTGTTTAATAAAAAAAGAAAAAAATTCAATATTTGAGTTTCCTTAATCAATATTCCGTTTTCATCTACCAGTGTAATTTTTTCCGTGTACTACTGAGGCACTTGAGTACCGTACCAACTTTGTGAAGATGGAAGATCTTGTGTGTCTCTAACAGAGATCATTATTAATCAAACTTGTCTTGTAGTGCCAAAACTTGTACTTTTTAATGAAAAATGAAAATATTGATGTTTTAGCTGTTTAGGGTCTACACCAGTGGAAGATTTGCCTGCTTTAAAAATTTCCAAAATTGATGTGTGTCTTAACAATCTACTTTTCTCTTAATAGCAGAGAGATCAGTAGATCTACTTATTTAATTGAAGGAAATATTGTGCATAAAAAATGATCCCAGAGGCCAAAATTTCCGACTAAAAACAAAGAAATTGCGAATTTTCAGTACCATTCATTTCATGTAGGTTTAAATCTGTGAGTCCAAATTTTCCCCACGTACTTCGTGGTTATAGGACTACCCATTAAGAAAGGTTAAGGTCGTTGGAATACACACTTTAAGTGAATCTGGTACTCAAATTTGTCCCCAGGAGCTAAAACTGCCAAAATTGATAGGGCTTGGCGAAAAGGGCCATATTCGACAGGTCACTATAAAAAAAAACGGATCAATATTTTGGGAAAATTTTTTAGTATATTGTGGGAGACTGTTAATTTTACAACTTTTACTCCTAAAAACTTTTAGACCCCTAATGTTGGCGCAAAAAGAGCCTTTCTTGAGCTAAATCAGCCAAAATGATTAAAATGGCGGCCATTTTGAAATGGCCTGGCTATCCCCCTTGCACACGGAAAAAAAAATGGAGCACATACTTTTCTAATTGTCTGATGTCTGCTCTACATTATATCAAATGTTTAGCAGATACGGCAAACCATGCAACAAACCAAAACGTCCCTGACTATTAACAGCCGAAATATTTACAGGTATTATTGCATATAATAATGGTTGCAAAGGAAGAGGAAACAGAAATAAGTAAAAATTTTCGAGCCTGCTAGTGCTATTCAAACTGTAACGTTATCGTTCAAAATAAATCTGTAAAATGATTTTTTCACTTACGTCCTCAGAAATTGTACTTTGGTATACACTTCTGTCAAAATTCCACCCTTCGTCGCAGGTGATGACGTCACTAGAATTGCTCAGTAGGAGAGGATTTCCGTAGGCTTCCTCCAAGGTCACACTGGTTCCAGCTTCCTCGTACTTCATACATTTTGTATCTCTTGTGTCGTCTTCGTCAAAAATGGGAGTAGAGCGGTTTCTCATGAGCACGAAACATTCTTGCGTGGTCACGTTCCAAGTCGCTTTGCAACCCTCTTCCTCCCATTGTCCAACTTTACACCAATGATCGCCTTCCCCAGCGATGAAAACTTGTACAAAGGTGATCATAGATGTTAAAATTGTGGGAATGAGATATATCAAAACTGCTCGGAATTGGAACCAACCAAATTTTCCTGTCTGCTTGAAGATTTCGTCCAGTGTTGCCATGCTGACCAAATCTAGTTTTCTTTTTCTCAGAAGACCACAAAAGCAGAACTGAAACTAAAGTAAAACAATTTCTTGTCTAACTATTGGAGATACACATACTAAAGTTAGAATTATTATTGGGTACTATCTTGATTCTATAAGATTGTGTAAATCTGCTTGATATTGTTTCCCCAAACACCCAGCTGACAGCATGTCATACACACAGAATAGAATCCCACGTCGATTACAGTAATATTCTCACTCCACGAGCCTGCGAGTAACGGCTTTAGACTATACCGGTAGGCCTTTACATGAATCGGACGACAGGCCGCGGAATTTTTTTCCAGAACGAATGGCGCAATTGTTGGAAATTTTTATTGACATCATGAAAAATGAAAAATAATGCTCAAGTCAGGATCAAGGTTAGGGTTAAGGTAAAAAAATGAAATTGCCCCCATTCGTCATGGGAAAAATCCCCGACGTTTGAAACTGGCGTTATGGCAGGAGTGGAGTATCAACTCTCTACTGCTTCTTATGTTGCTAAGGACGACTGCAAGTGATTGGACATTGTGCAGGGAGATACGAGCATCTCAGATGGTTGCTAACAAATTGCAAGGTACCATATCAAGCTTACCATCATCGTAGCGTGACACACTATTTGGAATGTACTGTGCTTCCAACCTCCTGTACCAACAAACAGGGGAAACTTTACCCTCGAATTCGCTACTACTCGCAAGTACTAGACCTATAATCGGTAGGATACCGCACCCTAGAAAAATTTTCTACTTCTCGAAAATTTTTGAGACCAGTCTAATATTGCCTTAAACCCTATTACATCTTAACACATCCCTCCCCTGAAAAAAATTCGCCTGAAGTTATTTCGTCCTTACAGCAACTGGCCAGTGTCCTGATGGCCAAAATCAGTTCCCGCACCGTGTAATACGGGTGGGACTCGTGAGTCATTGCAATGCTTCCACCCGTCTCTACTCTGGCAGCTAGCAAAAAAGAAGGCTGCAAAAAAAAAAACAAACTATTACAAATGTCTTATTTTAAGCAAAGTTCTGCTGTCGTTGTATAGACCTATTTCTAAACAATATTTTTTAGGTTACTTACTGCAAACGGTCGGTATACCGTAAAACTACGCTATGTCACCAGACGAAGAACCTTAACACTCTGTGTAGTTTAAAATGAGGAGTTTCCTTTACAACTCTGCTCGTGTAAATATTTCATTTCACAAGGTTCCTCCTACTGGATCAGCGTAATTCATGGGCCGACTGCAAATTGTTACGCTGGTACTAGCAAACGTTATAATTTCTCCCGCACTGTTCCAAGTGTTGATAAACACCCAAGAGCATTAATTTAAAAACTCACTACTTGTGGGAATGAAAACCTCGTCTATCTGTAGGTGGAAAGAAAATCTTGCTGGTAGCCTTCTTACAAAGCAATCATTTTCATCTAAGAATAGACACATTAATGTGCATTGTTTTGGAAAGAAACATATGTCATGTAGCAGGCCTACTATACATGAAAGGAACAAGCATGGATGTATTTCAAATATTTACCTGACAGTTTGCCAGTAACAACTTTGTATTACGACACCATGCATTAAAATAATGTTTTGCAAAGAGAGACAAAACTTTCCATCACATCAGAATGTTTACAGTACTACCCTAACCCAAAGGTGGCGCCAGGTGGGGGTAGGGGCATGCCCCTGTCGGGGAGATTTTCTAATTTCTCCAGGGAACCTTTATGAGTACGATAAAGTATGATATCTCCGGCGGCTATCAGTCTTCCCGATGGTTTTCTTCGTTTTGCTCCCAAGGAGGGCACATACTTCTATGAAAACTCAAACTTTATACGACCTTCAATAAAAAGCCACATTTTTCAAACTACACCCAAAATTTTCAATTTTTTTCAATAGAAATCCAAAATTTGCATTTTTTTAATACAATCCCAAATTCTTGGCGTTCACCGAGAAAGTTCTCCTCGCTTTTATGGGAGCTGCGGGTTGCAGTACCATGGACGTTTACACAACAAAAGAATATACAGGCATAATGGGAGAATGTCGCTGGAATAACTTCTTCCAGCGATATTTGCACATTAAGTTCTTCCACTTTTTTGCCCCCAAATCAATATTACAATTACATAAAACCGCAACAATGTCTTGTCTTCACTGACAAAAAAGAAGGATCCTCATTGGGTGGAGTTCTCCAGCAAGTTTATGTTGGGCTAGTACACTTAGCTGCATCGCTAGTGGTAGAAGTAGGTCCAACTGTCTTACAAGTAGTACATAAGGATATACTACGTGACAGAGGCTGTCGAGTACTAAGGGACGATGAGCATGAGAATGTATCTCCGAAATTTTGTTGTATCGATCATCCACACTCCTGATGGAGACTTACGAGTATGGTTGGCCGCAAGGGAAATAATTCACGAATATGGTTGGCCGCAGAGGACATTACGATAGTATTAATTCGAATTTATGTGGACATGTCTTTGAATATATGTGGACATATATTCGAATTAATGGTACCATATATTCGAATTAAAGGTACCATAAATTCGTGAATTATGTCATCTGCGGCCAACCATATACGAGACATACCGCAATAAACAAGCACGACGACCCTTTAACTTGTGTTAGTGTTCACAGTACGACATAGGCGTACAAAGCAAAGAGCCTCAGATTTAGGGGAAAGCCTATTTTGGGGCACGGTTTTGCAAAAAATTGGACAATTTTCTCCGGTAGTACAGGTTTTTCTGGGACAAAGAATGCTCAGCCCCTAGAAAAATACCTGACAATAGGCAATCCTATAAATGCGACAACAGTGCCCCACCCTCCTACTCTCGAAGGTGAATAAATTTACTTTTTGGTGCAATTGAAAGTATAATTTCACGATACAGGGAGGGCTACAACCACCTCCCTGATGGTAAGAAGGAAATGTTTGTTCCAATTTACGTTCTGAAACTTAAAAATCTAAGGAACCTATCCTGGTGGGTTATATTATTACCACAAAAACCTTCCTCTGTCGCCCGGGGACGCTAGTCCTTACAATATTTTCTGAAATATTTCATATGGCCTTATTACAAACTTTGTACTTATATTCAGTTTGGTTACTATCGATTTACTTAAATCCCCCCGCTCTTCTTTTAAGTTTTTTGTTTAAATTCAACTCCTTCACAGATATTTTCTATATAAATTTTACAGCAGCCAAAGACATTCTTTAGAAATTTAAAAGATTCTTTAAAGATTCTCAAGGAAAGTTTAAAGAATATTTTTTAGAAAGTCTGTGTATAGATTTCTACGAAAATTCTGTAAAACCTCTTGTTAAATTTGCAGAAATATTCACTCTAAAACATCCTGGTTAAACTTAACCAGGATAGGGGTCAATAGTTGTCCATACATTTCCTGGTTGAAAGTGACCACGGAATCCCGGTCAGAGAAACGTTTCTCTGGTTAAAGTAATGACTCTGTATAACATCATGGTCAAAATTTGACATTTTCCTGGTTAAATTTGAACAGGATCACCTGGTAACTTTTACCAGGAAATGTATTTGATCCCTATCCTGGTTAAATTTCACCAATGTGTTTTAAGAGTGTTTGTGCAAATACATATGGTGCTTTGAAGAGTTAAATCAATTGGAGGCTTTTCATATCAAAATCTGTAAGTATATGCTAAAAGTTAATAAAATGTATGATGTATGGTTGCCCGCCCAGGGGACGTGTATTACTCCAGCATTAATATTAGCTGCACTCGTAATATACCGTTAGAGTATGTACGAGTGAAGAGGCGTACATATTCGATACCTGCTAATAAGATATATGATGAACTGGTTTTTCACGAGGTGTGTAAAAATGATTAATTTTTGCTGAAGAATCGTTATTGGTAATAATAGCAGTCTCACTTGATGTACAAAATTTTAAGAGATCCTCGATGATAATAATATTTATAATTCCCCTTGGGTGTAAATTGAAAACGCACTAAATATAGGCTATCAGGAATGCCCTTCCAATATGCCTGAAAGGTCACATATTCGATTTGAACCAGACACAAGATCCGTAATCGTGATTAAAAATTTGTTGACAATATATATATATATATATATATATATATATATATATATATATATATATATATATATATATATATATATATATATATAAACAAGAGTGGTCGACTGAGGTGAACAATCATTCCCTAATGTATAAAGAATGCCAAAGCAATGTTTGGAAATTAGCTTAGGAACTTCTGGAATTGTGGAATTGTGCATATGTGTTGGCCTAAATATCGATACATGTTGGACCGATTTGCGGTATTCAATATCTATGTCAGGAGAAATTCCTCATTTTCGATTTGTATAAGTATCGAGAAAGATTACTAACAGTGGCGATATTTCTCGACCCATATTTCTCGGCCTGTACTTCATAAAAATGTTATCATTCGATGCCTGACTATATGTCCCAATGTTTTGCCGAGTTTGAATGGTCCCCTTTTCCATACAGAAATTACAAACGATTATGGGATAGAGTTTTGGTATACGTCGCATATATTCGAATTAATGGTGCCATATATTCGAATTAATGGTACCGTATATTCGAATTAATGGTAACATATATTCGAATTAATGGTACCATATATTCGAATTAATGGTACCATATATTCGAATTAATGGTAACATATATTTGAATTAATGGTACCATATATTTAAATTAATCGTACCCATATTCTAATATATGGTACCATATATTCGAACATATGTCCACATATATTCAAAGACATGTCCACATAAATTCGAATTAATACTACCATATGTATCACTTGATGTTCACATATTCAAATTAATGTTCACAAATTTTCGAATTTATGTCCACATTTATTCGAATTAATGGTACCATATGAAAAAGTCATGTGATTGGTTGACAAATTATCCCTCCATTAAATCAAATATATGTGCACTTATATTCGAATTAATGGTACCATATATTCGAATTAATGGTACCGTAAATTCGTGAATTATGTCCTCTGCGGCCAACCATATACGAGCCTTACCGCAATAAACAAGCACGACGACCATTTAACTTGTGTTAGTATTCACAGTACGACATAGGCGTACAAAGCAAAGAGCCTCAGAGTTAGGGAAAACCTATTTTGGGGCACGGTTTTGGAAAAAATTGGACAATTTCCTCCGGTAGTACAGGTTTGGCTGGGACAAAGAATGCTCAGCCCCTAGAAAAATACCTGACAATAGGCAATCCTATAAATGCGACAACAGTGCCCCGCGCTCCTACTCTCGAAGGTGAATAAATTTACTTTTTGGTGCAATTGAAAGTATAATTTCATGATACAGGGAGGGCTACAACCACCTCCCTGATGGTAAGAAGGAAATGTTTGTTCCAATTTACATTCTGAAACTTAAAAATCTAAGGAACCTATCCTGGTGGGTTATATTATTACCACAAAAACCTTCCTCTGTCGACCGGGGACGCTAGTCCTTACAATATTTTCTGAAATATTTCATATAGCCTTATTACAAACTTTGTACTTATATTTAGTTTGGTTACTATCGATTTACTTAAATCAGATATTTTTTTATATAATTTTACAGCAGCCAAAGACATTCTTTAGAAATTTAAAAGATTCTTTAAAGATTCTCAAGGAAAGTTTAAAGAATATTTTTTAGAAAGTCTGTGTATAGATTTCTACGAAAATTCTGTAAATACTCTCGTTAAATTTGCAAAAATATTTGTGCAAATACATATGGTGCTTTGAAGAGTTAAATCAATTGGAGGCTTTTCATATCAAATTCTGTAAGTATTTCCCAAAAGTTAATAAAATGTATGATGTATGGTTGCCCTCCCAGGGGACGTGTATTACTCCAGCATTAATATTAGCTGCACTCGTAATATACCGTTAGAGTATGCACGAGTGAAGAGGCGTACATATTCGATACCTGCTAATAAGATATATGATGAACTGGTTTTTCACGAGGTGTGTAAAAATGATTAATTTTTGCTGAAGAATCGTTATTGGTAGTAATAGCAGTCTCACTTGATGTACAAAATTTTAAGAGATCCTCGATGATAATAATATTTATAATTCCCCTTGGGTATAAATTGAAAACGCACTAAATATAGGCTATCCGGAATGCCTTTCAATATGCCTGAAAGGTCACATGTTCGATTTGAACCAGACACAAGATCCAATGCAATCGTGAGTATACACACACACACACACACACACACACACATATATATATATATATATATATATATATATATATATAAACAAGAGTGGTTGACTGAGGTGAACAATCATTCAACAAGCATTGTTTGGAAATTAGCTTAGGAACTTCTGTAATTGTGGAATTGTGCATCTGTGTAGGCCTAAATATCGATACATGTTGGACCGATTTGCGGTATTCAATATCTATGTCAGGAGAAATTCCTCATTTTCGATCTGTATTAGTATCGAGAAAGATTACTAACAGTAGCGATATTTCTCGGCCTGTAATTCATAAAAGTGTTATTATTCTACGCCTGACTATATGTCCCAATGTTGTGCATAATTTGAATGGACCCTTTCCAAATAGCAATTACAAACGATTATGGGATAGAGTTTTGGTATACGTCGCCCATTTGTCACTGACATTTTACCGTGGCCCAAAACGACGTGCACCAAAACTCTATCTTACAATCCTTTGTTATTGCAATTTAGGAAAGTGTCTATGAAACGGCACTTAGTAGTAGCTAGAAAGGGCTTATTTTTTAGCGTAGAGTACGATTATTTCTCAAATATCGGTATATCGGTATATCGGATATAGGTATCGGTACCAGTCTAATACTAGAAGCAACTGCAGCATTACTGTTGTTTAAAGAAGATATCAGAGGCATTGCCTAACATGGAAACATTTGCGTCATATATTCTATAACGACCAAATTGAGAATAAAGTTCATTATATTGTTGAATGTCCCTTCTTCTCAAACAAGTGTTACATACATGTAAAATATAGTTAGAAATTTGAGCACATTCTGCAGACTAAGGAAAAAGCTTATGTAAAACCGTTGATAATTCAACGATAACGGTAATAGATATACTTTTTGTAAAGAGTGGCAGGCACGTAGCCACGGGGGTATGGGGGCACGTGCCCCCGTCCCCCAAATTTTCAATAAAAGGTCTTGCACTGAAGGAGAAAAAATTTATTACGAGAGCAGCCTTTTTTGAATACAAATATAGGAAGAAAAATTGAAAATATCGCACCATTTTATACCGTCTCACCATTTTATTACCGTGTGAACACACTGTAAACTGAAAGGAAATCATAATTTGCGTATGAAGGAAAAAACTTCAGAAAAGTCAAGAAAAATCATACTACTATGTAACAGAGCTGTGGTGTCTTCTGATCTTTATAAAATAAAACTCGGTCATACAGTATTCAAATAAATACATTTATGTCTTTTTTATTGCTCTTTTCAGTCAACTACAAAACAATAATGCAAGCTATGTACAATCAATAAAACAAACATTTCAGAAGAGAAATACATAATTGTTCAAGTTCAAGTTCATGAAATTTATATGGTGCACTTTTTAAAATAATTATTCTAATGCGCCTTAAGTGAAAAAGCAAAAAGACCATGTTAAAGGATCAGATACCATCAAAGGCACAATTAATTAGAGAGATAGCTTTTCAATAAGCTCTAAAATTGTTCCAGAGAGCCTGCTGACTTAATTGGAAAGGGCAAATTATTCCATTGGACAGTCAGAGCACCCTCACCAAACATGGACCCGTACCTGGGAACAAAAAGTTAAAAGAGTTGTCTCAGATCTCAACTTACCTGTGAAGAAAGTCAAATTTAATTCAAAATATTAAACAGGCTTTTCTCTTGTTAGTCATTGCTTAGTGACCTAAAAATTACTCTTCTTATTTGATAATGAAGTTAAAATCTTGAATAATTAGTATGAGTGGAAATTTAGTATAAGTGTTTTTTAACATACCGCGGAAGAATATTACACTCTTCTTCTTACTATTAAGAGGAACCGAGTCGGAAGAAAAATTGGAGCATTAAGAATTTACTTGTTATTCATTAACATGCAGAATTTAAAAGGTTGGTTACTTATTGACCAAAATTTTCTATTTATCTTTAGAGCTCTTCTCTGTCAAATCCATTTTTTAGTAAATCTTGGTCGGACACCGAATCAGTTTGCTAAAAAACATCCTATAGCACTGTTAAGTCATGAGAACAGAACACGGAAAATGTTCCCTTTAAATTACATGTCTTGTGCATTTGTGGTTCATTTCAAATTTGACCTTCCTATCTTGCCAGATTTAATGGGCAATTTCGGGCCGATGCGCACTGTCTAAGAAGAATTTTTATGACTGGCTAATGCTAACCCTAATCCCTAATTAATCCCTAATCTTAACAAAGGATACAATCGATACGATACAATACCATCAGCCAATCGAAAAATACCTTACGAGACAGTGCGCATGAGCTGGCAATTTCTGTCATTCTTGAGGGCAAATATCTTCCCCCTGGATTTAACCGTAGTTACAATCCACAAAGTTCCTACCTGGGGTATTATCCTGACCAAACTTACAAATTGGGCATCAAACATACCGTGTCTAGCATCGCATTCATTTGTAACGTCCATGTGGTATTCAGTACCTAGACCTACTAGTTAAATGGACTTAAAATCAAGAAAGTATATCATCCTTTATGAACAGAACATGTTGTTGACACCCCACAGTTTTACAGGGACATGCCTCTCTATACTTTCATTACTGAATGGTGGTGGCGGGGGAGGGGGCATGATGGAACATGGTCCAGCAGGAAAAAAAAAACATTTTAGTGGATTTCGGGTTAAGCTTACACCTTGTAATACCTCTTTCACAAAATTTTATCATGTAGCCTGTTTAGAATGTTAGGGAGGGGGCTTCCCCTATTGATTATTTTTTGGGGGTCTTTTAGTTACGTGATTGGTGTTAGGTATGGTACTATGCACAGTATCATAAACTTACAAAAGCACATAGCTCTTGACCACTAAGACTCCTGTAGTGCATCCAGGTGACAACGCACGGTAACTGGTAATCTTTCGACCAGGCTGAACCATAAGGGATCTCGGGGTAGCAAGGACCCCAGAGGTGTAGAGCGCACAGGTCTACCTTCATTTGTGGGTACCGCCTGGCACTGCTCCATCCTTGCCCCAACGATGGGTTAAATATATTGTTGCGCAGATGCATACTTTCAATGCTTACATAGTATAGTACTGCTTAATGCTAAATAAAACACGATTTTTTGTCCTTCTAAGATGTATTTCTACCAGTGCGTGTTTATTGAATAAGGCAGTGACATTTGGAAGAAAGACCAAAGGCATCGAGGAAGTTCAGGGTGTAACCATCTTGTTGTTAATAGTGGGGGATGTTTATCCGCGATCAATAAATGGTATCATACCTCGATGACATTTCAAGATCTGCCGAAGCTAGATTGTCTGTCACATTGTTGCCTGTTATGCTTCTACAAACCAGGCGCGGTTCTAGACCGAGATTTTTTGGGGGGCTTGAAACGGAAGAATACAATTTTCTGTCATTATCAATACCGACATTGGGGAATGATGCTAAGGAGGACTCCGTCAGTGGCGTACCCAGGATCTCACGGTGGGGGGGGGGGACATGCAGTATGTTGTGTGATCGCCGGCCTGGGGGAAGGGTCTAAGGGGAGGGGGTGTCCCTCCCCTTTGAAAATTTTTGAAAAATTAGATGTACTTACATGCAATTTGGTGCCACATACGCCACATTTTGAAGCAGAATTTGTGTTAAAAAAATTTACGTCTTTTAGGAACTAAAAAAAAATAGCATCAGGGAGGGGGCATGGCCCCCTGCGTACGCCACTGATAGTAATAATCATAGGCGTATGGGACTCTTACAGTTTGGGGTCCAGAAATTTTTTGCCCGAACTTCTCAAAAAGTTGCCAGAAATCCGTTGCAGTTCAGGTGCATGAAATAGACCACTAAACCACTACAGGCGCGCGAAGCGCGCGAAAATTTTTGCACATTTTTCTGGCATTCGATCAAAAATTCGGTAACTCAGTAGAAAATTAGGGCAATCTTTTCAATTTTACTTCATCTCTGCCGAAATTTCAATTTGAGTAAGGTATCAAATGTTGTTCATGTCTGGTCTACTGTTACAAAGGCATACTGAACTGGATTTGAGCAATCACTGGATTTGAGACCGACTTTTTGGCGCTCAGAGACCGACTTTTGATTTTCACGCCCCCTCCCCCACACACACACACATGTATTTACGCCCCTGGGACTGGCGTCGAACGTAAGAATGCAGGTGGGTAAGATAGTAGGCGCCCGCGGCGCACTGTGCCTACCGTCGTAATACAGTACTAAGGTGAAGCGTGGCTGTCGTACTGCATGCAGTCAAAACAACGGTGTACGTACGTGGACGTGGATACAAGAAACGTGATCACATGCCTATCTTGCATGACACATTTGAGAAACTAAATCCACTGGACTAACATGTGCACAAATGTATTGAACAATTTTGTTTTTCTCAATACACGCAAATATAGCATGAAGATAACACACAACCTCGGAATTTTTTTTGGGGGGGGGCTTGAGCGTATTTTGGGGGGGCTTGAGTCCCCAAAGCCCCCCGTAAAACCGCGCCTGCTACAAACCAATCTGTTCTTAAAGAGAATAAATGTTACAGCTTGTGAAACATTTTTGCATAGGAATATTTCCTAAAGTTAGGTGACCCCTTCACTGAATGATCTTTACTCAGGCTTTCTCATCATATGCTTAATTCTTCACATTTTTGTGTGAAAAAAATAGCACAAAATTATTTTCAATGGTCTGGCAAAGCAATCAATCAAATGCTTTCCAAGTTTTAAAAGTATAAAAACTGCTTAATGCTAAATACAACAAAATTTGTTTACATTTTTAGGTTTATCTAAACCAGTGCTGTGGTTCATTGAATAAAGGCAGTGGCATTTGACACAATGATCAAACTCATCGGGGAAGTCCAACGTGTAATCAGGATTTGCACGAGAGGGGACCAAGCTCCCCGACGGTTGGGCCAGCAACTCGAAGCCTCAACAAAGGCGATGAGTTGCCAAAAGGATGTGTAATGCAACATATTTGGGATTTTTTTTACAAACATTGAAAATATGTGAGCTCTATTGAAGAAAATTTGAAAAGTTTGGGAAGAAAATTTGAAAAATGGGTTTTAATGGAAGAAAATTTGAAAAATTTGGGTTTTTTTAAGTAAAATTGGAAAATTTGGGGTCTTTGTTGTAGAAGCTGCCCTTCCTAAGAGCAAAACCAAGCAGATTGTTGGGTCGACTGAACGTTGTTGGGATTACGTATTTTATCGTACTGATTAAGACTCCCCGACGAAATTGAAAAATGTTCCCAACGGGGTGAGAGGCTACTTTCCTCAACGGCAGGAGGGGGCGCTGGCGCCACCCCTGCCTGATTTCAATATTCAACATGATACACAGAACAATTTGGTATAAGGATCTGAAATGTTACTAGGTGCCTCGGTATTTACCATGTTAGGAAGGAGAGTGGCAATGGTGACTCCAAATAATAGATCTTACCAAATTGTACTGCAGACTATGAGAATAATTTTTCACAGTTTAGGCTACCTATTAATGTTGCATGTTTCTAAGATCGCATTAATTTATGACTTGGGAGGGGTCTCCCTGTTATTGCTTTCAAACAGTTCTTAAATCAGTAGCCAGAGTTGCAACACTTGCCCAACTGAAGGTGCTAAAGAAGATGATTTTCCACCAACCTCACTTTTCATATTTCAACGAGTGGTATATCACACTAGTATGACGCCCCCACCCTCATCAGTTACTTTGTGTTCTGTTCCTTTATTTGAAAGGGACCGCAGATTCTCCATTATACCATGAATGCCATGCAGAATGCCATGCAGAATGCCATGCAGAATGCCATAAATCTTGTGCAGCAGATCCTTCAGTCCCGATGTGAAAGTTGCCCGTATTAGGTGTTGAGGCAGTGCCCCTGAGTGTCCTCTTACAGTTTACGGATCTATGCAATCAAGTGAGATATTAGTGCTGAAATCGTTTTAATGCAATCATTTCATTATGAGTACATTTCAGATACCTTGGATATAGGACACAGTCTGAAGCAATGGTTTTGTATTTAAATCATGGCCATAAAATCTTATCATTGGATTGCAAACACTTGAAATCTATTAGGAGTACTAATATGCAGGCTAAATGTCTTAAAAAGGAACGTAGAATTTGTGCGAAATGTTCATATTTTTCACTTTGGGTACTGCATTATATCATTTCATCAGTAAGAGAAAGCAGTCCCCACTTCTATTTTAAAAAATCTGCTAAATCTTGCAGATCTCCTCTTATCATTCATTATGTTTCTGTATAAAACATTGAATATTGAAAGTAAACCAGGGAGTTGTTCTGCATGAATCTGACAAATAAGTAACCAAAATATTGACACATGATTAACAGGAACCATTCTTGAATTAGGATGACGTGGTGCACTACCGGTAATTACAGATTGGAGAGACTTGCACTTTCCCTTTAAATAGAAAAAAACAGTCACCTCAAATTTGGAAGCATTCAAAGTTTTACAAGGAGCTAACATGACTTAAAGCTAGTACTATTACTGTAATCTCTCTTCTCTTTTTCAGACCAAGTCCCAAGGACTAAAGCTACCAAAGGCAGAAGATTACAAGGAGAAGTGGTTCCTGTTTACCTTCCTGTCTTCCCTGGAGGTCCTTAACCTGAGCTCATGAGACTAGCTAGGCCCACAGACTGACTTTGAGTAGCTAAGACCTGATTAATTATTACAACTGCTGTTTCGCTCTGTCATGGTTAGAGGAGCTGGGATAACCTGAAAAGACTTCCCGCTACAATTGAAAGGGTTTTCTGAGAGAAGAGTTTTGGAGACCGCTGTTTACTCGCGTCATGAGAAACAAGCAAACACTAGTGGTATCTAGTGGTCTCCGGGATAAGCGTATGAGACCAATTGCCTTTGAGCGGACACATTTTGGGCTCAAACCTCTCAGCCTTTTAGGAAGAATTTTGCCAGAATTTCTACAGATTCTGCCCAAATTTCTACAAGTTTTGCTTGAATTTTTCAAAAAAATTTAGAAGAGAAATGCAACCACTGCCCCCTTTCCGTCTCACAGGCCTGTGGTCCTCGGTGTGTCTGATACCGAAGGCAATCCCTTGTGGTCCAGTGAGAATTGTTCTTTCCTATGTATCTAAGGTGACTGCAGGTTTTAAGATGGTAAACATGATTGCAAGCGAGATTTTTACTTCATTTGTCATAGGTGCAACCCTTTCTCTCACAGAAATGAGGGAGCGAGTTTGCTAAAGCTTGGTGATTTTTCATCCATGGGCAACCGTTACAAGATTTGGCAAAGTTTTTGTATTGCACGTGCTTACATGCTGTTGGTAAAAGGTGCAAATAACTTCGAAAGCTCAGATTCGACTGGCAACGTCCCCATCAACGTGCTCAAAGGCCGGTTCATACTTCCAAATTTCTCGCGATATAAAGCGATCAATAACCACATATGGTCAAAGTATCTTTGCCGTCAGCTCAATTCACGGTCATCGCTTGGAGTTGAACATTGTTCAACTAAGTTTCTCTCAGCCTGTCGAGATATCGCAAAGGAAACGGCTTCTGATTGGCTGCTTGGTAGGTGAACGACCTTTTGAAACGAGCTCACGATCCTACTCGACAAGAATGGCGGACCTTTTCAGATACCGGCTCATTACATGTATTCGGGTTCCGTGCGACTATCGGCGGCCTGATTGTGACAGTGAGAGTTGTCGGAATGGAGGGAAACAGTTATTGCTTCCACGAATTAAGACAAAGGTTAGTAAGGCAGGATTTTCTTGTATTCCCTAAAATTATCACGGTAATCAATAGTGTACTTTGTCGTAGAGCCGATCAAACCGCATACACATATGTACTGTACTTGGCCTTTGCATAGGCAGGTACTGGGAGACTGTGCATTGCATGGCAGTACTGCGAAAGTTGAGCTATGCGAGAAAACTGAAGTATGAATCAATTTTACATCGGCATATCGAGACCCAGCTAACATCCTTAAACACAGCTTTATAGCGCTGTAATGAAGTGTGAACCGGTCTTTACCGTTATCTGCTATAGTCTTGGATGAGACGTTAGTAAAATTTTCACTTCTCACACGTTTTTACAAAATGAGGGCGCTTGTCAATAGACTCAGTATCGAATAGAAATTTGAAACACTATAGAGGGCGTCTCCACAGTAGTTCGCAATGAACGTTGTGTGCTGTGTACAACTAATACTACGGTCTTGAGCAAGACTATATGTGCTATGGGATTCATGTTTAGGTAGATGAGACGTAGACATGAGAGAGTCAAGTGCAAGCCTTACCTGCTTACCTGCCCTAGCTGGGTACGTCCATGGCTCCTCAGACACCATCAATATTGAGCTTGCATCTGAAGACAAACCTGGATACGTTTATCTCAGAGGGTTTGTCCTGAAGTATTACGGCAGTTGCGGGTGATGTTGGGTCACTGATATAGACGCACAGTCCACGAATATAAGAGCATCCATCCTTCCAGCATAAGTGTGGCACCAGAGGAGGAAGAGAAGGAAGAGGGAGATAGAGCCCATGTCAATTTGGTCTACCCTTGCTCCCCCCCCCCCCCTTTTAAGTAAAAAATGACGGGTGGGGTCCAGGGGCCCGCCTTAGGGCCCCTGGTGGGGTCCAGGGGAAAAGCCCCTGTGGGGGTCCAGGGGCGAAGCCCCCGGAAGCTCCTGGGTTTTAATGTCTCAGAAGTGCCAGGAATACTGTTTTAAGGGGTTATTTTCAGTGGTAATGTTCTTTGGTAGGCTATTGGTATATTCATGCATTTAGGAAATAGCCTACTATTTTGAGCACAAAACTCGTTGATAAGCTGCACTGGATTGAAATTGTACAAGAGTAACAATGTCCTGTTCAGCTTAAAAGGCAGGAATCAACATATAGGGTCATACCAGACAACTGGATTTTGAACTCGGAGATCATTGCAAGACCTGCAAGTTGGCTTGAGATCAGTGGCGTAGCCAGATTTTTTGTGATTGGGGGCACAAAAATGTGATGATGTCGTTATAATACCTCAGTTCCCCCAAGTCTGCTTAAATTACACCTTTATTTTTCATGCGTTCTTGCATTTGTATGCAGTAGTTTTGATCTTTCGTTTGTCACTACATAAAGGTGTCGTCCTGGGGAAGGGAATTCCCCTCCCCTTTAAGAATTTTTGTTATTAATTTAAGGCCTTTTAGATGCAAAATGGTGCTATCTTTGGGATGTTTTTAGAACTGATCATATATGGCTGGAAAATGTCCATAATTTAATGAATGTTAATTTTTGGTAAGGTAAAAGAGGAGAATATGTTGTCTATTAAGAGTCAGATACGTTGTCAACAAATCTCCTGAAGCCCCCTCCCTTCTGTCTATTTTACTGCCTTCTATTTCGGGAAAGTTTTTACACAAAAATATGTGCGTGGAGTCCACAGAAACATTCTTGAGTTACTACGAAATATGTCCTTTCCTTCATTGTGCATTGTGGAAGGGTGTCTAAGGCTAGCAGATACCTGAATAGGACCTCCTGAAAGCTCTGCATTAATCATATTAATTGGGGGGGGGGGGGGCAATTAAATAATGCGTATACTACCTGGCATCCAAATGATAATATAGAGTAAGACGCTGAACACTTCACAACTATCGTATTTTTACTACTTTTGAACGAACAGCTGCCAGCAATGAAAAATGAGAGGGAGGGAGAGTATAGGTGCAGGGAGGTGATATTAGACCTCCCTGACAGGTGTAGTAAGAGGGGTGAAGGACTAATAAGAGCGTTACAGAGTGCTGTTTTCGTCATAAGTGTATTAACAATCACCATCTATACCGATAATTGCTCAGCGAGAACTGGCGAAGCTCTGGTAAAATTTTTTGAAAAATGTATAACGACAGATACGTACTTTAAACCTTCTTCATCATGCTATATATTAGATTGAAAGATCCCATATTGGTGCGAGGTCCCCCACAGATGTTTGGAGATGTATATCTTTTCTTCGGAAAGTGTCGTGATCAGAACAGTTTCGTGTATTATTACCTTAATACTGGTCATGACATGGAGTGTAAACAGTGACGAATAATATTTCCATTACAAAACCTGCATTCAGACTCTACATCGAGACACTTTCAATTGCCCAACATGCCACTGCCATAAGCCAGTCTTTTACCTATTAATTCGTAAACTTTCAACTTTTTGCTGTTGTGCTTCTCCGAAAGTTGCTATCGGAAGATATTGATAATATGAGTGACACTGACGTAAGGTTGGAAGCGCGTGGAGCGCGCGAAAATTTAGATAGATTGCCAACGATTTGCAAAAATTCTGATAGTTTGAGAAACATTTGTCATAGAAATTGAAGCGAGAATGAAAAAATTTCTTACGAATATGAAGAATAAAATATACTTTCCATCATACACGTATCTGTAGGCTGAAACATTGGGGGATGATTACATGGACCATCCCCCCTAGTCAAATGCCCCCCATCCCACCGGGATTAACGCCCATGATGGGGTGTGACGGTTCCTATGGATACCGGAAAGGGGCTGACCGCACCTGAAGAGTCCAAACTAGATACATTCATTTTCAGTTTTCCTAATTGTTTGATGTTAATTGTTGGTAGAATTGAACTGTAAGACAATGTCGTTGCATTGGAAATTTGTTGTCACTTCAACTACCCGCGTCATCATGACGTGTAATTGTTATTCCTTGTAGCTTCAAGCCCGAAGCAAGGGGGCAAGGGGGCAAGGGGGCCCCGAAAAAATTTTTCGACCTCTACAAAATCAAAAATTACCATTGCCTTAATGCATTTGAGTATATCTCGCCCCTGACAAATTTTCGTCCCCTGGAAAGTTTTTCGCCCCCTTCAGTACCTTGTCTGGCTTAGGGCCTGTGTAGCTCATCAAGCAGAGGTAGCGATCGGTAGGCTTCTATGCAAAGACTAATAACTTCAAATGAGAACATGACAAAATGGCCCACAGAAATGAATTGCAGAGCTCCTTGCATTTGTAACACCCTTAGGTATACAATAGGATGATGGCGGGTTTGAAAAATAGCGCAGTCAATACATAACCACTAGAGTTGCTTTTCTGTCTTTTTAGTAACCATGAATTCCTCTGACTTTCCTTACAATACTCTAAGAAATTCTATTAGCCTGCAAACACAGTACTGAATGTTTAATTTAACGAACAAAAGTTTCCAACAAATCATTAGCCTACAGACAGAGAGGTCTGGTTCCATAAGGGAGCGTGTTATATCTCATTGCTTCTCGATAATAAAACTTGTTAGCTCACAAATTCGTCTTTGACCCGGGCTAACATATGGAGACCATAAATGTTTTCAGTTAATAGTTGTTGGTACATTATAGGATATATACCTCAAAATAATATTTTTCACCAGACCATCACTAGAGGCAATCATCAACAACAGCTGCGCGGTATTGTTTTTTCACACAGCTTTAGTAGGATGACATTTAACCCCAAGCCAAACAATGTTCAAATACCTATGCCGGTTTTGAATGGAGAGTCTGTTATCTATGAATGGAAATGGAAAATTTTGATGAAAGCAGAGAGGTAAGCTGCTGAACTCCGGAGTAACAACTCCCCGGTGAGAATACCACGATTGAAGTCAATATGAATGTCTCTTAAATAACGTAACCATAGTGACCAGAACTTTAGGCAAAATGTCATCACTTGTGAGGAAAAATGACAGCTGAGTGCCCGATTTGCGTTAAGGAATATAGGAAAGGTAACCGTTCCTAGTTTTCTGACTCCCCGTTCACTGAAGAGACCAATTTCAAGTACCCACTTCCAAGGATAAGTAAAGGCATATTTGTCTTGTTCTGCTTCAAATTTAGCTCCGAGATTCTTTAGGACCACACATTTGAGCACTTAACCCAACTTGCTCACCAGCCTTAGGCTACAACCCACCCTACTCCACCCCAATCCACCCCGCCTCACCCCACCCCATGTCAACCCATTTTCACCTACTCTCATTAACAAAAGTTCGCTCTTTAATGAAATTAAGATTCAGCTACACTACTAAAATGGCACTTTGAGAAAAGTTAAACTTCCCTATATGCAGTATGGAATTTATTTACTGGCGGACAGTTCAAGACCCTTTCTCAATATTTCATAGTTCGAAAAGTTGGAAGGGCGGATAAGAAATCGCATCTTACAAACATTTGTACACGATATATTTTATTTTAGTGTTCATCTTATAAACATATGAACATACTTTAAAATCTGAATGTTCATCTAACAAATATTTGTAGATGCTATATTGCATTTGAATGTTCGTGTTACAAACACATATGTACATGACATTTTGAATGGGTATTTTACAAACATTTGTAGGCCCCCACATGTTCATTACGCGAACATGTGTACATGCTATATAGACCTATGCATTGACGTCACGTGACGTCATTTTGGAGACAAAACAATAAAGCACACTGCACGCACAACGTAGTCTTCGCACGCGCGTGTAGTCTACGCGCGTATCCGATTGGTTCACAAATCAGTTGTCTGCATTTGTTGGTGTAACTTGCAGTAATACGCGCTTGCCTCCAAACGAGGGAGTACTTTCTGCTCTGTCACGTCATATGCCTAAGGTTTATAACATTTGAATTATGCTATCATCCCGTTAGGGAGTATACCCATACTGAGTATATGAGCTATAAATTTGCATGTTATGGGGTTTACCGCGAACCCGTGAGCAGTCGGTTGCTATAGTTACAACTAAGTAAACTAGTTACAACTTATCGAGTAAACTAATTCAACATAAACACTCAAGAAGTATCAATCCTGGCCCCTACTTTTTATTTTCTGTCATTATGTGTGTGCTTTCAGGTCTGCATTTCTGTTCTAGTTGGATCAGAGAATCCGAAATTTCCTTAGTCATTCACACAAACAACAGTCTACTCCCTTTAGGAATACGAGAAAAGCCTGTATGGATTTTTTTTGGGGGGGGGGGTGGGGAGAGCAAATTGCCCGAAGTTTTCTCGTAATCGGGCAGAGAAATTGGCCTCGTCCTCACTTGGGGAAGGTATACAGTCCCTTTTCCCCCGTTCCTAGACTTTGTTTAACTAGATAGCTGCCACGGACCATGGCAGCTCCCCATTCAGTATTCCGTGGCAGCTGCCTGGTTTAACCGTTATGTCAAGTGCTCGAATGGCTGATTTGGTTTCAGGGCTAACGTACTTTCCAGAGGTCAAAGTGTGTTTTAATGTGTCTAAATTTTGATGAACAACTAGAAAAAACAAACATTTTGGTGAAAGAATTTCGGTAACTTGAGTTGTTACTCGACAAATTCTGAGTGAGTGAGTGAGTGAGTGAGTGAGTGAGTGAGTGAGTGAGTGAGTGAGTGAGTGAGTGAGTGAGTGAGTGAGTGAGTGAGTGAGTGAATGGGTGAGTTGGGCAGAGCTCAAAAGCGTGTGGGGTACTTTTTTATGAAGGCTGAGCCTTTTTGCCCAAGAAAAGACGTGATTAACCGAAACATATCCCAACTTTTTCAAAGTAAAAAATCTTCGCGAGAAATAGATTTTGTCCGAACTTCAGGGGATACAGCCTTCAATCCCCTAGCTGGTGTATATGGTATGGAGGTTAGGTCCATGGCGGGTCCACTGCTTCCACACTCTCGACTTAAATGTAGGTAATGGTTGGAATTAATTGGTTCTGCCTTTAACAGAGAATCTCCCAACCAGGCATCGTCCTGAATTCGATGGAATGAATAGGAACGGAGCAAAACAGCCTAACGGAATTAAATTGGATCAGATGGTGGAGTGGAATCTTATGAAATGATATTGAATTGAACCGAACTGACTTGACTTGCGATGACTTGAATTAACTTGCACTGATTTAAACTGAATTTAATTGAGTCCAGTCAAGTCGAATGGAATCTATCCACACTGCTAGTCCAAGAGTCTAGTCCAAAATAAAACAAACAATATTCTCTTTAGATCGCTCTGTAATTTTGAGAGACCTTTCTTCGACTGCAACAAACAATTGTCTTTTTTGTTTCTCATTGCTCGTATTAAAGGCACTGTTCCTAAATGTGATCAGTATAAGTATGACAGAGATGTGTAATAATACTTGCCAGCCTGTCGTTGGTTTGAAAAGTACCAATTGCGCAATATAGGGACAATAATAGATACTCTTTCTGGTGTTGCATACATAGGAGTACACGACGGGGGCATGGGGGTTGTATGCCCCCTCATTTGGACATAAATTTTTGTTGTAGGGGAAATAATGTTTTTTTCGGGTACAAGTGCTTTACCCCCCCCCCTCCCCCGCAGTTGTAAGTACCCCCCTACGCTTATGGATGTAAATACATTAACAGGTTAGATTAAGTACTTGATAACTCGGTAACTATGGAGGTGGCGAAGGGTGGAAGAAGTGGACGGTGGAGATGACGGGAAGTGGAGGTAGACTAATGTATTTCATTTTCCAACCTTTGTTTTTTCTCTATTTTGAAGTAAATGTTTTTGAAATGTTAGATCATGGAAGTAGCCCACTGCTTTCTTGGTTAAAAGATTCTCTCATCAATTGGTCCGGTGTGACCTCTAAACGGTCTGTTTCGAGGCCAGTTGGGGACAATCTGGAAAACTGGCTTGGATAAAGATAAATTTGGAAGAAATTTTCAAACTGAGATAATTTTCAGACTCCATTTTGCCATCCAGCCTAGTCTAATATTACAATCACATCAACAATGAAAAGGAATCTCAAACAAAATCCTAAATCATTGCACTTCTGTCCCTTTTTTAGACAAAAATTGAAAATTGCACAGTAGACATGTGAGCTAAGGTTATTTGGAAATCGCGTGCGGCGTATAGATCAGCCTGAATCAACACCACAGGAGCGATGAAGTATACTGGGATTTCTTCCTAGTAAAGTACAATGGCATAACCACCGCCTTCACTGTACCCAGGGAGTTGCTGCTGCACCACAGAAGTATTAAATTGATGTGCGGTCCTCGAACAAGCAGGTGTCGGATTGCACAGGGTAATAAAACACCTTCTTCCGGATTTGCAGACAGACCGATCCCCGTTGCCACTCACTCCGGCATTGCTCGGGACCAGCGTAGAGTTGGTAAGTTGCATTCACAGTATCTTATTCTATTTCTGTAATGTTTACGCACATTTTCTACTTCAGGTTACATGCCATCAGGAGAGAAAAATAAAAGTAAAAAGGCCTCTCTTATAGCTTGGATGTATTTAGTTTTACCATAGTTTGCAGATTTGAAGTTCTAAATTTGTGGCTATTCAATGTTCAGTTTTTTTTTTTTTTTTTTTGATTATGCTAAGTACGGTACATACGAAATGTGTTGGTAATTTCGAATGAAGTTTGTAAAGTTAACGGAGTTTTATTGGAAATCGGAGGTACTTTGTAGCGGCCACTAGTCACTAAATTACGGCCGTTGAAGAAAGGTTTCTTCTAAAGCCATTGATAATTGGCCATTGAAAATCTTTTTCTTTGGCAAAGATTAATTGCATATTGCACCGTTTGAAAGCAGAGAGAAGACATTCAACCATTTAATGAGGAAACCCCACGGTTTCTCCAGTCTTGGTTCAAACATTTTCCCATTTTCATCCCCTCTCCTGCTTCAATGCTTAGGTACTATATACATTCATTTCATTTACTTCATCTTAACCATTATATGCTCATTGGTATATTATATAATATTGTTCGGATTTAAATGTTAATAGGAATTTACATACTACGTAGATGTAACTAAACTTTCACAGTACACTTTTTTAATAGCGATACCGGTTTTAACAGGTTGCGATTATGTAAGATTAATATTTTTAAGAAAAATAAAAAATTTCATAAGTTAGTCGATCTTTTAGAAATCGATGAAAATTTTTTTTAAAAAAAGCTGGAATTTCATATACGAAGGAAAAACCTGTTTTAGCCAAATGTTCACACATAAAAGACTTATGAGGAATTTTTAACCCCATTGAGCTGCATCGAATCAGTCGACGAGATGCATGCTCAATGGTTGACAAGAAAGTTCGGGAGGCATAGATCAGTTGCACTGTGTTTTACGTATGTGCGTGGCCGAAATTAAAAGTTTTAAATGATAGAAATCGGATATAATCGAATTTCAATAGGGACCTCCATGGTCCAACTGTCGTGTTTTTGATTTTCGCTGGATTGGATATATTACACTGCATAGCTGCACTGATCATATCTTTACATCTACATCTACTGACCTGTTTGAAGAAGTCTGTGCTGGTCGACTCTGACAGAAATGTATCCAAAACACTTCTGCAGAGAGTCAACTACAGCTGTTTAATGACTCACGTTATATACTGGAAATACTTTGTTATCTCATTACGGGAGCATACTCTGTCTAACGTATTACGAGTGGAGTCAGTATAGGTACAGGAGTAAAACACGTTAACCACCTAGGACTTAATCCCTTATAAATGAATGTGAACTCTTGCTGCAATGACAGTAAGGCAATGGACACACTATTTTTCACAAAGTAATTTTTAACTCAGTTGTTTCCATTAGAAGACTCGTTAAATCCACTAGGAAATTTGGTTAATAGTAAGAAACCGGGCTATAAAATCTCGACTTTGTGAATTTACATAAATATACATGTTCACATGCATATATATATATATATATATAGAGATATATATTTCTATATATATATATATATATATATATATATATATATATATATATATATATATAAAATGGTTAATAGTTACGCGTGTTGGAATATTATAAGAAATATGACAAGAAAAACGGGTAATGCCTTTGATTCCAAAATAATCTTTAATGAATACGTAATTCTGCACAAATTTTCGGACCCCTGGTCCTTCCTCAGGTGCTAACACTAACATTCCACATGAAGAGGGCGTACGTGCCTGCAAAAAGTTTCTCTCTGGGAGCTCCGGTGCAGACACCGCTGAAGCTATTACTACTCTAATAGACCTTGTGCTGCGTCACAATGCATTTGAATTTAATGGTAACATTTACATTCAAAGTAAGGGAACAGCCATGGGAACTAAAATGGCCCCATCCTATGCCAACCTGTTTATGGCTGATTTAGAGGACAAATTTCTTACCGAGTTTTCTTTCAAACCTACCTTGTACGTCCGTTTTATTGACGATATTTTCATGATATGGAAACATGGTTCCCCAGCGTTAGATACGTTTGTAAATAGCATCAACAATTTTCACCCCTCCATCAAATTCACTGTTGAAAAATCTAATGTGAAAATTGCCTTTCTTGACACCTGGGTTCAACTTGTCGACGGCCAACTCCAGACTTGTGTTTTTTCGAAACCCACGTACCGTCACACCTACCTGGACTTCAATAGTTACCACCCCCTTCACGTAAAGCAATCTATTGTACATAGCCAATTACTGCGTTACAAACGTATCTGCTCTGAGCATCATTGTTTCCAAGAACAGGCCAGCATACTCATTAACCATTTCTTAAATTGTAACTATCCGTACAGGTTCATAAAAAGGATTTTTGACAAAGTTGCTCCCATCCCTAGGAGTTTTCTACTAAGATACAAGCCAACTAATGATGTAAATCGTATACCCTTCGTACACACCTACAATGACCAGCTAGAACCTTTCCTA
The DNA here is from genome assembly GCA_029531755.1 of Holothuria leucospilota. Lineage (NCBI taxonomy): Eukaryota > Metazoa > Echinodermata > Holothuroidea > Aspidochirotida > Holothuriidae > Holothuria > Holothuria leucospilota. The sequence continues at coordinate 35,684,272 of CM055976.1, forward strand.
AAACACATGAAAAGGGAATGGGCCATTCTCTCCAGGGACAGTGATATCCAGGAGCTTTTTACCCAACCCCCTGTTATTGCCAGACGACAACCCCCTAACTTGCGTCAATTTCTGGTTCGGAGTAGACTTTATCCGAAATCTACCCCCACTCAGGGCAATATACGGTGTGGTAAATCACGCTGTAAGGTCTGCGACCACATGATCACAGACACTGAAGTTAATCTCCCTCCTTCCGGTTGCAAACTTAGACCAGGTTCCTTCAGCTGTGATACCTCTAACGTACGGTAGTCTTATCTTATCACATGCTCCCTCTGCCCCACTATTCAGTACATTGGTCAAACTTCCACATCGTTTCGCTTAAGATTCAACAACCACAAAAGCAGCATACGACTCAATAGAGCAGGCTTTCCAGTCGTTGAACACTTTAACCTCCCTGACCATAGCCTAAATAACCTAAAGTTTGCGATTCTCCACGGCAACTTGACCGATACAAGTAAAAGGACCCTCGTTGAAACACAATTGATTCACAGAACCGGCACATATATGCACGGATTAAATAGGGATTTAAACTTTCTCTCTGGTTTCAACTTTTACAAATAGTAAACATACGAGCTAGTAAACTTTTCATTCTCTGTAGCACCTGAGGAAGGACCAGGGGTCCGAAAATTTGTGCAGAATTGTGTATTCATTAAAGATTATGTTGGAATCAAAGGCATTACCCGTTTTTCTTGTCATATATATATATATATATATATATATATATATATATATATATATATATATATATATATATATATATATATACATATATATATAATATATATATATACATGTATATATATAATATATATACACATATATATATATATATATCTATATATATATATATATATATATATATATATATATATATATATATATATATATATATATATCTATATATATATATATATATATATATATATATATAAGGTCGATTACTGCGAAGCACTTGTGAAATGTATAGGTCAATGAAAGTAGTAACAAGTGCTTAAAGTTTAGGAGAAAACTCCGCAACTTTTCGGGTACATACCTTACCTTTCATTAGGCGGCAAAATATCAACTGATCAGTAAAACGCTATGCATATGAAACAAACAAACGCGTGCCTACAAAACTCGACCGACGCGCGTGCGTTGGACGCGCCGACTGAGTATGTATGTACATAGTAAAACAACGCAGTAAAACGATGCAACTGCGTTAAATACAGTAAAACTACGCAACTACTACAAAAATCTGCACAACTGCGTGAAATACTAAAAGCTGTAATGACACGATCTAAAACGACTGACGCGCTCACAGAGTGAGTATGTACACAGTAAAACAACGCAGTAAAAACTAAAAAAAATGCAACTGCATTAAATACAGTAAAGCTACGCAACTGCTTGCAATACAAAAAAATCTGCGCAACTGAGTGAAATAACTAAAAGCTGTAATGACGCGATCTTAAACGATTGACGAAAGACGGTCATGTAAAAAAAGAGCACACGTTTGGCAAGAAAACTAAAAGCGTTTGAAATGGTCATGGCCAAACCTGTAATAAAACAGCTACAAAAGTTTAAGTTTAACATTCAGTAGCATTGAGGGTGAGGGTACCGAGCTTCATAATTAACCGGTTTTCTGCAATTTTGGCATGATATTGCTGCCGTGACCATCAGGTCCTGTATCGAGCAAACTGACGGGGGGGTTAAAATGATTAGCTACTGGATAGCCAGGAAAGTTTTGCTTGATGGACCTTAAGTGTTCAGTCACTCGATCAGCCAGGCGACGTTTCGTTTCAACCACATACAAAATGGTACAAAGCCTACAAGTTAAAATGTACACTACGTTAGTGGATGTACAAGTAAAATGCTGGTTAATGTTAAAGCAGTTGTTGCAGGCGCGTAGCCAGAAATTTGTCAAGGGGGGGGGGGGGGGGCGAAGTGGTAGATTTTGCGAGGGAGCGAAGCAACCGAGCCCTCGCGCGCTGGCGGGCAAGGGTGGGTGTGGGAGGGAGTGCCCACCCACCCCACCCCCCACGGTCAGAAACTTTTGTGATTTTTAATGTGAAAATATGTGATTTGGTGCATACTTTATACGGTATTTTGTACGGTATTTTGTATTTTGCATAAGGAGACATATTATTATGTATTTTATGAAATTCATTGTAGGAATAACTACATAGAAATCAAATTCATATTGCTGGTAAATAATTTATCATACTACAAGTATGCAGAATCACATAACAGCTTCAAACACGTGTAAGGTGTTGCTTTTGTACATAGGCCTACCTCTAGCATGTGCTTCTGATATGGTAGGTCTACAATTTGTCCCCTTATATATATATATATATATATATATATATATATATATATATATATATATATATATATTATATAGATATATATATAAGGTCAAAGTACTGCGTAGCACTTATGAAGTAGGCAGGTAAAAATGAAGTAGTAAATAGTGCTAAAAGTTTGTGAAAAATTCCACGACGTTTCGGGTTTAAACCCTTCATCAGGTGGCAAAAATGCAACTGATCGTTGACACGGCCAAACGTACAATTTAAAAAATACACAATAAAATTGGGCACGGTAAACCTCGGCTAGGAAAACAGACAGTGTTAAGTGGTTACCACAAGTCAAAAAAATGCAGGAATTGCTGCGTTATAACAGTTCAAGTCTAACGTTCAGACCATGTGGGGACAGGGTTCCAAGTTTCATGATTAGGCGGTTTTCGGCAGCTAGGCGGTCATGATCGGAACCTCGACACGAGATGGCCGCCGAAACCATCAAGTCACGGATCGAGCATGTTGACGGGGGATTGAAGTGGGTGGCTACCGGGAACCCTGGGAGGTTCTGTTTGATTGATCTCAGGTGCTCGGTGACTCGGTCAGCAAGACGACGTTTTGTTTCTCCCACGTACAGTATATTACAGCGTTTACATACGAGAACGTAAACAACATTGGCTGAAGTACAGGTAAAATGCTGATGAACGTTAAACCGGTTGTTGTTGGGACCTACAATGGAAAGGTTTTTGTCATAACTGACCACCGGACAAGTATTGCATCTCCCACGGTTGCAAGGAAAAGTTCCTGGGGTGTCAGGCACTACTGCTTGAGGTTGAGAGGCACGGACCAAGTGCTTAGATATGTTCTTTTCAATTCTGAATGCCGTGATGGGGGGATCAGGGAAATGGTCACGGGTGGATGGGTCATGACGGAGGGTCTCTACATTCCTGTAAATGGCACGTACAATGGGGGTTACAGATGGGTGAAAGGATAGGACCAACGGGATACGTCTGGTGGGTGTATGGTCAGTTTTGGGGCAAGGGCAGAGGCTCTATCAATTCCTTGTATGCGTTTCAGGGCATTAGAGAGCACTCTTTGTGGATACTGGCGTTGTTCAAAGAAAGAAATAATCTGCTTGGAAACTTTAGCGAAATCCTGGTCGTCGGAACAAATCCGTCTGGCCCGTAAAAGTTGTGAGAAAGGAATCGAATTGGTACAAGATCTGGGGTGGTTGGAAGGGTACATGAGGTAGTTGTGAGAGTCAGTGGGCTTAAAGTGGAGATTGGACTTGATTTGACGGTCGGAGATGGATAGTTCCGTGTCTAAAAACACTACTGAGGAGTTGGAAATACAGTGACTGAATTTCAAAAACGGGCAGAACGTTTCAGCAAAGTTAATGAACTTTTCCAAATCGTTTCGAGGACCCACTGCGACCCCAACAATATCGTCAATGTACCTTTTATAACGTATGGGCTTGATCCCGGTGTATCGTGAGAACAACTGCTCCTCAAAGTGGCCCATGGTGAGGCAGGCCACAGAAGGTCCCAGTTTAGTGCCCATAGCTACTCCTTTAATTTGGCGGAAAAAACGACCATTGAACTGAAAGCAATTTTGTGTGAGGACTAGTTCAGTCAAGCGAAGAAAGGTGGTGGTAGGGATGCTAGGGTCCTGGCGTTGATATATATATATATATATATATATATATATATATATATATATATATATATATATATATATATATATATATATATATATATATATATATATGTGTATATATATGTGTATATATATATGTGTGTGTTTATATATATATATATATATATATATATATATATATATATATATATATATATATATATATATATATATATAAGTGGAATGAAAAGGCTGTATACCAACAATATTTCTCAAAATAGCAAGTAGGATCCAAAGAGGATTCACAGACATCACCAGAGAATGAATATAATAAGAATAAAGTAATTGGTGAAAGTCAACTACAAGCTAAAAAGATGGACGAAAAGCATCGGGCTTGGAAGCTTTCGGTTTTTAATCAACCTTCTTCAGCCAAACTGATAAAAAGCAAGCAAACAAACTGTTAAAAGAGGCAAACTAACGACTTGAGCAAGTAAAAGCTTCAAAAATGCCTTAGCGCCACAGTGATAAAAGGTAAGAATCTCAAAGCGAATAAAGGCTGGCAACTTCCCAAAGAGCTTAAAAAATAAAAATGGTAGAACACTAAATAATACAAAAGTAATAAAAGCCGACTGGCAGAAATAAAAGAGGCAAGACAATCTTAAAACAGGTTTAAAAAGGATTACAAGTTGGGCTGAAAGGAGAGGGTGGGCAAGAGATTAGTTTAAAGACAGACAGTCATCACCTCAAAGTATATTTTTAGTGTGGGGGTATCAAAATTCTCAGTTGGTGACTGCTCTTTGATTGACATCAAAGTTTGACAATTTGAAAGATGCAGAGTAGCTCACGTTCCACACAAGGCAGAGAGAGTGCTTTTATTACATTTTATAGCCTTGTATGCTCACCAGGACATGGCCTTAAGCAATAAAACAGGTTTATTTCTGCACAAGGAGGAGCTTCATACAGTTATGGGAGGAGCTAGAAGTTGCATAGTTGGGAGAATTGGAACTGTCTGGGATGATGAAAATTCCCCTTTAAGTAACTGACCCTCTTATGTGAATTAAATTCCTTTCTTTTATTAAGACCGAAGGGATGGACAGTACATAGCTGAGCCATCCAGTAAGCTTCCTTTTTAGTTAAAATAATGTCCACACATTGTGTGCTGCCAGCAGAAAACACATTACTACACTCTAAAAAAAGTTGGTCAAAAAGAGTTGGGTAAAATTCAAAGTGCCCAACCTGGGCAGTTTGGTAACCAACAAAGTGGCAAAACAGATTAACCAACTGGGTTGGTTAACCTTCAGGTTGGGTAAAGTCCATCTCTCTTGCAATATTACCCAGGTTGGTTGAGGTGAACTGATTTGTGCGCCATACGTACGTACACAATTAATGAAAAGGTACTATACTGTACTGCAGTATACGGATGGTACGTACGTACCTATACGTACACTTGTACAATGTTGGGCAAAAGAACAGAAAAACCTATGGAACAACTGTTGTTGAAATGGTTTAAGTGAGTTTCTTTACCCAACACTGGTTAAACATACCGCCAATCAATTCTTTTGATAACACCTATTTCTAAATTTTTACATTCACAATTAACATTTTGCAAAACGTTTACTTACACTGTGGGCATTTTTGCTACAACAATTTGAGAAAAGTGCATGTTTAAAATGCTGTGAAATGTTTATACCTATCCTTTGAATGGAGCATTCCGAATTTTTCAAAGCAAATTTGTGTTTATCCTTTATTGCAGGTCTAATTGATATAAATTGAAGCTGGCAATGGTGAATTCTTACAGAAAATTATGTTTCTCACTTGTACAATACAACATAAAAAGGAGAAATTGAAATATCGTGAAGAAAATTGTATTATTAATCGTTAATAATAACAAACAAGTCTCACTGAATATATATATAATGGCCAGACCATAACAATGAATGTTATAGTCTGGCCATTATATATATTCCCAATTAAAATCCTATTCGCAGGTGGTGTCAGTTAAGTCAAAGTTTGTCCCTTGGGGACGTTGTTACTCCTTCGGGGAGCAGAACTCCTTTGGGAGTATTGTTTGGTTTTCGCCCCTGGCTCTTCGCCAGAGAGTCAGGGGACTTTTGGAAAAAAAATCCTATTCGCAGAATAGGACACCTTGGTGTAAGGTAACTTTGTAAATGTAGTTCATGGTTGTGTTCTTGCCGGTCCGGATTTGGTTCTTCCTGTTTGATAGTGTCCGTTTCTATGCACTTAAAAAGCCCCCCCCCCCCCCTATTCGCAGAACTCCTTCGGGAGTATTGTTTGGTTTTCGCCCCTGGCTCTTCGCCAGAGAGTCAGGGGACTTTTGGAAAAAAAAACCTATTCTATTCTATACTGTTCTATTCAGCCAGTCTAGAACGGGACCACTGTCAGGTGGTGTCAGTTAAGTCAAAGTTTGTCCCTTGGGGACGTTGTTACTCCTTCGGGGAGCAGAACTCCTTCGGGAGTATTGTTTGGTTTTCGCCCCTGGCTCTTCGCCAGAGAGTCAGGGGACTTTTGGAAAAAAATCCTGGTTTTCGCCCCTGGCCCATTATATATATTCCCAATTACAATCCTGGTTTTCGCCCCTGACCCTTCGCCAGAGAGTCAGGGGACTTTTGGAAAAAAGCTCTTAAAAGTGGCTGAATAGCCAGTCTAGAACGGGACCACTGTCGGGTGGTGTCAGTTAAGTCCGAGTTTGTCCCTTGGGGACGTTGTTACTCCTTCGGGGAGCAGAACTCCTTCGGGAGTATTGTTTGGTTTTCGCCCCTGGCCCTTCGCCAGAGAGCCAGGGGACTTTTGGAAAAAAAAAACTTTTAAAAGTGGCTAGCATTAGTCATGCCGGTAGCTTTTAAAACTTGTAGAAGGTAACTTCTCTGAGATGTTCTAACCCCGTAGGGTAACTTGTTTTACCCAACCGTTGGTTCCGTATGCCTCCTAACCGGAGTTGGGTAATAAATCACCCACCTTGGTTGGTTAAATGTTTTACCTAAAAGTTGGGCAAAATTTTTGCCCAATTGGTTGGGCAAAATGTTTGCTTAATTAGTTGGGCAAATGGTTGGGCAATGTTTTTGCCCAACTAATGAGTAAAACCCTTAACCAACTAAGTTGGGCAATATTTTACCCAATTCCGGTTAGGTGGCATACGGAACCAACGGCTGGGTAAATTTTTGCCCAGGTTGGGCAATAATTTTTTAGAGTGTACGTTATGTATTGCATTGGGAACACCATGTAGTAGCATATGTGGACTATTTTCCGTGCGTTTCAAGGCAGCTGCCGTCTGAAATTATACAACTCAGTTATACATTATAGAACATTCCCTGTGGTTTTGAACTCCACCCAATTGGCAGTCCTGTTCCCCTTTTCTTGGTAAATTATTTCATTTTACCGAGTCTTGAGCACATGGAAAGTTTACCGTGACACAAACAGTCATAGGTCATAGCAAAGTGCAACGAGCGAACAATCGCCCATTAAGTCGTAAGATTTGAATGTCTGGCTCACGGGTTTTCAGTGACGGATCGATACCACAGGTGGCATCTGCGGGCGGGCATAGTCTACACGATAGGCCAAGTAATGTTTTCAATGTGTACGGAAAACACCTTTGGGATACATATAAGGATTATACAGGAATCCTCATGAGAAGTCGTCGGGATATCAAGACAGAGTGGGTCCAGGTAGCAAAGAAGCAAGTCTATGATGTCAATCATTGGCGTGTTGCATGAGCTTTCAAAACATAACGCTAACTTGCCTACGTAGCAGGCTGTACGGCACGTTCCTTGTTCAGTGACCTGACCAAGTGAACAAAGAGCAAATCTTTGGGTTATTCACAGTAATTTGTGGACCACAAGACTGGTTGATTGTATATTCAAAAGAATGCAACATCTGGTTCCGTTTAAATCATACAGTAGCATATGTCACCCGTACCCTTTTCTCTGTTATGAATAGGGAACCCTTCCCCCATTACGAATATCGAACCTTTCCTCCTTTCATGAATATCAAACCTTTTTTGTCATTATGAATATCGAACCTTTTTTATTATAAATAGCGAACCTTTTTTTAATGTAAATAACGAATAATGAACCAATAGGCTACATTTTATTGTGAAGCACAAACCCTGTTTATTATGACTAACGAACCCTTTTTCTTATTATGAATAGTGAACCGTTTCCCCCATTATGAATATTGAACCTTTTATGCCATTATGAATAACGAACCCTTTTTTCTATTATGAATAACGAACCCATTTTGCTATTATGAATAACGAACCTTTTTTCTAGTATGAATAACGAGCCTTATGAATTGCGAACTCTTTCTTTTATTATGAATGACGAGCCTTATGAAAAATGACCCTTACGACTACTGAACCTTATGAACAGTGACCCTTATTACTAAAAAAACCTTAGGAATATCGAGTTGTTCCCACTTGCACACTCGCTCAAAAACAATAGCATGGGTAATGAGAGCCTGAGATTAAATGAATAAATCATATACGGTAATGAAGTTTGCTTCCAAAATGAGACTTCGTCCCCTTCATTTGGGTCGACGGTGTTTGGGAAGCCTTAAAGAGAGGCTGAGCAAACAGAGTCCGCTCCGTAGACTAAATGCTAACATAATTTTATAATGAGATACCCAAAGGTTAAACGAGAGTGATTAATTCCCTCCCATATTATATATATATATATATATATATATATATATATATATATTATATATATATATATTATATATATATATATATATATATATATATATATATATATATAACGAGAATAAGAAAGTTCAACGTACCCAAACAATGTACTTCCAACAAAAGGATCCAAATAGGATGCCAGGGTGTTTCTCTCATGATAATATAGAAAGTATAAGCAAAAATAATAGCAAGAAACACAACTTTTGCTGCTCCACTATAATAAGTATAATTCAATACGTTTCGGTCATTCGACCTTCCTCAGTTGAACAAATACAGCAGCAAAAGTTGTGTTTCTTGCTATTATTTTTGCATACATATATACGTGTGTATATATTTATATATATATATATATATATATATATATATGTATATATCTATATATATGCAACATATTTTAAGAAATCATCTTCTAAAACACGTTCGATGTTCATGAAATACTCAACACAAACGACCACATGGACAGAAAGTTTCCCATTATGCATCATTTCTTGGCAATTAACCTACACTGTTCCCTCTCTCTACTTCTCATTCTACAGTATTATATTAAGGGTGTACAATGACCTATGACGAGGTTCTTGACGATGTCGGGGGTTTCGGTAAATTTCAGAGAAGAATCATAGCCCTGCTATGTATTCCTACATTAGCACAGGGCGCCCTCGTTTACATGCAGGTGTTCATAGCTGGCCGGAGTGATCATTGGTGCGATGTTTCACATTGGCGGAATGAAGATTGCCGCCAGTGGAACTTGACAGGGAGTGGATGTATGTCACTTAAAAGAAACCTGTCAACACCGTGGATTGAGGGCAGCAGATCAAAATGTACGAAGTACAACGTGACTGGGCAAAATTTAGAGACGGCTTTTGAAAACTACCACTATTTTAGCGAATCGAACATAATCAAATGTGACGATGGTTGGAAGTTTGACAAGAGTGTGTTTGCAGACACCATACTTGAAGAGGTGAGTAGAAATACTGTTGCTTGAAGTATATTCTTCCGTACTTGATATTAGCGGTTTTCAAACTTTTCCCAACAGTGAACCACTTTAAAGAGGATGTTTCTAAGGTAGTAGAACTCATAAAGTAGCGATCGTCCATGGGCCAATTCAAAGGCAGTCTTGGTCAAGACGTTAGAAACTTTTACTTCATACAGTTACACTTTCTAATAAAATGAGGGCGCTTGCTGACTGAGCTGTACCAGATCGTGTTTCGTTTATTACAAATATACTCTCGCCCCGTAGGTACCACACCATTAATTCGAGGAAAATTCCCGCGGAGGATATTATCCTACGAAATTAACACACTAGAAAACATTTCCGGGGCACAGTATAGCCTATGATACTAAAGTGATGTGTTCAATTTGTGATGTGCATGTATTTAGGAAAGGAATTGGAGTACTCATCATGTTAAAAATAACGAAAGCTGAAGGTATTTCAGTCACCCTTTTTTCAATTTATCCTTCCCGGATGCAAAATTACATTTTGAAAGAACTGAAAAAGCAGGAACCACTCTATTTTCAAGCTCTCCTAGCTCAAAATCTCAAAGAGCATGGTAATTAAATTGAAGTCATAGTAAAGGGCTACTTGTCAGCTATTATATGAGGGGTAGCTTTGTGCCCGTTGAAAACTTCTATAAGGGTCCAGACGCTACGAAACGGACCAAAAGTAGTGTATAAGTCAAGGGAGAAATAATAAATGAGGTAATGTGCTACCAGTAGAATGAGCTTTGGAGAACTTTATCGAGGGAGTATCCCAAATAGTTCCTTATTTAAGTTGCACTGTAGTGTGTATAACTGGTATTAGGAACTTGAACAAAACTTCAAGGCAATGTCCTAATGGAGGTTCGGTCCGCTTTGATTTATTCATGCAGTTGCTTGCAGACATAAGACATCTCATGGGTGGCGAGGCAAAATTGATGCCGAGCCTCGGACAGTAGGTTGCTGATTCAGTCTGAGAATCGGAAACACACAAATATCTTCAACATATATTGTTTTTTGAAATATAAATAGTTTAAAAATAAGATCACAGATATCAAGAATGTTTGGATGCAACTTGTTATGTCTTGAAAGTACCATTTCCAGCAACTTAGGAAGGCATTTTCAGTGGCGGATCCAGGGGGGTCGCCGGCATCCGGACCCCCCCTCAAATTTTCCAATGTGCCCTTTTTCAAAAAAATGTTTTTTTTTTCACACTAGCAAAAAAAAAAAAAAAAAAAAAGGAGACAGTTTCACAGGTATGACAGTGTTGTCCAATTCCGAGGAGATTTTGGTTATCCCCCATCCAGTATCGATAAATCCACTCGTAGAAGTCTAGCCATGTATCGCAGAAACTTTCGGCAATATATTTGACTACGGTAGCCTATATTGGCCGCCCCGAAACCCGAACAGTGCAATCGTTTTACAGAGAATGTGACTACAGTATGTCTGCGTGACAATCAGGCATTCTAATCACTTTTCGCTTGGAACCACGTGTGGCGTGCTTGGGCATTCAGAGTAATACAAAACACGCAGATATTACGTCATACTCACTAGCTATATGCAACGTATTACTATTGGGTTTTAATATTGATTCCAAAAGGTCCCTGCTAGTCTTTTGGTCTTACAAAATAATGATCTGTTCACACTCCCTGAACGCTACATCTACGAAACCTTCCCTCCACCCTCTAGTATCCATCCTCTCGTGAACAAGAGAGAGTAGGTAGGCTAAATACGTTTCGCTATGATATTTATAGTCTGGAATTACTCTCTTCTTTTGAAGTGTTGCCCTAGTGATGGGAATAAAAAGCCAGTCTTAGATAAAAGTCCACAGCCAAGAGTTGACCAGAAGTCACAATAGACAAATCGGTGTTTGTTTTATTTTAAAATTACTATATATAATCACCACCAGGTCAAATAACGCAATGTCAGTCGGTTCAATTTTTTGACGTCTTTGGACCGATGACCGGTCTGCTGTCGCAAATGAAAAGCAAACATTCGACTTCAGTCATCTGTTCTGACAGAGTGTTTTTGATAGTAGCGCCGCAACTATATAGGGAACACAACATACAGTATTTTAACCTCCTCCCCCAGTCGAGATAGCGGTAGCGCCAGGTGGGGGAAGGGTTCATACCCCCCGTCGGGGAAGGCTGGCCCCCTATCGGAGAAGTTTTACAGTTTTGTAGGGAAGTCTTAGTCGAAAGTACGCAGTCCCTGACGACAACTAATCGACGGTTTACCTGTTTTTTGCTCTCAAGAGGATAATTTCTGTAACAAGAACCCAAAATTTTCGGCGCGCTACGCGCGCTGTAGGGTCACTCTATTTTTTCAATAGTTCCATTCCACATAGCAGGATAGCACAAGTCCTGTCCACCTTACCAAGTAACATATGGGCAGAATACACAGTTTATGTGAAGGTCGTAACTTTCATTCCATATCGCAAAGCCTAGTTGGTGTTCTCTTGTGTGTGTCATGCGGTATAGTCAGTTGGTGAGCGACTTACGGAGCAAAGTTTGGCTATTTCATCGTGTAGTCCAGGTGGTTTCGATACAATGTATGTTACACCCGATACGGTCTACAAACCCTACAGTTCTTTTTTTCGTTTCGTCATATGTTTTATGTGTAAGCCTATCAAAAAATTTCACCCGCTTCGCGCGCTTTTCAATTTCACGATCCAGACTCAAAGAACACTAACAGTGCGCAACTCGGATCATGAAGTATTTAGTGATATAATGCAAAATATGCCTGCAATTGCATGGGATAATGAGGCTCCCACATTTGCCCTTCTCATCATACCCTCGAAATAGGGAATGTCGGAACTTGGGGCAGCTGACATGGCCCGGCCCCCTGTTGGAAAAATTCTGCCGCCACCCATGGTCAGTTTACTTCTTTTGGCTTTCATAAGGGTAATTTCTGGGATAAAACCCAAAATTTTGGGTACGTTTTGTCCACTCTTCCTCTGTTCAGTTATACTTATAGCTAAATATAGTACAAAACCTTTCCACCTTTTCAAGTTAATAAGTAGAATACATGGATTTATGTAAATGTCGGGAATTGAATCTTATTTCGCTAAACTTGGTTAACGTTCACTTGTGTCTGTCGTACGGGACGACTAGTGACTCGAGGAGAAAGTACAATTAAGTTATGCCCGATAGGGCCCAACTGTTCGCTCAATTGTTATAAGCTTTAAATTAGTACAAATTCTTATAAGTGTAGGCTTACCCAAAAAATTTCGCGCGCTTCGCGCGCTTTGTAATTTCACCGTTTAGATTCCAGGTTTTGATTCCAGTTTTTGCATGTCTCTTGGTTTATCCTTTCTTTGTCAATATGCGGTAAGTTGTGTAATCGCTGACGTTTATGGGAACCAAAATTAAAAAAAAAAATGTGTCCTTTTTATGTTGGACCCCCCCTCAGAAAAGACCCTAGATCCGCCCCTGATTTTTAGCATTTTGGCAAAAGTTCTTTGTAGGTGTATTGTTCACACCACCAAATAGCGGCTCTTGCTTAGACATAATCGCATGCTACCATCTTTACGGACTCGACGGAAAATAAAATACGGTTCTCCAAATTTTAAAGTTTGTGAAATACTGTATTAGAATAAAGTTTTAACTGTCTTAGAATTACTTGTTTCGCGCTCTGTGCAGGCCACAATATTTGCTCTGATTTTTCTCTTTTTTTTTAAATTTGAAAGAAACCACGCAGGCTTAAGGCTTGTCAATACTTCAATTTAATTGCAAATAAATTTTCCGAATTTTCAAAGTTAAGAACATTTTGCAGATCAGAGGGAGAGTGTGTTTTCTGAACTCGTATCAACCTTGCAGCTTGTAAAACATTAGTTCACCTGTTTGTGAAAACATAGGTTACGAGTGTTGGCCTTGTTCTGAGACGGGAACGCTGGTGGATGGGAAACTGCCAAGTTCCGCTCCACCATCGCCCCCGTTCCACAACAGGGATCTGAAGAGTATTATTACAAATTCGTAGAAAAAGCAACTCCATTAAATATCTGTAAGTTGTTTTTCATGAGTCCAACTCGTGATGTTGTTAAATGTACGAAATCAAACGTTATGTTTGATGGCTCTATAGTAAACAGGAAATGATCGTTAGAGAGTAAAATAAGAAAACAATGGTGAATACATTAAAACTGTCTCTTTGTATCATTCTGAGATGCTAGTCGGGCAGACACTTGCACTATTCTAAACTCTGAGTAAATGTCTTCCAATATTTCTCAGGATGCATGATATCTCAAGTAAATAAAAGTCAAATTCAATGTTACTTTTAAGAATGCGCATATGGAATTCGGTCGGTGAAACGTCACTTCCCCATGACAACAACGTGATGGCGTGAAAACAATCTGTTGAGCATATTGCTCACGTATTGAAGCTTATAGCGATTGTTTTCACTCCAGCAGTGTTGCGTGTAATGTGTTCCCATGGTTGGTAAAGGGACGCATTGCCCGACCTATTCCATATGACCACACAATAGCCAGTAATTGTTGCCGTTTAAGTGTTGCTACGGTAACGGAGAGGCCCGGATGACCGACCGACCCCATAAAGAGGGATTAACGACCTCAATATATGTGACGTACCGTAGCTATTTTTGTGACCGTACCACCTGCAGGCCTTTTGGTTTGCTCACTGAAACGTCACATTTCGCTGCTATATTCAGTGGCGGATGCAGGAATAAGGGGAAATGGGTGCAACAGGTGCCCCTTTGTGGCATCTAAAACGACCGACAAGTATGAACTTTTTATGATTCTGTGTAGAAAAACAGGTCATTATCCTGACAAATCTTTTTGTGTGTTTGTTGCTCGTGTCCGTGTATTCCGCATTCAAGCACACGCTGTGTTGCCCTAGTCAACCATTCAGTTAAGTGTCCCTTCCATTGAAAATCCTTACCTATGAATACATTTTAGATGAAATATTTGATCCATCTTATGTCTGCTTTCTTAAAGTGACAATATTATTACAATGAAAATAATTTGTTCTGAAACTCAATGTATCTCGAAGAGTTTTAACACCACGCAAAGGAGCCTAGTAGCGTTGGAAGAATAAGAATTCTGAACTACTTTTCACTATTTTCTGATTTCAGTGGGAACTAGTTTGTGACAAGGCGGCTGTATCAGATATCTTCCAATCCGTATTTTTTGCTGGTTATCTTATTGGCAGTATCGTTTTTGGTGTCCTTGCTGATAAGTAAGTTAAAAACAATTGAATTGTAAACTCTCTTTGTCACGACAAACTTAAAGGGGATAAGCAGTCCCCCCAAAGTTAACTTGACACATGAACTAAATGTTACAAACTCATCATATTTCTATTGCAAGTATGATTTATAATGTTTCAGAACATAAAGGTGGCATTCTCAAGGTAAAAAAGGGGTTATTTTTCATAAATTTAAAAATTTTGTTACAAAATTGTTGTCTTATGATTTAAAAGAGCCATTCATGAATGAGGATACCCGGGTGTATTTATTCAATTTGGGGTGACTGCAATTTGCCTTTACTAGAAAATTGTTAATTTAAGTAAAAGTTTTGCATTAATAACAATGTAAGACGGGGAAATATCCCACCCACTTTGAATACCCGTTGGTATGTTTATCGAGAACAACTGAATGCCATTTATAGTTATTCAAGAAGTTTTTTAATTTTTTTTAGAAATGATTGAAGAATTATTTGCATTCTGTACCAAGCAAATGCAGTATCGTCTTTTTTTCTTGATGATATAGTTTATTATGTTTGTTAGAAGAAATATAAGTTAAATTTTTGGTCGGAACACTTCCTAATAAACATTTAACAGCAACTTAAAAACTATAATTATACCGCGTAGAGGTTAATTATTATGTATCCACCATACCTACCAAACTATTCCAAAGGGGCTTTGCCTGGTTGGAGTGGACTAATTTACGTTAGGGATCGAATTCTTTTGTTAGGATAGGGAGAGGAGGGGGTTGACAAAGACGCAAGTGGGTTAATCCCCAACAGTGATAAAAGACGTCGTTACAGTATCATTACATGTCATAGCAATATAGAAAATAACACCATATGGCTTATATGGCTTTTCATATGGTAGATGTGATTGGTTATGAACTGTTTAAGCCCAAATTGAACCCACTTTCGACCCATGCAAACCCAACTGTATTGGGCCCAAGGGGGTCTGACTAGCAAAACTAGTTAGGCCCTATTGGAGCAGGATCTGGAGATCAGTTTGACTTCAGTTAAATTCCATTTGAGGTTTTTTTGGCTGAAAGTGGTTCTTTTTCCAACCATGGAGCTAATTCAGAACAGGTAGCAGCTCCTTGCTTCAACTATACTTGCAATTTGAAGACTGTGTTTTGTGACAGTCACGCTAGAGCACATTGAGGGCCTTCACTCGAGGGTACGACTCAGTGTTGTTGTAACCATACATGAAATTTAGAAATTGACTCGTTGAAGGTCAATTAACCATTTTGCAGTATTAGTATTGTTCTCATTCACTTTGTATTAATGCAGTTCTTGGGTATCAATCATGTGACGCACTTTTCGCAAACCCTGTTATTAATCTCTGTTTGTATTGCTTTGAACTCGTGTTATGACAGAAAATACTTGATGTTTATTGGCCACGTGACCCTAACCTTATTTCATAATCCTAAGGCGCTTTTGCCTTCTTTACCTGGGGTAATACCTTTAATATACCTGCATTTTCTTTCAACTGAATTTTTTCAGTGAAATGGGTACTTTAATTAAACCTATGAAAATGTTCAACGACTCATTCAACGACGTTGCGTTAATAAATTTTTGTTTTATTCATGGTAGGATTGGGAGATACTACACCTTTATGATCGCCAACGTTCTTTCCGGTGTGTGTGGTGTCTTGACCGCTGTCTCTCCCCATGTCGTGATGTTTGTTATTCTACGATTCTTGACTGCCGCCGCCTCCTACGGAACTTCTCTAATGTGCTTCGTAATTGGTGAATTTAAAAGAAATAGTTGATTCGATTTTTACTGGATATTCATATCTACCTAACACTTAACTTTAAAATGTCAATAGCCAAGAGGTAGTTGATAACAGGGGCGGGTAGACTACTCGCCGCCCTTGATCTCAGGATATAACAGATTTCAAAGGTTTCTTTCACGACTTCCGTAAATAGAAAGCTGAAAAGGGAGATCCACACTGTCCATAGAATTCTCGTATTCTAATATTTTTTTCAATATGGCTTCAATGGCTTGACCTTTTCCTTTTTCCCTGATGTAGTTCTGGCTCTTTCATTCTCAAACCTTTATCTGGGTCTGTTTTGTTTTTAAATCAAAGACAGGAATGAGTAAAAATAAGACTCGCATTCAAGTTGGCAATATCGTTTGACAAGGGGTCAGAACAAGACCATTCAAAAGCCCATTTTAAATCATGATTATGTTCTTTTTACAGCGTCTGAATTAGTCGAACCCTCACATCGTGTATGGACTAGTGTAATCATCTGGATTGGATTCGGGGCATCATCTATGTGTCTGGCAGGGTTGGCCAGCTTAATTAGCAACTGGAGATTATTGATAGCTATCTGCACGCTACCATACCTAGCAATGATCATTAGCTACCCGTAAGAATATTTATTTTTGCAAGTTAAGCTCTGGTGGACCGTATCGTAGCCTTGTAAAACCTTAAATGGCCCACCCCAACTTTGAAACGGATACCGGCTAAATTCTCTCAAATCACTCTTCTCTCTACACATCTCTGAGCATTTTAACGTGAAAAACATTACATATCGCAGGGATTCCATAGATATAGCAATTAAGCAAAGCATGACTCATCCGGTTATAATCAGCCGTGCTTGATTTAATATACCCAGGCGTGCTAGTTAAAACTCTATAGATGCTTTGCAATCGACTCGTATTAGTCAAGTTTCTAGAAAAAATATGCGTTACTCGCGGCTCTGCTGTGTCTGAGGTACGGGCTGTGAACTGCTTTGGAAATTCTGGGTCTTTATAGACATATGCATTGACGTCACGTGACATCATATCTTGGAGGTTAAACAATGAAACACACTGCACGACATAAACTTCGCATGCGCGTGTAGACTTACGCGCGTATCCGAGCGGTACACAAATCAATAAGCCACTTGGGTAATTCAGTACTTCCGGTGGAGTCAGCTGTACCGTGACAACTTTTTCGCCATGGTAAGGGGTTCACTTGACCTTTGACCCATCCCATGATGCATTGTGTGAAAGCATTTTCCCAACCCGTCTATTGTCTGCATTCGTTGGTGTAAGTTGCAATGATACGCGTTTGTCCCCGTAGGAGGGCGCACTTTCTGATCCCTGTCGTCATGTGCATTAGGTCTATTATCAGGGAGTTGCCATTACCTGGTATTATTGATATACTATTATCAAGTTATTTTACCCGAGGACCTCTGACAAAGAACTGGAGCTGTTGCAGCTTGAACCATAAACGCAGAAAGCTGTTCTGGCGGGGGGACTGAGCATTTCAGACCACTGTCCTGGGTGAGGGGTGTAAGAGAAGTGGGTGTCATCTCCCTGTTTGGTAAAAGTTTAAAGGAGCTATGGCATCCCCAAATATATTTAAACATATCCCCATAGTTCTAAATCCAGTTGGTGACTGTTCTTTGACTGGCATTCATTCAAACAATAATAGCACTGCTCTTGTTAGTAATGATGACTTGGACAGTCAGTTGTGCTCCTAATTACAGGCGCAGATCCAGACATCTCGAAAAGGGGGGGGGGGCTGAAAGCCCCCTTGAATATTCTTCTAGATTAACATTATGCTAATTTTCGCGCATTTGTTATGGTTGATGTGGCAAAAAAAGGGGGACTGAGGCCGGGAAAGCACCCCCCTCCCCACCTTCGATCAGGGCCTGAATTAGGTTCACAGTCACACACAGTTTGTTTTTCAATATTGCCTCGAGCAATTGAAACTGAGTGCAGGCTACTGTGGCTCTGTCTTGGAAGTGTTCTACTACTAGACATTTGTTTGTGTTTAAATTGGAGGCGGGGCTAATAGTTAGGTTAGTTGGGAGAATTGTTACTGTTTGGGGTGAGCTTAGAGGGCCTTTAATATTTCAGCGTCCTTAGATTTAATTTGATGCTACATTTTGTGTATTTTTAAGGTACATTCAGTGAAAACATTTAAAAAAAAATCCGCTCCGTTGTTTGATATATGATTGAAGTAGGTTGAATATATTTCCCAGTGATAACAAAGAAGGGAGTTTTCTCCTTGCAATGAGGGGAGCGAAAGCATACTTTAGCCCCCACATTTTTTACTACAGACCCCCATCCCCTTCCCCCACTACCTACTCCTATGTTTGCCACTCATATCGCTACTGTAGCTGCTAGAACAAACAATATGCAACTATAACTGCATTCTTTAAAACACTTTTTCTCGCAGATTCTTGACAGAATCACCAAGATGGTTAATCGCCCGAGAGAGATACGACGAAGCGGCAAAGATTGTTCGTAGGATGGCCGAAACAAACGGTACCAAAGTGCCGGAAGACATTAAGGCCAAATTTGTCGACGAGGTAAGACGTGTTGTTTCATCAGCATACCTATAGCACGTGTGGATAAGGGGAGTTTAATAAGGTTGATCAATAAGCAATCGGGACTTCGCTAATTCCCGCAGGGAAGACGTAAGATGGGGTTTACATTTAAGGACCAATCTACAATCTTCCATCTAAACTGTCCTACAAAATAATAACAAAAAACACACACGTAGCCTACTCAGTGGGTTAAAATGTTGAACCAGGGAGTCGTCAACCGGCTGGTAACTCCAGTGGCGGATCCAGGCGGGGGCGCAACAGGCGTGCCTCCCCTACTGGCCGTCATACGTGAAAAAAATTTGAGGCAAAAGAGAAAATGCTTCAAAATGTGTCAAATATAGCACGATTTTGGATCTTAGCCCTCTTCCAAAAGCAAAAATTTTTTTCAGAGGGGAGGCGGTACACCCTTCCCCTTATACCCCTACCCCAGGATCTTTGATGGTATCTGATAGATCAACTTAATCTTTGTTTTTCTACTTTCTTTTGTAAGGCGCATTAGAATAATTATTTTAAATAGTGCGCCATATAAATTTCATGAACTTGAACTTGAACTTGATCAATCAAAACCTAGTGCGCCCCCTTTAATGAAAATTCCTGGATACGCCCCTGTAACTCTCTGCTAAAATTGAATCCAGAAAGCTGTGAAGTTGAGGCCGATTTCCCTTCAAGCTTCTCTCACATTCTTGGTCGCTAGCTGTCCTCATAGGCATGCAACTTAGAGGGTTGAGGGCTGCATCACCATCCCGGAGTTCTGGCAAACCTATTTTTCGGGCAGATCTTTGAAAGAAAAAGGCAAAATCTGGGAGAATGCGGGTTTTTCTTGTTCAAAAGAAAAGCGTCAGCCCCCAGAAAAAGAATATCCAGTGCACCTCAT
Source organism: Holothuria leucospilota (assembly GCA_029531755.1). Lineage (NCBI taxonomy): Eukaryota > Metazoa > Echinodermata > Holothuroidea > Aspidochirotida > Holothuriidae > Holothuria > Holothuria leucospilota. Next base: position 35,704,277 of record CM055976.1, read on the forward strand.
CCCCAAGATTTGAGTCAAAAAAGAAAAAAAGATACTTGAAACGTGATTTCATTTTTTTTCCCTCTTATTCCCTGAGAGGTATTGTAAAAAGGACAATACGTCATACATTAGGCACTACCACAATGTATATAAAGGTTATGTGATGTGCGTGTAAAGTCTCCTTTCGTTTCTCTTTCAAGCAAACTTTGCAATGTTTCACAAATCTTGCACAAGATAGGTAGAGCAAAGATTATCTTGCATATAGGTACAAGTGTTCCACTTTCCCGACATTTTCGCAAATTCGGTATTGGTGCAGTTCGGGGAGTTTTCGAGAAAGCAAATTACATTCGGAAAGTTTGAAGAAGTTCAGCGATGTGAAGGAATAATACATTCCATGCAAATCAGATACACAACGCCTTCCTCCCCATTTTCTTTCCTTTGGCGTATACTATATGTCTGTTTTACCTTGGCTTGTCACGCTAACCAGTTCGAAAATGATGGTTAATACCATGCAGGAATCGTTCATGCAAATTTCAAAAAAATAAAGATAAAAATCGACTTTCGGTAAATTTAGTATTCTGTTTCAGGAAATTCATTTCTAAGGTGTGGAAGCATTGATAGTTTATCTCGGTAAGTAGATATAAATTAAAATGGCGAGAATGTGTTCTTTAAGAACAAGCAGGGAGCTGTTATTTTGAGATCGAATAACAGCTCCCTGGAACAAGTACACTTTGCTGTCCTCCTGTTTTTCTTTTGTTTTTTTTTTCAACGGTGGCTTATATTTAGTTGAAGATCAATATCCAGTTAAATGTTGAAAAGGATTGGGAACAAGATAGAGACTTCTTTCCATGAAAGCTTTGAAGAAATTTACAGATATTCTTTGGATGTACACCTCTAGAACTCAATAAAATAACCTTTCATAAGGATAGCGAGTACTGTCTCCCCATTGTCCACCCGCGTCTATATAAGAAACGATGTTAGGTAGATTATTCGACCACACACAGGAATTAATGAATTAATCTTTTGTCCTTTTCACCGTGAATACTCATCCTCTTGTAGAATGAACTGGCGAAAGAGAAAGCAACTGCTTCTGCGTGGGATTTGGTTCGAGTCCCCACCATACGATGGTACATGGTGAGCCTCTTGTATAACTGGTATGTAAACGGAATTAATTTACTTGTGATGTTTCTAATTACAGTCACTGGTGTACTAGACTACTTCCAACAGGATGTCGGGGGAGGGGGTACGGCCCCTTTACCCGAAATTTTAATGCAAGTTTGCCCGGAAATAGCGAATTTTCCTGCCGGAATAGATGGTTTCGGCCTCAGTCCCCCCCCCCTCCCGCTTTGAACACCTACGGTTACACTAATCTTGAAGTTGTAATACTGTAGTAAAACTCCATGCACATACCATTTAATAGTTGAATAAAGTTATGAGTTAGAGTTAGATGAGGTACGGCTCAGTTTCTAACCAATTTGGTTTAAGTCGGGCCGGTCACGGTCTTTTTTCCAGTTGCGGCTCACTGGCTTGTTTTCCCTACTCCATTGGTTAAGCTGAGCACCAAGCACAATGGCAGTAGATGATGTCCGGGTGGTGGACTGTCTATGACAGGTTACATTGAGATTTACTTGAATAATCATGGAAGCTGTGATGCTTTCTAAATGTGCAGCATTTATTATGGGGAAATGTTGGTCTAATGAGAACTTGATTCTTTTTTGGAGGGGGGCGTCCGACCCCCCCCCCTTCCGTGAAAAATCATACTGCACAAGTCAAGAGAGATTTCTCGAAACACCAGTATGTAAACGACAAACGCTGTCACATGACAGTTAATTCTTTAAAAAAAATATCGAAATCTTATATGTGTTGTCATGAGCATACGGGACTACTTTGAAAAAGGGGTGGAGGTTGGGTGGGGATGGGGCGGGGATGGGGGTGGGGATAAGCACTTTTGCCCTAAATGAACTTGATATTCCCAGAACTTATTGTAAAAAAAGGATGCGTGTTGCGTAGGTAGTGAGTTGAGACAGCTAGTGTAGAAGTTCGAAGATGGACAACCTTACCAGGGGGGATCCGGTTAAATGGTATTTCCTGGCATCTTGCAATCTAAATAGGCGTACATATTGTGCATCAGCTTTAAGGGTATGGAATTTCTAATCATCCTATAGTCACAGCATCCTTTACACGTGTTCATAATTAGGTAATTCAAACGGATTATTACTGTAACAGTTATCCTTGTGAAAAATAAATGTTGCCCTCTATAACTTTATCTTTGGAATGGTAAAAAATTCAGCCCTTTACCCTTTCGTTCGTCACGAAACGTGGCGCTCACTTTCTATTTAGTTTACGAGGTTTTCGTAGTTTCACCTCTGATAACCTCAGATGATCCTCGGCCTCCGACAAACCCATAGGGTTCCCTCTTGAAGTAACGATCTATATACCAAGTATGAAAAGTATCCATCATCCGTCATGAAATATCATGTTTTTTCAAGGTTTTCGGTTTTGACCTCTGAAGACCTCAAATGACCTCTGACCTCCACTGAAAACAACAGGGTTCTTCCTCTTAGTATGTTAAAGTTATATAATGGTACCAAGTATTAAAACATTGCTATATGATTAGATTTGCATAAGCCCCCGGTTCCCTTTATCCTGCTTAACTCTAATGGAAAGAAATACTGGGTTACTGACACAAGGGGTATCGAGCAAAAGACAAACAGTTCAATAGCAAAACTTTGTGAAAATAGCAAACAAACAGACAAACAATGTAAAAGAAAACATAAAAATCGATAGCGAAAACAGTTACTGGTGTGCCGGCTGTTTATAGACATATATACGTGTGAGAGCCGGTGTGTGTGTGTGGGGGGGGGGGGGGGTCTACAGTCTACCGGAGTTTGTGTAAAACCTGGAGCATTTTTGGACAAAACAGGAAATTTTACAGTGTAAAGTCTCTTCTCAGGCTGTCGGGCTAAAACGGCTCAGCCCCCAAGGGAAATATTTCCGTTCACCTATATGTGTAGCTATTGGTTTTGCGTGTACGCACTTATCACAGTACTGAGTAACAGGTTTACCTTGCTATTCAAGGTCAAAATGTTATTTAATTTCCCCAGATATGAGCTATTAAAACGCTATTCCAATTGCTAGTTGAAAAAAGAGTTCTCGGATGAAATTAAAACACTTCCGGTAAGAAAACCAGACATTGCCTTTTGAAGCAATGGTTTGGGAAGCTGCTCGTACCCTGGAGATAAACGACTTAAACCGCAGTTCTGGGGGGAGGGTCTAAGGACCACCCAGAACCCTTTTCCAGAATGGTGTTTTAACACGGGTTCTCCTCCCCTTTGGAAAAAAATGAAAATATGATCTTCCTTAGATGCAATTTGATATAAAATTTTGTGTAGTTTTTGAGGTACATTCATTGGAAAAATTTGATATCTTATAGAAAAAAAGTTTGGTACATTTGATAAAGGGGACAAGAAAAGATTTTCGTGCTTGAAATACGTGGGGGAGAAATCATGCTATGCCCCAGCCGCCTTCCAGTTCCTGCGTGTATGTTTCGTAGTGCAGTAGAATAACTTGTATGTACCATGTTTTCGTCACAAAACTGCCGACAATGATCTTCCAAACATAACAAGTACCCCACGTTCATCCCACGTAAATCAATTCATCGATATCACAAAAAGGGCTTCTGACGTTGGCCTAGCCTCCTTCAAGGTATAAGTAAAGTTGTGTATTTTGGTTATATAGGGGCGTTTGTCAATTGAAATGAACAAGTTGGGATTTCTGTCCGTTACCCAGTCATGACAAAAGTTCTCAAAATAAACCGGTAGCATACAACTTTCTGACATTGCTCACCGATAAAACAATTACTATGTATCCAATTGGTACTACGGTTGTAAGTAAGTTTAGTCTTAGATTGTATTTGTATATTTACATCGTTTGAGCTTCATCTCCCTAGCCAGACAAGGTGGTGAAGGAGGCGAGGTCTCTCCCAGGGGGAGAGGAGGAGGTATTTTTAGGAGGATGTGTTGAGACTTTCTCTGACAATAATAAGTTTTCTTCTACGAATATATTTTGGGACAAAATTTTCTGGGGGTTGTATCCTTACCCCCTTGACCAGGATCATGTCGAACAACTATTAAATAAATGATGTTCTGTCTTGTTTCTCCAGGTTTGTGCACGGTCTTGTTTTCTACGGAATTTCCCTGGGGACCTCAGCCCTCGGGGTCAATGTTTACATTGCCTTCTGTTTGACAGGGTCAGTTGAGATACCGTCGATAGCTGGCAGTATTGTCTTGATGAGGAACTTTGGCAGACGACGTACCATGATTTTCCTGCTTCTAACAGCAGGGATGGCTTGCTTCGCTACTATCCCGGCCCGTGAGTTTATAGTTCGTATTTCTGTCTGCAGAATATACTGTGATTAAAATAATAGCATTATAAGAAGGGTTTAATCAAAAGCTACTTGTGCTATGTTGAAGAGTAACTAAAACTTTCTGATGAAATTTGCACAAAAATCTTATGTGCTGTTATCCAGATATATGCAGATGAAGTTCTCACATTTTTCACTCCAGAGGGAACTTCAAGCAAGCTGGGGTGACATGCACAACCTGACATTAGTCAACACTACAGCGTTAGTCTTAACACTTTACAACCAATTTTCCCTCCACAATCCTATGCTTTCATAGTATGAATGTATGAGAGACATAAAAAGTTAACAAAATTTTACATTCCCCGTGGTTTAACGCTTAATCTTATCTGTTTCAAAGTAAAAAAAAAATTGATTGAAAAAAAAGAGAAAACAAAAGCAGTTTTCATCGTAGTGAATTAAGAGACGAAATCACTCCAGCTTGCTTCAAGTTCACTTTGGTTAACATATGTAGTAACTTCATTTATTAATATCTCGCAAACCACACAATAGGGAATTGAATGAAAATGCCAGCGGAACTCTTCCACGTAGTTTCTCTTTAAACAAACCCAATTTACATATAATGGGAGGGGGCTAACTCCTTCAGGGAAAAGTTCGAACCTACGAGAGTCAAACGTACAATGCCTCAGTGGGGGAAATCAGGGGAAAAATTGAAAGTAAACACTGTTTCATTGTATTTCCTTGTCTATGGTAATCAAAGCAAGTATACATAAAATATAAAGTGCAGCTTTGGGGTTTTCTTAAAACGTAAATGATGCCAAAAAGGGGGTGGAGCCGGAAAAGCCCCTCTCTGGATCCGCGCGTGGTTGATAGAATTGCGAAACCAATTTGACAGGGCTTGAAGTTTCGTTAATGACTAAACCATATATTAGCTGAATTGAATGGCTGTTCATGACGTTATTTGTATTCAAATGGTTCCAGGTGTTTAAACCCATCTTAAGTATTTTTCATAACAATTTTTACTCTAATTCACTTCCTTTCGATCTCCGTTCATACCGCTGTTCCTCCCCCTATTTAAAAATATTGCACCAGTAACCGGGTTGTTTCAGTGGTAAATTTTTGATAGCTTGTACATGTCTTTCTCTCCTAGCACCCGGTCCCTGGAAAGCTGCCATAGCCATCTTCGGGAAATTTGCCATTAGTATGTCATTTTTAAGCATTTACGTGTTCAGTGGTGAAGTTTTACCGACACCTCTCAGGTTTGTAATAGGCTAATAAAATAAAAACAAAATAAAGGGAAAACGTAGGTACGATAAGTTATATCACAGAGACTAGTACCACTGAAGCCCCTTTAAGATCTTACGACGCGGCTAACTGCGACGAGACCATACAGTTACGTGCTCACTTGCACGTCTCTTAATCGCAGGCCACCTAACATGTCAGGTAACCATCGACTGGTTCTTGTAAATTGTGGTTTGCCATTACCTGTTGCCAAGTTGCAAAGGTGTCCTCCCTTAACGAGGCGACTGAATAATTACGTCACAATGACGCATCGAGTCGTATAACACGAAAAGGGCTTCAGTAGATATAGAATGTTGGTAACCTCCTGGAAAATTCTCTTTGTTCAAGAATTTTAATTTATAAAGTTGCAGATTGGATCATTTAGGTTGTATTTGAGATATGACTTAAATGATTACAGGAGAATCGACTGGGCATTACAAAGGAAAATTTTCATTTTCCATAATGGTATTTCAAGAGTAGTTAGCAATTTCGTATACCTAGCGGTGGCGTTAGGAAAGGGCAGGGGAGCCATAACCCGCATTGGGAAGGCTGTTCCCCCTTTCTGGAAAATTTTCCAATTTCATCAGGGAGCCTTCGTGGGTATGATAAAGAATATAATCAACGAAAGCGACCAGTCTTCCCGACAGTTTGCTTGTTTTATTTTTTGGAATGATTCTTCAATAAAAACCCAAAATCTTCATTTTTTTTAATAAAACCAGAATTTTTTAAATTTTCCTTTGTAAAAATCCAAAATTCTCTGTACACTGACATTTTGTGGTCTCGCTGTCCTTTCGCCAACCTGTCTCCGTTTTAGTCATGGCCACGGGTTGCTAGCCCCCATAAGGAGCTGCCCCCCCCCCCCATCGGGCAAATCCTAGCACCACCATTACATATACCTGTCATAGTGTACAAGGCAGTCGTCGTGCACGTAGAAATTAAGTTGATAAATAGCAGAGGGTAACGGTAGTTGCAAGTAGCCTGTTACTATCACCATATTTGCATCTAATGGCTAATTAACCACTAAGTGAACTATTTCTCTTAGGAACTACACACTTAAGCTTTGGTCCATTTTTAAGGTCCTTAATCATTGTCAAAGTTACCCAAAGGAACGGACTACCCTTCAAAATAGTAAAACTCGCAAATAAGCATTCCACTAGTTCATGTTGTATGCACATCACAACATCACACTGTTGTAGATATTAATTGACAGTTTATCTTCAACTGAAATGATTCGACTACTTGATACAAAAGATACTTCAGGTAGCGAATCATGACCCCACCACTCACTAGATAATACCCTCCCCGCAACCCCCCTCCCTTGGAAAATTTCTCGGAACAACTTAAGTAAATTACTTTTCCAAAGTCCCCTCTACTCTCTGGCGAAGAGCCGAAGAGCGAAACCAAACTTTACGCCCGAAGTTCTGCTCCCAAATGGAGTTACGTACCCCAAAGGACACAAGACTTAACATGACCAACTTCTCGACCTTCAGACCTCTACATCATGGGTCTGCCATGAGTAGCCCCGTTCTAGACTTGCTGAAAAGAACAGAAATTCCTGTACCCTGACGAATGCCCACCTGGACAACTCCAGCCCAACACATTTACCCTCGGGACAACTTCCCACCTGAAATTTAAAATTGTCCAGGGGATAATTGTCCGGGAACCTTTACCAGGTTACTCATAAGCTGTGTTAGATTTTAAGTAGGCCTGCTGAACATGAGGCCGTGGCTCGTAGAGAAGACTTTTTACAAGTCGGACGATGATTATCCTGTACTTGTTCTCTTCAAATATAAATACATACTTGCGTTCTCTTTGCATCTAATTTCATATTCGCTGGAAAAGTATGACGTCACTACTGCACTAGGTCACACCCACTTTAATTACATTGCTACCTGCCATTTACCTAACGACAACTTCTCCATATGTCTTATACTGTTACACAGTGCAAACGCATGAGCCATAATTTAACACCGCGAAATTCTCGATAAGAAAACTCAAAATAAGACAAAATGGCACACTTCTAATGTAAATAGATAAGTGTCTTATAAATATACTCATGTACTTCAAATATCTTACTCTTGCCTGTTAAGTTTTTTTTTCTTTTCTTTCTTTCTTTCTTTCTTTTTTTTTTGATAAATGGTAAAGAAAAGTAGTTCATAGCGTTAGGACCGGTATCCGTGGTAACGCGGTATTGACCTCTGTGTGACGTAATGAAATTTTGGGGGTGAATTTCGTAGCTTTTTTTTGCTTTGATGAAACCAAGTTACAACAGTGCAATCTTCCACATTTATATTTTGTATATCACATTTTTTCCATGTTAGCTGTTCCATTGCACTGTATTACAATTAATTACAAAACAATTACCGAAGATCTTGAGGAACGAAAGTAAGTTTGTGACATCATAGTACCTGGACTTATTACCAGTCGTTTGAAAAACTGCAAATGTGAACGCCCATTTAGGTTATAGGTTATTCTGTCCTTTTAAAGGTCCTTTGGCGTGGGGTCATGCTCAGTAGCAGCCCGTGTAGGGGGAATCGTGGCCCCTCTACTTCTCTTCTTTGGAACACACATCGCAAGTCTACCTATGATCATGTTTGCTTCATCGTCCGTGATTGGTGCTCTCTTGATCCTTATACTTCCTGAAACGAGTGGAAAAGCATTACCTGACACCTCGGAAGACTCTGTCAACCTTAGAAAGAAACTTTACAGGTAACGTGACCGCTTTCTCGTAACAAGTCTTATCTCCTCCATGGCTCATGATGGCTGTGGTCGAAACGTTGTGATCTCAGCTTTGTCTTGAAACGTAAATTAAGCGGAGTGCATACGCGCTACATACTCCCTACCCCTAAATGTAAAAGCTCCTCCGGAGCTGATCCTTTGTTATATTGTCACCCCGTCCGGGAATGCCGTCTAGGGGAAGGGAATAAGAGTCTGAGACACTGTTGGCAACGTAAAGTGCTCCTTAGATGCAACATGGTGTTATCTTTGGTGTTAACTTGTTCTTAAAGTAGACTTAAAGTTTCGAATTGCAAGAATATATATTTCAGAGTTTGGAAAAAGAATTTCATTCATCTAACTCCCATTTTCATAGCTTAATCCAATGCTGAGATATAAAATGTTAAAATTTATTCACTTGTATGAAAAAGTCGATTGCACCGTAACTTGGGTGTCCTTCTTGTACAACTCACATTACCTGCTTTTGTTTCCTTTTGAAATTAAGATGTTCATATGATCTTGAAACATCTACTGTTCTCTTGCATAGCATGTTGTATGGAGATAGCTTATATAGCCAAGTTACCATATAACAGTGAGACAGTGATCTCGTTTTGGCACAAGGTGCAGTGGCTTTCGAAAAAAGCAAACAAAACAAATAAAATCAAAGGCGGTAATTTGAGTAGTACACGAATGACATCACAAATTATTGCGTAATCTGCCATTTTAAATTGAGTAAAAAAGCTTCAACATTGTATATCTCAGCTCTGGAATGTCCTGTGAAGATGGAAGTTGGACCATTATGATGCTTTTTTCAAGCTTTGTAACATATACATGTGAAATTTTAGACTTTCCGTACACTTTAAACATATGATTTGCTTTAATAATCACTTTTTAATGAGAGATACTTACTTTTTGGCTACCTTTGAGAAATTCTTATTACTGAACATATCTTAGATGCAAAATGGTGCTACCTATGGCAATGCTTTAAACTAATTATGCGCTTAGAAAATCTCATTATTTAGTGAACTTGTCTTATTTGGCTGGATGTAAGAATAACTTTTTTTAATTTTGGTGCCGTAGCTGATAATACTCCCCTTTTCCCTTTAAAAAAATTCTGCTTATGTAAGGTGTTTAAGATGCAAAATGATGCTATTTTTGGCAAGGTGTCAAACGGACTATATCATTAGAAATTCTCGGTGATTAGTGTTGAAGCATGGTGCCCTGTCAAGACTGGTACCCAAGTTTAACCCCCATTAGTACATGATTGGTCAGTCAGTCAGTCAGTCAGTCAGTCAGTCAGTCAGTCAGTCAGTCCGTCCGTCCGTCCGTCCGTCAGTCAGTCAGTCAGTCAGTCATTCAGTCAGCTAGTTAGATGATAGGAAACCCTACCATCAGTTGGCGCGTATAGTGTACGGAGGAAATTTTTGACAAAAATACCTTACCGAGGTTCCGGAAATGACACTTTCCAGACTTTCTAAAACATTTGTTGTTTTGAGATTTTATTCTTTAGAAGTTAAGATTCCTAGAACAACGGTAAACGTTATTCCGTGAAACAGAGTTGTTGACTCGAGCCGGTGACTTGGACCCAAGTCGCACCTGGTCTCGACTTGACGCTTGACTAAACTTGAAGAAAGATGACTTGCAAATTGACTTGACTAGAGGAAAAATGACTTGAGACTTGACTTGACTTGAAGAAAAATTATCTAAGACTTGACCTGACTGAAAGAAAAATGACTCGCGACTTGACTTGAACATTTGATTTGGCGACATTGAATAGCAATGTTTGTAGCTGAATAAGGGGTGAACTTCACCCTAAAATAGCCTAACTTTTGAACAGAAATGCAAGTTTTGCCTTCAAGGCTTCGAGATTGCATTGCGCCATTAATAGACCGACTATAGCAAAGTGGTCGAGAAAATGTTTAGCTGTAATATAGCACTGATTGACTGAAGCAACCATTTAAACAGATACCTTGCAAAAGCCGATCTCTACATACATGTCACGTTTAGTTATAGTGTACATCGGAGTTTCCCAACCTTTTTTGGCTCATCGCCCTTTGCACTGAATGGTGAGTGAGCAACCTCTTCTCATCAATACATGAATGAAAATAAAAAAAAAACCTTTGTCTATCAGGGACGTAGTACTCGAGACCAGTCTCGAGGTCGATTTTTCCCGGTCTCGGTCTCGACACCCTGTGGTCTCGGGCTTGGTCTTGGTCTCGGACCCTCGCTTCGAGACCGGCAAAAACTTGTCGTCTTTTTTCATTTTTTAAAATAAACTCATTTATTTCAAACTATCTTTAAGTTCATTTACCTTCGTTGAAATAATAATTCATTGAGAAAAAAATCATTCGTCTAACGAGTCTATACACTGTATCTAACATGGGTTGAACTGTGAGCTAGTGAGTGGGTCTTTAACTTAACTTGGTCAATGGGGATAAAGGTGCATTGGGCTAGCACACAGGTAAGGTTACTCAGTATAATAAGAACAGTAGCAGTCTGGTACTGCACTGCATTGCGTGTTCATTGTGTGTGTACGTGTGTGCATGTGTGCATGGGTGGGTGTGCGCGTGTGTGCGTGTGAGTGTGTGTGCGTGTGTTTGTGTGTGTGTGTGTGTGTGTTGAAATCCCCTTCTCGGTGTTTGTTCAGTGCTATCCATTTCTAGCTCTTCGAGATTGCCACGTTTATTATGCAGCATGACCTTTGCAATTTCGGAGTGGGTAACCAGTAATGATTATTCATCCGCCACATTGCCAGGACAGGTGGTCGGGTGTCCTCCCCCAAAAAAGCAAATTACTTTAATACTCTTATGTGCGAGTTGCTGGCATCTGGCATTGTGTATCTTAGAAGAGTAATGCTGTTGACCTCATTTTATCTCTATTTTTTACACTAACTTGAGGGCTTGATGACAATTAATTAGCATCTTTTTAAGCTGCATGAACTTCGTATTGAGTATTTTACTTTTCAAACGCCCCTGCGCCTTTTAGCATTTGCACCCCCACCAAGTGCAAAGGTGTCCCCGTTCGGAACACTGGATGTACATCACAGAGTTCGCATATTTTGTGTGGAAGTAGGTTAACTCATACACGTAAAAGGACTCCTCGTACGATGAGAGGAAATCATAGTATCTATAATGCTGCAAGAGGTATATTTCTACTTTTTGTTTCTCTGGTGCCATTGTAAGCATATATTTATTCGATGGGTGACCTTTTACAAAGGTTTTGACGCGAAAAGAAAAAAATGACTTGGTTACAACTCTGCAGCGAAATCAAGTTGCAGGGGAAAAGGACTTTAAGCTTCCTCATAAGATCATTAATTTTAGCATGTAATTGAAGATAAACGTTGGTTTTACTCATACAAGCACAATGTTGCACGTCGTAAGAAACAAAGAGCATCCCTGTGTGTGTGTGCGTGTGTGTGTGTGTGTTTGCTTGAAGTGTTACACAAACTCCTCCTAAACCGTACTTCTGATGAACTTCAAACTTGAGGAGAGGAGATCTGCAACCCCATGATTGCCCACTTGTTTTTCCTTATACTCATGGTACAGCAATAAAGAAATGAAATATTCAATGCGGTGATATCAACATAGTAAAGAAATACAAAAGCTAGGTCTATATAATTTGCCCAAATGACAACACAGTTTTCCCATCATGCGCTACGGAAGCTGAAAAAATAACCTTTCTTCGAAAATTCACTGCCTATCGAAAAAAATTTTCTAGCATTTTTACAAAACATCAAATATGGTCACCAGGCCATGCTTTAAATTGTTCTAACTGGCAAACAATACAGACATGAAGTTTGCCCTGAGAGATATTTTCTCTGAAATCAACATTTATATTGCTCAGGGATTGCAGTCCCCGCCTTATATAGGCTTATGAAGTTACTTTTTCACCTCACATTTTTTGTATTGTTTATATTTTTGCTCATAGGTCCATTACTTTCTCTTGCTTTAAATAAAAAATACTTCAAAGTGTTCAACATTTTTCAATAGCTGCACCAGTATATAATATTATGGATCACGTACTGTTTTTAATGTTCTAACTAATCCAGGGCCCTGCTTCATAAAGGGTTTAGATGGATCTTAAGTTTGATTTCAGTAACACAATTTCATGGCAGATCAAACTTTATAAAACAGGGCCCACAATGAGCTTGGCATGGTGACGTCACCATCGACTTTTCTCGATTTAAAAACGATACGTTTTATTTTATTTCAGACATTTACCTGAGGACGACGAGAGGAAAGATGCAGAAGTAAAAGTGTGATATTGCTACAATGGCGTAGCCAAGGTAGGGGGCGTAGGGCGTAGGCCCCCTAGAAAGGATTCGCGTCTCAAGTCTCCTAGCAATGGAAAACTCAAGAGTGCAAAATATAACGCTCTCGTTTTTCTAAAATTTCATGAAATGGTGGACCCCTGCTCTCCAATGCAACCTGCCTGGCTACTCCACTAGATGGCTAATTCACATAAGCCGAGATCTGTAGTAGTAGACAATAATAAGGCAAAGCAGAGTCCAAGAATTAGTGGTTTTAGGAGGAGGTGGTTTCGGCCAGCCCCATAAACCCTGATCAGGGATTTCTGTCCACCCTGCTTAAAGGCCCTCTAAGCTCACCCCAGATAGTAACAATTCTCCCAACTAACCTAAGTTCTAGTCCCTCCTCTAATTTAAACACAAACAACTGTCTAGTAATAGGACACTTCCAAGACAGAGCCACAGTAGCCTACACTGAGTTTCAATTGCTCGAGGCAATATTGAAAAACAAACTGTGTGTGACTGTGAGCCTAATTAGGAACACAGCTGACTGTCCAAGTCATCATTACCAGCAAGAGTGTTGCTTATTGTTTGAATGAATGCCATTCAAAGTACAGTCACCAACTGGATTTAGAACTATGGGGATATTGTCTAAATATATTTGGGGGATGCTGTAGCTCATTTAACTTTCGTAAAAAGAAAGTCTCAGACCCCTCCCTCTAATTGAATGAAGTTCTGTATACGTACCTACAACAACTACATTGGCCCATAGAAGACATTGCTATTATTTGTACGTGAGCTTTGCTAGTTTATCTGTTGGTACATATGATTTACTGTGACAGGTTAGTTTAGCAGAAGTGAAATGTGATATGTTTGCGTATAAATAAATGTCTGAGTGTTTTTTTTTTTCTATTTTCTTTTTTAAGGAGAGGTCTAGGCTTATCTTTTTATATCTGAAATCTAGATGCTTTGCTTGAAAAACACCTTTTGAGTTACGTCAATATAAACCAAAATGTACCAGTTTTATTCGCTTCTAATTGATTTTGACCGCATGGGACTTGTTTACTAAGCTCTGAAATGTCTTATGCTAAAATTTGAACCAAAATGTAATCAGAAAAGGCAAAGTCCGGACTCTTTTCCATATTCTAAATATCGTTGACTCAATAATGACAAGAATGTTTATTTTGGCCCAAATATAGTAACATTGAACCAGATCTAGTCAGATATTGACCAAAGTCCGAGTTCGTGCCCACCATAGAAGTAAAAGTAAGGGAGAATGACGTCAGCCGATCTGGACTGAAGTCATTGATTTGGCTTCGTTGTATGGCAACAGCGGCATCTGCGCGTATTGCAAATATCACGTCATTGCTTTTGCCCCAAGTATTGGCAAAGAAACTACAAGTTTTCAAGTTAGGAGTATAAAACAAAATACTTAAGGCACCATGACTTATTTCTGTTGTGAAAATTACTCCTAATCTTTCGAAAAACGGATAAAATAAGCTATAACTTCTGCAGCAGAATGCACACTGTACGTATGGAGACACATCAATCAACCGGTCTTTTGCCGTACAACGAAAGCGCCCTCACATTTCGTTGCTTCACCGGTTGAACATGCATGGATGCATTGTGTTAGCGTTCTCCCTTACTTTTATTTCTATGGTGCCCACTTCACTAGATTGGTCTTAGCATGCACTTCTGGGATGGATTCAAGCCACTTAGAACTCTAAAGCGAGTTGAATAAACCCACCATTTAAAATTTTTCTCATAATGTAGAATTAAGAGATAATCAGGACAGGCCTACCATACCACATCAAATCAAAAAAACTATAGTTATATTTGAGAAGTTGCAGTAATAAAACGACTTGAAGTAAGTCAAGATTATAATTACAACACGACATTAATGTAAACGACAGTAGTGTAACATACTATGTATAATTAGTTCGCGTTCTAGGCATTTTTTCATAAAAATATACAACAATTGAGTTGTCTAATCATATCTTTATATTTTAACCTTTTGTGCACATTGATATAAACTTTGTTCAGAGATTTTGTTCACTTAACACTTCTTCAGTTTGTTACTCAGATGTTATTGGTAATATCCCAAAAATTATTGGACGTTAGTCTAAAAGAAAATTTCATAGGCAAAATAACATAGATAAGTTTTTCCATTGCCGAAAATTAATTATCTTTTGCTCTCCCTTACCCGATTCCCCCAAGCCAGAAATATTGAAAAAATGTTTTACTCGTTTATCGGGGATGGACCCAACCGTATCTGTCTTCCTCAGGAAAAGGGTGATTTGTGAATGATGGATTTTAATTCCTTTGCGATTTCAATTAAACTTACTTGGTTGAGTGGATGCTACAATGGATCTCCCGTTCGTTCAGCTTTGCTCTTTTACTACTTCTTAGTAAAGCTGAATTTTGTGAGGATGGTGGGCCTACTTACTTGAATAATCGGTCTTCTCCCATTAGTAATTATTTCTGCATATACCTCTTTAATGCTGTTATCAAACTGAAAGCTTAGATTTTGTTTTTAGCAAAGAGGCAAATACCCATCAAAGTCCCTGGCATAATTTATTTACCTGATTTAATACAAGTTGGTAGAAATCCATTGTGCTTGACAGACTGGTTATAGAAGGGTGTATATATATTTGATGACTTAATTGAATGGGAATTTTCTTACCCTCCAATTACTTTTTGGTCGTTATCATGTAAACACAAATTTTTTGCAGTTTGAAGGTGTTTTCAGAGCGGTTAAATGTTTCCTAGAGGGTCGTACATTTTTAAAGAGGCACTTTGCTCCCCAATTTTATGCTATTTTCTATAAATCATTGATAAAACCGATATTGCTCTAAAATTGATTGATAATATATCTGATTGTTCTACTTTGCTTCCTTGCTATATTTTTTGTAGTTGTGTTGCCTATATTTATGTTAATTAATCTGTCAGGGGGACTACTTGTACAAGCTTTTGCTTTTTCAGTCCTCCTCCACCTTCTTGTTGCAATTTTATTGTGTGATTTTTATGATTATTGATGTGGAAAATAAACTGAAACTTAAAATCTCAAGATAAATGGTATGAACAACTTGGATGCAATAATTTTAAGTTGGAATTCAATCTATAACTTACCTCTTAGTCTAAGTTAAGAAAGTAAATTTTCTTGGTTTCGGTATATGATTAATACTAGATACAGAATTTATATTGTAGATCATGATTCTTGTATTTTCTGTTCAAATGAAAGGGAAGCAATAAGTCACATTATGTTTGACTGTGAAAATGTACATCCATTGTGGGAACAGTTTAAGAATTTTTTCTGTACTAGCACTGATAATGTATCTGCATAATGTATGACCAACGTGTCAACAAGTTGTAAATGTGCTACCGATATAGTTTAATTTTTATATTTACAGATCCAAAATGCAAAATGTTACCTTAAATTTTCTTCACTTTAAAATTATGCTAGGAGCCTGTTGAAATCCCTTCGTTACAATGCGTGTGATAATCTTGAACATGACCAGTTCATATGACAATGGTAGCTATGGCTAACTAGTCTGAGGTTTGACTTTACTATTATTTAACCCTTTTGTTCTCACCTTTTTCTTCAATTTATTTTACAACTATATACTTCTCTTCTGAAATGTTTTGTGTTTGAGTGATTGTAATAGCTTGCATTATTGTTTTGTACTTATGACTGATTGAGAAGAAGTTTTAAAAAGTAAATAAGGTATTTGTTTGAATAAGATATAGTTGAATTATATTTTATGAAGAAGCTCAGAAGAGACCGTGGCTCCGTTACATGGTAGTATGATTCTTCTTGACTTTCTCAAGTTTTCTCCTTCATAGCAACTTGTGATTTCTTTAAAGTCTGCAATGAATTCACACGGTAATAAAATTATAGCATCCTAGATTTACATTTGCCTCGCAATTGTTTTATTTAACTTTTACATCATGTTATGCCATTCATCCAGTGATACATGGGCATTGTATTTTCAAACGTATCTTCACAAACTAGCAGAAGTATTTACGGATAAGTTGGCACCACACTTTACAAACAGTAACTTAAACCGTTATGATAAAAGTATCAACGGTTTTACATTATGGCATAATCCTCTGTAGATCGTGCTCATTTTTAAAGCCCCCTTCCCACATTCACAATTTTTGCTACGGTAGAGCACGATTTTTCAATTATTCACAATGGCAGCGACGTCGTACACATGCTCGTGGCCAATCGTGGTCCATCGTAGCACACCTGTAGTGACTTTTGCCGCTACCACTTTCTTTATGTCCGAGCGCTTCATTTCGTTCACATTGGGAAGTCATGCAGTTGTTTATCATACAGAATCGGGCCCTTCCTCTACAAAATCAGAGGATATCACAAACTGTTTTAGGCATATACAGTTTACACAACATGCGTTCCATTTCTATGCTGTATATACAGTGTTTGCACAATGTAGGTGTACAACAATGGCGGCTGGTCGTCGTTTGTCGAGCCAAAAAAGAGATGCGACGTCACATGTAAACAAAGCATCTCATTGGCTTAGAATTTTATCGTTTCGTTCTGTGCTCTTTTTCGCTCTTCAAACAATTCGCACGATAATGGGACGAGTGCTTTGGTGTGACCACTCTGTTGAAATTGTATGGTAACTATTTCCATGCTAAAAACGTTATAGTATCGGATCCGGAATCGTTGCTTGGTGTGACCGGGGCTTTACCCTGATACTGATACCCGCGATCCGATATACCGATCAGTGGCGTCACAAGGGTTGTTTGCAGAGGGGGGCAAGTGATTCGACGCGCGCCCCCAGAGCCAGGGGCCCGGGCTACCTATTTTTTCGGTCAAGTGGCTCCTCGATGAATTAGTGATTTGGGGGCACCACAGATGATGTTGTAATGCAACCTCAGTCCCCCAAGTCTGCGTAAATTGTGCCGTTTTATATGTTAATGCGATTTTATACGCCGTTCTGGGGAGGGATTTAAAGGGAGGGGGTTCCAGCTCCCCTTCGAGACAGTTTTTGTCAATTAAAGTTGGCTTAGATGGCAAAACGGTGCTATTTTGGGGAAATTTTTGGAACTGATGGTAAGTATGAAAAATGTCCATAATCAGTGAATTCTAATTTTTGGTCAGGTGAAATAGGAGGGTATATTGTCTAAGAGAAGGGTATGTTGTCAACAAATCTCGTCAAGCTCTCACCCCCTGCGGCTACTTTACTACCTTCGATCCGGGGCAATTTTCACGCAAAAATAGGCTGAGTGGAGTCCACAGAAACATTCTTGATTTTTCCGTTGCTTCATTGTACATTATAAATAGCAGAAACCGCTATAGGGCCTCCTGGAAGCTTTGGATTACAGTAATTACACACAGAAAGTGGGCACCATCATGATGCTTATTACCTGACATCCAAATGACACTACAGAGTATGACGCCAAGCACTTTACAGCGACCTTATTTTACTAAATGTGAACCAGTATTAGATTCCAGAAAAGGGGAATGAGCGAAAGGGAGAGTACAGGTACAGGATATGTCAACTCCCTAATAGGTATAGCAAAGGGGGGAGGACTAACAAGCGCATTTCAGAACGCGTTTCCGTCATAAATGAACTGCCATGCATTTACCATCTGCAATAAGAGCGCGCGAAACGCACGGTAAAATTGTTTGTAAAAAAGTGTAAAACGGCAAAATAGTACACCATTCTTTCACATCATGCGAAAAACTAGATTATTCAAAGGCCCCTACAGACTGGCAGAGGTTAAAGATGTATCGTTTTTTGAAAATTGTTGAGATCAGAATAATTCCTTTATCATTACTTTGATAATGGTTGTGAGCTGGAGTGCAGACCATGATGAGTGCACTATAAGCACTCCGAAATTTGCATTAAATATAATTTCCACGACTGCATTCAGGCTCTACATAGAGATACTGTCAACTCCCCAACAAATCTATCTGCCAATCAGAAAGTGAGTCTTCCACTTCCAAATTCGTAAACAAATTTCATCGCCTGCTGCTTTGCTTCTCCGGGAATTGTTATCGGAAGGTATTGATAATAAGCACAGCATTGAGTAGAGGCTTGAAGCGCACGGAGCGTGTGAAAATATTGGTAGTTTGCGAAGGATTTGCGAAAATTCTGATAGTTTGGGAACTATTTGTGATAGAAAATGATAAAAATAGATCTATCACTGGGTCGAAAACACACCTCACCCTTACCCCTACAGAAATCTATAGCTTAAATAGCTTTTGGGATCATTTTAAACATTTCCAAATAAAAAAAAATCAGAAGTCAATTGGGATACTCTCCCCCATGCCCCTCGTACCGGCGCCACTGGTTCGATAATCCCATGTGGGAACTCAGCAAGACTCTTATTTAAGACCCAGCTGACGGTGTCATTCTCTTGCGACAAAAAAGCATTTTTGCAGTTATGATTAACATATAGGAGCAAAAAATATACGGCCCAAAACTAGTTCCAGCTTCTAAACCCGAACTAAACTTGAATCCACGACAACATGCTTGGAGTATAAAGACTGAAATACTTGCTTGAATTCCGAAGGCTGAATATGGACAACACCATCATTAATTGTCAACATACAATATTTAGCAAGGAACTCAGACATAGGCCTGCGACAATTATGGACTTAAAGACAGCTAGTGCAGTCAGTGTCTAGTCTACCGGAGACGGACGGGCGCTAAAAGTACACAAGTTTTCATTTTCATTTTCCTCCTCTTTCCATTTTTTCTCCTTCGTTGTTCTTATCTTTTTCTCTATTTTTCTTTTTTTTACCTACCTTCATTCTGCGTCCAGCTGGCCCGTGTAGGGAGGGCGGCTGCCCCTCCCAGCCCCCTTTTTTACACCACTGCAAAAGAAGTGTGTCTTCTCATTGTCATTTTCACAATGCATCACTGATCCTAGTTGATCTAGGTGTTGAGACAATAACTTTGAGAAGAAAGGCAAGCTAACTGTCGCAAACTAGCATAGAATGTTGGATCTTCTTCCTAACAACTCCCTGGTACAACTAAAAGGTACGGCGATTTGCATCAACGAGGATCTAACAACGCAGAAACCCAAATGTTAAGTTTTCATGGACATCCGATGGCACGATATTTGTTGTAGGGGAAGACGGAAACAGGAGGTAAACCGTCAACAAAACTGACTTGGAGAAACTTTAATCGTATTATTTCATCCCTTCACAGTTCAGCTTTAAATTTCGTGTACTATCTTGTACGCCATTTTTGCACTCTAGCCCCCTGGTGTAAGGGTGTAAGGCTAGTGACAAATTGCACTTTATTTTGTAAGCTGATGATATTAATATTTTCTGCTCTCATGACTGATCCTAAGACTTTAATTCATATTGTTAGCAATGAATTATTCAAGGTTCGTACATGGTTCTGTGCAAATAAGTTCTTACTTATGTAAACAAAACTGCATCGATTCTTTTTAGTACTCCTAACAGGTTGCCAGTTCCACCTATTCGTTCATTGATTCCCCTTTAAATCGGCAAAGTTTTTCGGTATTTTTATAGACAGCCTTATATGGAATGATCACATCCAGGCCATCTCTAAAACCATCTCAAAGAGCGTTGGAATTATAGCCCGCTTGCGTCATATCTTCCTCGTAAGATCCTTGTTACACTGTGTAATAGTCTGATTCATCCCCACTTATCCTAAGTTGTGCTCGGCTGCTCTCTGGGGTGGTACCTATTGTTCCAGGATCTATCCCCTCTTAGTCCTTCAGAAGAGAGCTCTTCGCCTTATAGATAATAATCATCCGTCTCACACCACCTGTGATTTGTTTACAAAACTCAGCATTCTCCACGTTTTCGATATTCATCGCCACCAAATTGGTATTTTTATATACTCCTGGTGTAACAATACTCTTCCTAATATCTTCAGATCCATGTTTCACTTTCGACATGAGACACACACGCACCTTACACGTAGCATGAATTCTCTTTCTACTCCCTCATTTAGGCTTACATCTTCCCAACAAACAATTCGTTTCACTGGACCCACTGTTTGGAACTCCCTCCCACTTGACATTCAACTTTGTCACTCTTTGAACTTATTTAAAAAATCTCTCGAACTTTTTCTGATGAGTAAACGTAATTGACTTTTTTCTTTCTTATCTGTTTGTTTGTTATTTGTATTATACTCTTCGTTCCTTTTTGTAAACATTGTCTCTTTGTTGTTGTAAATTTCTGTTACGGAGGGCTCTTTCTACAAGCTCCATGGAGCTTTTCTGAGTTTCCTCCTGAGTATCTTTCCAGTTTGATCTCAGCTGTATTATATTTGACATTGTATAAAATCTAGTGAAAAATGAATCAAATGTTGTCGAAATCGAAAAAAATCGAAATTTAACCAAATGTGGGAGAGGTGAAGTTGTGTTATGTTTCGTACTGCTGTATAAACAATTAGAAGCAGAATCTTGTATCGATTTCTGTAAAGCACCGGGAGCCAATGTAACTCCTTTAGGCTGGGTTCACACAGAAGTATACGGTATACGGTACGGTATTCGCTACGCGCTATTCGCTATACGCTATACGGGCACGGGACTCTCCTGGAGTCGCGATACCGCGGATTATAGGAGTCGCGACTCCGACTCCGTGCTAGGAGTCGCGACTCCGAGTAACTCGAGTAATTCGCCCAAGCCTATCCCCATCCCAGCTCTGTTAACTCATAGCAAAAGTGAAATAATAAAGAAATACTTTAGAAACAATATTTTCTTGAATTAAATCTATTTCCACATTATTTAACTTATTATAAGAATCATTAATTAAGTAATGAATTAAATACGGCTTAACTATACACAACAACATGGAACTGCGGGTTAGTTGAGCCATTTTGACCTTGTGTCTTCGAGCATTTCAAGATCAAAAAAGAAAGAAAGAAAAATGCAGAGCCCACTCATAGAATGTGCATATTGTTCTTTCAATTAAAAAGGGGGGAGGGGCATTTGACATTGGATAACTTAAATATGACGGCATGTGCTATGAAATTCCAATAAAATGAGTAATTTACCTTATTTTAGCCAAAGCACAATTCAAAAACTGTCACGGGTCAGAGTAAACACGAGGACAAGTGTGGGAGAAGGATGGTATACGCTGCACGAAAATCGAACAAGCACGATTCCCACTATACTATACTATACGCGGCTATACGGCATTTCGAATAGTGCCCTCTTATGTGACCCGGTGTGAGGAAATCCTATTGTTCGATTCAAGCTATTCGCGTGCCCTCGAAAACGTGCGCCGTATACCCGAATAGTATACCCCTATGTGAACCCAGCCTTAGCAAACAGTTTGCCTGGGAATAGCCTACTCTTATTAGCAAATCGTCTGTCTAACGAATAATATATTGCACTGAGGGTGGAATTTCTGACCTTTTCAAAGCTATATGAGCTACGGCAGTACTTATTTTGCAACTTGGTTGGGGATTGGGCTACTTTCTTTCTATATGAAATCAAACTGTAAAAAAGGATACAACAAAACTCTACCCCTCAGAAAATTCGTTAATCCGTAGCGTATAATCTGCCTTCCTTGAAAACATTCAATCGTCGGGCGACTGACCGTTTTCAGGGATTTACTTTTATCGTGCCGCAGTGGCTCCCCGACATAAGTAAAAAGTCTCCACGAACTATTGACTAGATCAGCTTAACGTTTATCTTCATTTTAAAGACAATGAAAATACTAAAAATGTATTTTTGACAACGAATTCCCATTTTCGCTCAAAGGGTCGGGATGGGGGTAGACCTACTTGACAGGGAACTCTGAACCTCTGGAATGACAAGTATCCCGGTTTGTCTTCAAAACAAGCTCCTTTAACTAAATTGGTGTCATTGGCTAGTACCCGAATATTTCAGGAGCTATGGACCCAGAAAGGGCGCCTGTTTCTTTATCTACGTCTCATCTGCCTAAATATGAATCCCATAAAAGCAGATGCAGCTGAAGCACGGCTATAGACCCTTTTCCAAATAGCAATTACAAAGGATTGTGGGATAGAATTTTGTACACGTCCTTTTTTTGGCCATAGTAAAATGCCATTAACATTAACAACGCGTACCAAAAACTCTATCCCACAATCCTTTGCAATTGCTATTTGGAAGAAGGTCTATGGGGATGCTGCAGTCCAGTCTGAGCTTCCGAAGTTTCATCTTTACTGCACTTCGTGCCAACAGCATTTATTTATGTATAATGCAAAAAACTGTGCCAAATCTTGTATGATTGCTACCAATAAACCTAACACTAACTCATCTCTCTACCATCAGGGCAGGTATTTTATTAACTAGACCCCACTTGAGATAAATCATACATTGGTCAAGGATGCTATTACCATCGGCGATATTTTGGCACGAAAATTTAGGCGATTACAAGTTCCGTGTTCATGAAGTTCTAGGCCATGAGACCTAAGGTCTATGACAAAAGCACCCCTACACTTCTCATTTGACAAGTGTAAAAAGGACGAAAGCTACAATTCTCAACCCCCTCCCTCACACGCACAGACAAACACAACGTAGCTCTGTGAATCACCCTTTAAATTTAAAAGGAATTCGAAATACATTGCTACAGCATACCAGCCGGTAGTTCGTGCTACAGGCAAACATGGAAAGCTTAATAATATAGTCCGATTACTTTTAATGGTAATGACGTAGAGTTTTTATTCCAGTAGTTTCCATAAATATTTAGAGCGATGACTTCAAAAAAGTGGATTGTACATACAAACAGTTGGTAGTTTCAGAAGGTGTTGGCGAACCACCTTGATAGCATTGATAACACTTACGTACTTCAGTCTATAAGTCTATATATAAATTAAAAGTACCTGCTTTTCTTTTTATATTTTTTTCAGGTTTACAAAAATTTGGTTTACTACTCTTTCAACATAATTAGTAATTACATCACAAGAACTAAAAAATCGTCATGCAAATTCCCTGGATTTTTGTGTATCATAAGAGAATAGATTCTTTACATCATAAAAACATAAATTACAATACAAAAAACTTTCGTCCGTCACTTTAATCTTTTTCCGGGCTACCAAAAGTTGACTCATCATGTGGTCAAGTGACATCCGAGTAAATCTGGCTTTTAATGAAGGAAATCGAATCTAGTAAAACAGCTCTTACTCCTCATGTACAGTACGTGTTAATTCATTGCATGTTAGTACATGCAACATACACAGAGTACGGTGGTGTTGCTTAGTATTGTTTCTCATTCAAACTTAGTTAAACCTAAACTTCAAAGAACCTCAGTCATCACCCCATCCCCCCCCCACATCACCCCATCCCCCCCCACATACCCCCATTTAAATCAGAGTCCTTAACTCAACAGTGACCCTAATCGTTACACATCTGTGCTAAAAGGAGGTCTGAACTAGAAACTATACGGGTAGGGGAAGACATTTCAAACAACATTAATCTTACCCTGATAATTAAATGGGAAAACTGACATTTACATTCCTTCTGCTCAGGAATAGGGGAGGGGGCATACCACTTCCCAGAGCCCTGCCTCATATGCAGTAAATTAATTACCCTTTTGTACAACATGTCCCACAAGATCATGTTTAATTTCTAGTAGCGCTTCTTGAAACATTTCAAGCAAACTCAAAGACTAGGGGTTGGTGTGTTCCCAAAGTCTGATGATGACCTTGACCCCCACACCCACCCCACCCCCACGGTCTTCACAGCTATGACTTCAGTACTTACAATGGATCAATGGAAAGAGAACCTCAATGCATGCACGACCTTTGCCACTCTGACCCTGAGCTTCTGGTTATAGGTAAAATCAAGAGCCAGCACTGTAGTTAAATTTTTTAAATTGAAAATTACCCTGTTACTCTTTTGCAATTTCCCCCTATGCCCCTATACAGTAGGCTTAGTGGAGCTCAATATGTTTCCACTCCAATCTTAATCTGCAATTTCACTTATTATGTACAACCTACAAAAAGATTTCTTCATGATATAGACTTGTAAATATTTGAAATGTTTAATATAGAAATGCAGTTTTGTTCACAAATTATCTAATGTGCACCTACTATCACTCATGATTTACAGGCTCACTATAGGCTTGGGCAGGGTTACCACACTCTGGGCTGGGTTACTACACTCTGCTTAAAGCCGCGGTCACACTACAACGAATTCGGATCGGATTCCAATCCGATTTTTGTGAGTTTTTATTAAAATCTTCTCCATCTCTGTTCAGAAAGAGCCTAAAATTTGCCAACCAGTGTAAATATATGATTTGCATCAGAGGTCTATGAAAATGAAATGTTAACTGATTTTTTCGTGACGTCACACCGACAAACAGCTTTTATCGGACATGTGTAGTCCGATAAAAGCTGTCTGTCGATGTGACGTCACGAAATAATTCGTATAAATTTAATTTTCGTAGTCCTGCAATAAAACCATATAATTACACAGGTTGGCAAATTTCGGGTTCTTTCCGACCCGAAATGGAGAAGATTTTAATAAAAACTCACAAAAATCAGATCGGAATTCATTGTAGTGTGACTGCAGCTTAAGAGTGAACTCCAAAGGAAGTGGGTATTCCACTGCTAAAATATTGGTGTCATCCCAACCAATCTAACACATAAATCACTGCTTTACAGGCTTTCATATGGAACCATGAAAAAAACAAAGGATTAATATAGAATAAAAACTTCATAAAACAGGAGAAAAGTGGGGTTTTGTCCATCAAAATGACAGGTTTCAGGTTGCAGGTTTCATTCCATGTCACTCAGCAATCCTGACAGCATCATAATAACTCTTGTGGATAAGTTTCAATAATTTTACTTTGTCACTTAACATCTTTCTTCTTAGTCTAAAAGTAAGGTGAACAAGGAAAAAGTATGACAAACAAGGATTTTCAAGACAAAAGTAGAAGTTGGAGGTGAGTTCAAAAGTAAAAGAAAGTAGGATAATTAGCAATCACTTGAAAGCCTATGTTTGGCTTACCCTTTCAACAGGTATCATTAGTACATTTTTAAACCCAAGCCACTCTTCTTAAAAGATATAAAATTGATGTACATAAATAAAGTCAAGAAATATTATTACCAGAATTTTAATTACATAATACACCAACACAAAGCTAAAATACCACTACAATTATTATTTAGTTCTTGATAATGCCTTCCTTGCTAATAAAATAACAAACTTAAATATTTAATACATTCTCAAGATGTCTCATCTAAGGTGTTTACCTTTCTCTCTCTCTATCTTTGAATCAGATGGTGTCACATAACCTCAATACAATCCCAGTCAGGGGCCCAGAAATTTCCAGGGGGAGCTACTCCAACAGAAGGTATAAGACAGGATGAAAGCTCTACCATGGCTAAGGCAAAGAGGTTGATATTCCAAACCGACTTTATTTCAGGAAACAGCATTCTATTAAAATACAAATTTGTCACTACAGTTAATACATAGAACAGAAATTTCAGTTGAGAAGATTAACCATAGCCCTATAGCCATTAGTATGTACCCACGACAGAGTGTTTATCTGACACCATTGATGGAGCACCAGTGTGGTAAAATTATGTTTCCAAGCCAGGCTCGGGAGGGGGGGGGCAGCTTACCCACTGCCTCCCCCTTGTATATACCACTGTACAGTGCCCTTGCAACTCACGTCTCTCATAATAGTAATAACAGGAATTAACCAAGAACACCAAAAATGGCATATCCATCAAAATCTACCGCCACCGCATTCTTCAGTATCTCATGGTAAAGGACAATATGATTCACACACAAAGAACAAAGTTCTTTCTTTTCATTTGACAATTTGTGTCCTGAAACTGGAAGATGTAGGGAAACTTTTTCAATATCTTGTATCTTGTATCTTAGGAGACCAAACAGTGAACTGAATATACAAGAAAAGTTTTGAATCAAATATAATATGAAGAGCACAGTTTAAGACTAAGAAAAAAATCTCTGTATGAGATTATGTAGCACACCCCAAAAATGTCAACTTCACTTTTTCTGTTAAGAGTCAGTAAAAGTGTTAATATCATGAGGCTTAACTTCTCTATGCACAACGAGTAAGGTAGAGCACCACTGCTGGATTCACTTTCTTGTTTAGAGAAAGTGGGAGTGTTAACATTATACTAGTTAACTTCCCCATAAGGTAAGACAGGGCTTCACTTTTTTGTTTAAAGTCAGTGAGAGTGTTAATAATGAGTACATTAATTTATATGCTTTCACGCTTACACAAGATTCAAATTATAACTAGTGCAACAATGGTGCAGAAGTTCACAGCTGTCCAATTTCAATCTAAGCAGACATTTGTTGTAGGAAGATAATATCTTTAGTGGCACTTTGGTATTCAATGAACTCCAAGCAAATCTGAACCCAGTAACAGCAGGGCTCAATTTTGAGGCCTTACCAAAAGCCAGCATGCTTAATGTTTATGTTCAAGTTATCATGAAGGTTCCTTTTGCTGATGGACCCGGAGCAACTTTTGGAAATTTGGAAAATTTAATTATCATCAAATTTTTTAACACTAAATATTATGTACATCAGTGAATCTTTGAAATGTGACTTCTGCACCATTGTTGCTGTAGTTTAAATTTGAATCTTGTGAAAGCACAAAAGCATGTCAATTAATCTACTTATTATTAACACTCTCACTGACTTAAAACAAAAAAGTGAAGCTAATGGAGCCCTGTCTTACCTTATAGGGAAGTTAACTAGTATAATATTAACACTCTCACTTAATGTTTATGTTCAAGTTATCGTGAAGGTTCCTTTTGCTGATGGACCCTGAGCGACCTTCGGAAATTTGGAAACTTTAATTATCAAAATATTTGCCACCAAATATTATATGTACATCTTTGAATCTTTGAAATGAGAGTCTGAATGGCCCCAATGACCACCACAGTACTTCCATAAGTTTTGGCACAAAAAGTTGAATGC
Organism: Holothuria leucospilota; assembly: GCA_029531755.1. Taxonomy (NCBI): domain Eukaryota; kingdom Metazoa; phylum Echinodermata; class Holothuroidea; order Aspidochirotida; family Holothuriidae; genus Holothuria; species Holothuria leucospilota. The sequence goes on from CM055976.1 coordinate 35,731,741, forward strand.
ATCGATATCATTTCATATACAGTCTCCAACAATGTTTGCACATTTGACCTCAAACTGACCTCCAACATTTCTGGCTACATCTTCCATGTTTCACATAAAACAAACAACTGCAAATTTTTCCTCCAATGACCCGTGATAACCCTCAAGATGGCCTTTAGATTTTCTGAGAAATGGTAATTACATCGAACAGGTTTCAGTGCAATCCTTATTTAGGTTATGAGGCTATTAGAAATGAATAATTTGACCTCAAGTGAACCCTGATGACTTCCACGTGACCTCCACATTATTTGGTACCAATTGGTGATTACACACACCAAGTTTAGATTCCATCCGACTTACAGTTACAAAGAAATTCCACATCAAAGATTCCCCCGCCCCCTTTGCCGTCTAATAATTTTAAATGACCTTGTATACAAAATCTGTGTACACCCTCTGAGAAACACTACTTGAGGAATATTATGACCAAATTTCAAAAACATAACATGCTTGGTGAGAAAGAAAATGTGTGAGATTTTCACAAAATAGCCTGTACTGACCCTTACATGGCCTTTGACCTCCACTTCCTGTTTATCAAAAGTCACCCCACACCCACTGATTACTGCATCCAAGTTTCATCTAAATCCAACAGAAATGAATGTTTTGAGTGTTCCCTTCAACAATTGTTGACAGACATGATAAAATGGTGATAGAGTGACGGTGGTTGATTGCAATAGCTATAAAGCTGGTTTGAGCTAAAAACGTCTTTGTAGTGACAAATATTTCAACAGTAACATTCTCTCTTTCTCTCCAGTTGCATTTTAAAAGCAGATGCAGTCAGCCCAAGCTTCACTCACATGACAGGGGGCATGAGGGGGGAGGAGGAGGTTGGAGGCATTTGACAGGGGAGAAGTCTCCAGTTCCCCTGTACCCCTGTGTAGTTACACCTCTGAGCATCTTCAAAGATACCTATGAAGAAACTGAGAGAGGATTTGATAGGTTGAACTGAAGTTTCAATCTAAAGTTGGGGTGACTGCACATGGACTTTAATATATGAGGTAATAATTCTTGTTTACAACTTTATTTCATCTTGTGAGCTCCTCTTTGTCCATCATATCTTCATCTTGAGCTGAATTCTCCTCTTCTTGAGCCCAGATTTCACCCTCTTGATCCTCCCCAGCAGGTGGAGTGACTCTGTTCTGATTGGCCCAAAGTTCTGCATAGTAGCCATCTTTTTTACTGAGTAAAGAATGATGTGTTCCCCTGTCGACAATGCGTCCATGTTTGAGGACCAAAATTTCATCAGCGTCTAATATGGTAGACAATCTGTGGGCAATGAACAGTGACGTCCTTCCCTTTGTAATCTGCTGCATTGAGTTAAGAATATTCTGCAAAGAGAATGAAACAGTTATGTGGTATAAAGCCTTTTGTAAAGAGCTGGCAGGTAAACTCATGACACTCTAAGACACTTGTTTGCAAGCTGCATTATCAAGTTATTTAAATCCATGCCAACATTTGTTTCTAATATCTTGAGTGACATTCTGGTTTGAATTATTCCATGAACCCCATGCCAACATGGAGGGCTGTAATAGTAAGGCTCAATTTTCATGCCTTTCTAAAAGCCAGCATACTTTATATTTTATATGAACAAGTAATAATGAACAAAGGCACTATGGTTCCTATTGCGGAGTGACACCTGCATGAACCTTGCCATTTGAAAACTTTAAATGGTCATTATCATTCAAATTTCTGGCACCCAACGTCATGTACTTCTATAAATCTTTGGAACAGGACTTTGAATGACCCCTGATGGCCTCCACAATATTTCCCCAAAATTTGTCACCAAATGTGGATTAAATCTACTACATTTCATGTATACATATCCAACAATCTTGAATAAATGACCAAATGACCTCAAATGACTCTTCATGACCTCAAACTGACCTCCAGACTTTCAGGCACTAAATGTTGACTACAATTTCCAAGCGTCATATAAATCAAACACTGAAGTGCAAATTAGACCGAAATGACCCCTCATGACCTGAAATGGCCTTCACTGTCTTTGAACCAAATGGTGATAACATCTAACCAAGTTTGGGTGCAATCCTAAATAAATTACAAATTAACTAGAACTCACTGATTTTGATCTTAAATGACCCCTGATGACCTCCAAATGCTCTTCACATTTTTGGTACCAAATATTGATTAAAACAAAGTTTAAATAACAGTTACATTGCAAAATCAAATCAAAGATTTCCCACCTTTTGACTTCAAATGACCTTAAATGACCTTTAATCAATAATCTGTGTACATTCTAATAGGAGCACTTCTTGTGGAACATAAGGTCCAACTTTCAAGAACATAAGGTGCTGCATAGGGGAGGAGATATGTTTTTAGGACTTTCACATAAAGGCCTGTATTGACCACTAAATGACCTTTGACCCTGACTTCATGTGGATCAAAATCCCCCCACACCCATCAAACAAGTTTCATATAAATCTGTCCATGAATACCTGTTTGAGAGCATTTCTGCAAATGTGAACACACTACTGACGAATAGAGTAACAGATCACAATAGCTCAAACAGCTCTTCAAGCAGTTTTGAACTCAAACCAACCTGTTCTGTTATAGAATCTAATGATGATGTTGCTTCATCATACAAGATGATGGGAGGATTCTTTAGAATAGTCCTGGCGATGGCTACTCTTTGTTTTTCTCCACCTTCAAAGAAAAGAAAGGAAAATTTACACAAACCTAAATGATCATGGTAAAATTTGAAGGTCAAAGATGAGAAGGAACTTCATGTTAAACCTGAAAAAGAATGGTTACTGTCTTATGAGAGACAATAATCAGTGCATCTATTTGGTAATGCACATTTATTCTGGCTTATGTGATGATTAAAGAAATCATGAAAACTTTCAACACAATTCAAATAAAGAGGCAAACTTGCTGAACATGCAAGTACAAATTTATGTTGATATTAAGTTTCGAGATAAACAACAATGCAGTGTATTAATACTTTCAGTGCCCTGTATTTGGAAACCCAGATACAATGTGATGTTTTACATTGCAGAAACAGAAAGAAACTGTTGTGAAATGCTTCCATTCTTACACAAACACAGGGGATGGGTGTATTCCCCCCAAATACCTGAACTGGGGATCAAAGAGCTCCAACACTTATCCCCTGTTTACATATGTAACCCTAACTTGCCCATGGTTAATCCTAGAACATAGCAAAGTAGAAAAGAGCCCTCTAAATTACCCTTTGGTTTCTTACCACATCAACAGAGGCATCGCAATGCAGTATTCTGAACTGTTTTCTTACTGCTTTTGGAAGTACTTCAAACTCATGAAAAAAGCCCTGTGTGGGTACTGGCATGTAATGACACTACACTTGTACTCATACTCATGCAACTATTTTACACTTCAAACCACCAACCCTCTCCAAACCACACACTTTGAATTCAGTCATTTAACAAACCTGACTAACTAGGAAAACAAAACACACAGAATTGATTTATTGAAAAATATCAATACAGCAGTTGACAACAAGAGCTCCTTCACATTGCCCCACCTACGTAATGCAATTATTAAGTTTCTATTCAACTTTTTAACTGCCTCTTCAGTTACCTTCCTAGCAGGTGTCAAATATTTATGCCACTTTTGACATACATACTCTAACACCTGCAAACAAAGACAGAGACCATCCAGTTTCATTATACTCATAAGCCTACCTTGAAGTTATCTCTCTCCACTGTTGATTAGTTTCAATTATGAATAGTTACATTGCAAGACAAGCTCAAACTGTAATGTTGTTTTGTTACAACCTTCTCACTTTTATACAGTAAGTCAATAGGATTTCTTCACTGGGCGAGTTATAAGTGAGAGAAATCACACACTAAATGCTTCATTGACTTTGGATGTGTGAATTGTATGGTAATCACTCTTGCTTACCATACAATTTTGTTGAATATTCTCATATATGTTCTTTATGGGTAACTGTGAAATTGCTTAAAATAGCAGTACTACCCTACAAATATTGCTAGGCCTAAATGTCTTAAAAATGTAACATTTTCTTATGACTTACTGTAAGTCATAACATTTTATCTCCCATAAATCAAAGGACACATTGTGGTTATACACCCTAGCTTATGGGTTTGAACACAGCACACTCATTCCAAAAATAATTACTGGTACTGAATTGGTATCAACATATATTGAAATACTAAAATATCGAATGACAGTAACATCGTTTATTGGAAATATCAGGGCAGCACTGGAGATGAGTAACAGACATGGCCATAGGGGACTGTTTTTCTCAGGGAGGGCGGTGAGTTTTGCCCAACTCCAGACCTAATTTAACTGCCCAATTTTCCGCCCGACTGAGACAAAATATCTGCCCGATTTAGTCAGGTTTCTGACATTTGGGGGCGGCCACCCCCCAGCACCTCTGGTCTGTACGGCCATGGTAACAGAGAAAGACCAAACAAGATCAGGTTGAAGTAGTTTGGAAAAAAAGCCAACGCAGCATCAAAGGAAAGAAAAATGGAATGAAAGCATCCCAGCCATGTGTGCCTCTTGGCAAAGAGAGTGTTAAGGTTAAAGGATACAGCACTACTCCTATCCATCAGTTATTACCTGATAATTTCAGTCCCCTTTCTCCAACTTCTGTATCGTACCCATCTGGCATTCCAATGACAGACTTGTGTACATCAGCTATCCTAGCCGCTTCATATACTTCCTCTGACGTTGCATCCATTTTACCGTATTGCAGATTGTAGTAAATAGTATTGTGAAACAAAACACAGTCCTTAAAAGATGAAAACATAATTACTGTACAATCACCATGAGAACAACAAGTTACCAGAACCCACATGTTTCTTCATTGCTCAGTTTACTCTGGAATACCATAGTTTGCCTATTTTAATTTGAAGTAATGACATCCACTTAATTTTTAAAAAATTTAACGACTTCCTTTTTTTGCATTTTATTTGTTCTTGATGCTTAATTCTTTTTTACTTTGTTGATCTTGGATATTTTGATGTTTAACCTTGGTTGTTCTCTTTCATTGCATTCATTTGTCTTTCTTTAATTTTATGACTTTGATCATTTCTTTGTATCTTTATAGCTTTATACATCTTGTGCATGCCTCATAGCCAAGGGTCATAAAATTTTGGCCCTGGTGCAGTTTTATAACATGGTGCATTTTCGACTCTCATGTTACAGATGTAACAAAATATTGCATTGCGTAAATAGGCCATAACAAAAAGTTTAACATTTCAATTCCTCTCAGGTTCCGTAAACTTCATCATGGTTGACAGTACTATAGAAAAATCACAAAATAATCCAAAATATCCATTTGTTATGCAAATGAGCTACATTATCAAGGATAATACACTTATGTTTCTTATGTTACCAATATATTTTACTGCAGACACAATTTCAGTTTTTAAATGGAACTGAAGTCTTCTCAATTAAGAATATTTGTAGACTGCAGATATTGTATATGCTACAACCCTGTTTTGGTTTTTTCATTCATATATTTTACAAGAAACAGATCCTTAAACATGTAGAAATAAAACTTACCTGAGGTACAACCCCTATAGACTTGCGTAAACTATCCAGACTAATGTCTCGTAAATCTTGACCATTTACAAGAATTCTCCCTTCAGATGGGTCCCCCCCCCCCACCCCCCCCCCCCCCCACCCCCCCCCCCCCCCACCCCCCCCCCCCCCCACCCCCCCCCCCCCCCACCCCCCCCCCCCCCCACCCCCCCCCACCCCCACCCCCCCCCCCCCCCACCCCCCCCCCCCCCCACCCCCCCCCCCCCCCACCCCCCCCACCCCCCCCCCACCCCCCCCCCCACCCCCCACCCCCCCCCACCCGCCCCCCCCCCCCCCCCCCCCCCCCCCCCCCCCCCCCCCCCCCCACCCCCCCCCCCCCCCACCCCCCCCCCCCCCCACCCCCCCCCCCCCCCACCCCCCCCCCCCCCCACCCCCCCCCCCCCACACCACCCCCCCCCCCCACCCCCCCCCCCCCCCCCCCCCCCCCACCCCCACCCCCCCCCCCCCCCACCCCCCCCACCTCCCCCACCCCCCCCCCCCCCCCCACCCCCACACCCCCACCCCACCACCCACCCCCCCCCCCCCCCCACCCCCCCCCCCCTCCACCCCCCCCCACTTTTCCCAAAGGCTTTTAATTGATTGGCCGGAAAAGGGTTTTTGGTCGGGGTTTTTTTTGGGGGTTAAATTTTTAATTTTTTTTTTAAATCCCTTTTAATTGGGGGAAAAATTTTCCCCTGTTTGTATGCCCTTTTGTTTTTAGAAGTTAATCTTTTTGGGGGTTAAATGGGTTTTTTAAAAAGAAAAAAATTCCTTTAAAATTTTAAACTTGTCAAGGAAAAAATCCGTAATTTTTTAAAAAAATTTTTTTAAAAGGGGGGGGGAAAAGGGGAATCAACAAAACCTTTAAAGGGTTTTGTTTAAAAAAATTGTCTTTTTCCCCCTGGTTTTTAAGGTCTTTTTTATTTTAATTTTACCCAAGTTTTTTTAAAAGGTTTTTATTTTTAAAAAAAAAATCCAAAACCCCCCGAATTTTCCCCAAAAAAAAATTTCCCAAGGGGGACTCTAAAATCCTTCGGACCTTTCGAAACCCAAAAAAATCCCCTTTTCCAAAAACGGTTGGGTTTTCCAACAAATTTTAAAAGGCTTTCCAAAAGCAAAAAATTTTGGGGTTTTTATTTTTAAATTGGGAAATTTCCGATATTATCCGTTTAAAAATTTAAAGGGAAAAAAATAGGAAATTTGTGGAATTTTTGGAAAATTTACAAAATTAATGGGGGTTAATTTTAAAGTTTTTTTCCCCCAAAAACCCTTTTTTAAAATTTTTGAATTTCAGGGCCAAAATTTTAAAAAGGGTTTTTTTTTTTTAAAATTTTTAATCAAAGGGGAAAAAATTTTGGGGTTTAAAAAAAAAAAAAACAAAGTTTGAAGGTTTTTTTTTAACTTTTACCTAAATAAAACTGAAAAAAAGTTTAAAAATAAAAAAGGGGAAAAACTTTAAAAATTACAAAAAGTGAAGGGGGGAAGGTCCCCCCCCTTTTTTTTACCCCAAGTTTTTACTAAAAAATTCGTCTTTTTGGTTTTTTTTTTCTCTCAAACCCCCTTTCCCTTTTTTTAAATTTTTTTGGGGGAAATGCTTTTTTTGGGATTTTCATTGAAAATTTAAAAACCCCCGCTTTTTCCCGGGCGGGGGTGATTTTAAAAACTTTTTATTTTTTTTTAACCCCCCCAAACTCTTGGTTTTAAAAAATTTTTTTTTTCCCCTTCCCAAAAATTTTCAAGGGGGCCTTTTGGGGGTTTTTAAAAAAAAATTTTTAAATTTTTTTTTAAAAAATTTTTTGAAATTTTTTTTGGTTTTTCCCAAAATTTAAAAAAAGGGAACCCTTGGGGTTTTGCCCAAACCTTGGGAAAAAACCCGGGCAAAAACCCGAAATTTTTTTGGTTCCCGGGCCCCTTAAAAAAAATTTTTAATTTAAAACTTTTTTCTTTTTCTGTTCTTGAGTATTTTGGGAACTTTTCCTTTGGATTTTTAAAAAAAAATTTTTTTTTGGGGGGAAAAAAAATTTTTTTTAAATTTTTCCCTTAAAACCCATCAAAAACTTATTTTGGGGGAAAATTTTTTTAATTAACCGTGGGTTTGGAAAAAAAAAAAAAAATAAAAATGAAAACCAAATTTTTTTTCAATTTAAAGGGGTGGGGGCCACTTTTGTTTTTTCAAATTTTTTAAAGGGTTTAAATTCTAAAATTTTTTTGTTTTATAATACTTTAAAAAACCTTTTTTTTCCCTTTAAAAGGGGTTTCCCTTCCTTTAAATTCGGTTTTTAAAATTTAACCCAAACCTTTTTGGTTCAATTTTTTTTGGGTTGATTTTTTTAATGCCCTCCCCCTTTTTTTTTCCCCCCAAGGGTTTTAAAATTTTGTGCATTTTTTTGGGCCCCCCTTTTTTAAAATTGTTAAAAGGGGGGGCCCCAAAGGTTTTTCCCACCAAACTGGGGTTTTTCCCAAAAATACAATAAAAAATTATTAAAAGGGGTAGGTTTTAATTTTGGGACATTTCCCCTTTCTTGATTCCAAAACCCCAAGCCTTCTAAATCATTTATTTGGTTTTTTTTACCTTGGGAAATTTCATTCCCAAAAAAAATTTTTTTTACCTTTAAAACAAGAAAATTTTTCGGGTTCGTGTTTGGGGGGGTTAGGGGGTTTGGTTTTATTGGTGGGTTTTGTTGGTTTTTTATGGTTTTACCGGTTAAAGGGGAATTTAAAAAATTGGATTAACCCCCCCTTTTCCCTATTGTATAAAAAAATGGTTTTGGGGAGAACCCTTTTTTTAAGGGGGGGTTCCATTCCCGGGGTCAAAAACAAAACCTTTTTAATCGCTTACAGTGGGTGACCACCATTTTTTTTTTTATAAAATTTTTCCCCTTTTTGGGGTCCCTAGTTTTTGGTAAGGGGGTTTTTCCCGGGGACCTATTAAATTTTAAAACCTTAATGGTTTTTTAAAACCCCATCTTTAGGCCCAACCGAAATTTTATTTGGTTTGTTTTTCATGTTAAAAACCCTTTGTTTTTTAAAAAATTTTTGGGGAAATTAATTTTCAAAAAAGGGGAAAAAAGGGGGGTTTTTAAAATTTGGGAAAAGGGCCTTTTTATTTGTAAAAAAGGGTTTTTTCCCAAGAAAAATTTTAAAAAGGGTGGGGTTAAACATTTAAAAAAAAAAGGGGAAAAAAAATTTTCCAAACCGAATTTCTAAAAAAAGGGCCTTTAAATTTTCTTTAAAAAAAACCTTATTTTTTAAAAATTCAAAAAGGTTTTTTTTGATCCAAATTAAACCCCCAAAAAAAAATTTTTCCAAATCTGAAAATATGGAAATTCAAATATTTTTTTGGGGAAGCAGTTAAAAACCCATTTTTTAACCCCAAACACCACATTAAAACAAATTTTTTGGGGGACCAAGATAAAAAAGGAACTTTTCAAATTAATTTCGGTCCTTTTAGGAAAAACCAGTTTTTGGGGAGGGAAAGGAAGGCCCGAGGGCAAACCGAAATTGTCCCTTTTTAAATGGAGTGGTTTGGATTGCCTGTTGAGAAAAACCCAAATTTTTTTTGGAAATCAAAAGGATCTGGGCAAGATTAAAAGAAACTTTTCCCAAAGATTCCCAAGATTGTTATTGGGGTCACCAGGGTCAAAAGCAAAATTCCCAAGATTGTGTTCCATGGGTTCCACCAGAGGTCAAAAGCAAATATTCCCAAGAATTCCCAGATTGTAATCTGGCGTCCACTGGGTCAAAAATCAACATGTCCCAAGAATTCCCAAGAATCCTCATCTGGTTATCAGAGCCAAAAGCAAATCAAATTTCCCAAGAATTTCCCAAGTTTGTTATATGGGGTCACCAGAGGTCAAAAAGGCAAATATCCCAAGTCATGATATGGGGGTCACCATGGTTCAAAAAGTGAAAATTTCCCAAGCATTCCAAGATAAGTCTCAGGAGTCACCAGAGGTCAAACAGCAAAATATCCAAGTATTCTTAGAATCGTATCTAGGGTCACCAGAGGTCAAAAGCAAAATTTTCCAAGAATTTTCCAAGATCCAAGATCCTTGGAGTTGAACCCTTTCAAGACACTTCAGATTTTTCTTTTTGTTTATTTTGGTGGGTTAACGAAAGGTCATGTGAGGTCAGCAGAGGTCAAGATTTGTTTAAAAACTAAAATGATGTAGATCAAGAAGATTAATTTGAGGGATAAACCTCAGTGCAACAAAGCAATCCCTCCCCATTCTGCAAGGAATCACTAAGCCTTTGGGCTTTCATGGTTGTAAAGGAAGATCATGCGAACTCAGCTTTCTGGTCCTTGTAGATGAGTATAATAAGGATTTGAGATAACAAAGCCAAGCTGACCTAATTATTTTGGATTTAGCAAGTCTTTTGGACACAGTTCCCCACCAGCAACTCTGAACAAACTTAAGCTGTTGGAATCTGAAATAACATCTTATATTTTGGATTGAGAAAGTTCCTAACCAACCATTTACCAGGGGTGTTTAATTGATTGGATTCTCAAATAATCCCCAGTCATCTCTGGTGTCCCTCAAGGCCACTCTCTTGGGACTGCCTTTAATACTCTCCTTAGTCGATATTAATGACTTGCCAGGTAAATTTCAATCAAGCGTCAGGTTTATTTGCGATGGACTGTATCCTGTCACCATGAAATCAAGAACCAGGGGTCAAAATTGTAATTTTTGTGCTGCTGTCCCGGACAGCGCTTTTTTCCAAATTCTGTTCGCGTAGTACATTACCTCGGCATAAACGTACAGTTCGTGTGCACACGTGCAAATTGCAAAGATGGCGAATGCTGTCCACTGTATTTGAGTGTATGACTCACACGTGACCGAACGTGGGGAGAGTGTATTTTTCGCCTGCATCGGGATTAGCCAGTGGGAATAATCCTGAATTTTCTTTTGTTCTCATATTTTTCAGCACAGATTTATCACCTAAAATCTTGCATTGTCACGCCCTAGACTTAGCTTGCGGTGTCCCCAGCCTACTGTAGGATGAAATACAGTACACTCAAAAAATTGATGCAGATGGCACAAGCAAGCAAAGACAGTGGATTTGAGTGAGAGCAAAAAAGTTCCACCGTAAAGGAATATTTTTGCTTGATTCATCCTTTGCTTGCGGTTTATTGCTATAGCAAAAGCAATGAGTGGGGTTCTCCCAACATATGGAGTGCCATGAACTGATGTTAATTTTTCTCGCAGCAAAGTTATTGAAATTGTTCTAGTTTGTTCCTTTCGCCCTAACCTTGTTTCAAGTATCATTCCACCCAGTAGTCAATGGGAAGATCTTGCTAGGAGAAGTAAACACTTAGGACCCATTACCTTTGGTTGCGAGATGTCAGCGTCCAGAATTGCTTTTAGGTCTTTTCAGGTTTCGGTGCTTAGTTGCTAGCTGGAGGGAATATTAATACAAAAACCCCCACAAAACTATAAGTGGAGGAATATTCAATGAATAGTAAGAGGTCATTGAACAACACCACGCAAGACAGGGTGATGCAAGATTACCTTCACCATTGCATGAGGGCAATAATGAATACTTGATACTAAAAGTTTTTTCTGCGTTGTAGTAAGGCTTCAGTATGTGCGTTTACACAGTCTGTAGCCATGGCAGCATGCTAGTACCTCGCAGCCATGCAGCATAGTGGAATACATGTGCAAAGTGTAACTGACTTCATTGATAACGGTGGAGCGAGATTGCATTTTCATACTTTAAGAGCCCAAGTTTACGGGAATACTTTTCAGAGAATTAGCATGTGCATATATTTAGTTTGCACTTTGCTTCTTGTGTAAAAAACACTGTTACACGGAATAAGTGGGGTTTTTGAAAGGTTTACTGTTCCTGCACTAAAAGCACTGGGGTTTCTCAAGGGAACAGAGAACAGTGGGAATTTCGACCCCTGAAGATGCAAAGGACACAAAAATTCTTCAACATGATGTCGACAATTTGTGTCAGTGGGAATCAATCTGGCAGATGGGTTTAATAAATCTAATTGTTTTACATAGAGTCTCCCATAAAGCAAATCCACATTCCTACCAAATGGGTGTAACCACAGACTTTAGAACCATGTGATCACCATCCCTTACTTAGGAGTTGCACTCTTTTCTAGTATGAACTGTAAAAGCATATAAACCAATTAGTATTTAAAGCAAACCAGACTATTGCGGGCTATCTGAGGGGAAAATTTCCACTGACTGGACCAAAGATACTAAGACGGTAGTGTACTTTGTTCTTGTTCGATCCATTCTTGATTACGGCAGGTACAGTGTTTGGAAACCCCCCCCCCCCCATTCTCAATGTAAAAGATTACGATAGAAAATGTCCCCCAGAGGCGTTCTACCTGATTCATCTTTACAACTACAGTCACCAGTCAAGTGTTTTCTTGATGATTAAGATCTTAATGGGACATCGCCTCGAGACTCGAATGACTTAGAGCTTCATACCTTATTCATGTATAAAGAAACACGAGAGACGGCCCGATTAGTGGTAGTGATACTTGTACCATCATCCCTCCCAAACAAGCTGTGTTGATCTAAAATCTCTCTATCCGGGACTTTCCCCAGCTGGAACCTGTTTACCTGAACCTCGAGGTTCAGCTGTGCCTCATCAGTTGACATCTTCAAAAATCAGCTCTGACCTTGACCGTAATCATTGATCTATTTTACTTATCTATCATCACTGCCTTATAGCCCTAAAAGTTGAACAGCATGGGAGGCCTTTGCTGGCAGTTGACTGCATGCCCAGTCTTGAAGAAGAAGGGCGAAGGAAGAAGTATGCTTACGGTGACCCAACCAAATTGTATTGTGGCCTAGACAGGTTCATTGAACCTTTTATGGCCAATGGAGAACCTCATCCCTGCAAGTGCCGCCGATGAACACTTTTCTCCACTCCAGCCCAGCATCAGTCTGTTTCTGTAAATAATGAAACGTTTGTGCATCTAGCAGCACTATGAATGAAATTGGATTTTAAACACTTATTTTAACTTGGTTATGTGGTAACTATTTCTCCAAGGAACTGGGTGTGGACAGACTCATATTTTGTTTTTTATCTCTACGAGTTCATACTAGGAGAGATGGTTGTGAATGTTTTGTCAGTTGATCTATACATTAAAATATTCATGACTTGTGGTGTAAGGGTGGGGTGCGAAGAACTATTTCCAACACGAGAATAGAACTTGCCACTGTTTTCGTGAAAAAGGGGAAGGTTTTTTTTTCTGAATTTAAACCATGAAATCGACGTTCAGTTTTCAGATTTCCAATGAATAAAATTAAAAAACAAGGAGATAAAAAATTGTGCAGCAATCTCTGCCAAGGACAGAATGCCCCATTAATTTTTTGCATTTAAATCAGTGTCCATTTAATCACGTGATTTAAATTGCATTCAAGACTCACGTAAACTTTTTTAAAAAAAATATCACTGATTTTAAAATCACAAATTTGACATTTTTAAGGTTTTTCCATAATTAAAAAAACACATTCAACTGAAAAAATTGCTCCAAGTTTTTCCATTCAGCTCTTGAAAACGATTAAACAAACTTTGCTAAATTTCATTTTTTCTGATTTTCCTAAGACCGTCCCGTCGTGATAGCCTTTCAAGCAATGTTGTATGTTTCTTTGATACTAACCTGTGCAAAGCAAATGCTCATAAAGCATTTGCTTTGCACAGTGTTTAGTATCAAAGCAACATACAACATTGCTGAAAGGCTCATCACGACGACGGTCTTAGGAAAATCAGATAAAAATGAAATTTAGCAAGTTGTTTAATCTTTTTCAAGAGCTGATGGAAAACTTGAAGCAATTTTCAGTTGAATTTGTTTTTTAATTATGGAAAACCTTAAAATGTCAAATTTGTGATTTAAATCAGTGATTTTTAAAAAATTTTAAGTGATTTGAATTGCAATTTAAATCAGTGATTTAAATGGACATGATTTAAATGCAAAAATTATGGCATTCTGTCCTGGCAGTTGCTGCACAATTTTCCTATTCATTTGTTTTTTAATTTTTTATTTATTGGAAATCTGAAAACTGAACTTGATTTTCAATGTGTTTTAAATTTCAGAAAAAAAAAACCTTCCCCTTTTCACTAAAACAGTTGGCAAGTTCTATATTTTTTGTGTAAATAGTTCTTCGCCCCCCACCCTTACCCCACAAGTCATGAATATTCATGTATAGATCAACTGACAAACATTCACCATCTCTCCTAGTACTGACATCGTAGAGATAAAAAACAAAATATGAGTCTGTCCAACCCAGTTCCTTGGAGAAATAGAAATAGTTAACCACATAACAATTAAAAATTAAGTTTTTTAAATCCAATCCTGCATTCATAGTGCTTGCTAAGATGCACCAAACGTTTCCCTATTTCACAGAAACAGATGAGCTTGGCACTGATGCTTTGAACTGAGTGGAAGAAAAGTGGTGGGCGGGCACTTGCAGGGATGAGGTTCATTAGTGACCATAAAAAGGTATGAACCCTGTCTAGGCCACAATAACATTTGGTTGGGTCACTGTAAGATACTTCTTTCTTCTTTCTTCTTTCAAGAGGCAGCACAAATGCCAGAAAAAGGCTTTCCCATGCTGTTTCAGAATAGGGCACTATAAAGGCAGTCGGATGATAGTCAAGTAACTACTGAGGCTACAAATGATTAGGTCAAGGGTCAAGAGCTGCAATTTTTAGAAGCTGTCCACTGATGAGTGCACAATGCCGAAACCTGGTTCAGGTAACATGGTTCCCAGCCTGGGGAAAGTCCCTGGATAGAAGTAGATTTCTGGATAACAAAGCTTGTTTGTGAAGGGATGATGGTAGCAAGTATCTATATCCACTAACTACGGCCCGTGTGTTTCTTTTATACATGATAAGGTAATGCTCTAAGTCATCGAGTCTCAGAGGCTGTCCCATTTAAGATCTTTAATCATCTCAAGAAAACACTTGACTGGTGACTGTAGTTGTAAAGATGAATCTGGTAGAACGGCTCTGGACAATTTTTTCTATCGTAATTCTTTTCACATTGGAGAATGGGGGGGGGGGGGGTTTCCAACACTGTACTGCAGTAATTCAAGAATGGATCTGAACAAGAATACAAAGTCACACTACAGTCCTTAGTATCTTTGTCACAGTGTGAAAGTTTTCTCACCCTCAGAGTAGCCGCCAAACGTCTGGTTTGCTTTAAATACTAATTGGTTTATATGCTCTTTTCCAGTTCATACTAGAAAAGAGTTCACCTCCTAAGTTAAAGGGTTGGTGATTTAACATGTTCTAAAAGTGTGGTTACACCCATTTGGTAGGAATGTGGATTTGCTTTATGGGAGACTCTCATTGTAAAAACACGTTTAGATTTATTAAACCCCAGTTCTCGCCAGATTGATTCCCACTGACACCAAATTGTCGACATCATGTTGAAGAATTTTTGTTGTCCTTTGCATTCTTCAGGGGTGCGAAATTCCCACTGTTTACTGCTTGTTTCCGAGAACAGTGCTTTTAGTGCTCGGAACAGTAACTTTTCAAAAGCCACTATTCCGTGGAAAACAAGGGTGTTTTTTCCACAAAGAAGCAAAGTGCATATAAATATATGCACATGCTAATCTCTGATAAAGTAAATCCCCGTAAATTTTGGCTTAAGTATGAAATGCAATCTCGTTCCACCGTTAGTTCAATTGAAGTCAGTTACACTTGCACATGTTATTCCCCTATGCTGCATGCTGCGATTGAGGGACTAGCATGCTGCAATGGTACAGTACTGTGTAAACGACGCAACATACTGAAGTCTTACTACACCAAAACGCAGAAAAACTTTTAGTACAGTATGTCATTATTGCCCTGCAAGTGAAGGTCATCTTGCATCACCCTTTGTTCCCTGCGTGGTTTTTGTTCCAAATGACCTCTTAACTATTCATTTAGATATTCCCTCCACTTTATCGTGTGTTTTTAGTGGGGTGGTTTGTAATTAATATTCCCTCCAAGCTAGCAACTAAGCACCGAAACTTGAAACGACTAAAAGCAATTCTGACTGCTGGACCATCTCGCAACCAAAGTCAATGGGTGTCCTAAGTGTTTACTTTTCCTAGCAAGATCTTCCCATTGACTTACTCGTGTGGAATGAATTACTTGAATCAAGGTTATGGGCGAAGGATACAACTAGAACAATTTCACATAACTTATTGTCTGCGAGAAAGAATAATAAATCCAGTAGTGTGCACTCATTATGTTGGAGAAACCCACTCATTGCTTTTGCTATAGCAATAAACCGCAATGCAAAGGATGAATCAAGCAAAAATATTCCTTTACGGTGGAACTTTTTTGCTCTCACTCAAATCCCACTTGTCTTGCTTGCTGTGCCATCTGCATCAATTTTGAGTGTACTGTATTTCATCCTACAGTAGGTCTTGGGACACTGCAATGCTAAGTCTCGGGACAATGCAAGATTTTAGGTGATAAATCTGTGCTTAAAAATAAGAACCAAAAGAAAATCAGGATATCCCACTGGCTAATCCCCGCTGCAGGCGAAAATACACTCTCCCCACGTTACGGTCACGTTGTGCAGTCATACCACTCAAATACAGTGGACAGCAATTCGCATCTTTGCAATTTGCACGTGTGCACGAACTGTACGTATGCCGAGGTACTGTACTCCGGAACAGTAATTTTGGAAAAAGCGCTGTTCCGTGGAACAGCAGCACAAAAATTAAATTTTGACCCCTGGTTCTTGATTTCATGGTACAGGATACAGTCATCGGCAAATAACCTGACGCTTGATTGAATATTTACCGGCAAGTCATTAATATAGACTAAGGAGAGTATTAAAGGGTCCCAAGAGAGTGTCCTGAGGGACACCAGAGATGACTTGGGATTTATTTGAAGACATCCAATCAATTAACACCCTCTGGTAATGGTTGGTTAGGAATTTCTCAATCCAATTTAAGATGTTATTTCAGATTCCAACATGCTTAAGTTTGTTCAGAAGTTGCTGGTGGGGAACTGTGTCAAAAGACTTGCTAAAATCCAATATAATTAGGTCAGCTTGGCTTCTGTTATCTAAAATCTTCATTATATCATCTACAAGGACAGAAAGCTGAGTTTCGCATGATCTTCCTTTACAACCAGAAAGCCCAAAGGCTTAGTGATTCCTTGCCGAATGGGGATGCTTTGTTGCACTGAGGTTTATCCCTCAAATTAATCTTTCTTGACTACATCATTTTATGTTTTAACAATTTGACCTCTGCTGACCTCACATGACCTTTGAACCCCACCAAATATAACAAAAAAGAAAATCTGAAGTGTCTTGAAGGGATTCAACTCCAATGGATCTTGGATCTTGAAAATTCTTGGAAAATTTTGCTTTTTGACCTCTGGTGACCCTAGATGACGATCTAAGGAATACTTGGGATATTTTGCTGTTTGACCTCTGGTGACTCCTGATGACTATCTTGGGAATTCTTGGGAAATTTCACTTTTTGACCTCTGGTGACCCCATATCATGATCTTGGGATATTTTGCTTTTTGACCTCTGGTGACCCCATATAACAAACTTGGAAATACTTGGGAAATTTTGCTTTTGCTTTTTGGCCTCTGATAACTCCAGATGATGATCTTGGGAATTCTTGGGAAATGTTGATTTTTGACCCCAGTGACGCCAGATTACAATCTTGGGAATTCTTGGGATATTTTGCTTTTTGACCTCTGGTGACCCCATGTAACAATCTTGGGAATTTTTGCTTTTTGACCTCTGGTGACCCCACATAACAATCTTGGGAATTCTTGGGAAATGTTGCTTTTGACCCCAGTGATGCCAGATTACAATCTTGGGAATTCTTGGGAAATTTTGCTTTTTGACCTCTGGTGACCCTAGATGACGATCTAGGGAATACTTGGGATATTTTGCTGTTTGACCTCTGGTGACTCCTGATGACTATCTTGGGAATTCTTGGGAAATTTCACTTTTTGACCTCTGGTGACCCCATATCATGATCTTGGAATATTTTGCTTTTTGACCTCTGGTGACCCCATATAACAACCTTGGAAATTCTTGGGAAATTTTGATTTTGCTTTTTGGCCTCTGATAACTCCAGATGATGATCTTGGGAATTCTTGGGAAATGTTGATTTTTGACCCCAGTGACGCCAGATTACAATCTTGGGAATTCTTGGGATATTTTGCTTTTCGACCTCTGGTGACCCCACATAACAATCTTGGGAATTCTTGGGAAATGTTGCTTTTGACCCCAGTGATGCCAGATTACAATCTTGGGAATTCTTGGGAAATTTTGCTTTTTGACCTTTGGTAACCCAAGATGACCTTTGACCTCCACCAAAAACAATAGGGTTCTTCCTTACATCATGACAAATCTATATACCAAATATGAAAAGTGTCGGTCATTCCTGTCTTGAGATATCATGATTATGAGCTTTTCAGCTTTTTACCTCCAGTGACCTCAAATGACCTTTGACCTTCACCAAAAACAAAAGGCTTCTTCCTCTCAACATGACAAATCTATGTACCACATATGAAAATTGTCGGTCATTGCTATCTGGAGATATCGTGTTTACAAGCCATTTACAAGGTTTTTGCAGTTTAACCTCTGGTGACCTCAGATGACCTTTGACCTCTACCAAAAATAATCGGGTTCTTCCTCTCAACACGACAAATCCATACAGGCCACTCCTATCTTAAAATATCGTGATTTCAAGGTTTTCGGTCTTTGACCTCTAGTGACCTCAAATGACCTTTGACCTCCACCAAAAACAATAGGATTTTTTCTCTCAACATAACAAGTCTATATACCAAATATGAAAAGTGTCGGTCATTCCTATCTTGAGATATCGTGATTAACAAGCTTTACGGCTTTTTAACTCCGATGACCCCAAGTGACCTTTGACCTTCACCAAAAACATCAGGGCTCTTCCTCTCAACATGACAAATCTACAAACCAAATATGAAAAGTGTCGGTCATCCCTATCTCGAGATATCGCGATTACAAGGTTTTTTGGTTTTTGACCTCTGGTGACCTCAGATGACCTTTGACCTCTACCAAAAATAATCTGGTTCTTCCTCTCAACACGACAAATCCATACAGGCCACTCCTATCTTAGAATATCGTGATTTGAAGGTTTTCGGTCTTTCACCTCTGGTGACCTCAAATGACCTTTGACCTTCACCAAAAACAAAAGGCTTCTTCCTCTCAACATGACAAATCTATGTACCACATATGAAAAGTGTCGGTCATTGCTATCTGGAGATATCGTGTTTACAAGCCATTTACAAGGTTTTTGCAGTTTAACCTCTGGTGACCTCAGATGACCTTTGACCTCTACCAAAAATAATCGGGTTCTTCCTCTCAACACGACAAATCCATACAGGCCACTCCTATCTTAAAATATCGTGATTTCAAGGTTTTCGGTCTTTGACCTCTAGTGACCTCAAATGACCTTTGACCTCCACCAAAAACAATAGGATTCTTTCTCTCAAGATGACAAACGTAAATATCAAATATGAAAAGTGTCCTTCATTCCTATCTTGAGATATCGTGATTAACAAGCTTTACAGCTTTTTAACTCCGCTGACCCCAAGTGACCTTTGACCTTCACCAAAAACATCAGGGCTCTTCCTCTCAACATGACAAATCTACAAACCAAATATGAAAAGTGTCGGTCATCCCTATCTCGAGATATCGCGATTACAAGGTTTTTTGGTTTTTGACCTCTAGTGACCTCAGATGACCTTTGACCTCTACCAAAAATAATCTGGTTCTTCCTCTCAACACGACAAATCCATACAGGCCACTCCTATCTTAGAATATCGTGATTTGAAGGTTTTCGGTCTTTCACCTCTGGTGACCTCAAATGACCTTTGAACTCCACCAAAAACAATAGGATTCTTTCTCTCAAGATGACAAACTTATATATCAAATATGAAAAGTGTCCTTCATTCCTATCTTGAGATATCGCGATTACAAGCTTTTCCGCTTTCTACCTCCGGTGACCTCAAATGACCTTTGACCTTCACCAAAAACAATAGGGTTCTTCCTCTCAACATGACAAATCTATATACCAAATATGAAAAGTGTCGGTCATCGCTATCTCAAGATAGCGCGATTACAAGCCATTTACGAGGTTTTCACAGTTTAACCTATGGTGACCTCAGATGACCTTTGTTCTCTACCAAAAACAATAGGGTTCTTCCTCTCAACATGACAAAGCTATATACCAAATATGAAAAGTGTCGGTCATCCCTATCTCAAGATAATGCGATTACAAGGTTTTCGGTTTTTGACCTCTGGTGACCTCCGATGACCTTCGACCTCCTCCAAAAACAATAGGGTTCTTCCTCTCAACATGACAAATCTATATACCAAATATGAAAAGTGTCGGTCAATCCTATCTTGAGATATCGCGATTACAAGCAGCGTCACAAACACACATACACACACACATACACACACACACACACATACACACACACACACACATACACACACACACACGACATCACCATCGCATAGATTCCTTGCCTGCCTACGGCAAGGAATCAAAAACCATGTTGAACATCTGCAAGTGCATTAAACTTGTCAAAGTGATCCAATGAGAATATGCTCTAAAAGCTTGCAGGGAATGGATGTCAACGAAACAGGCCTGTAATGTGCACAGTCCGATCTTTCACCCTTCTTATAAATGGGAGTTGTATTTGCATCAAGCCAGGCTGCTGGTAGACATCCACTTGACACCAACTTTTGGAACAACTTCTGAAAAATGGGGGCAATACTGTTGGCACAGGACTTAAAGACTCTGGCAGTGACATTGTCAGGCCCAGCAGCCTTGTGCACTTTAAAATCAGTTCAAAATTTAAGACACCGGTGGTTGAAACTGTAATATCGCCTATATCAGGGACAGGACTAGAGTTGATAAAAGGCATACAATTTATGTCTTCTTTTGTGAATACAGAACAAAACTGGTTATTTAAGGCTTTACAGTAGATTTTTAATTGCAGAACAATCTGTGGTTTTCCAGTCTGCATTGACCCTCATGCTAAATTGAAGACCGAATAAAATGGTGGTTGTCGAACCTCACTTTTCTATTGTTTATGTGTGATATATCTTATTACCAAACCCACGGCTTTAATTCCCAAACTGATTTCCCCTGGTAATCAGATGATTGTTCTGTTCATAGAGTTTAAGGAACAATTAGCACAAGCTTAACAAAGCACTCTCTTCTCCTTTGTTCTAAACTTTTGTTACAGTTCTTTGGTTACACTCCAAAGTGAAAGTTACCTGTATCAGGTATCCTCATTGAGGTAACAGATGCAATGAAATGAGATATTACTGATAAAAGTGGTTTTAAATGCAAACGTTTCACCATTGTCTTAATTGAAAAGATTTCAAATCTGCATCAAGCTGTTTGCCCAGGAGCTATGTAAAGTAAAGTTGCAACTCCTAAGCCCTTGCAGGCTTCACCTACATTTGCTGTTAACTTTAATAACAGTGTCATAACCTTACCCCCTCAAATCTTAAACTATTATCAACTTTGACATATATTCACTAAGTAAAGACAAAACACAACTGAAATATTGCCCCAGGGTCCTAAAATTTTGAAAGGATATTGATTTACAATCACAGATAGCTGTTGTCTAATAGCAAGTACATTGTTTTTTAAATGCACACTCTGAATATTTAACTGTCTAAGGCATTTCTAACATAAAACCTGATAAACATCACCTAAAAGACAGCCAGTGTGTCATGCATAACATATATGGAAGTAGGGTGGGGGCAGGAGAAATTATCAGGGACCAAAAGCATGTCAGCTGAATTGTTTCATGTTTAGGAAATGACTGGGGGTGCAAGTGGTACCTGGGACAAGAAATTATTCAGGGGGAGGACACATATCCCCTCCCCTTGGCACTGGCATTGATGACATTTGTACATCACTGATTCATCTTCACTCTTTTTTCAGTTTCCACTTTTTTTTCGCAGTTTCTCTGTTTCAGAGTGTCACTAGTATAAAAAAAAATCACTACACTTACTGTCTGTTTCATTTTGTTTTCATATTATACCATCTCCGTAAATGTGTCTAAACTCTTGACTTAAACTTAAAAAAAAACACAAATTGAAAGTTTTCGTGTCCATGGAATGGTTCAAAGGAAGTCAAAAGGTGTTGTAGCTGGTATGAGAACCATTACAATTCATTCATGTCCATTATTTTTTGACATTTTACACCAACTCCACAAAATGTGTCTAAAACTTTCACTTAAACTTTAACAAGAGCATCAATGATGCTGTAGCTCAACTACAATTTCACTCAAACAATTTCTTTTATGTAGCTTCATTAGTGATTGAAACCAAGGCGTCATGCATGGACAGTCATGATGTAGTACCTTCAGTGCTGTCCATGTACAGTAAATGGTCACAGCAATGGCATTTTAGAGTTGCCCAGCTTGGGACATTTTTTAGTGCTTGTGGGCACAATACAGTAGGTAATTGTGCCGATGAAAATTATTCTTTTGTCAATATATCATACAAAACCAAAACTCATATGGAAAAGCATTGGCATAAATGGCATTAAACATCAACACAAAGTACACCTATGATGAACCATCATCCATGGAACATGGACCAACTTTGATAAGATTCCAATGCAACCCCTAGTATTTGAAGGCTTTTGATTGATTCTACTGTTTGACCCCAAACAACCTTTGACCTTCAAAAGTATAACTTTAATGACCCACCATCTACTGGATTGTCTGGCAACTTTGACAAGATTCAGACACAAACCTGTAAAGTTGAAGGCTGTTGCATGATTCCATTGTTCAACCATTTAATACCCCAAATGACCTTAAACCTTCTGCAAAAGAGCAACTATGATGACCCATCATCTACTGAACATTCTGGCCAACTTTGATAAGATTTTCATATAACCAATGGGAGTTGAAAAAGCTTTTTAGTGATTCCAATGTTTGACCTCTCTATGACCCCAAATGACCTTTGACCTACTTTAAAATGCATCTTCAATGACCAATCATCTACTGAACACTGGCCAACTTTGGTAACATTTGGATATAACCCCTAGGAGATGAAGACTTCTGTGATTCCAGCTGTCACCTCTCTGACCCAAAATGATCTTTGATGTATTTCAAAAATACATCTTTGATGACCCATTATCTACTGAACACTGGCCAACTTTTGATAACATTTGGATATAACCCCTAGGAGATGAAACTTGTGTGATTTCAACTTTAACCTCTCTAAGACCTCCCAAATGACCTTTGACCTACTTCAAAATACATCATTGAAGACCCATCATTTACTGAACACTGGCCAATTTTGATGAGATTTGGATATAACCCCTAGGAGATGAAGACTTGTGTGATTCCACCTTCAACCTCTCTAAGAGCCCAAATGACCTTTGACATACTTCAAAAGTACAACTGGCACATGCCATCATCCACTGAACATTCCAGCCACATTTGATAAAATTTGCAGATAACCCCTAGCACTTTTCGAAAAGGGGAGGGGGCACCCCCTCCCCTTTTCGAAATTTTTTGAATTTTAGAAGTGTCTAAATGCAAAATAGTGGCACTTTTGAGGCGAATTAGTCAACAGAATTTCTTTAAGTTTCTGCCAAAATATTCACCATTGGTGCTCACAAACTCGTAATATTTTAACCTCTCCAAATGATGGCGATCATTGGCTATTGTTAGTAGTTACCGCAATTTCTAATGCAGCACAGTTCAGGTACGTCAGAGCGCACACAGTACTTTACTACTGTAGGCTACCCGGGTAGAGTTTTTCAGCCTTTCCCTTTTGATCTTCGCGAAATAGCATGGTTATTGCAACTAACAAAATGTATTTACCCCCATCTCATTCACGATTATGTTGAAATGAAGTTGCTTTTGTCTGTTTCGTACCATGCTTTTGTTACATTGCATTTTTCACCAGAAACAAGCCCCGCGATGCGTGTTTCTAACATCAAGCCGCCCCTATACTAGACAACGAAACAACATAGGCCTACTATACTGTATAATAGCCTAGCCTATCTCTAGAAATGAACGTCCAAAGACAGCTCATAAATTTTTGCACGCAGTGCGTGTGGATGACTAACGTTCCAAAACTAAGGCCCAGAAGTAGCGCGAAAGACCGACTAGAAATTTTACACGTATCTTTGCCGTATAAATACACATACCCAAATGGATATAGGGCACGTGGCTCGACTTTCGATGTTGCTAGATTTCATACTTGTCAAGTTATCACTAAAATTAACATGACATGATTTCATGATCTAAAGAAGTAAATTTTGGTGATACAGTTATGTCTACATAAGATATGCACTTATTACAACCACAATAATATCCTTTTGACTCGAATCAGTCGCCAGAACTTCGTATTTTTGGTGGAGAAACTTTTTTCTGAAGCAAAATTCACTCCCTTAGATTTAAAATCGTACAAATTCTTTCAAGGTGTATTTTGCGTTGTGTGCACGAAAAGAATCTTCTTTCCTGTTACTTCTATCCTGGTACTACCTTACATACTAAAATGATTCCTATCTCAATATTGCTCGTAATTTTTTATTGCTATTCAAAGTACTTGCAAAAGTTTTATTCCAAAGTTTCCTAAATATATGGCAAAATAAGAGCAAAATATTTTCCCAGTATTTTACGTACCCCCCATTTGCGAAAAATGGAACTTGCCAAAGTCATGTGCTAACTACAGCAGAGAGAGCCGGCAGCGAACGAACGAACGTTCGTACGTACACGGTGTCTGCCGTATCTTACCGTACATTTTTAACGGTGCTGTGCGGGTGAAATCTCGGCTAGGAGATGCATTAGAAAGTTTTTTACTGTCATTATCACGAAGGTGGATTTTTCATAAGAGTAACAAGAAAACAGTTTACGAGAAATTTGATCACATGGTTGAGGTACATTACAGTACAGAAGTTGCAGTGACAAACTGGATGTTATTTTTTGGTTCCGATGCACACGTTACGGCACACTTGAACACAAAGCCACAGGAAGTAGTGATAGGACTTGTTTAAAATTTGTACTAACTGCACTAAAATATGGTCAAATTATTAATTCCCGTCTGATTTCTAAACTCACGAGGTTAAGGACCAACGGCACATTGTAGATATAGAAAATGTGACGTATTGTTTTCAACAGATCGATCCGACCAGAGATAAGGGGCCGATGGGTGGAGTCTTGAATTGTATGTGCATACCATGCACTAAACTTAGGCTAGGTGTTGCAAGGTTTACGGTCGGGTACCCGACGGGTAATGCTTTTTGGGTACCCGTGTACGAATTCCTACCCAGTTTCGACACAAAAAATGTGTTCATATTGTGAAGATTTGAAAGCAGCAAGATGCGTAAGTTGAGTAGATTGTTTGGCGGCCCTGATAATGCAAAGTTACGTATTTTTACAAAGGACACGTTATCAATAATATTGTCAAATGCTGATATTTCATTCATTCGTTGGGTTGAAAATTCTGAGACACAAGCCCCGCCTAGCCTATAACCTGCCAAACGGGGCATTTGGTTTTGGCTTTGCAAGTTGCGTCCACAGAATTATAATACCTGTGGTTGCGTCTCACGGTATAGTTTACTCGACTGCTCACGTTGGAATGTACATAATCATTACCAAATAATGACATGTAAACTTAAACTTAAGGGTTACGTGTGAATGAAAGAGGGCTTGCTGAACTCCGTGTACGTGTGTGGCATGCATACATACCGAACGCTTAGCTTTCTGTTTGCATCTTGAGACTTGCGTGTATGACTGTGGGTACGTATGAGCACGAAAGTATTACCGCGAAGGTAGTACTACATGGCTCGTAATTTTGCCGTGACAAGGTTTCGGAAATAAGCTTGTGGTTTCACTGCACATTGTATTAACAAAAAGGCGATCGTTGACAAAGTTTAAGTAACATTTTTTCAGGGTACCGGAGGAATTTTTGAACATCGCGGCTGTTTTTTGAACGTCGCGGTCTTCCTGTTTTTGAAGTTTGAACGTCGCGGCCCGCGACGTTCAAAAGGCCCAGGGAAAACCCTGGTAACATATATGGGTTATGTACTGTAGCTCAGCCTAAAATGTGTTAGAATGATGTAAGAAGTTTACACAAGTAAATATGTAGCCTAATCTTATCGATATAAATAAGACATTCCACACATAGTAAACACAATACATCTTAGAACAAGTACAACACATCAACTTCCCACCAAAAATTATCAGAAGGTTCAAATAAGCCCTGCAGTTCTAGGCCTAGAAGTAGCTGGGCTGTAGAGACACATGTGTAGCTTAGGTTCATGGTGCACATAGCCTAACATTAGGCCTATACATTGGATACTGTATGTTTAGGTAATGCCAAAAGTGCCATGCTTCTCTGGAGAAAATTACCCCGTACAAAACCCTTCCAACTGAAAGCTGCGAGTACATTTCAGATTGTTGTATGAGGGTTTTTGCACTTGCAGGATTCATGATTTGGGAGATTTTCACCAATCTGGTAATTTACTTTGGCCATAACAACAGAACTTGCTTGTGTAATTGAGGCATTGTCTAAAGTATGCAGGGTGAAGGGTATCCAGTCGAAACGTCCCTTTAGCAAAACATCCCCACTTTAATTTTAGCTACCAAAACATCCCAGCCAATGAATATGTATAGCCTACGTAAAATCTCTTTTTAAATTCAATAATGAGAAGTTTAATTCTGATTTGTTGTAGGCTAGGCCTACAGTGGGTATTAGGGAAATTGGTGAATTCTTTTGGTTTTCAGAACAGTAATACCACCACATGAAGAAAAGTACTTACCACCGCGTAGGCTATAGCGTAATACAACAAATGAAACTATGATTGCAGCGGTAGGCTTAGGCCTAGTCCGCAGTCTGCTGACCTAGTATGGGGATTCCCATACTAGTTCAGGGAGCAAAGTGTATGTGAGAACTAGGCCTTGGTACCCTAGGCTAGCTTAGGCCTAATTTGTAATTTGTGTTTTTTTTCCTTTGAAGAAACTGAAAATAGGCTAGTAGCAGTAACTTATATAGCCGCCCTACCCAGGCCGAGCCTAGCCTAGGGTACCTAGGCCTAGTTCTCACATACACTTTGTTCCCCTGTCCCTGAACTAGGCCTAGCCTACGTAGTATTCGAAGCCCCAAGCGACCCCATAGGCCTATTGGAAAGTTTGTTTTTTCGCCGCCGAAGATTAACACCAAAGGAAAGGCAGGATAAAAATTACGCCACTATCTGCTGTAGGCTAGGTGCGACAAATAGAAACCTGGCTGACAAAATACGCCAGAAATTTGGCGTGACTGCTTGAGTGCCACGCCAAAGATCTACGGCGTAACATAAATGTTTTCCAGACTGGAAGCGACCCAAGTACTAGGGCCTAACAGTTAGACCTAGGTCAGCAGACTGCGGACTAGGCCGAGCCTAGGCTAGGGCCTAGCTAAAGCTCGAAGTACTTTTCGCGGTATTTACTTTGACATGAAATATTCTAAAAATTGCACGGATGTTGATATTGATAATACAGAAAACAATTTCATAATATACCCCGTTTAACGTGAACGTAAGCGCTACGCCTGTTTGGCTCTTATCATATTGCAAATTAGGCCTAGGACTAAAATTAAAAATATCTGATTACCTTCGCTCTTTTCATGGGCGACTCGTAATAATCGAACTTTGAGTCGAGTCCATAGAAATAAAAGTAAGGGAAAACGCTAACACAATGCATCCATGCATGTTTAACCGGTGAAGCTACGGAAAGTGTGAGGGCGCTTTCGTTGTACGGCAAGAGACCTGTTGATTGATTTCTCTACGTACGTACAGTGTGCATTCTGCTGCAGAAGTTATAGTTTATCTTATGCGTTTTTCGAAAGATTCGGAGTAATTTTCACAACAGAAATAAGTCATGGTGCCTTAAGTATTTTGTTTTATACTCCTAACTTGAAAACTTGTAGTTTATTTGCCAGTACTTGGGGCAAAAGCAATGACGTGATATTTGTATTACGCGCAGGTGCTCCGTTGCCGTACAGACTGGCCAAATCAATGGCTTCAGTCCAGATCGGCTGAAGTCATTCTCCCTTACTTTTATTTCTATGGTCGAGTCTGAGCATTAGTAGGACCGGTCTGATCTCTAAGTTATACTAACTGGATTGGCGATGTCCATGTCATTGTGAAGTCAGCGTCCGCCATATTGTGACTATCAAACCGGCGAATGTGTAGTTTATTGGGTGCAATGTTTTTTTTTATTTCATTATACTTTTTTATAATTTATGCGGGAATCAAAGCACATTCGTTGTCAAGGGTAATTTTTTAATTTGTATTGCGATTATTTTTCATGGATAACTAATTTTTAGGTGTCTACACAAAAGCACGGACACTTAGGTGTTCAACTCCCAAGGTGTTCCACCATAATTATATTTGCACTGCGTTTTGATCTCTCGTAAGATGGCCGCTCGGCGACTTCATCACTGACTATCCAATCAATGTGTCGAAGCCAATCCAATCCAGTTAGTATACATCAGTTGTACATACACGGATAGGTTGCATATTGCGGAAGATTTCGTGCGTGCGTATTACATGTATTACACAGGCTGACACGTAACCACCAAAGTTTTATACGGATGCCTGTGCAAAACACTGTAATCTCTAAAGCTTGAGCATCACTCATCTACATGGAAGCACAATATGCTGACAAACAATGCACCATGATGGTCAATGGGAGTAACCGTAGAAAGTAGGTTTATAATTATATCTTCATTTTTCATAAGAAAATGGCCATGAATTTTCCACGCCATCACAAAGCGAGTGAAAACTCAATCAGAACAACTTTTATTGTAGGTTTCAAGATCAGCCACTGTTCACTTTTAGAGTTAATCCTGTTTACCCAAAAAATCAATATTTGACCTCTGGTGACCTCAAATGACCTTTGACCTACTTCAAAAACACAACTTTGATGACCCATCATTTACTAAACACTCCTGTCAAATTTGAAAAGATTCCAACATAACCACAAGGAGTTGAAGGCTTTTGCGTGATTTCACTCTTTGACCTCTCACGACCCCAAATGACCTTTGACCTACTTCCTGTTACCATAATTATCAAGCCCTTGATATGTGTTATAGCCACACCAACTTTGACAAGGAACGGTCAAAGCACCTGCAGACAGCAGCTCTTTTTTCCAATGTTGACAGACAGACAGACGGACAGACAGACAGACAGACAGACAGACAGACAGACGCATTGCCATGACAATAGCTCAACTTGTTGAGCTAATAAACAAACACCAAGGAGTCGGACTAGTTCAAAGGAAGTCAACAAGGAGGAAGAGTTGTAGCTGAAATGGGTCAGATCCAAAACCTGTCACCCCAAACTCCAAAAATTAATTTATATATTGTGGGAAAAGTTTTTGTGTGGTGGAGTAGGATACAGATTGAAGTTTGTGGGACCATATTTTTTTTAGCGAAATTGTTCCAGGTTTCCAAGATATACGCTCCGAAAATTCAAAATGGCGTCATCGAGCGCAACAGGACGGAATTTGCTCAGGTTTGATCCTATTAAAAATAAATAACTTTACAGTGAGATTTTCTTGGGCATTCTATTTATCATGTAGAAAGGTACTTCCATCAATATCAAGTTTTTTTCAAATCCCCTATGAGTTGGTGGTGGACCCTTTTAAATTGGCCCAATTCCGTCCCGTCGCATTTTGACATGATTTTTTTCTATTTTACGTATGATACAGTCAATGAATCCAAACAGGACTTTGTGAACTATCAATGTTTCAGGTCCTTAGGATCACCAACTAGTATGTTTTGATATACATTATCTCATAATGTTAGTATGTCTATTTGAAATTTTCATGACGGGACAGAAATATTGTGCGACGGGACGGAAAATGGTGCGACGGGACGGAAAATTTGCAACTAGGGGTGTTTCCTATCACTGCTTAAATTGCCCTCTGTTTAATTAAACCTAGCATAGATGTTCTCTGTGATGTATTGTACCATGAAAGTTATGTGAATGTAAATTGACCATTTTAATTTAGAGTTGCTTAAATATTGAACTACGTAATAGAATTTACACTGTTGCCTACAGTAATTACCGTACATATGATAATACAGTAATTGCACATTAAAATACACATAACAGGTAGTTAACACTGACATACACCAAAATTGTTTTCAAATCATTCTCAGTTGAAATCATAAGTCAATTTAAATAGTAATCAACTATTATGCTTTGCAAATTGACCGCATTTATTGTAGCATCTATAGTCACACCTTTTGCTAGAGTAAAGGCATTCAGGCCATGTTCAACTACATTACAACTCAAAATAGTGTCATCATCAGTCATCATCAGCTGTATTCAGTAATTATGTGTGGGTATACTGTATGTGGTTAAAAGCAGTTCTTGCATGTTTAATTACTAGGCCCTACAGAGGGACTTCATGTGACATCAACCTGGTATATTAGTTCGTTCTATTTTTGCAATAGCCAAATGATCATTAGTAGCCAGACTTGGTTAAATATGGTCATGAAAACGCCAACAGGCAATCCCGAAGAACTAGAAATGGATAGCACCGAACAAACACTGAGAAGGGAATTTCAACACACACAGACCCACGCACAGTTGTGCTTTACATACTGTTTGAGGACCTCATTGTTTCCTCTATTGTGTTTCCTTCCTTAACCCTAACTTTAACAATAGACTCTCTATTGTTAAACTTCTGAGGACATGAGAAATCTATTGTATTTCCTTCTAAGGACCTGAAATCCATTGTTTAGGTCCTCAATCTGAATGGAAAGAAGTGCGCGCGCACACACACACACACACACACACTCACACAGTGAACACGCAATGCAGTGTAGTACCAGACTGCCAATGTTCTGATTATACTGAGTAACCCTTCCCAGCCAACATTCCCAGGTGGGCCCCAACTGGGTCCCTGCTGGGCTACATTCTGGGTCCCAGCTGGGGCCAATCTGTGTTTGTCAGGTGTTCCCAGTTGGGTCCCAACTGGGCTAGCCCATCTGGGCTGGAGTCGGGCCCCATCTGGGCCCCTGCTGGGCTACATGCTGGGCTTATGCTGGGGCAAATCCGTGTTTGTCAGGTGTTCCCGGTTGGGCCCCAACTGGGCTAGCCCATCTGGGCTGGAGTCGGGCCCCATCTGGGCCCCTGCTGGGCTACATGCTGGGCTTATGCTGGGGCAATTCCGTGTTTGTCAGGTGTTCCCGGTTGGGCCCCAACTGGGCTAGCCCAGATGGGCTGGAGTCAGGCCCCATCTGGGCTACATGCTGGGCCTATGCTGGGGCAAATCCGTGTTTGTCAGGTGTTCCCATGTGGACCCCAACTGGGCTACCCCAGCTGAGGCTGGTCCCACTTGGGGGTCCAACTGGCTTAGCAATGGAAAATCTGAGATAACTTTCCTTCTACAAGCTTAAAAGCTACCAGCATTGCTAATGCCAGCTTTTTAAGTACGTAGAAACAGGCACTGACAAACTAAAGGATAATCCCAAACCCAAAGAAAAACCCTGACGGATCACGAACACAATGTCAAACAGACTACACATACCATGCGACAAGGAACAAAGGAGTCTTTGTTACTACTGAGATTTAGTACTGCCACTGCAGCCAACCCCAAAACTATACATACCGTGCAACAGGGAACAAAAGAGTCTTTGTTACTACTGAACTCCAGTAACTGCCACTGCAGCCAACCCCAAAACAACTCCCCACAACCACATACCACCCAAACAAATTCCGCCCACACGCCCAAAGGAAACACCACGCCCGAATGCAACTCTACACCCCACGGCAACAACACGCCCGGAGGCAACACTACGCCCGAAGGCAACACTATGCCCCAAAGGCAACACTACGCCCGAAGGCAACACTTCGCCCAAAGGCAACAACACTTAAAAAGCACCGGGGCAAATACAGGTGCACCTTGCCCAAGGGTGCCCCGGAGGCAGTTGTGGCAAAGGGTAACCTCATTGTCTCCACGCTTTAACAAGCTCCACAACCGGATGCAGCATTGCTAATGCCAGCCACTTTCAAAGGTACAAGGATATTGCTGGAAAGTTTTTATTTAAGTAAATAGTTTGGTTTGGCTATTATATATATTCAGTGACACTTGTTTGTTATTATTAACGATTGAGAATGCAATTTTCTTCATGATATTTCAATTTCTCCTTCTTAATCTTGTATTGAACAATTGAGAAACATGGTTTTCTGCAAGAATTCACCATTGCCAGCTTCACTTTATTTCAATTAGACCCGCATTAAGTGATAAACACAAATTTCCTTTGAAAAATTTGGAATGCTCCATTAAGATGAAAGGTATATAAACCTGGTGTTCCAATATAATTTTACATCATTTTAAACATATACTTTTCTCAAATTGTCTTTGCCAAAAATTCCCACATGTTTAGTTAAAAGAAAAAAAAAAGATTTATGATAAAATACCTAGGACATACATTTTCTGAAGCAAAAAGAGTTAATCACCTCAATGAAATTATGTTTTGAAAATTTTCCTAATTTGGCCCATCTGGGCCCCATCTGGGCCCCAGCTGGGCCAAACATATTGGGCTAGCCCAGCTTTAGCCAGGCTAGAGCCCATTAAAACAAAATAAACTTCGAAGATGAACTTCATTTTAAATACGCATGCCTACCTTTAACCTATAAGCGCCAATACTACGAAAAGTTAACAAAAGGAATTTTAAAAGAGTTAAATAGCATTCATAGATGAATGTGTTTCCCCAGCTAGGCCCCAGCCGGGTCCTGTTTGGGCTCCTCTGGTTTGGGAAACCCATCAATATCCCAGCTCTAGCCCAATTACAAAACTTGGATTATTTTGTCTTGCTATTTTATTTTCAAGAAAACTTTCAACGTTGTCTGAAACAGCAAAAAATTTCAATTGAGGGCATTTCATTCCAAACGTGCCCAGTTGGGCACCAACTGGGCTATTGCCAGGCTTCAAAATGTGGGGAAGCCCAGCAAAAACCCAGCTAAAACCCGGAAAAAACTGAAAACAATTTCGGACGAAAGATCACAGAAATAACGAAAAAATCTTTTTCCACATTCTCATCGTGCCATTAGCAAGTCTGGCTTGTTCAGAACACCAATATCCCAATTACATCCGTCAGCCCACCTAAGCCCAGCTTTCCAATCTAAAACCCAGCTGGGCCCAGCTGGCCATGTTGGCTGGGTTACCTGTCCGCTAGTCCAATGCACCATTATCCCCATTGACCAAGTTCAGTTAAAGACCCACTCACTAGCTCACAGAAGGAAGTTCAACCCATACTAGATACAGTGTATGGATTCGCTGGATGAATCACTTTTTTCTCAATGAATTATTTTTTCAATGAAAGTAAATGAACTTAAAAATAGTTTGAAATAAATAAATTTATTTAAAAAAAAGTGAAAAAAAGAAGATAAGTGTTTTGCCGGTCTCGAAGCGAGACCGGAAAAAAATTCCGAGACCACAAGGTCCGAGACCAAGATCGACCGAGACCACATGGTGTCGAGACCGAGACCGGGAAAAACGGGTCTCGAGATCGGTCTCGAGTACTACGTCCCTGAAGGTTAGTGATAAGGATGATGCTTCACTGAATATTGCTGCAAAAAGACTTGGACTAGGTTATTTTCATGGTCTCAGACTTGGCAAATGTCTTTCAATGCGGATAAGTGCAAAGTCGATCCTTCATTTCGGTCCTAGTAAAATTTCAGCTGAGATTATAACATAAATGGTAGTACTTTGAATAATGTGACTTTTGAGAAAGATCTGGGTGTTCAGTTGTTATTAGAGACGATTTGAAGCCAATTCAGTGTGCAGCAGCTTCTGCCAGGGCTAATGTGCTTGGGAGATTGATCGAGAGGAATTCCATTAGTTTTAGTAAAGAAATTGTACTAAATTTGTATAAGACCCTATCTTGACTATGCCGCTCAGGCTTGGAGTCCCTTCTATGAAAAGCCGGACAAGTTTTTTCTAGAGCAACTTGCAAGTAAAGTAAGTTCAGAGGAGCAGGGTCACCAGGCTCGTCTTCTACCTAAAGTAAGAAAACCTACCTTATCGTATTAGACCAGGGAGTTGCTAGGTACAGCTCCCTGATTAGACCATAGAGCTACTACACGGACGTAGCTCCATGATGATTAGACTAAATCACCTTGGGTTACCACCCTAGGGTTAAGAATGATAAGGAGGACATGATCCAGGTTTGCCGTCTCTCCGTCTGAAAAGAACCTTTTGTCGGCTTGCCCAGCAAACACATAACGTTTTCATAACATTCCGAATTGATCTTGGAAATGTTAAAGAAAAACATTTTACAATATCATTTTATTGACATTTTAAAAAAGTCATGTCAAAATGTTACAATGTTGTACAAATGTTTTTATAATGCTTTATACCTTATATTTTTCAAAAATGTTAAACAAACGCAACACATAACGTTTTTATGACATTCCGAATTGATCTTGGGGATGTTAAAGGAAAACATCTCCATGCTCGATCTGGAAGATCGAGCACGGGATGACCATGTATAGTTCTTATAGCTTCATATAGGTTCAAATCTCGGATTCGAGGTCATCGTAAGAAGCTGGTGTAGTGTTTTGCAAAGCTTGACATAAGGAAGTTCAGCTTCTCCCATAGAGTTGTTAACAAGTGGAATAGCGTCCCTGAGTGGGTATGGTTAACTCCATGTGCATGCTCCACATGCAGTCACCCCAATAAAGAATTGTATAGTAGACTATCCTATTTCTTAACATTG
Organism: Holothuria leucospilota; assembly: GCA_029531755.1. Lineage (NCBI taxonomy): Eukaryota > Metazoa > Echinodermata > Holothuroidea > Aspidochirotida > Holothuriidae > Holothuria > Holothuria leucospilota. The sequence continues at coordinate 35,766,056 of CM055976.1, forward strand.
GCAAGTTCTTCCATGACTGTGGTAAAATCTACTTGTACTGGGCTCTTTGGTGTTGATTTGATTGTTTGTATTAGTTAAGGGGTTTGGACTTCAGGGCATCTTATGGGGGGCCTTGGCCCTCCTTTGCCCCGTAGCCTTAGGTTATGTTATGTCATGTTATGTCATTTGAACCTGAAGTTCCCCACGTGACAAAATCCAGGCTGGCTATGCACTGTGTCCTAAATTTTGGGACTGAACCCAAAATTCGACCAGAATCTGCAGAAATCTAGGCAAATTCTATTGAAAAAGCCCAAGGATTCGGGCAAAAAATTGTGCCGTCAAAGTTCAAATAGTTCCATACGCTTATTCTCCCGGATCGCCACCCTTACAGTATCGAGAGCAAACTTACTATACCTGAAACATCCCCGAAATCGGCACGTACAACATAGAGCAACGATTGAGAATTTGAGAGGGCGGGCATCAATGTAAATATGATTGCGGTGAGAATCGTGAATGTGAGTAAACAGCGTTTTCCACGCTTCTTGAAAGTTAAACCACGATATACCAAGGTGAGTTGTGTGTTATATCGTTCGCTTTACATGTAAGAAGTCTGAGATTAATGCCAAACTTGTTGCCAACTGAGTGATCACTGTTCGACTCTTTGGAGTTTGAAGACGGTAACTTATTGAGTAGCCAATTGAATGATACTAGATAGTGTTATTGGTGGTAGGCTAGGCTATTTATCATTATTAATGTACGTAGCCTAGTACGGCTGATAGCCCTAGCTTATTAATGGTATGCCTAGCTGTGTACGTAGTACTCACTAGTACTAGGCCCACTGCAAGTTACAACCGATGTTAAGCTGTAGTAGTACCAACGTTAGCACTTAGCTATTAGTTCAACGCAGTCCCAAGCAATGCCATGGGCTTCAAATCTCCCTACTTAGGCTAGGCTATGCATTATGGTAGCATTGCCGGTAGAAGTCTGGCCAAAGTGCATTCCATGTTAGGCCCATGCCGAAGTTACGGAAAGAAAAACAATAGAGAACATATGGAAAATGCCAACTCCATTCCGAAGATCTTCAGATTGTAGTGCATGGAATGCAGCTTGGGTTCTTGGTCCAAAAAGCCAGTTTGCATCTTATAAGTAGAGACTCAGTCCTAGGCCTAGTTCATTATGTATGATTGCACTACCTTACAAGGCCACTCTAAGAAAGTTTTCGTTTTTATAAAACAAGACGAGAATGTGAATCTGTTTGTACCTGAAAATCTTTTGGTGGACTTGACCTTATTTGAGAGCTATAAATCTTTACCACAGGATTTTCCTTTCAAGAGATACCGTCACGACAAGTTCAGTGTTTCCAGCTCAAGCCTATCATATCAGAATTAACCTACAGATGCACCAAGAATAAACGTAAAAAACCGACCGGAGCGCTAGATACCAACCGCTGAAAACCCACAGTTTACCACGCTTTTGTCGACGTTGTTTCACTGAAATCTGCGGCTCATGGTTTTGGGCAGTTTGAATAAGAGTAATCTGATAAGTCAAGTAACAGCTTACACAAAAGATTTCACCAATGAAATTCTTTAGAATGAGGAGCGTAACACAATAGCCGCATCCTCAGGTTTCATTGATCAGACTTCCTGTGTAATCGATAAGAAATGTTTATCACTAGGCCTTCATTAATAATGCGCAGAGGGTTGTTATCCGATGGTTAGCATGTGCTGACAGAGTTTGGAAACGGTCGTACTATTCCTAGTACTGTACGTCACTGAACCGTCCTGGTTTAGGATTACGGGTTTGTGAAGTTTTAGACCTAGGTACAGTAGTGTAGTTACTCAGGCCTGTTCATTCAAAGACACAGCCGTCACATACACACAACAAATTACAGTTTTATAGCAAAACGGCACAACTTCAATTAATCTACTGTATACGTTTGATAATACTACACTCACAGTAAATTTTCGCAATTGTCTTCCCTGTAATGCTGCGTTATTACTTTGATCAACTTTTTTAGAATAAAGACCGATCGTTGAACGCAGCACGATGTGTAGACAACTTTTTTCTTTGTAGAAATTCCGATTTATTAATTCCATTTTTCCAATGCTGTTTGAAAAAAAAAACTTAGGTACAACTGGATTAACTAGGCTAGAAGAAATTGCCGATTTTACTGATAAGGTCGTTCTATATCCTCGCAGTAAAACAGCTTATTTCAACACTTATGCGATGCTGCAAATCGTCCCAAGAATTAGGTTTGGCATCTCCTGTTGGGAGTGGCCCAGCTTTCCCTACCCCCACCCGTTCTCAGTAACGGTACAAGTTTTTGTGTTGGATGGGGCCTGTTTGTAGCAGTTGCCCCCAAAATGTACAATCCAGTGTTCCCATAATTTCTAGTTTGCAGAAAATTCTCTTACCTCGGAGAGCATATCAGTAGGCTAAGCCGTCCATTCTTTGAGTATATCCTTTTATTTCCTAGTTGGTGAAACGAGTGACTCTTTCCTCCGTATATTAATTTGTCTTGAGAGCATATAAAAAAGCGATGTTTCAGTGTCTTTTAAACGGCCATGGATGAAATATTCCATACCTTTACGTTCAAAGAACGGCAAATAATTTTCAGTAGCAATACGGTGCCGCATGGCCCTTTAATAGATAATCAGTAGGCTTGCATTTTAATGAAACTAAAACCCACTGCATTGTCTTATTTTTCAGCCCATCTTTGTACTACATATCTTTCATTGATAGCCCCATGCAGTACACATATTCGCTTTCCCTTCCTGGCTAGCTCGCTGCTACATAGCAAATGTAGACCACAGGTTCAGTAATGCATTAGTGTGTTAAATTCCATGAGAAAACCTTCGAAGTTCGACTCAAGAATTTCCCAGGCACCTTGCAAGGGCCCCAGCATATTTGCATACGTTCTGTACATTCCTTTGCTAGAGACATCATTGGACTTCAGCTATTTTTCACTGATTAACCCGTGTACAATTTCCATTGGCTGCTACCAATCCACGTGAAGGTTTACCGTAAATGAACAACTGCTAAATCCCGCCCCACTGGGCAACACCCACCTCTTGAAAACATACAGCACTCAGTACTGTCGCTTCCGCGTGTAGGCCTAATAGTGGTGTAATGTACAGTACATAACCTATCGAAGTAAATTTCACATGGGTATCGTGTTGCTCTACGTGCATTGCGAACATGCTGTCATAGCCTGGCCAAAATTCAGTATGCAGATTTTCAGCAAAATCAACCTTTACAAGCTAAATTTTGTACCTTATCTTATTCATGGGTGTAGAAGAAGTCCGATCTTGTGAAAAGTTTTCGGTAAGAGTTTAGTATGGAGCGAAATATCGCTTATTTTTGAAAAACAAGATGGCGCCGTCTTCAAAAGTTTGAAAAACATCCGGAGAGATGTGTGACGTCACGTAACTGTTAAGGACAACCAAATGGGCTACAACTTCCAAAAAAGGTTATGCAAAAATGGGCGGTGGCCCTTATGAATGAATGAGTATCAAAACCCATAGCAGCGATTGGATATTTCACATAATTAAGGCAGCTAGCTGCATTTGATTTTCCCAAGGTATTTGAGGTGGCTCTCATAATAATAGCGTGAAACATGTGGCAGGGCCCTATGTACATATTAGCGCGGTGCAGTTTTAGGCCCATGCAAATATGCGTAGGCTATACAGCGTGTGACAGTACTAAATGACAATGTTATACGGTTCCCCAAGGGCCGTGTTAAAATTCGGGATCGTGTTAGCTGGTGAATTTTACCGAGATCCCGCCAAAGAATGGTAGGGGGATGTACTGTCTTACATTCTGAAATTTCCATCTTCATTCTCTCCCACTGAATGGACTATAATTGGATTAATTTTTTTCTATAAGGAATCGGACTTCAATGGTTTTGCCCTTGTAGGTAAGATTTGAAATTTTAGCAATTGCTGAGTAGAGGGTACATTCTATGTGAATGAAAAATAAAATGCGGCAAGGCCTTTGTATTGTACCGGAACATCGGAGGATGCAGGAAGTAAGCTGTGATACTATTGCAATGGCGTTCTCCCAGATTACTTTTTTGGTAGAAAACAGAATGGTTCAATTTTATGGACTTGGCGGCCCTCCCTTTGTCTTCCTTTGTATATGAAAGACTCAAAAAGTTTCAGGAATTCAGGCTAACAGATATAATTTTCAAAGGTCACGCAATTGATTTTTTTTGGAATGTGCAAAAAAAAAAAAAAATCGAAGGTTTGAAAAAAAAATTGTTCCGTTACGGGAAGGATTCGCAAACGCGCAACAATATTTCCGGACATGTGGGAATATGTACGAAAAGATTTGGAACGTTCAACCAGATCTTTTTCTTCCCAAACTTACGAAATGTATTCATAATTGCAAAGAGAAATTCGAAAGCAAATTGCGGCCCTCCTTTTTTCCATACTCATGAAGTTTCAGACTAGAACGCGGGTCACACTACAGTAATTTCGGATAGGATTATGTCCCGATTTTCATGAGTTTTAGTTAAAATCTTCACCATCTCTGGTCAGAAACCGCCAAAAATCTGCCAACCTGTGTAAATGCTTGATATCAGAGGACTACGAAAATGAAATGTAAACTAATTATTTCATGACGTCACATCGACAAACAACTTTTATCGGAGTACAAAACTCGGACTAATTTTCAAATCAATATCGCTCTATTGAGTGATATAAGTTATATGGTGATAGGAGAACAGTTTATCGTGACAAAAACTCAGTTACGGAAAGAATTTGCAAACGCGCAAGAATTTTTCCGAACGCAATCTTTTCGATGGAAGGTACGAAACTTTGGGAACGTTCTAGGTATTTCTTTCTAAACTTACGAAATTTATTAATCATTGCCAAGGGTCAAAGTAAACTGCGGCCCTTCCCTTTACTTTACTTTGTATATACAAATGCGTGAAGTATTTGTAGTTCAGGCTAAATAATATAATTTTCAAAGGTCATGTTATTGACAATTTTTCGGAACGTTCGAAAACTTTTTCGAACTTCAAAAAAAATCGTTCCAACACGGAAAGCGTTCGGGGAGATTTAGGGATGGTCGCAAGCGTATACGTACTGTATTCAATCAGAACGTACGATTGTGCGCAGGCAGGCTTTCAGAGGAAATTGATTATTGCTTTTCCCCACAAGAGCAGATTTCTTGCTACAGCGAATTACAGACACACAATGGGACTTCTGTTTACACTGGCACAAAGGCACCTCGGTTTACCGGGTTGCCGATAATCCGCATTGAAAGAGCGAGGTACCAAGCGGTTCTATTGTACACTGAATAGACCGGAGCGTGACCGAAGCGAACACGCACACTTATTCTTGGCGTATCTGTAATAAGGTCAGCGGGCACTGTTTACAATTTTTGTACAGAGCTGTATGTAGCCTACGGGGGGCAGTGTACTGTAGGTAGATTGTGCGTTCAATTTGAGGCTGCATATCTTAGGGTGCGCATGCTTGAAATATTAAACAGGTTCACGCGCATTTGCAAGGGAGTTTGCTATGCGAGTGCTGCATCAAAAATTGACACACTGATTGTGACAGCAGTTTTGATGCGCTTTGTTGACTGTAGTGATGCACGAAATTCGAAAGTGGCCTTATTAGGTCATGTCACTATATAGTAGGCTGGAATGAATATAGCCAAGGCCTACAGTAGGCCTAAGTTTAACTTACTTTTAACGTTTTCATTTGTCATAGTACTAGAAAGAGGCTAGTATGGAAAGTATGGCAATTGCACACCTGAGATTTTTTTTCTAGATATTTATTGCACACTTGAAAATTCACATTGCACACCTGATTTTTTAAGCCGACGGCGATTGCTTCGTATAACCCTACTGTAGGTACAGTATATGTTATATAGCCTATATTACTTGGCCTATTGGCCGCCTAGGCCTACGTACTATAACTCGAGAGAGTGACCAATTAACTTTCAATTTTCAGGCAGTTAATTGTGACAGGTGTGTGTGGTATGTTAAGTAGGCCTTCAAGGGTTTTGTTTCAATTTCTCCCAAGTATTTATTTCCCACTTGACTTTTTGTACACTTGGAGTGTGCATTTGACACCTTGTTGCACACCGCACACTTCAATTTTTTTTCGTGCACACCCGAGATCTTGGCGAAAAGTGCCATACTTTCCCATCTGGGAGAGAGGGTCGTTTCCAAAATGTTGGGTACAACTATAGGATACCCCGCAAATAGGCCTTATGAACCTCACCTTGCCTCCAGAGTTGCAGTCACAGTGAAGTCAACAAAGTAACAAAATAACTCATAAATAGCCACTGCAACTGTACCTCCACTCAAAACTGGAGGATCTATGGACTGACATTCTTCAAAAACATTTACGCAAAACACGCAAAATTATTGTGACGCAAAACAACACAAATTAAACAACCACTGCGACTACACCTTCACTCAAAACTGGAGGCTAAATGGACTTCCAGACTTCTTCAAAAACATTTAAAAAGCCTGTGAAGTGACAAAGTACAGCCATTTGATGTCATTCTCTGACCATATCTATCACCAAAAATAGCCCTAATGTTCAAAAATACCGCCCCATGAAAGAGAAATGCTAAAATGAAATGGTACCTCTTCCAGTACAACAGCTCAAAAAGTGAAAGTACATTGACCCAAGAATGACGTGAGCTCCGGAACTCAACTTCACAGTGTGTGTATGCACAATGCATTTCCTTTGTAATGTTCTTTTCACGTCAATATCGATTATGTACAGAGACTTGCCCTATTTCGCCCATTTTTGACTGAGATAATACAAGAATGATGACAAAGGGTCACATGAAGAGCCAGTCTGTGGAATTTAGCCCAACTATCTCAAGTCGCTGGCCTAAGAACAAGAAAAAGTCTGACAGTGTGAGGAAGATGGCGAACAAGTAGTTCAGAGAGACTCCATACTTCTAGTAACGTTTTGCTCACAGATTGTGTAGCTTGAGTCCGTTACTGGCCATATAATTTCGTAAAAACGTATCTGAAGAAGGTGCCAGCATCAAGCAAAAAATATATATAACATAAAAATTTGAAATTCTTACTACCCAAAAGGGGATGTTCGTCATTACTTGCTCGAGCTTACATCCAGACCCTGTAAATGGAAGACATACACTGAATCTTGCTAGCCCATTCGTAATGGTGTCCGATGGTCTCCAGTTTTTCAAGAATTGGTATTGAAATGGGATTTTAAAACTCTGAAATGCTCGTAAGCATAGAGGCGCAAGTTAAGGCAGCAAATGGAAGCCATTTTCTCTCTTCCTTGTCCGTATTTTAAGTTATATTTTAAGTTTATTTTTGACTTTGCAGACTACTTAGCTATACTTCAATTAGACAGCGACCCTTTGCAAAAAAAAAGAAAACAGTTAACTCAGTTTAAATCAGATTGTTGGGTAAGATGACAGATTTATCTCCCAATATTCCTTTGAAATGCTTCCTTTCCAAGTTGTCACAAACGATAGTTTCAAAATCGAACAGTGGATCTTGTACTAGATTTTGAAATGCTTGAAACTCAAATAGTAACTTTATGTCAACTTCTGAGAAAAATACTCAGTGCTTCCTTAGACAACCAAAATTTTAGTCTCCCTTCACACTTAAATTGCCTCTGTTTTACCAGGTAGAAAATTCATACCTGGATACCCTACTGTAAGTGCAATCCCCTTTGGGTTTCCAGATACCTGACCACTCCTTTGCTACTTCTGATTTCAGTGCATTGTACATGATTCTTGACTCAATTCATTGGCCCAACTTTTCTGTGGGTGATAGAATCGAACACGGGTAGCAAACTATCAAAATGCTTTACTTTTAAAATGCATTTCACAGGTACTTAATCTTGTTCGTGTAATCAGGCCTCGAATTCTAAATTTTTAAGGGCACAGCCATTTTGGCCTCAAGGATCAGGGCAAATCTGGGCGCACCACAGCCAAAGGGTAGGGCAGCAAGGCCAAACTTTACTTTGTTGATAGGGCACCAAGGCCATACACAATCAGCTTTTATTTTACACTTCCACCAATTATTTTTGCTTAATATGCTTTTAGTCATTGCCCAACTTCACTCTGGTTATACCTGGTTAAGGGTTGGAATGCTGTCTGTTAATGCAATGATTTAACACTTCTCCTGCATGGCCTGTCTTTGTAGAGCTTTTCTTTTTATATTACCAAGTTTTTACTTCGACTAGAAGACTTCTAGTCGAAGTAATGCGAACGCCACAGTGGTTTTTGGTGAGGCATTCAGAGAGTTTGCCTTTCAATTGCGTTTTCTTGGCCTTTTTGAAAGCTATGGATCTGGAATTTGGACAGGATGTGTAACGTGTTATGTAAATTTTACCACAAAAATTTTGTGTTGGTCGATGGTTAAATGATGTTTCTAGAGCTTATTTTTCAATGTTTGGCCATAAAACCTATCTTCCTCTAAAGTTTGCCCGAAAGTTTGCACACTAGTTCATGGGTCGCCCATGTTCATATCTTCTTCAGGAATAATCGATATCACGGGGAACAATTTTTAGGGGGCAGTTTTGAATTGAAAATAGACCTTGTTTTTTTTTCCCACGTTGGGGCCAGGAAATTTACTTCCTTGAAAAAAATTGGAAACAAAAAAATAAAAAAAACTTGTTAACTGGTGCCAGTTTTTTGGGCCTTTTTTAAAAAATCTTTTCAGTACATCCTTCTCTTGCCCAAAATTTTTTCCATTTTCAATTTTTCCCAATATAAAAGGTATATTGGGAAGACAAATTCCCCCCGAAAAATGAAAAAAAATTTTTTGGGCCTTTTTTCTCTTTTTTTCGTCCCAAAAACAATGCTATTCTGCTACGATGCAGAGAAAAACAAACCACTTTTGGTTTAGCATTTTTGAAGCGCAATGAACCCCGCCCAAGACCAACAGCCAAGGTGAAATCCACTTTTTTTGGCCCAATTTTCCCAGTTGTTTTTGGCTTTGTTAATATTTGTAGCGCAACAAAATTTTTGCGCCAAAACAACCCCCATCCTTCCCCTGCCAATGACTGAGCCTTGGTGTAATTTGGCAAATATCCCTTGTTTTTTTACCATACAGAGCAAAGCGTTAATAACAAAAGCTAGGCCTTTGTTTTTTTTTTGCAAAATTTTCGCCTAAAGTGGGTTTTTGCCAACCCAAGGCCAGGGAAGTTAGTTTTTTACGTAAACCAACTCCCCCCTGCACAGGGTTAAAAAAATTTCCGAACCATGTGAACGCTGCCCAACACAGAGTAGCAAGCTGTGTTCGAACAATGGAAAAAATAGTAACCCCCAAACGAAGCCAAAAAATAAGTATCCTGTTTTGGCTCAATGCATCACATCTTTGGGGGGTTTCCCAAAACATAACTATGGCTGACACAACGAAATAATGCAAAAAAGTGGGCCCGCCTGCCTTACCGTAAAAGGACAATAGACCAATAGTTCGATAAAATGGGAAAAGGGGGGAAGCTAATTTGCGGTTGCCCCTGTTTGCTTTTTGGTAAATGGATTTCAATTTTTTCCCTGTTTCTGAATATTGTCACTGTTTTTGCTTTTAACAGATGATTGTTTTTTCCAATTTCAAAATTTTTTTTTTGCCGTGTAAAAATTTTTTTTCTTTTTTTCCAGTATGTAAAATTCTACCCGACAGTCCCCCGAATCAGGAAAAAATTACAAAAAGCCTTAAACAAAACATTATTTTTTTTAAAAAACCCCAGGGTTTTGTTTGGTCCCTAACCCCTGAAAAAAATCACTACCCCAAAGGGGATTCAAACCCCTTTCAAGCCTTGAAATGGAGATGGCCAAATTGACAGAGGCCTAAAGTGGGGCATGGGCCTTGGGGTTTTTGACACTTAGTGTTTTTTTTTCCACAATGTTTGCATATTGGGGGTTCTTTATTTGGGTGGACTTGGTGTCCCCCCCCCCCCCCCCCCAGAGCGAAAAGTTTTTCCGGTATTTTTGAGAAAAATGAAATTTGTTCCCCCCCACATTTTTTTTTTTCCGACATGTCAACCAAATTAAACAATTGTTCCAATCCACCTTTTTCCAAAATGTTTTTTTATTTACCAAAAAATTTGTCAACTTACACTGTGAAGAACCGCAGAATCCCAAAGAGAAGGACTTTTCCCCGGCTTGGTTGGGTGGGTGCCCCCCCCCTTTTTTTAGATGGTCCCTAAAAGCTGCCTTTTTTTTGAACAATATGGTTTTTGGGTGTTTTTTTGTATTTTTTTTAATTTTGGCCCGGAATGTTCCCCCAAGAAAAAAATGGCCAATCCCAAGTGCCTAAACCCTTCCAAGTTTTTTTTTTCCTCATGGAAACCACCCCCTCTTCCCTCCTTTTTTTTTTTGGGGGCTTTTTTTCCCCGTACCACTGGGTCTGGGGGTCTTCCATAGCTGCAGAAAAATTTTTTGCCCTTTAAATGGAATTAGTCCCCCCTGCCTTTTTCGTGCCTTTTTGAAATCCTGTGATCCGCCGAAGTCCCAAAGTTTTTTACCACCTTTTGGTTTGTTTTTTTTTGGTTTCTAAGTTTTTAAGGGGCGTGTACAAGGAAAAAATGATGAAACATTTTTTCCTTCAGTCCCCCTGTTTTGCTGTTTTGTTTTTTTGATGCACAAAAAATTTTTGTCAAGTTTTCAATATCTTTCTTTCATGAAATAATTCAACTATTTTACAACGAGAAAACGAAATTTGTTTTTTTTTTTTTAAAGGGAGCAGAAAAAAAATTTGTTGGGAATTTTAAAATTGAACCCGTTTTCCGTAGTTGGTTTTTCCGTCAAGATTTTTACCTCCTGGTGTAGATATACTCTCATACACCCAAAAAATAATATAAAAAATTTTAACCGTGGTTGGCCCCAGTTTTGGCTTTTTTTTTAAAATCTTTGTTTTTCTCCCAGTAAAAATCCCTGTTTTTTCCCTTTCTGTAAATTTTCATTTTTTTTCATTTTTTCATAATAAGGTTATATTGGGCAAAAGAAAATCCGAAATGAAAATTTTTTTTTTGCCTTTCTTTTTTTCGTCCAACAACAATCGATTCTTGCTAAGGCTGCCAAACACTTTTTGTTTTTTTTGGCCATTTTTTTTTTGAAGCCAAGGGAACCAACCAAGAACCCCAACGCCCAAGGGTTTTTGAAAATCAAATTTTTTTTGGCAGTTCATTTTTTTTACTGGTAAAAAAATATTTTTCGTGCAATGAATTTTTTTGGCCCCCCCAAAAAAGCCAAAAACATCTTCCCTCGCCCAAATGGACTCCGCTTTTGGGGTGGTAATTTTTGGCCAATGCTTGGTTTTTTACATACAGAAGCAAACAAGCTAATACAAACAGCCTAGGCCAAATTTGTTTTGCACAAAATTTTCCCCGCATCGTGGTTTTTTTTTTTTTTGCACACACAAGGCTAGCGGGAAGTTGTTGACGTAACACAACTCCCCCTGCAGACCACAGGGGTATACATCATACGAACCAGGGACAGCTGGGCCCCCACAAGACGTAGCAGCCAGCCTGTGGTTTTCGGACAACACATGGGAAAAATAGGTTACCCCCACCGCAAATGGCCCCGTTTAAGTCTGTTTTTTTTTTTGCTCAACTCATACTCCCTCCTTTTGGGGTTTCCCCCCCAAAACCATAATTATGGCTGAACAACGAATAATGCCCGGTGGCCCGGGCCTGGCCTACGTAGGCCAATTTTTAACACATAGTCGATAAATGAAGGGGGCTATTTTTTCCGTTTTGCCCCCCTGTTTGCCCCCCTTTGGTTAAAAATGATGTCCAATTTTTTTTTCCTTTCGAATATTGGTTTTCCCCCCCGTTTGTGCCTTTTTTTAAAATTGGTTGTTTTTTTTTTGTTTTCGATTTTTTCACAAAAATATTTGGGCCGTGGTAATTTTTTTTTCTTTTCCAGTATGTACTTTTTACACAAGGTTCGAAAATCAGGAATTTTTAAACAAAGCCTTTACACATAAAATTTTTTTTTTTAAAAACCCCAGGGGTTTTTTTGGTTTTCCCCCTAACCTTGAAAAATCAGCTGACCAAAGATTCACCCCTTTTCCCAGCCTTGAATGAAAGGAATGCCCCATTGAAGGGCAGTTGCATGGCCTTTGGTTTTTTTTTTTTGACAAAGGTTAGTGTTTTTTGTTTTTTTTCAAACATGTTAAGGCATATTTGGGGTGGGGGATTGGTCCCAAGGTCGAACAATCGTTTTTTCCCGTGTTTGGAGAAAATCTTGGGGTCCCCCCACCCCCCTTTTCGAATGTCACCCACAAAATTACATTTGGGGTTTTCCCAACTCACCTGTCCGAACAAATGTTTTTTTTTTTTTATGTAACCAAAAATTTTGGGGGGGAACAGTAACACCCTGAGTAAAAACCCGCCCCAGATTCCAGAGAGGATACTTTTTTTTTCCCTGCTTGTGGCAGGCCCCCTTTTTTAAGGATTGGGTCCTAAAAGCCTGGCACCCTTGACCAACTATGTGGTGTTTATTTTAAACACTTAGGGGCCCCAGTTTTTTGTGTCAGGAAAAATGCCAATCAAGTGGGGCAAAATAAATTTTCAGCTTTTTTTTTCGCATGGCACCACCCCACGAAACTGGTTGTCCGATGCAATTTTTACACACTACTGACAACTGTTAAATTTCAGCTTTGCACATGTGTAGTTGGAGTCACTGCTGGAAATGGATTCGTAGTCCTAATCGAAGTCACTTTCCAATTTGACATTCAGTTTGGGTTGGATTGAGGATTTGTAGTCAAAGTCCAACTCATTGCTGCACTTTGTATCCATTCTGAGTTAGACTCATAGTCATATTCATAGTGCAAGTCACTTCTCAACTAGGATTCCACTTTAACCTGGATTCATAAAATGAACTTTGTAGTTGAAGCTACTGTACTGGGACTACGACTCGGAATTTGGATGAGAAGGGAATATATCGCTGCACCAGAGTATTCTATAGTTATATAGTAGGTGGATCAAGGTTCAAATGGGTTCTAAGTCTGAACACTTTTTACAAATGTTTATTCACAATTCAAAGTACAGTAGGGTACAACAATAGAATGCTGGTCCACTGTTTATCTCTTCATAGTATCCTGATTTGTGGATTTGATCTCATCATATCGTTCTCAAATAGCTCAGGGAGTGGAAGCAAGATAGCATCCATGAATTCGCAAATCCACTCCGAGATTCCTTCCCTGGACTTTGAAATATTTTGTCTTTAAACCCAATGTATTTTGTGTTGTTCTAAAACAGCTCAGGGTGTGGAAGCAATATTGCATCCATGAATCTGTGAATCCACTCGGAGATTGCTTCCCTGGACTTTGAAATATTTTGGCTTTCTTCAAACCCAATGTACTGAGTGTTGTTCTCAACTAGCTCAGTATGTGGAAGCAAGATCACATCCACAAATCCACCAATCCACTACAAGATTCCTTTCCTTTTTGTCTTTAAATCCAATGTGTTATGTCTTTTTCAAATAGCTCAGGGAGTGGAAGATCGCATCCACTAATCCACTATGTGATTCCTTCCCTGGACTTTGGAATAATTTGTCTTTCTTTAAACTCAATGTGTTGCTTGTCATCCTCAAATAGCTCAGGGTGTGGGAGCAATATCACATCCAAGAATCCACTAATCCTCTGCAAGAATATTGCCACATGTGGACCTGCATTCTATAATTACTCCAAAAATAGTCAAGGTTATGATAAAGCAAGAGCCAATCTGACCAAAAATAAAAACACATATTTCCTGATGAAAATTACTCATATTTGGACAGATACAATATTAACTTTAAAAAAATGTTTTAATACTAAGGCATTTCATATTATTCCAACTGTAACAGTTAGAGAAGACCCCACTACAATACCAAAGCTGGCAATAGTAAACAAATGTTCCCTTGCCAACATGGTCCTCCCCACAGGGTGACCATGACTTGGGCCTGCTGTGTATTGCTATGAAGCTTAGCCTGAGTAACAAAAGGCCTAGAATACAGAGCCACTTGAGGGATGCATCTGGTCATCTGGATGCTCAGTCAACTTAAACTCTCTGCCTATATCATATATATGTTATTAAAAGCCATTTGAACTTTCCAGTCCATGGATTTGCTCTGCTGGGCTTAAACTCTTGGATGCCAGATAAATGATTTTTGGAACAAACAAAAGGAACACTTAAGTTCACCTCCAACCTTTTTGAGTGAATTGGAGTATAGGGAAATATGAATAGGGCCTACAGCAGGTATTTAATATGAGAACCAGAAAGCCTAAGGGCTTAGTGATTCCTTGCCGAATGGGGATGCTTTGTTGTACTGAGGTTCACCCCTCAGATTTATCTTCCTTGACTACATCATTTTACGATATTTTAACAATTTCACCTCTGCTGACCTCACATGAACTTTGAACCCCACCAAATATAATAAAAAAGAAAAACGAAAGTGTCTTGAAAGGAATTCAACTCCAATGGATCTTGGATCTTGAAAATTCTTGGGAAATTTTGTTTTTTGACCTCTGGTGACCCCTGATGACTATCCTGGGAATTCTTGGGAAATTTTGCTTTTTCACCTCTGGTGACCCCATATAACAATCTTGGAAATTCTTGGGAGGATTTTGCTTTTTGACCCTTGGTGACCTCAGATTACGATCTTGGGAATTCTTGGGAAATTTTGCTTTTTGACCTCTGATGACCCCATATGATGATCTTAAGAATTTTTGGGAAACTTTGCTTTTTAACCTATAGTAAACCCGGATGACAATCTTGAGAATTCTTGGGAAATGTTGCTTTTGATCCCAGTGACCCAAGATGACAATCTTAGGAATTCTTGGGAAATTTTGTTTTTTGACCTCTGGTAACCCCAGATGACCTTGACCTCCACAAAAATTGATAGGGTTTTCCCCCTCAACATGGCAAATTTATATACCAAATATGAAAAGTGGCTGTCACTGCTATCGTGAGATATTGTGATTACAAGCCATTTACAAGGTTTCTGTAGTTCAACCTCTGGTGACCTCAGATGACCTTTGACCTCTACCAAAAACAATAGCATTCTTCCTCTCAACATGACAAATCTATA
Source organism: Holothuria leucospilota (assembly GCA_029531755.1). Lineage (NCBI taxonomy): Eukaryota > Metazoa > Echinodermata > Holothuroidea > Aspidochirotida > Holothuriidae > Holothuria > Holothuria leucospilota. The sequence continues at coordinate 35,781,062 of CM055976.1, forward strand.
TCCGCCATTCCTATCTTGACATATCCCAATTTCAAGGATTTCGGTCTTTGACCTCTGGTGACCTCAAATGACCTTTGACCTCCACCAAAAACAATAGGGTTCTCTCTCTCAATATGACATATCTATATACCAAATATGAAAAGTGTTGGTCACTCCTATCTTGAGATGAAGTGATTACGAGCTTTTCGGCCTTTTACCTATGGTGACCTCAAATGACCTCTGACCTTCAAAAATAATAGGGTTCTTCCTCTCAACTTGATGAATCTATATACCAAATATGAAAAGTGTTGGTCATTCCTATATTGAGATAGCGTGGTTACGAACCTTTTTGGCTTTTAACCTGCGGTGGCCTCAAATGACCTTTGACCTCCACAAAAACAACAGGGGTCTTCCCCTCGACATGACAAATTTGTATACAAAATATGAAAAAGTGTCGGTCATTGCTAACTTAAGATATCGTGTTTACAAGCCATTTACGAGGTTTTCGCAGTTTAACCTCTGGTGACCTCAGATGACCTTTGAACTCTACCAAAAACAATAGGGTTCTTCCTCTTGACATGCAAAATCTGTATACCAAATATGAAAAGTGTCGGCCTTTGCTATCTTGAGATATAGTGTTTACGAGGTTTTTGCCGTTTAAACTCTGGTGACCTAAGATGACCTTTGACCTCTACCAAAAACAATAGCATTCTTCCTCTCAACACGACAAATCTATATACCAAATATGAAAAGTGTCGGTCACTGCTAACTTGAGATATCGTGTTTACAAGCCATTTTCAAGGTTTTCGCAGATTAACCTCTGGTGACCTCAGATGACCTTTGACCTCTACCAAAAAACAATAGGCTTCTTCCTCTTGACATGACAAATCTGTATACCAAATATGAAAAGTGTCGGCCTTTGCTATCTTGAGATATCGTGTTTACGAGGTTTTTCGCAGTTTAAGCTCTGGTGACCTCAGATGACCTTTGACCTCTACCAAAAACAATAGGGTTCTTCCTCTCAACATGACAAATCTATATACCAACTATGAAAAGTGTCGGTCATTGCTATCTTGAGATATCGTGTTTACAAGCCGTTTACAAGGTTTTCGCAGATTAACCTCCGGTGACCTCAGATGACCTTTGACCTCTACCAAAAACAATAGGCTTCTTCCTCTTGACATGACAAATCTGTATACCAAATATGAAAAGTGTCAGTCATTGCTAACTTGAGATATCGTGTTTACAAAGTTTTCTGTATTTGACCTCTGGTGACCTCAAATGACCTTTGACCGCCACCAAAAACAATAGGGTTCTTCCTCTCAACATGATAAATCTATATACCAAATATGAAAAGTGTCGGTCATTGCTATCTTGAGATATCGTGTTTACAAGCTAGGTGTCACATACACACACACATACACACACACATACGCACACACATACACACACACACACAAGTCGATTTTACATACAATCCGAGGACCTCATTGTTATTTCCTTTGTGTTTACTTCCTTAACCCTAACCTTGACAATAGACTCTCTATTGTTCAAACTTTCGAGGACTTGACAAATCTATTGAATTTCCTTCAGAGGACCTGAAATCCATTGTTCAGGTCCTCAGTCTGATAGGAAGACAAGTTCACACACACACACACACACACACACACACACACACAACATCACCATCGCATAGATTCCTTGCCTGCCTTCGGCAAGGAATCAATGACTCATTGTTGTCCATTTCTTACTAAGACCACAAGCAATATTCTGGAGTGGATGCATGGATGCTTGGATGCAAAGTGAATAATTTCCCCAATATCAGTCTTGGAGTGGATGTACTAATACAGCGTTAAAGTTTAGGGCACAAGATAAACAGTGTCACATCCCATCCAAATGCATTCTATAGTTGCCAGGATGCATTCCATGTAAAGTGAACACCGGAGTTACACGGAGGTGTCAGCGTTTGCCAACAAAACCAAAGGTGTGATTTATACCACACAATACTACATAACATTGCCTGCTGTACGATGATTATTCATCATACTTGAAGCAAAAAGTTACACACATTCTTTCCTATTTAGCAGGAAATAATCATATTTTGAGGGGGACTTAGTGTGAATTAAGTGGAAACAAACTGCAGCAGAAAATTTTAAAGCTGCAAATTTGACTTAAAGGAGAAGCAAACCCATGGATTTTGTAGTATTGTGTGAGTAAATCAGTGTTGTGATGTATGCAGAAAGATGGTGGTGCTGCCAAGTCACGCAAACTACTTCTTCTACACTTGTGAAAACTTTTTCTTTCATTTCACTTAAATCATGTGTAATGAAAATATATGCGTGTAAGGCCACAATGCCGGGCCAAAAATACAGTATTCCTAACTTTGGTTGGGCTTAAATGTGACTGTTACTCATAATTTCATTACTCCTTTTTCAGGCTGTGATTTGGTGATATGCTGGTCTATACTTCTACAGGGCTCGAAATAACCAGCAGCACCGGCAGCGGCCCTTATTGATGGCAACAGTGCCCCTCAGCCAATGTCCTATGAAATAACATAGACCACCAGCCAATGAAATTCCTTGAGTGGGGCCCTGTTGGTTCCCAGTTGTATGGTACCAAGATGTTCCTGCAAGTGCAAGCAGTGTAAAAGGAGTTTTCTTTTCATAGGAAATCATGAAGAGATCCTGGAAAGATATCATTCGACTGCAACAAAAAGAACTTAAGCAACTCACACACCATTTATTTCATGGTTAATGTATTGTTTATCTCAGTTAATGTGTAACAAGCATGTAAATAAACAGTAATGATGCTGGATATTTACACTGCACACAGGTTATACACAATAACTTACAGCAGGCCTACATACCCTACGATTCACGATGCATGGAAGCATATACTGTATGTATTGAGTACATGCATGGTAGACATACGTTTCATTCTAAGGACATTGAAAGTGCTCACTGCTGCTCACTTTTTACGTTACTAACGAATGGAAAGCAGCACATGAGGTGATGACCCTGAACAAGGAGAGCAATTAGCTCTCCTCACACTCCCCAGGAGAGCAGTTGACCGAGCTCCTGCAAATTTCAAAAGGCAAGGCCTGTAGTATATGTACGTAACGTTTCAAACGCCTGAGTAATGGCCCAGCACATTTATCAACAGATTACAAGAATTAAATCAATAATCATTCTTATGTTTTGCTTTAGACCCAAATGTCCCACTTTTGTGGCCCTGTATTGTGGCCTTGCACATTTAATAAGATACTTCCAAGTTTATTCCCTATTACAAGCTTCAAGCGGAATCTTGACAATCATTGTATAGTTATTTTCCACAGCATGTGCAAATCAAATTACTTCAAGGTTGGCTGGTAAGTTTTCTGTTGTAGCCTAGCCTACAGATGCGCCAAGAATAAACGTAAAAAACCGACCGGAGCGCTAGATACCAACCGCTGAAAACCCACAGTTTACCACGCTTTTGTCGACGTTGTTTCACTGAAATCTGCGGCTCATGGTTTTGGGCGGTTTGAATAGGAGTAATCTGATAAGTCAAGTAACAGCTTACACAAAAGATTTCACCAATGAAATTCTTTACAATGAGGAGCGTAACACAATAGCCGCATCCTCAGGTTTCATTGATCAGACTTCCTGTGTAATCGATAAGAAATGTTTATCACTAGGCCTTCGTTAATAATAGCGCAGAGGGTTGTTATCCGATGGTTAGCATGTGCTGACAGAGTTTGGAAACGGTCGTACTATTCCTAGTACTGTACGTCACTGAACCGTCCTGGTTTAGGATTACGGGTTTGTGAAGTTTTAGGCCTAGGTACAGTAGCGTAGTTACTCAGGCCTGTTCATTCAAAGACACAGCCGTCACATACACACAACAAATTACAGTTTTATAGCAAAACGGCACAACTTCAATTAATCTACTGTATACGTTTGATAATACTACACTCACAGTAAATTTTCGCAATTGTCTTCCCTGTAATGCTGCGTTATTACTTTGATCAACTTTTTTAGAATAAAGACCGATCGTTGAACGCAGCACGATGTGGAGATAACTTTTTTCTTTGTAGAAATTCCGATTTATTAATTCCACTTTTCCAATGCTGTTTGAAAAAAAAAAAACTTAGGTACAACTGGATTAACTAGGCTAGAAGAAATTGCCGATTTTACTGATAAGGTCGTTCTATATCCGCGCAGTAAAACAGCTTATTTCAACACTTATGCGATGCTGCAAATCGTCCCAAGAATTAGGTTTGGCATCTCCTGTTGGGAGTGGCCCAGCTTTCCCACCCCCACCCGTTCTCAGTAACCGTACAAGTTTTTGTGTTGGATGGGGCCTGTTTGTAGCAGTTGCCCCCAAAATGTACAATCCAGTGTTCCCATAATTTCTAGTTTGCAGAAAATTCTCTTACCTCGGAGAGCATATCAGTAGGCTAAGCCGTCCATTCTTTGAATATATCCTATTATTTCCTAGTTGGTGAAACGAGTGATTCTTTCCTCCGTATATTAATTTGTCTTGAGAGCATATAAAAAAGCGATGTGTCAGTGTCTTTTAAACGGCCATGGATGAAATATTCCGTACCTTTACGTTCAAAGAACGGCAAATAATTTTCAGTAGCAATACGGTGCCGCATGGCCCTTTAATACATAATCAGTAGGCTTGCATTTTAATGAAACTAAAACCCACTGCATTGTCTTATTTTTCAGCCCATCGTTGTACCACGTATCTTTCATTTGATAGCCCCATGCAGCACACATATTCGCTTTCCCTTCCTGGCTAGCTCGCTGCTACATAGCAAATGTAGACCACAGGTTCAGTAATGCATTAGTGTGTTAAATTCCATGAGAAAACCTTCGAAGTTCGACTCAAGAATTTCCCAGGCACCTTGCAAGGGACCCCAGCTTATTTGCATACAACGTTCTGTACATTCCTTTGCTAGAGACATCATTGGACTTCAGCTATTTTTCACTGATTAACCCGTGTACAATTTTCATTGGCTGCTACCAATCCAAGTGAAGGTTTATCGTAAATGAACAAATCCCGCCCTACTGGGCAACACCCACCTCTTGAAAACATACAGCACTCAGTACTGTCGCTTCCGCGTGTGGGCCTAACAGTGGTGTAATGTACAGTACATAACCTAACGAAGTAAATTTCACAGGGGTATCGTGTCGCTCTACGTGCGTTGCGAACATGCTGTCATAGCCTGGCCAAAATTCAGGATGCAGATTTTCAGCAAAATCAACCTTTACAAGCTAAATTTTGTACCTTATCTTATTCATGGGTGTAGAAGAAGTCCGATCTTGTGAAAAGTTTTCGGTAAGAGTTTAGTATCGAGCGAAATATCGCTTATTTTTGAAAAACAAGATGGCGCCGTCTGCAAAAGTTTGAAAAACATCCGGAGAGATGTGTGACGTCACGTAACTGTTAAGGACAACCAAATGGGCTACGACTTCCAAAAAAGGTTACGCAAAAATGGGCGGTGGCCCTTATGAATGAATGAGTATCAAAACCCATAGCAGCGATTGGATATTTCACGTAATTAAGGCAGCTAGCTGCATTTGATTTTCCCAAGGTATTTGAGGTGGCTCTCATAATAATAGCGTGAAACATGTGGCAGGGCCCTATGTACATATTAGCGCGGTGCAGTTTTAGGCCCATGCAAATATGCGTAGGCTATACAGCGTGTGACAGTACTAAATGACAATGTTATACGGTTCCCCAAGGGCCGTGTTAAAATTCGGGATCGTGTTAGCTGGTGAATTTTACCGAGATCCCGGCAAAGAATGGTAGGGGGATGTACTGTCTTACATTCTGAAATTTCCATCTTCATTCTCTCCCACTGAATGGACTATAATTGGATTAATTTTTTTCTATAAGGAATCGGACTTCAACGGTTTTGCCCTTGTAGGTAAGATTTGAAATTTTAGCAATTGCTGAGTAGAGGGTACATTCTATGTGAATGAAAAATAAAATGCAGCAAGGCCTTTGTACTTTGTATTGTACCGGAACATCGGAGGATGCAGGAAGTAAGCTGTAATACTATTGCAATGGCGTTCTCCCAGATTACTTTTTTGGTAGAAAACAGAATGGTTCAATTTTATGGCCTTGGCGGCCCTCCCTTTGTCTTCCTTTGTATATGAAAGACTCAAAAAGTTTCAGGAATTCAGGCTAACAGATATAATTTTCAAAGGTCATGCAATTGATTTTTTTTGGAATGTGCAAAAAAAAAAAAAAAAATCAAAGGTTTGAAAAAAAAATTGTTCCGTTAAGGGAAGGATTCGCAAACGCGCAACAATATTTCCGGACATGTGGGAATATGTACGAAAAGATTTGGAACGTTCAACCAGATCTTTTTCTTCCCAAACTTACAAAATGTATTCATAATTGCAAAGAGAAATTCGAAAGCAAATTGCAGCCCTCCTTTTTTCCATACTCATGAAGTTTCAGACTAGAACGCGGGTCACACTACAGTGATTTCGGATAGGATTATGTCCCGATTTAAACCTCGATTTTCATGGTTTTAGTTAAAATCTTCTCCATCTCAGGTCACAAACCGCCAAAATTCTGCCAACCTGTGTAAATGCATGATATCAGAGGACTACGAAAATGAAATGTAAACTAATTATTTCATGACGTCACATCGACAAACAACTTTTATCGGAGTACAAAACTCGGACTGATTTTCAAATCAATATCGCTCTATTGAGCGATATAAGTTATATGGTGATAGGAGAACAGTTTATCGTGACAAAAACTCAGTTACGGAAAGAATTTGCAAACGCGCAAGAATTTTTCCAAACGCAATCTTTTCGATGGAAGGTACGAAACTTTGGGAACGTTCTAGGTATTTCTTTCTAAACTTACGAAATTTATTAATCATTGCAAAGGGTCAAAGTAAACTGCGGCCCTTCCCTTTACTTTACTTTGTATATATACAAATACATGAAGTTTCAGGCTAAATAATATAATTTTCAAAGGTCATGTTATTGACAATTTTTCGGAACGTTCGAAAACTTTTTCGAACTTCAAAAAAAAATCGTTCCAACACGGAAAGCGTTCGGGGAGATTTACGGATGGTCGCAAGCGTATACGTACTGTATTCAATCAGAACGTACGATTGTGCGCAGGCAGGCTTTCACAGGAAATTGATAATTGCTTTTCCCCACAAGAGAAGATTTCTTGCTACAGCGAATTACGGACACACAATGGGACTTCTGTTTACATTGGCACAAAGGCACCTCGGTTTACCGGGTTGCCGATAATCCGCATTGAAAGAGCGAGGTACCAAGCGGTTCTATTGTACACTGAATAGACCGGAGCGTGACCGAAGCGAACACGCACACTTATCCCTGGAGTATCTGTAATGTGATATGAGACTCGCTTTCGTCATTGTACATCTGGGAACTGGTAGAATTCAAACAACAATGGCGCAAACCATTAGCAACATAAAAATCAGTTTTTACGGTTGAAATAAATGTATTCAAGCCTTCTACATGCATCTTCAGAAAAAGCATAGATTAAAATGTTAGTCTTGATGCAGAAAAAGCTAGGCTTTTGGCCTAGGCCTATGTCTCCTTTCAAGCTAGTTTGCAGTACAAAATATATAGTCAATAGGTAAGTTGTACACCAACTCAAGTGAATCCTCATGCCACTACGGTAACTTGTACACCAACTCGAGTGAATTCTCATACCACTGCGACAAGAGTTTACCTTTGGGAGCAATTGCAGAATGCAACGCCCCTCCTGAAATTGAGTGACAACAATAGAGTTGCTCATTGTCAAAGTGCATTCAAGGGAGACATTCTTTTGAGAATGATTCAAAGTTGGAGTGGGGCATTGCATTCCGCAGTTGTACTTACCTTTGTCTATGCCGAAGATTTTCCGCGTATAGTGCACAAAATACACCCTGGTAGGCCCCCTGTAGTTGTACTGTTTGGCCATCTCTAAGCCAGTCTGGAAAACATGTATGGCCTATGTTACACCGAAGATCTTCGGCGTGGCACTCAAGCGGTCACGCCAAATTTCTGGCTTATTTTGCCAGCTTGATTTCTATTTGGCGCACCTAGCCTACAACAGAGTGGCATAATTTTTATCTTGCCTTACCTTTGGCGTAAATCTTCGGTGGCCAAAAAACGAACTTTCCAACATGGTCTCTAATGCACTTATCAATTGCAAGACACACCTAATGACCCCCGGGGAAGGTGCGTTATGGGTGTGTCATGTCCGCAAGATTTATGACGAAGGGGTGCGTCAAAATACAGCTTTGGTGTGTCAAAGCATTGCCGCACAGGTGCGTCAACGTGCGTCAATGTCCTTGCATTATTTTCTGAATGATAGGAAACTATGTTTTTGCACAGTATAAAACTTTCCAGTGTCTTGAGTATTCATTTTATTTTTGGCTTAAAGAACTCCCGGTATATGCTCACGCCGTGCACAAATTGCACTATATTTTACTGGCACAGACACACAAAAACGAAGGCCACAATCAAATACAAATATCTTGCGACCCTCTCCACCATGCTACAAATGTGAGATACTATACACAGTGTACAATACAATAACCTGTTAACTGTCAAGTTTACCCGCACGCGGTCTGGAAAGATGCGGCCACGATATAGGCTCGACCGAACTTTTCCCATAACACACGTTACATGTTAGGCTAGCCTAAGCGCTCTTACAGACATGTCCCTGAAGAAAAATATCGTACGGAAATACTGATCAAGTAAAGCTCTCGAAAATGCGGCATAGGGCTTAGTAAGAGTCTTTTACACATGCTCCATAAACATTTTAAGAAATGTTTGCCCTCTGGATAATTTTTGGAGGGCTCTTAATCCCATGATCGCTACGAGACCCCTTAATCACGCGTAGGCCTAGCCTACACAGTAAGCACGTATAACGGAATTTGCAAGTTGTACGAAAAAAGTAGCTGTGAAGTCAGATCGTAAAACAAACGCAACTAAAGCTTTTGAAAATGTTGTAGACGGCTTAGTATGAGGCTTTAAAAATGTCTCATAAATATTTTAAAAAATGGTAGCCCACTTGATAATGCTTGGAAGTCGATCGATAGATTGCAGTAATTATCGAATTTAGAAAAAAAGGCCTAGCAAAATGTGTTTGCGTAGTATTGGTGCATATATTCATCATTGCCTATACGTTTTACTGTTCATATGTCGATACATCGCAAAAATTTTCGTGTGAACTTTGACGATATATGTTTTTTCATATCGCCCAACCCTTCTGCTTAAGAATTTAGAAAAAGCAGGTGTCATAAGCAGTGGTAAGGTGTACCAAAATGACCACAAGATGACCATTGACCTCAAATTTCACTACTGTAGAAATGAAGCCATTGCGGTACCAAAGTTAGGCCTACCGTCCTATGGTGTATCAACAGTGATCATAGCCAGTCCCACGGAACCTTTGAGAGACATAAATTTTTTTATTCATAAAATGGCCAAATGGACCTCAAGATGACCGTTGATTCTAGTTCCCTGGCCACATGCTACTGATAACCCATTGTCTATCCATGATTATGTCCAAGTTTCATTTAAAATTTTCCTAGTATGTGTTCATGGGGCATGTCTTTAGTTTTTCACTACTTCATCGTAACAATCTTATATATGGCCGATATATATATATATATATCCTCAACTCTTTTTCTAATAGTCCGAAGCAAAGTTCATGGGTGTAACTGTCATCCAGTTATTGGTAGTCCCAAATGTAGAGTATCACTGGTGCAAGTTGAGAGTTGAGAAAGGGAAGGTGTTTATTAGAGGCGGTAAATGTGGACCACATTGACCACAAGATGACTACTGACCTCAGATTTAGTAAACCCGTAATGAAGCAATTACCAAAGTTACTGTGAATCACCAATGGTCAAGACTCACTGAATCTTTAGAAGACATTGCCCAAAATGACCCCAAGATGACATTTGACTCAGTTTTCTGACTACTACTAATATTAGTCTAATAAGTAATAACCCACTCTATTTATCATTTTGTCCAAATTTCATCAAAACTTGTCTAAGTATGTGTTCATGGGATATGTCTAAATTTTTTAATATTTCATCGTAACAGTGTTCTGTTTGGCCATGATACCCTCTACTCTCTCTTCTAAGAGTCCAAGCAAATTTCATGGGTGCCCGTTTTGGGAAGTCCCGGGCCGGCCAAATTAAAATGTACAGCACCACTGCAAGTTGAGATGTTGAGAAATGGAAGGTATTTATAAGCCGTGGCAAAGGTGGACTAAAATGACCGCAAGATGACCATTGACTTCAACTTTCTCAACATGTCCTGAATGAAGCCTGAGCAACTACCATAGTTGCAGGCTGTATATCACCAATGTTTAACATCGAGTCCAAGATCGTCACGGAATCTTTTAAAGGCGCTGCCTTTTTTTGGCTATTTATAAAATGGCCAAAATGACCCAAGAAGACCTTTCACCTTAGTTCCCTGACCACGGCTGATAAACCATTGTTTATCAATCACTGTGTCCAAGTTTCATTAAAATTTGTCCAAGTATGTGTTAATGGGATATGCTCGAATTTTTTTAACACTTCATCGTAACACTGTTATGTATGGCCAATATTACAAAAAACTTTAAAATGATAAAAAATAGAGCCACCTTCAAAGTCATCTTAGCAAGAAAAAAGACTTCGAAATTCCAATGCACAACACAATTTTAGTAAACAATCACAACAATTGTAAATATTTTTCAAGAAAATATTGAAAAATTTATATAAGCCCTGTAGCTCTCTGAGTGAGTACAGAGACACATGCATGCTTACGGTAGTTCATTAGTGTCACGTTGGGCAATGGTAAACATTCCAAGCCCCTCTTAGAAAGTGGGCCCGTATAAGGCAATATTTGCTCTGACACTTGCGAATATTTTCAAAATAGTTTTTTGAGGGTCTTCTGCACATGTCATGTACATGTTTAGGGGGTTACTTGACCTACTGGGTCATTTTTGGACACTTTTAATGATCGTTCTGGTTAAATCAATGTGATTGAGGCATATTGTCTACGTACATTACACACGGTGTGGAAAAGGCTGACGTAGCTTGCTTGTGCGATCGTACCATGACGTTCGGAACTAAAATCTTGTACCTCTGGAGTAAACATATATGTGCAAATATTCACAGATTTGAAAAGCTCTCAGTGCTAGAATTTTTGTAAGCCATTTTAAAGTGGTGTGGTTATATTTTTACCATTTTAATGAGATTTTTAGGGTCCAGTTAACAAGCTGAGCCACAGAAAGTTGAATGGTTCAATGTATGCACTGTATGCACACATGGTTTCCAGATCGGCCGTCCGTATGATGGTTTAAACTGAATTTCTTCTCGCTGCAAATTTTGCATGTAAAATGTTAATTCTTTACCATAACTTTTCTTCTGCAGATCTTACGTTAGTTTTGCAGTTCTTTATGATGACTGAGAGTTTCCGGAAAGGGCCAAAAATTTGAAATGATATCAGCAACTTTTCGCGCCGTCAAATTTACAACGTGAATAAGAAACTTTGTTTACATCAGTATGCTAATAAGCTACGTTGTTACGTCAGTATGGAATGTTTGCAGCGGCAACTTGCCATGTGAGTGTATGGGCAACTACAGTAATCAAATGTTCTTTGTGACGAAGGCACATTGCCATGCACACGGCACCCTGATATCAACAAATATTTCGAACGCTACACTATTTTACGAAATGGGAAAGCTGATGATTTTATTTCAAATTTTCGGAACTTTTCAGAGGCTTAAAGTGATAAAAACAACTGCAATATTTCAGTGTAAGATTTGCAAGGATAAGTTATGGTACTAAATTAAGATTTTTAGGTCCTAGGTTTGCTGTTAGAATATCAATTTCGCGACCAGCAGTGTGCTAGTCTAAGACCCCGGCCGGGGCTTTCAATGGGTCGTCGGTGCAAGGACCGTGCATGGGACGCTATCGGCGACTGCCGGCTATATATGCACGTGCCTTTACTGAGGACTACTGTGCATACGTTGTGCTTAATGTGGAATCCTGTATACAACAGCTTTATTTTGCATTTGTTTAAACATCCGTTCAAGTGTCTTAGTGTTGTATAAACTGAAGAATTGCGTACAAATCTCCCGGATCGCTGCTTGCAAAGAAATCAGTTTTACAAGCTTCTAATTACAGTAAATTCATGAAGTCAGGGTTTACTGCAGCATGTTTCGTTACTTTTATATATCAAAACTGTTTCAAGATTTCGAGTGCCCACTTCCTTCACGTACAATGTGAACTACCGTAGCTGTACATATACATACAAACGGTACGTACTAATGCTTATCTAACACCTCCCCGAGTACTAGCATACGTAGAGTCACCAAACGTTGAACTTTAAGAAGACAATGTCGTGGCTCGAAGTTTTCGGGAGGTGAAGGAACAGTTTTCATCAGTTGTAAAACCAACCAATTTTATGTACGCTTCTGATAACCTCTCATACGACCATATTTGCATTTTCTCTGGTGCGTCAAATGGTGCGTCATTGTCTGGAAAAGGTCTGTCAAAATCGTATTTCTAGGTGGGTCATTTTCCAGCAAAGGTGCGTCCATTTTATGACGCAGGGTGCGTTAGTGGACATGAATGTCAGACGCACATTGTGGACATTGACGCACCTCTCCCGGGGGTCATAAGGTGCGTCTTGCAATTGATAAGTGCATAAGTAGGCCTAGGCCTACTTGCTAGTACTGATACCTCCTATGAATGCCCTAGCATACTTGTTTATTGTTAGGCCTAAGCTAGGCCCTAACCTAGGCCTACTTTTGCCTACCCTAGGCCTAAGTTGCACTTTTTCATGTCTGTGTACGTGAAGGCCTAACAAGTAACATAGGCCTATCAAATTAAACTAGGCCTAACCTACAGGCTAAGTTCAAAACCATAAATTTGGTGCAGTTCCACCAATATGATGATCACCTCACATATCCGCAAAGTGGTACGTTAAATACAGAATATTAGTGGCAATTACCTAGGAGAGAACACGGCTCGAAAAAGGGGAAAACAACCTGTGTATTTCACCTGGTGTCGCCCACCGTTTACATTCTCTATCCAGTATATTACATGGTCTGCATGTAAGCTACAACGCAGATTCATAGTACAAGTATGCGTACCTATACGTGGTGTACGGGTACCCGTTACGCTACAACTGTGGGAGGTGCTAACTCTTACATACTCCTAGTAGGCCTTTCGAGTTCTTCGAAGGTGGGGATGATTTCCGAATTAACCATGGAAGTACCCATTAGCGGCTCGCCATAGGGGCACGGGGGGCACTTGCCCCCCAAAAGTTTGCAAAGCATGGTCTTCAATTTTCAAAAAAATAATAAATAGGCCTAAATAAAACAAAACATGTACTTCGAGATGGGTTAGGCCATCCCTTTTCCTTAAATTGACTCGGTTTAATATTAACGAAGTGAATAACTTTCCAATGCAATGTCGCGAAGGTTAAACATTAATAAGTGCTTTCAAAACGACATCTTTTTCGGCGCGTTTTCTTAGTTGCTTGTTTGCTACTTTATATACTTCAGACATCACCAATGGACCTGCCATTAGTGCGAGCTAAGGTTATCAAAACAAATGATCAGGCTGTGATTTTTATAATCTGATCAGCTTATAGGCATCATAATGTCATTTACAGAGGGTAACGCGCTGGAGTTTAATGCCCATAGTTTTGCAGACACTTCAGAGCTTTCGGGGTCATTAGATACACAACCCTTTAGCCGTGTGGTTGCATTTTGTATGTAAAAGATGTCTTATCAAGCATTTTGATTGAGGATTTAACTTTTTTTCCTAGTACTGAATCTGTTTGGTGTGAAATTTTTATTCCTGGGTCTAGTATTCTTATTGGTGTCTGCTATCACAGTACTTCTGCTACAGATGTTCATGAGGAGGCTCTCCACAGTGTAATTAGAGAAGCTTGTAGTAAATATGCTAATGTCCTCATCTGTGGTGACTTTAATCACAGGTCTATAAATTGGGAGCTTTTACACTCCAGTAGTGAGGGTCAGAAGTTCTTGGATCTTACTTTAGACTGTTTCCTTCATCAGCATGTTTGTGAGCCAACTAGAGGTAACAATATTTTAGATCTAGTTTTGTCTTCAGATGTGTCCATGGTGGACAGCTTAATTGTCCATGAGCAGTTTGCGAATAGTGATCATAACTTTTTAACGTTTAATTTAGTTTATAATGATGACAGGAAGAGCTGGAAGGAATTTTATTATGACTACAGAAGAGCAAATTACAAGAAAATGAGGAAGGAGCTGAACTTGGTTAATTGGCACAATTGTTTGAGAGATATGAATGTAGAAAGTATGTGGAATATATTTAAGAGTAAGTTAAATGAGGTTGTTTTAAAGTACACCCCAAGGAAAAGGAGAAGGAAGGATAGTAAACCATTATGGTGGTCATACAATGTAGAAGTAGCGAGAAAGAGGAAAAGAGAGCTTGGGCAATCTTTAAGCAGACTGGTAGTTACTATGACCATGTACGGTACAAGAAAGCTCTTGATTCTGCTACTAGAACTGTGAGGTTAGCTAAGCGCAATTTTGAAAGTAAGCTGGCCCAGAATATTGTTGAGGATCCAAAGGCCTTTTATAGGTATGCACGTAGCAAGATCAAGACTAAAGATACAGTAGGTCCTTTGATTGATGAAAATGGTCAACCAATTCATGATGATAATGTTAATGCTAGACTGCTAAATGAGTACTTTTCATCGGTCTTTACTGTGGAAAATGTTAACAACATGCCAGCTTTTAATGGTCCTAATGATAGTATTGAGTCATTGTGTAGTATAGATATTTCTCAGGAGGTGGTTTTCCAGAAACTGTGTAATTTACGTCCTAATAAAGCGCCTGGTGCTGATGGTATTTACCCTGTCGTGTTGAGGAATCTTGCAAAAGTTGTTTCCAAGCCTTTAAGTATTATTTTTAGCAAGAATTTGCAGTGTAATCAGATTCCTGTTGATTGGAAGCTGGCCAATGTGACCCCTTTGTATAAAAAGGGTCCCAAGAACCAGCCCAGTAGTTATAGGCCAGTCAGTTTGACTTCACAGGTCTGCAAAGTGATGGAATCAATTTTGAAGGACAGTATTGTTAGTTATCTGGAAGGTAATCATATTATATTTGATTCTCAGCATGGCTTTAGATCACGAAGGTCTTGTCTTACCAACCTCCTCTATTTTCTGGAAGATGTAACTCGGAAGGTTGATGAAGGTCATCCTGTTGATGTTGTATATTTAGATTTTAGCAAGGCCTTTGACAAAGTACCTCATAAGAGACTTATTTTAAAGGTCAAAGCTCATGGTATTGGTTCAGCAGTGGCTGATTGGATTGAGAATTGGTTGGATAAAAGGTTACAAAGAGTAGTACTTAATGGTCATATGTCTGATTGGCTTCCAGTTACTAGTGGTGTGCCACAAGGCTCAGTGTTAGGTCCTACACTTTTTATAATTTATATTAATGATCTGGACGTCAATTTGAATAATTCAGTACTGAAGTTTGCAGATGATACGAAGGTCTTTTCTGATGTCCATTCAATGGATAAAGTGGCTGAGTTGCAAGAGGACTTGGATATGTTGTATAAATGGTCTTGTGATTGGCAAATGCTTTTTAATGCTCAGAAATGTAAATGTCTTCATGTAGGCCATTTTAATGCCCAGGCTAGTTATTTTATAGGTGGTGTTCAAGTTGAAGCCATTGAGTATGAGAAGGATTTAGGTGTGCTTATTGATAATTCGCTGAGTCCAAGTAGACAGTGTGCCAAAGCTGTAAGCTCTGCTAATAAGGTACTTGGTATTATTAACAGAACCTATGATTGTAAAATTAGTAGCAATATAATTAGATTGTATAAGTCACTGGTTAGACCACATCTTGAATATTGTTGTCAGGCATGGCGCCCTTATCTGCAGAAAGATATAGATAATATTGAGAAAGTACAACGTCGTGCTACAAAGATGATCCCAGAACTATCTACTCTCAGTTATGATCAAAGGCTTGAGCGAACTGGTTTAGTTTCACTAGAAATGCGTAGACTTAGAGCTGACTTGATAGAAGTTTTTAAAATAGTTAAGGGACTAGAAAATGTGGATCAGTCAATCTTTTTCAATCTGTCAGAATGTAGTAGAACCAGAGGACATCAGCTAAAATTTCAGAAACACTATTGTCGACTGGATATTAGGAAGTATTTTTTTAGTCAGAGAATTATTACAGAATGGAATAATTTGCCACAGGAAGCTGTAACTGCTACAACAGTCAATGGATTCAAAAACGAAATCGATCCTATTCTACGGAAAAGACGGGGGCTCTACATAAGCCAGAAACGGCTGTCTGCCCCAGTTTTTACGACCCCATCGGCAGTTACTGCCGGTGGGCTCCGGTGAGTTACGGTGAGGTGAGTGTTGATTATCATCCACGACTAAAAGCAGTTTTGCCCGGCTGTCACCTGGCCAGATTAGCATAGCTATCTATCTACAAAAAGTTGTAACAGGCATGTAGCCTAAACGTATTGTGTTTCCCATAGAAGAAGAGATTTCCCTTCCCTTGTCTAAATTGACAGCACCGTTGACCCAAGAGCAGTCTTATGACTGTCAAATGGCATGTTATAAGCAAAAGGTTCTCCACTTCTGTGCTAAAGTATACCGGAGTTCAGTTGATTTAGAATAAAGACACGAAACAGTCAATCTAAGTTCAGTGTAGTGAGACTTTTTGCCTAGCTATTTGTATATAGGATGAGAAGTCGTTCTGAGTTACGGGAAGTCCCCTCTCCCTTTAAAAAATTTTCGTTTCGGAACGGTACTGAGATCCAAAATAGTACTATCATTTCATCGTTTTCAAGTTTCTTTAGTGCTCGAAATTTTCGTTAGTTTAAGAAAACAATCCAGAAAACCAACATTTTATGGTTTCCTGGCAAAGCTGAAACACATTGTGTGACACAATGAAAAAAAATATTTAAAGGTGGGGCTCATTTTATACAAATGGATCAAGCCGCTTTGCCCATTTCACCTGCCTCTTACTCCCCCCTATGGAGTAGCGATCGGCTGATATGGTTGTATTTATTTTCAAAGGCATTGGAAGCGGAAGGGTGGGGTGGGGGCTAAAGCCCCCCAGTCAAAAATAAGAGGGGACTGAAGTATGCTTCCGCCCCCCAAGATCCAAGGGCGAAAACCCCTTATTTGTCTCTTCTGTAAGAAATGTCAAAAATTTGCTGTAATTCTTCTTAAAGTTTGTCCAAAATGTTGCACCAAATTGCATCTGAGGACCCTCAAATACCCAAAAATTTTCCCTCCCCTTAGACCCCTCCCCCGGGACGGTGATCCGAAACAAGGTTCACCCTCCTCCGTCTCGAAAAGCTTCCTACGCCTATGTTTATTTTAAAAGTAGTCAGCTCATGACTGACTGCCTGAAATGGTTTTCGAAGAGCTCTTGAAAACTACACGGGGCATCGCTGTAATACATTATAATAACCATACTCCTATTGTACTATCCGGAGCTGACCATTAATATTGCGGGGGGGGGGGTCTTCTGAACCTCCCTGAATACGGACTTGAGTTTGCCCCCCCAAACAAAATTTCTTAGAGCCGTCCATGGAAGTACCACCTCCGAGGTGGTACTTCCATGATTGAACAAGCCGCAGTATTAGTACCACCCTTACTGAAATTAGCCTAGGGACCCCAGGAGTCTTAGCTATGGGGTGGGAAACGCCCAGACAGGATGGTCAAATCGGCATATTGGCGATCAGTGGACAAATCGACTCTCAGGAAAGACAAAGAAATTGAAGAGACGAGGAGAAGAAAACCTTTTCGGCGTTGCAAATCTATGCGGTAGCGAATTACTAATTGACTTTTCTAACCAAAAAAAAAAATGAAAATTTGGGAGTTTTATTTAAGAAAATTTGAAAAATTGGATCTTTGTGGAAATTCTTCTTCTTCTTCTTCTTCATCATCTTCTTCTTCTTCTTCTTCTTCTTCTTCTTCTTCTTCTTCTTCTTCTTCTTCTTCTTCTTCTTCTTCTTCTTCTTCTTCTTCTTCTTCTTCTTCTTCTTCTTCTTCTTCTTCTTCTTCTTCTTCTTCTTCTTCTTCTTCTTCGTCTTCTTCGCTTCTTCTTCGCTTCTTCTGTCTTCTTCGCTTCTTCTTTCTTCTTCGCTTCTTCTTCTTCCTTCTTCTTCCTTCTTCTTCCTTCTTCTTCTTTCTTCTTCTTCTTCTTCTTCTTCTTTTCTTCTTCTTCTTCTTCTTCTCTTCTTCTTCTTCTTCTTCTTCTTCTTCTTCTTCTTCTTCTTCTTCTTCTTCTTCTTCTTCTTCTTCTTCTTCTTCTTCTTCTTCTTCTTCTTCTTCTTCTTCTTCTTCTTCTTCTTCTTCTTCTTGAATCTATCGGGGCTTAGAGTAGCTGGCCCCAGTCAGGACGCTTAGCCCCCATGTCGGCAAATCCAATCACCAACCCTGGCTGAGCCTGAATTCTTTTGGGCAATGAAATATAAGGGTCCCCATATTTTTCATAGTAAAGCCCCAAATATTGAAACATTTGGGACCATTTTGCATCTGGGCTCCCTCCTTTTAGATTCCTCACCAGGATAGAAGAGAAGCATTAGGCCAGATGCCCAAACCCCCTCCTTCAAAAATCAAATCGACGTCCATGCTTCTACTTGTAGTTGACATTACTCTGCACTAGCTGAGTATTAAGTATTTATATCTTCCGAATGATTCCAACATTGTGGAAGTTCAGTTGGTAAGGCGTACGTGAGTTCAAGGCCTCCGGAGACTCGGCAGTGTGTCTTTTCTCGTTTTGAATTAAAACTTGGCGAAGTGTCGAGTTGATGCTGTTGCTTTTTCTTTTTTATCTTTTTCTTTCTAGCTTTTATAGACTTTTTGCGTTCCCCTTTTCTATTTTTAATTAGGCTTCGATTTTTTAATCATGTGCTACAGTAAATTTCCAAATCAGGTCACGAGACGCTATTCCATATAGCCTACATCATCAATATATGAACCCCCCCCCCCCCCTTCCACACTGTTTTTTGGTTGCAATTGATAACAGTTTTACAAATAAGTTCCCATTTTGAGATGAAACTGATTTCAAAGTTCATGTAATTAGCAGTTGACACGAAAGGTCTCAATAAAATCAGAAGCCCCGGCGACGAAGGGCGACGGCGACGAAGGTCGCCGGGGCTTCTGATTTTATTGAGACCGAATTCGCCTAACTTCCCAAAGCAACTCTTCGTTCGACTAAAAAGCACCTTTGGGATGAATATTCAAAAGTTACCGGCTTCAAAATGCTTTTTTCTATTGCAACTATGGATTAAGCCTCTTAGGGGTAGGGCTAAGCGTCTGTCAACAATACGTGACCTTTGTTCTCCTCGTTTCAAGGTGCGATGATTTGTGAAAAGAAAAGATTGGGTGCTTTAAACTTGACCAAGTCTTCTTCCGCGTTTTTCTTGCTGTTGTTTGAAGGTAGCCCGCCCCCAGTTTTACGTACTGTCCATTTGTTCGCCTTCAAAAATATCACCAAGAGCAGACATTGGGACAACCTTTGCAATATGTTACCGGATAGGATGAGGGTCTTATGTCAACCTAATATGAAAGAAGACTAGATGAAGTATCACTGGTGAAGCTGGCGGCCGTAGATCAGTCTTTGAGTGATCAAAAACGAGTGGGTAAAGTTACGGAAACTTTGAGCTCCGCTCGCAAAAAATCTTCGCCGTCATGGTATGTTACATTGAAATTGCCATGAATGACCGACCACCTTGTCAGCCTTCTTGTGAGGGGTTAGCTCATATACCTGGCGAAAACTTCTACAAGGTTTCAGGTAGCGAACCACTTATTATTGCTCCATTGACTTACACACTAAATTAGGTCAGTTCTCCTCCCCTAGTTCCTCATAAAAGTTCTCAACCTGGACATGCCACCCCTCTGGTAAAAGCTCACAGTTAGGGCTCGTCAAAATTGAGATTTTGAGCTAGAGAGACGTGAAAGCCTTGAATATTAAGTACATGTTTCCAGCCCTGATCACTACTCAAAGACCTCACTTCACACAGCATAGTAATACAATCAAAATATGGCACTAAAATTGGTCAAACTGCCTTTTACTTTGCACAGTCTACACTTTTACTCATATCCCACAATAATGAAATTAAATCTTGATCATATTTAGTATATATGTAGTAGCAGTATATGTAGTTTATATATATATATATATATATATATATATATATATATATTTATGTTTATATATATATATATTCTATATGTCTCACGAAGAAATTGAAAAATTCTGTGACGGAAGACCACGGCTTCCTGTGCCCCCCAACCGCCCACCGCCCCGCCCTCAACCCACTCCCTTTGATGTCATTTATATAGTAAACAAAGAAACATTTATAGGCCACGATTAACATTACCAGGAAAAATGTATAAATTCATGCATTGAAACAACATCATTTGGGCGTTTTTCAGGTAATATAAAATACGGTACCAATACTAAGGATGCGGACGAAAAGGTGTGCTCGCTCCAACAGCCCAAACCCCCACTCTCCGGTACTTCTACTTGTAGTTGACACTGCTCTACACTAGCTGAGTATTAAGTATTTATATCTTCCGAATGATTCCAACATTGTGGTAGTTCAGTTGGTATGGCGCTCGACTCCAATTAGCTGATTGAACGTTGAACGTTGATTACAAATTAATTGCAAAAGTGCTTGCCAATAGAGTATCGAATGTTATTTCCACCCTCGTCTCGGAAGACCAGAGTTGCTGCGTTCCTGGCAGAGACATTGCCCATAACGTTTTATTAATTAAGAATATTATCGACTTTATGCTTGTCAACAATATGTCAGGCCTAATCCTAAAAATTGACCAATTTAAAGCTTTCGATAGAGTTGATCATGCCTATCTCTCTGATGTTTTACTTAAAATGGGTTTTGGTCAAAATTTTCGGAGGTGGGTTGAAATCTTGTACAATGACATTCACGGCTGTGTCAAACATAATGGTAATGTGTCCGGAAAATTCTCAATTGAAAGAGGAGTGAGGCAGGGCTGCCCCCTTTCTGCTAGCCTCTATGTATTAACTGCCGAACCTCTTCACGAAGTTATTTGCAATTGTAAAGTTATATCTGGAATATCATTCCTTGATCTTGAAGCAAAAATGTTCCAGCACGCGGATGATACCACTTTTATTACTTCCAACCCTGACTGTTTAACTGATATTTTCCGTATCATCAAGCTTTATGAAAAGGGCTCAGGCTCCAAGTGTAATTTGGAGAAAACTGAACTGCTAACATTGGCAATACGAAAGGTACCATCAAATCTAATTTCCCAGTTAGAGACGATTATTAATTCAGATTCTTGGTGTTATGATCATAGAAAATAATCCTTCAATCGTCGAAAAAGAGAACTGGGGTAGAAAACGGAAGCATGTTGTTGCTCCGTTCTCGCCAAATGGAAAGGTCGGAATCTCTCATTCAAAGGTAAAGCACTGGTTATCAATTCCTTAGCTATTTCACGCCTTGTTTACCTGGCTTCTATTCTTCACGTTCCTCATTGGGTTAGCGACATGGTGCGTAATAGTATCAATGATTTCGTGTGGCAGGGCAAGAAGCTACTTATCAGCTCCGAGCTACATTAGCTCTGGCCTTTTGAAAGAGGTGGGCTGAAACCTGTGCAATTTAGACCTAAAGAAAGAAGCCTTAAGGGGTTAAATTCATTGCCCTACTACTTCGGAACGGGATAGGTTGCAAACTTAAAAGGCTGATGTTGTACTTTTTAAACCATTACGAAATATGAAATTAGGCCTAAACATCTTTTCGTATCTCCCCCAGACACCCTCGCTGAGGTGCATTCCTCCCTACTTCAGTGAAATGCTTCGTGTGTGGCGAAAGATTTCCATGGATAAGTTATGCCCACCTGGCGACCGGACTGAAATTCTATCTCAGCCTATCTTTCATAACCCTTTTATAAGAGACTATTCAGGCAACGTGCTGCTAAACCGTGATTTTATTGATGGTGAAATAATCATCTATGTTAACGACATTATGTATGAAATTTTGCCAAGAAGTCTCCCAGCGGAGGGTGTCTTAGAGAGTATACAACTGGCTAACCCAGGGTTGACACTGATATCCAAAGTGTTAGCAATGCTCTGCAGACTATTTTAGACGCCTACCGATGGTTGGCTCGATATAATCTTTGCCTCTGATAAAGTTGTTAATGACCATGAATGATGACATTTCCTAACATTAATTTTATTATCGATGATAAAAGTGTGTTGTCTCTAGCTTTAACCACTAAGGGGGCCACCGTCCTCCTGCGTGAATGTAACACGAACCCGCCAACGTGTGAAACTTTCTGGGTCAGCAAAGTTTTACTGATCTCGATTTGTCTAAGCGGTGGTCCAACGTCTACAAAGGGCTTCAATTACAAATTACGAAGCTGACCTTAACTTCAAAATCTTACATAATATTTTGTTCACAAACGAACGGCTCTATAAGTTTTGGAATGATAGAGTCTCCTTTATGTACTCTGTGTGGTACTGAAACTGAAAGCCTTTTCCATCTCTTTATCGCCTGCCCCGGTGGTTAACAGTTTATGGTGTAAAAGTTATCATGAAACTAAGGAGCCACTTAGCGGAAGATAATCTCAATACATGGGTTTTAATCACTCTCTTTGTATGCATCTGTCACATTCTAGTAAGAAGCGGCTTTTAGTGGACTTCATATTTACTATTTAACAAGAGTGTAATTTACAAAGCAAGATTATCTGTCTTAATCGATAACCTAACCTTAAGTATTGATACGTATTTCTTCAACTCCCTCAAGAAAAAAATTGAAACTCTTTACCACTGTTTCAATTCAAAGGGAAAACTATCTAAATTCTGGAGCATTTTTCAAGGAGCAAAAGTAATTGAATTCGACCAAATTCAAAACAAACTATCGTTTCATTTTTTGATACCGGCTGACATCCACATTCAAATCAGTCCCAAGTGGAGTCACAATTGTTTGTTTAATCTTATAACCAATCGTATTTAATGCCAGTATGATTTCGCTTGATTTTGGCTTTAAAAATTGTAGCGTTTTCTATGCAGCAGTTCAAGATAATTTTACATTTGTTCATTACTGTTAAATCTCTGTATAAGTCAGACCAGGTGGACCAGTGGATTCATGGTTCATTAATAATTTATTCCTTGAAAAGGAAGTTTGTAAATATTGTAAAATGAAATTTTTAATGGGTGAGCCAGTGGGCTCATCTCAAAAATAAATGAAAAAAGGCGCTCGACTCCAAATCCTTAATTCGTGAGTTCAAGTCCTCCGGAGACTCGGCGGTGTGTCTTTTCTCGTTTTGCGTTAAAACTTGTCGAACTGTCGAGTTGATGCTGTTGCTTTTTCATTTTTATCTTTCTTTTCTAGCTTTTATATTCATTTTTGCGTTTCCCCTTTTCTTTTTTTAATTCGACTTTGATTTGTTAATCATATCCTACTGTAAATTTCCAAATCAGGTCACTAGACGCTATTCCATATAGCCTATAATCAATACATGAACCCCCCCCCCCTCTCCCCCCTTCCACACTGTTTTTTCGGTTGCAATTGATAACAGTTTTACAAATAAGTTCCCATTTTGAGATGAAACTGATTTCAAAGTTCATGTAATTAGCAGTTGACACGAAAGGTCTCAATAAAATCAGAAGCCCCGGCGACGAAGGTCGCCGGGGCTTCTGAAATTAATGACACCGAATACGCCTAACTTCTCAAAGCAACTCTTCATTCGACTAAAAAGCACCTTTGGGATGAATATTCAAAAGTTACCAGCTCCAAAATGCTTTTTTTCTATTGCAACTATGGATTAAGCCTCTTAGGGGTAGGCCTAAGCATCTGTCAACAATACGTGATGATTGTTCTCCTCATTTCAAGGTGCGATGATTTGTGAAAAGAAAAGCTTGGGTACTTTAAACTTGACCAAGTCTTCTGTGTTTTTTTCCTGCTGTCGTTTTAAGGTAGCCCGCCCCCAATTACACATACTGTCCACTTGTTTGCCTTCAAAAATATCACCAAGAGCAGACATTGGGACTTTGGCAATATTTTACTGAAAAGGATGAGGGTCTTTTGGCAATTTAATATGAAAGACTAGACGAAATATCACTAGTGAAGCTGGCAGCCATAGATCAGGCTTTCAATGATCAAAAACGAGTGGGGTAAAGATTACGGAAACTTTGAGCTTCGCTCACAAAAAATCTTCGCCGTCATGGTATGTTTATATTGAAAATTGCCATGAATGACCAACTTGTCGGCTTTCTTGTGAGGGGTTAGCTTATATACCTGGCTATAACTTCTACAAGGTTTTAGGTAGCGAACCACTGTATTGCCCCATTGACTTACACACGAAATCAGGTTAGTTCTCCGCCCCTAGTGCCTCTCAAAAGTTCTCAACCTGGACATGCCACCCCTCTGGTGAAAGCTCACAGTTGGGAATCGTCATCGTTGAGATTTTGAGCTAGAAAGGCTTGTAAGCCTTGAATAATAGGTACATGTTTCCAGCCCTGATCACTACACAAAGACCTCACTTCACAGAGCGGAGTAATACAATCAAAATAAGACACTAAAATTGGTCAAAATGCCTTTATTTTGCACAGTCTGCATTTTAACTCATATCCCACAATAATCAAATTAAAACTTGATCATTCAAGTAACACATTCAGTCAAAAACGACCATCTCAAAATATTTAAGGGATTAAGTTGGTTGGTCAATATCTTTCCGCGGAGCAAAAACTTGAATTAGTGGTCCGCTACCTTCAGAGGCCAATTTACTTTTTAAAATTAGTGTACAAGTCAATGTTGGATTCATTGGAGGATGTGCTATCTTAACCAGAAAGCCCCAAATGATTAGTGATTCATTGCTGAAAGTGAATGATTTGTTGCAATGAATCGGTTCATCCCTATAATTTACACTTTGTGACTTTTTCATTTTTAGGTTGTTTTCACATCTTGACCTCTGCTGACCTCACATGACCCTTTTTTTGTTAATGATTATATCCTCAGTTGATTGCATTGTCAAGGTGGACAAGAACTCACATGTGACTTTTGTAGTTTTTTTAATTTTATTTACAAAACCATTTCCATCAGAAAAAGTAATTTGATTTTAATCTTTTGCCCTTTTCGAAGTACCTTAAAAGGAATTGGAGATTTCTTGAAAAATGTACTTTTCCGTTTCTAAATACATGTACACTATTTGCATGTGACTTTTAAATCCATCAAAAAGTGAATCCCCCAAAAAATGAAAAAAAAAAAAAAAACATGTACCAGGTGGGAATCGTACCCGAGACCGTCTGGGTGAGAAAACCGAGCTCTAATCCACTACGCCATTAAAGAACTCGTTCAGTATATATATAGTATTCAATCATCCTATAGTCACAGCATCCTTTAGATGTGTTCATAATTAGGTAATTAAAATGAGCATTATTACTATAATAATTATGCTTGTGAACAAATAAATGTTTTTTCTGTATAGTTTTATGTCTGGAATGGTACAAAATTCAACCTTAACTTTTCGTTTGTACGCAAACGCCGGACACAGTTTCGTCCACTGTCTATTTAATTTACGAGTTTTCGTAGTTTCACCTCTGATGACCTCAGATGAACTTAGATTTCCAACAAACTCTCAGCATTCTCCTTCCCTTAAAGCAACACATCTATATACCAAATATGAAAAGGATCCTGTCTTGAAATATCATGTTTTTTCAAGGTTTTCGGTTTTGACTTTTCATGAACTCAAATGCCCTTTGACCTCCACTGAAAACAATAGGTTTCTTCCTTTCAGTATGATAAAGTTATATACCAAGTATGAAGATTGTATGGCCTTGTGCCCACAAGGATATAACCGTAAACAATAAACTATTTTTGTGTCTGCACCAGTGGCGTAATAAAGGGGGGGGGAGGGGCAGTTTATTGCTATCTTGAGATATCGTGTTTACAAGCAGTTTTTCGTATTTTCACCTCCGGTGACCCCAGATAACCTTTGAACTTTACCAAAATCAATAAAGTTAATCTTAAGACTATAACGCATCCACATGCCAAGTGTGAAAAGCATCTATGCTTCCTGCCTAGAGATATCGTGTTTTACAAGGTCTTAGGTTTTTGACCTCTGGTGACCACATATTACTTTGACTTTCACCAAAACAATAGAGATCTTCCTCTTTATATTAATAATTCTGTATACCAAGTATGAAAATTACCCATCATTGCTATCTTGAGATATCGGGTTTCAAGCCAAGCGTCACAAACACACACATACACACGCACGCACATACACACCCACTTACACACATATCTCAGCGCCCCATGCTTTTGCAAGCTATTGCCTGCCCGAATGCAAGTGATTCTACACAGCCGATCACCTACTCTGACACTAACATTATCACTCCAGTAGCGTGTTTAAAGGGGGCAACCTCCCTGGTCAGTTGGGGGGGAATCATAGGGGATTTAAGGTAAAGGGGGAAGAGAGAAAGATTGAGGAGACACAGTGGACTGAAGAGACACAAGGAGTACCCAAAACTTAAATAATCCAACCGAGTCATATTATTTTGTTGTTAACTCTTAACTTTTCCGTACAGCATGAGCAAGTAAAGTTCCTACTATCCGCCTGTAAGACATCACTCAGTTTCGGTAATCCGGCCCTTTCGCGCGACTGTAATAGCATTGTATATTGTTAGGCTAAGTAGGATACAGGATGAAACAAAGCACGACTGCGGTAAAAAAATGCCAAGATATTGGAGAGTGAGTTTATCCTGTATTAACTGCGTGTTTAGCACGCCATACATCTTTATACGGGCGTGTTTTGCATGATGCCTTTTCGACGAATTATTTTTCTTCTTTTTGTCCCTGACTTTGTTGACAGAATCTAATTTGCGCTCAACCTTCAATCGTACCGCCTGATCACGGCCCGCTACGCCCTCGGAGTGAACAATTTCTGGAAATAGCAACATGTAGAGATCATATTTACTGAGGTAGTAAAATAAAATTCTCTTAACTTAACACACTCTGCAGAAGGTCCAAGTAAACTCACAATTTGTAGTGGCAAGTTTGTGTTTTAGAAATTTAGAAAGAGACTTCCTGCAATCTTGGGAAGCCAGATTTTTCCTCCCGTATATTGGTGATGACTACCTTGTAGACTACACAGGTTGAAGAATGTCACCAGTGAAACTGTAATGACAACTCCTTCTGTAGTTTAGAATGCAGTTTCCTAAAAAACTGGGGTATGTACGGTGTGGGATGCCGAATATTCTCTTGCATGTTCATGCTGGGGACCCATGCTTTGGTACTGGACACATTCCAGTAATGTCATGTTTGTGTTGTGAAGTGGGGTTTACCTTCAACCTGGTGCATTCGCAATGCAAAAACTTTCTGACCTCAGTTCTAAACTCGATGTGGCTGAGGTTCCGGCTTGTGTGTCCCCAGCACAGCCATACTATTTTAGGAATAACACCTATGGGCAGGATCCCTAAACCCGTCACCATAAAAAAGATTCGCTGTTCAGGAATAGGCTCTACATGCAGAAGTCTCCATCAGTTAGTTCAGCTGAAATGTGTGACCCGGTCCGATGAAGTACAACAAGATGATTAGTAGAGTACATTTTCGTCTTTCAATGGCAGAAACAATTTTTACTGCGCCTGTGTCAATGCCTCTTGCAGTAAGATTTGAACCCTTACGCCGCGTTTAGAACCTGCCCCCCCCCCCCCCCCACCATGGTCTTTCCGGTATCTCAATTAGCTTAATACACATGAAATAACCCTTCTGCTAAGGAGTGTGAAGTGTGTTTGAAAGTAATACACATGTAAGTTTACCACCCCCATCCCGTTGTATTCACCTATGACGAGAAAACCAGCTTTTAAATCGGCCCTAAGATAAAACATTATCAAGAATGTTCATTTCCATTAGGATGTTCCATGCAGCTGGTCTTCTAAGTAAGCCCGAACTCTCATTCATTGATGGACATCGAATTTCACAAAACATTGAAACGAAAAAACAACTGATTAATAAAGCCTCGAGAACACCATTTTTGGCCTCTTAATATTATCTTATATTGCGAGGAGCTTCCGGCGGTTTCCGCCCCTGGACCCGCACCTAAGGGGGCCTATCGCGGCCCCCTGGACCTCAGTGTCTGCAAACTCGCGCCCCACGCTCGAGGTGCAACGTCCTTCGGTGCAAAAGTTTTGTGACACTGCCTCCATAATCACCTCGTGGGGAAATCACAAGTTGTGCTTCACACCTCGCACACTGATATAACCTCATCACCCAACAACCTAAGTTTGGACTAAATAGTTGTCAGTAACTCACGATTCCTCTTCTTTTTCGGTTTTTCAGTCAAAAGGATGATTTTTAGTGTCACTGTCTACTTTGGAATCTTACTTTGATAACGAACTTTCCCTTCTAGCCATTAGAAGGTTATCCGTCACTAGAGTGGAAAGGGGGATTTGTCCCGCACGCTTTCCAAGAATGAAGCGGAGGTTAAATAATCCCCCCCCACCTCCCTTAAATTTCCTTAAAACTAATAAAAAACTTCTCAACATTTTAGTTTGTTACTATATTGAAGGATGACACCTTTGCAGCAATTGCTTTGAACTTAACCCATAAATAAGTGAAGTTTTAAAACCCTTCATTTTGCACCTAAAGAGGGCCTTGAAGGAAGCATTTGGCCTCCCCCCCCCCCAGAACCCACCGTGTACTTTGGAGTTTATAGTACAGCATCAATTTTGGACTGGGCGTTTTAGCAGTATATAAATCCCCCCTTTTTTCGAATTTCTGGCGGAATCCCTGAGTCTAGTTTGTACTGTGGCATTGACGTACGGTTATTACCTGATACTCCTTACATGTAAATATTTATTGGGGGATTAGATACTGTACTTTCTGCCTAACGTTAGAAATGGTAGTGTGTCTGCTATGTGAAACAAAAAAAAGGTAATCGGGGGTCTCCTCCTCAAACCGTAATTTTCGATCAAGTAAATAAAGAAAATTGTAAAGAAATTGTACGAAAATCCTATATAAGCAGTTGGTAAAACCCCACTCGACTATGCAGCCCAGGCTTGGAGTCCTCTTCTATGAATAGGACAAGTTTCTTTTAAGAGCAAGTTCAGAGCGAAGAGCCCCGTCGCCTTATACCCCGCGGTGAGGGGGGGGGGGGACATATTACCTTTTCATGTTAGACTTAAGCATCTTGGGGCTTACACCCTGGATGTTGCAGTAAGGACTAGGGGGAATCCTTTCAGGGTGTAAGACAAATTTTCTCTCTGAAAAAAGAAATCCTTTGTCATCTTGTAGTTATTTAAAGGTGTCAAAGTAAATTCTCAGGTTGCTAAGAGGCCCATTGTAAGAAGCTAGTTAAAGTGTTTTGCAAGGCTCGATCATTAGGAATATCGCTCTATCTCATAGAGTATGTTAACGAGAGTGCATATTTCTGCCTGAGTGGTAGTTAACTTTTCACTTACATCTGGTACACTGCTGTAAAGTTAACATTTGCCAAGTTTTTCCTTCCATAACTGCGGGTAGAATCTAGTTGTAACTGGGCTCTTTTTGGTGTTGGTTGGTGTTGTTTGTTTTATAGGTTAAGGTTGTATGAGACTTTCAGGCATCTTATGGTGCCTTAGCCGCACCTTCCTTTGCCCTTTAAAAAAAACCGTGCTATGTAATGTTAATTTCAGGTGGGTAGGGTATGGACCAGAACCTTTGGTGCTCATAAATTGAAGATCAAAGGTCGAATGGTCAAATTTGCATAAAAATAGGGTTATTCGCAATCCCGTATATTCAGTAAGGTTAGAAAAAGAAACCAACATGCAGACCTCGCTAGGAACTGATGAGATAAGTTTTTACAAAATAGTGGCCTTTTTGTGCTAAGGGTAGGGGAAACAAAGGTCAAAATGTAAGTCGAAAGGTCAAATTTGTCTAAATGTTTCCTTAACAATTGTGGTTGCAAACTCCTCCTGAACACGTAAATCCGATTTAAGTTCAAAAACTTGGTTTTGATTAGGACCCTTGACCATATAAACTTGTGCCATGGGTAATTGATTGAAGGCATAGGACCAGGGTGGAGGTCAAAGATCAAAAAAACTTTTTTCGCTAAAACTTGGGTTTTTGCCATTTGCATATCAGTATGTTGGAAAAAAATGTAATAAAACCCCACGATTGGCTAGGACTGATCAAGATAATAATGTAGTAATGTGCTTTTTTCGGGTGCAAACTACAGGTGGGGGTTAAAGGTCAAAATTGTAGGTCCACCTTCAGATTTACCCAAAATTTTCGTGAGGTGTGTGTTTGCGACATCTCCAACTGTCAAAGTCCTATGATAGGTATGGTACCTAGCCATTAAAAGAGCTTGTGGGTGACATATTGATGACGATCCACAGGTCAATATAAAGGTTCAGAGGTTAACAATTGCGAATAAAAATCAGGATTTGCCATAATTGTTCCCATACAGTAGGCCTAATGTTAGAAATTAAGGAATACAAACCACATGATATACGAGGAAATAAGAGTGAGCTCAAAACGTTTGCTTTTTACTGACAGAGCTCTTACACACTGAGTGCTGATATTCCTTTATAAGCGGGTTATTTACTGAGTGTAAATCGTATTTTTTTTTTTTTTTAACACATTGCAGTTTTTTTTTTGTTAATTATTAAATTATTATGATTATTATTATTATTAATTATTATTATTATTAAGTTATTATTTATTATTATTATTTATTAATTATTATTAGTATTATTATTATTATTATACATATCTATTCATTAGTATTATATTATTACTTATTATATAAATATTCATTATATTATTATTATATATGATTATTATTATTATTATCTGATAATTATATTATATATTATATTATTATTATTATTAGGTATTAGTATTATTATTATTATAATATATATTAGTTATTATTATTAAGATTATATATTATTATTATTATTTATTATTATTATTATTTATTATTATTATTATTATTATTATTATTATAATTATTATTGATTATTAATTATTATTTATTATTACAGATTATTATTATTATTATTATTATTTATATTATTATCATCATCCTTTCATTCACAGCTTCTTTCTCTCAGCTTGGATTCACAGGTGTTGACATCGTGATCCTACCCGGATCCTGGGGAGGTCAAGCACCCTTCTGAGAATGTGGGCGCTGCACGAGGATTGCTTGCTTTTCATGAGTTTCCTCATGTCCATGGTTCTCCGGGTTCCCTTCATTGGAGGTGGCGTTTCCAGACTGGTACTGACTTGCAAACCGAGTGCCCCCATCACTATTGGGGTATCACCCTCTGCTTTGACATCCCACAGTTTCACTGTATCCTCTAACTTCAAGTCTTGGTCATTTTTTGGTGGTCTTTTCTGACTTTTCTTTCCCCTCGAAATATGTTCTTATCAAAGATTGATCTGCAACCATCTATTATCTTGGCAGGTCTTTTCCTGCTTGTCAACTACATTAGATATGTCCGGTCCTCCTTGCTGTTTTGACCTTGTCAGTATCTGACCTTCGAAGTCCCACAAGTATTTTTCACTCGTTCTGTTTCATTGACTGTCCTCTGGTCCTATGGCACCATGGATGTTTGGCGTCAGCTTGTGGGGATACCGTAGTGTCGGACATATTTCAAGGTTGCAGGGCAGCTGCTGACTTTTGTTATGTCCTCTCCAGATATTAATTCCAGTGGCTGCAAGTTTCTGGCAGCCAGACTACGAGGTGGTTCACCCGTCGTTTCAATCTGTTTCTTAGTCTGTGGCACATTCGGCATTTTGTTTTTACTGGCCGTTGTCACTTTCATTATGTTGGCTTTATTGCTTATGGTGTTTAAGTGCCCCTGGTCTTAAGGGCAGCTGTGATGAGTGCTTCTGTCTCTATTTTCACGCCTTGTGCAGGATAGCCACTTGTACGCCATCTCCGGGTGGTTGTAACCTGCTTCTACTTGGCTGGGGGTAAGGTATTGACCCATGTAAGTGGCTTTTCC
Source organism: Holothuria leucospilota (assembly GCA_029531755.1). Classification (NCBI taxonomy): domain Eukaryota; kingdom Metazoa; phylum Echinodermata; class Holothuroidea; order Aspidochirotida; family Holothuriidae; genus Holothuria; species Holothuria leucospilota. Next base: position 35,813,033 of record CM055976.1, read on the forward strand.
TCTCCATGTCCCTCTGTGGTACCGTCCGTGCCGCATCCTGCCCTTTCCACTCATACCTTCTTCAGACCACCTCTGGTTGCTGTTCGTGTTTGGGTTTGGCCAGGCAGCTTTGAGTAGGGTCTCTTTGTACTTTCCATTCTTTGGATGTATTCATCGCAGACCCACCACTGTTCTGCGGGTGAACCGTTGCTTCCACCTCTTTCAGCCACTCCTACGCGCCATGTTGTCCTTGGGAGGTAGAGTCATAGTGCACTCTGCTCTTTGAGTGGAAGTCCTCCGTACATGTTTCAGGAGTTTCCTCTGTCCTTGCGTTCCGAGGTTCCTTCCCATCTCTGTTTGTGTTCCCCCTCAATTAATTCCTGCAGTGTAGCTGACAACTGGCATGGCATATAGGTAAATTGATAGCCTGGATCTTGTTCTGTGCCCCGCACTTAGTTTCGTTTTCATGACTTTGCCTAATCCTGCTTGGTGTAGTGGTCTTCATTGTGTTTGGGCTTTTTAAACCTTGTTTCTGAGGTTGTTTTCCATGCCCTGCAGGATACCGAGGTACTTGTTATCCTCTTTCTAACTTCCACGTCTCTGATCTTCCCCGCTGTCATAGGGAGTAGGCACTGCGTAACTGTCCACCTTCCCCCTCGTCTTGAGAAATGTGGCAGGCTCATAATCAAGAGAGGGAAGGTGGAAGTTACGCAGGGCCTACTCCTAGACATCGGGAGATCAGAGACGTGGAAGTAGAAAGAGGATACAAGTACCTCGGTATCCTGCAGGGCATGGAAAACCTCCAGAAACAAGTAAAAGCCAACACAATTAAGACCTACACCAAGAGGATCAGGCAAGTCATGAAAACGAAACTAAGTGGACAGAACAAGATCCAGGCTATCAATACATATGCCATGCCAGTTGTCAGCTACACTGCAGGAATAATTGAGTGGACACAAACAGAGATGAAGGACCTCGACCGCAAGACAAGGAAACTCCTGAACATGTACGGAGGACTCCACCCAAGAGCAGATGTGCACAGACTCTACCTCCCAAGACACCATGGCGGTAGAGGGCTGAAAGAGGTGGAAGCAACGGTCACCGCAGAAAGTGTGGGTCTCGATGAATACATCCAAAGAATGAAAGACAAAGAGCCCCTACTCCAAGCTGCCTGGCAAACCAAACAACAACAGCAACCAGAGGTGGTCAAGAAGGATGAGTGGAAGGCAGGATGGGCACGGAGGTACAAGAGTAAATGGAGAGAAAAGCCACTACATGGTCAATACCCCCAGCAAGTAGAAGAGGTTACAACCACGGAGATGGCGTACAAGTGGCTATCCTGCACAGGCTTGAAAATAGAGACAGAAGCACTCATCACAGCTGCCCAAGACCAGGCACTTAACACCAAAAAGCCATCAAGCCAACATAATGAAAGTGACAACGGACAGTAAATGCCGAATGTGCACAGAAACAGATGAAACGGTGAACCACCTCGTAGCTGGCTGCCAGAAACTTGCAGCCACTGAATATCTGGAGAGACATAACAAAGTAGCAGCTGCCCTGCACCTTGAAATATGTCGACACTACGGTATCCCCACAGCTGAGCAACATCCATGGCTGCATAGACCAGAGACAGTCAATGAAACAGACCGAGTGAAAAATACTGTGGGACTTCGAAGTCAGAACTGACAAGGTCATAACAGCAGGAGACCTGACATAATTGTAGTTGACAAGCAGGAAAAGACCGCCAAGATAATAGATGTTGCGATCCCCCTTGATAAGAACATACGAGGGAAAGAAGCAGAAAAGACACAAAAATACCAAGACTTGAAGTTAGAGATACAGAAACTGTGGGATGTCAAAGCAGAGGTGATACCAATAGTGATTGGGGCACTCGGTGCAGTCAGTACCAGTCTGGAACGCCACCTCCAAAGGGCACCCGGAGAACATGACATGAGGAAACTCATGAAGCAAGCAATCCTCGGCAGCGCCCACATTCTCAGAAGGGTGCTTGACCTCCCAGGATCCGGGTAGGATCCCGATGTCAACACCTGTGAATCCAGCTGAGAGAAAGAGCTGTGAATGAAAGGATGATGATAATAATAATAATAATAATAATAATAATAATAATAATAATAATAATAATAATAATAATAATAATAATAATAATAATAATAAATAATATAATATTAATAATAATTATAATAATATAATAATAATAAATAATAATAATAATAATAATAATATAATAAATAATAATAATAATAATAATAATAATAATAATAATAATAATATAATAATAATAATAATAATAATAATAATAATAATAATAATAATAATAATAATAATAATAATAATAATAATAATAATAATAATAATAATAATAATAATAATAATAATAATAATAATAATAATAATAATAATAATAATAATAATAATAATAATAATAATAATAATAATAATAAAAAAAAACTGCAATGTGTAAAAAAAAAATAGATTTACACTCAGTAAATAACCAGCTTATAAAGAATAAATCACTCAGTGTGTAAAGAGCTGTCAGTAAAAGCAACGTTTTGAGCTCACTCTTATTTCCTAGTATATCATGTGGTTTTATTCCTTTTTCTAACATAGGCCTACTGATGGGAAAATTATGGCAAATCCGATTTTTAGCAAATTTTTAACCTCTGAACTTTAATTGACCTGTGACGTCATCAATATGCACCCACAAGTTTTTATGGCTAGGTACCTACCTATCATAGGACTTTGACAGTTTTGGGAGTTCGCAAACACACCTCACAAAATTTGGGTAAATCTGAAATTTGACCTACATTTTGACCTTTAACCCCACCTGTAGTGACCGAAAAGCACTATTACTACATTTTATCTTATCAGTCCTAGCCAATCGTGGGGTTTTATTACTTTTTCCAACATACTGATATGCAAATGGCAAAAACCCAAGTTTTAGCAAAAAAGTTTTTTGATCTTTGACCTCCACCTTGTCCTATGACTTCATCAATTACCCATGCACAAGTTTTTATGGTCAGGTTCCTACCAACCAAGTTTGAACTTAATCGGACTTACGTTTCAGGAGGAGTTTGCAACACAATTGTTAGGAAAATTTAGACAAATTTGACCTTTGACTTACATTTTGACCTTTGTTCCCCTACCCTTAGCAACCAAAAGGCACTATTTTAAAAATTATTTCATCAGTCCTAGCGAGTCTGTCATGTGGTTTCTTTTTCTAACATACTGATAGGGATTGCGAATAACCCTATTTTTAGCAAATTTGACCTTCGACCTTTGATCTTCACTTATGAGCACCAAAGTTCATGGTCAAATACCTACCCACCTGAAATTAACATTACATAGCAGGTTAAAGGGCAAAGGAGGGCTAAGGCCCCATAAGATGCCCTGAAGTCCATACAACCTTAACTTAAAACAAACAACCAACCAACACCAAACGAGCCCAGTACAACTAGATTCTACCGCAGTTATGGAAGAACTTGTCAATGTTAACTTTAAAGCAGTGTACAGATGTAGAGTTAACTACCCACTCAGGCAGACTATTCCACTCGTTAACAACTCTATGAGAGAAGCTGAACTTCCTAATATCGAGCCTTGCAAAACACTTAACTAGCTTCTTACAATGGCCTTGAACCTGAGAATTACTTTGAACCTTTAAATAACTACAAGATGACAAAGGATTTCTTTCAGAGAGAAATTTGTACACCTGAAGGATCCCCCTAGTCCTTCTCAACTCCAGGGTGGTAAGCCCAAGATGCTTAAGTCTAACATGATAAGGTATATGTCTCACCTCGGGTATAAGGCGAGGGGCTCTCCTCTGAACTTGCTCTAAAAGAAACTTGTCCTATTCATAGAAGGGACTCCAAGCCTGGGCTGCATAGTCGAGGTGGGGTTTTACCAACTGCTTATATAGATTTAGTACAATTTCTTTACAATTTCTTTACTACTTGATCGAAATTACGGTTTAGGAGGAGCCCCCGATTCCTTTTTTGTTCACATACAGACACACTACCATTTCTAACGTTAGGCGAAGTACAGTATCTAATCCCTCAATAAATTACATGTAAGGAGATCAGGTAATAACGTACGTCAATGCACAGTACACCTAGACTCAGGGATTCCGCCAGAAATTCGAAAAAGGGGGGATTTATTACTGCTAAACCGCCAGTCCAAATTGATGCTGTCCTTAACCAAAGTTACAGGTGGGTTCGGGGGGGGGGAGGCAAATGCTTCCTTCAAGGCCCCTTTAAGGTGCAAAATGAAGGGTTTTAAACTTCACTTATTTATGTAAGTTCAAGAATTGCTGCAAAAGTGTCCTCTTCAATAAGTAACAAACTAAAATGTTGAGAATTTTTTTATAGTTTTAAGGAAATTAAGGGGGGGGGGGGATTTTACCTCCCTTCTTCTGGAAAGGTGGGGACAAATCCCCCTTTCCACTCTAGTGACGGAAACCCTGCTAATGGTTAGAAGGGAAGTTCGTATCAAAGTAAGATTCCAAAGTAGAAGTGACATAAATCATCCTTTTGACTGAAACCCGAAAAGAAGGAAACGTGAGTTACTGACAACATTTAGTCCAAACTTAGTTTCTGACGGTGATTATCAGTGGCGAGGGGGAAGCACAACTTGTGATTTCCCCGAGTGATATGGAGGAGTGTCACAACTTTGCACCGAAGGTGCACCTCGAGCGTGGGGCGCGAGTTTGCAGAACTGAGGTCCAGGGGCCGCGATAGGGCCCTTGGTGGGGTCCAGGGGCGAAACCGCCGGAAGCTCCTGCAATATAAGATAATATAAGAGAGCCAAAAATTGGTTCTCGAGGCTTTATTAATCAGTTTTTTTCGTTTCATGTTTTGTGAAATTCGATGTCCATCAATGACTGAGAGTTCGGGTTAATTAGAAGCCAGCTGATGAACATCCATGGAATGAACAATTCTTGATATGTTTTATTTAGGCCGATTTAAAAGCTGGTTTTCTCGTCATAGGTGAATACAATGGATGGGGTAACTTACATGTGTATTACTTTCAAACACACTTCACTCCTTAGCAGAAGGGTTATTTCATGTGTATTAAGCTAATTGATACCGGAAGACCATGGTGGGGGGGGGGGGGGGGGTTAACGCGGCGTAAGGGTTCAAATACTGCAAGAGGCATTGACACAGGCGCAGTAAATTGTTTCTGCCATTGAAGAAGAATGTACTCTACTAATTCATCTTGTTGTACTTCATCGACCGGGTCACACATTCAGTGCACAACTGAGACTTCTGCATGTAGGCCTATTCCTAACAGCGAATCTTTTTTATGGTGACGGGTTTAGGGATTTGCCATAGGTGTTATTCCTAAATAGGAGGCTGTGCGGGACCAAAGCCGACCTCAGCCCCATCGAGTTTAGAACTGAGGTCAGAAAGTTTTGCATTGCGAATGCACCAGGTTGAAGGAAACCCCACTTCACAACACAACTGCATTACTGGAATGTGTCCAGTACCAAGCATGGGTCCCAAGCATGAGAGAATATTCGGCATCCCACACCGTACATACCCCAGTTTTTAGGAAACTGCATTCTAAGCTACAGAGAGGAGTTTGTCATTACAGTTTCACTGGTGACATTCTTCAACCTGTGTAGTCTACAAGGTAGTCATCACCAATTATACCGGGAGAAAATCTGGCTTCCCAAGATTGCAGGAAGTCTCTTTCTAAATTTCTAAAACACAAACTTGCCACTACAATTGTGAGTTTACTTGGACTCTGCAGAGTGTGTTAAGAGAATTTTATTTTACTACCTCAGTAATATGATCTCTACATGTTGCTATTTCCAGAAATTGTTCACTCCGAGGGCGGCCGTGAAATCAGGGCGGTACAGATTGAAGGTTGAGCGCAAATTAGATTCTGTCAACAAAGTCAGGGACAAAAAGAAGAAATAAATTCGTCGAGAAGGCTATCATGCACAACACGCCCGTATAAAGATGTATGGCGTGCTAAACACGCAGTTAATACAGGATAACTCACTCTCCAATATCTTGGCATTTTTTTTACCGCAGTCGTGCTTTGTTTCATCCTGTATCCTACTTAGCCTAACAATATACACTGCTATTACAGTCGCGCGAAAGGGCCGGATACCGAAACTGAGTGATGTCTTACAGGCGGATAGTAGGAACTTTACTTGCTCAGTGCTGTACGGAAAAGTTAAGAGTTAACAACAAAATAATATGACTCGGTTGGATTATTTAAGTTTTGGGTACTCCTTGTGTCTCTTCAGTCCCTGTGTCTCCTCAATCTTTCTCTCTTCCCCTTTACCTTAAATCCCCTAAGTGATTCCCCCCAACTGACCAGGGAGGTTGCCCCCTTTAAACACGCTACTGGAGTGATAATGTTAGTGTCAGAGTAGGTGATCGGCAGTAAATCACTTGCATTCGGGCAGGCAATAGCTTGCAAAAGCATGGGGCGCTGAGATATGTGTGTAAGTGGGTGTGTATGTGCGTGCGTGTGTATGTGTGTGTTTGTGACGCTTGGCTTGTAAACACGATATCTCAAGATAGCAATGATGGGTAATTTTCATACTTGGTATACAGAATTATTATATAAAGAGGAAGATCTCTATTGTTTTGGTGAAAGTCAAAGGTAATATGTGGTCACCAGAGGTCAAAAACCGAAAACCTTGTAAACACGATATCTCTAGGTAGGAAGCATGGATGTTTTTCATACTTGTCATGTGGATGCGTTATAGTCTTAAGATTAACTTTATTGATTTTGGTAAAGTTCAAAGGTTATCTGGGGTCACCGGAGGTGAAAATACGAAAAACTGCTTGTAAACACGATATCTCAAGATAGCAATAAACTGCCCCTCCCCCCCCCTTTATTACGCCACTGGTGCAGACACAAAAATAGTTTATTGTTTACGGTTATATCCTTGTGGGCACAAGGCCATACAATCTTCATACTTGGTATATAACTTTATCATACTGAAAGGAAGAAACCTATTGTTTTCAGTGGAGGTCAAAGGGCATTTGAGTTCATGAAAAGTCAAAAACCGAAAACCTTGAAAAAACATGATATTTCAAGACAGGATCCTTTTCATATTTGGTATATAGATGTGTTGCTTTAAGGGAAGGAGAATGCTGAGAGTTTGTTGGAAATCTAAGTTCATCTGAGGTCATCAGAGGTGAAACTACGAAAACTCGTAAATTAAATAGACAGTGGACGAAACTGTGTCCGGCGTTTGCGTACAAACGAAAAGTTAAGGTTGAATTTTGTACCATTCCAGACATAAAACTATACAGAAAAAACATTTATTTGTTCACAAGCATAATTATTATAGTAATAATTCTCATTTTAATTACCTAATTATGAACACATCTAAAGGATGCTGTGACTATAGGATGATTAGAAATACTATATATACTGAACGAGTTCTTTAATGGCGTAGTGGATTAGAGCTCGGTTTCTCACCCAGACGGTCTCGGGTACGATTCCCACCTGGTACATGTTTTTTTTTTTTTTTCATTTTTGGGGGATTCACTTTTTGATGGGATTTAAAAGTCACATGCAAATAGTGTACATGTATTTAGAAACGGAAGTACATTTTTCAAAGAAATCTCCAATTCCTTTTAAGGTACTTCGAAAAGGGCAAAAGATTAAAATCAAATTACTTTTTCTGATGGAAATGGTTTGTAAATAAAATTAAAAACTACAAAAGTCACATGTGAGTTCTTGTCCACTTGACATGCAATCAACTGAGGATATAATCATTAACAAAAAAGGGTCATGTGAGGTCAGCAGAGGTCAAGATGTGAAAACAACCTAAAAATGAAAAAGTCACAAAGTGTAAATTATAGGGATGAACCGATTCATTGCAACAAATCATTCACTTTCAGCAATGAATCACTAATCATTTGGGCTTTCTGGTTAAGATAGCACACCCTCCAATAAATCCAACATTGACTTGTACACTAATTTTAAAAAGTAAATTGGCCTCTGAAGGTAGCGGACCTCTTATTCAAGTTTTGCTCCGGGGATATTGACTCAGACCAACTTAATCCCTTGAAAATTTGGAGAAGCTCGTTTTTGACTGTGTGTCTTACTAAATATGATCAAGATTTAATTTGAGTATTGTGGGATATGAGTAAAAGTGCAGACTGTGCAAAGTAAAAGGTAATTTGACCAATTTTAGTGCCATATTTTGATTGTATTACTCCGCCCTGTGAAGTGCGGTCTTTGAGTAGTGATCAGGGCTGGAAACATGTACTTAATATTCAAGGCTTTCAAGTCTCTCTAGCTCAAAATCTCAATTTTGACGAGCCCTAACTGTGAGCTTTTACCAGAGGGGTGGCATGTCCAGGTTGAGAACTTTTATGACGAACTAGGGGCGGAGAACTGACCTGATTTAGTGTGTAAGTCAATGGGGCAGTAATAAGTGGTTCGCTACCTGAAACCTTGTAGAAGTTTTCGCCAGGTATATAAGCTAACCCCTCACAAGAAAGCCGACAAGTTGGTCATTCATGGCAATTTCAATATAACATACCATGACGGCGAAGATTTTTTGTGAGCGAAGCTCAAAGTTTCCGTAACTTTACCCACTCGTTTTTGATCATTGAAAGCCCGATCTACGGCCGCCAGCTTCACCAGTGATACTTCATCTAGTCTTCTTTCATATTAGGTTGACAAAAGACCCTCATCCTATTCGGTAACATATTGCAAAGGTTGTCCCAATGTCTGCTCTTGGTGATATTTTTGAAGGCGAACAAATGGACAGTACGTAAAATTGGGGGCGGGCTACCTTCAAACAACTGCAAGAAAAACGCGGAAGAAGACTTGGTCAAGTTTAAAGCACCCAATCTTTTCTTTTCACAAATCATCGCACCTTGAAACGAGGAGAACAAAGGTCACGTATTGTTGACAGACGCTTAGCCCTACCCCTAAGAGGCTTAATCCATAGTTGCAATAGAAAAAAGCATTTTGAAGCCGGTAACTTTTGAATATTCATCCCAAAGGTGCTTTTTAGTCGAACGAAGAGTTGCTTTGGGAAGTTAGGCGAATTCGGTCTCAATAAAATCAGAAGCCCCGGCGACCTTCGTCGCCGGGGCTTCTGATTTTATTGAGACCTTTCGTGTCAACTGCTAATTACATGAACTTTGAAATCAGTTTCATCTCAAAATGGGAACTTATTTGTAAAACTGTTATCAATTGCAACCGCAAAAACAGTGTGGATGGGGGGGGGGGGGGTTCATGTATTGATGATGTAGGCTATATGGAATAGCGTCTAGTGACCTGATTTGGAAATTTACAGTAGGATATGATTAACAAATCAAAGTCGAATTAAAAAAAGAAAAGGGGGAACGCAAAAATGAATATAAAAGCTAGAAAAGAAAGATAAAAATGAAAAAGCAACAGCATCAACTCGACAGTTCGACAAGTTTTAACGCAAAACGAGAAAAGACACACCGCCGAGTCTCCGGAGGACTTGAACTCACGTGCTAAGGATTTGGAGTCGAGCGCCTTTTTTTTTATTTGGGAGATGAGCCCACTGGCTCACCCATTAAAATTCATTTTACAATATTTACAAACTTCCTTTTCAAGGAATAAATTATTAATGAACCATGAACCCACTGGTCCACCTGGTCTGACTTATATAGAGATTTAACAGTAATGAACAAATGTATAAATTATCTTGAACTGCTGCATAGAAAACGCTACAATTTTAAAGCCAAAATCAAGCGAAATCATACTGGCATTAAATACGATTGGTTATAAGATTAAACACACAATTGTGACTCCACTTGGACTCATTTGAATGTGGATGTCAGCCGGTATCAAAAATGAAACGATAGTTTGTTTTTGAATTTTGGTCGAATTCAATTACTTTTGCTCCTTGAAAAATGCTCCAGAATTTAGATAAGTTTCCCTTTGAATTGAAACAGTGGTAAAGAGTTTCAATTTTTTTCTTGAGGGAGTTGAAGAAATACGTATCAATACTTAAGGTTAGGTTATCGATTAAGACAGATAATCTTGCTTTGTAAATTACACTCTTGTAAATAGTAAATATGAAGTCCACTAAAAGCCGCTTCTTACTAGAATGTGACAGATGCATACCAAAGAGAGTGATTAAAACCCATGTATTGAGATTATCTTCCTCTAAGTGGCTCCTTAGTTTCATGATAACTTTACACCATAAACTGTTAACCACCGGGCAGGCGATAAAGAGATGGAAAAGGCTTTCAGTTTCAGTACCACACAGAGTACATAAAGGAGACTCTATCATTCCAAACTTATAGAGCCGTTCGTTTGTGAACAAAATATTATGTAAGATTTTGAAGTTAAGGTCAGCTTCGTAATTTGTATTGAGCCCTTTGTAGACGTTGGACCACCGCTTAGACAAATCGAGATCAGTAAACTTTGCTGACCAGAAAGTTTCACACGTTGGCGGGTTCGTGTTACATTCACGCAGGAGGACGGTGGCCCCCTTAGTGGTTAAGCTAGAGACAACACACTTTTTATCATCGATAATAAAATTAATGTTAGGAATGTCATCATCATGGTCATTAACAACTTTATCAGAGGCAAAGATTATATCGAGCCAACCATCCGGTAGGCTGTCTAAAATAGTCTGCAGAGCATTGCTAACACTTTGGATATCAGTGTCAACCCTGGGGTTAGCCAGTTGTATACTCTCTAAGACACCCTCCGCTGGGAGACTTCTTGGCAAAATTTCATACATAATGTCGTTAACATAGATTATTCCACCATCAATAAAATCACGGTTTAGCAGCACGTTGCCTGAATAGTCTCTTATAAAAGGGTTATGAAAGATAGGCTGAGATAGAATTTCAGTCCGGTCGCCAGGTGGGCATAACTTATCCATGGAAATCTTTCGCCACACACGAAGCATTTCACTGAAGTAGGGAGGAATGCACCTCAGCGAGGGTGTCTGGGGGAGATACGAAAGATGTTTAGGCCTAATTTCATATTTTCGTAATGGTTTAAAAAGTACAACATCAGCCTTTTAAGTTTGCAACCTATCCCGTTCCGAAGTAGTAGGGCAATGAATTTAACCCTTAAGGCTTCTTTCTTTAGGTCTAAATTGCACAGGTTCAGCCCACCTCTTTCAAAAGGCAGAGCTAATGTAGCGGAGCTGATAAGTAGCTTCTTGCCCTGCCACACGAAATCATTGATACTATTACGCACCATGTCGCTAACCCAATGAGGAACGTGAAGAATAGAAGCCAGGTAAACAAGGCGTGAAATAGCTAAGGAATTGATAACCAGTGCTTTACCTTTGAATGAGAGATTCCGACCTTTCCATTTGGCGAGAACGGAGCAACATGCTTCCGTTTTCTTACCCCAGTTCTCTTTTTCGACGACTTGAGGATTATTTCTATGATCACACCAAGAATACTGAATCAAAATCGTCCCTCTAACTGGGAAATTAAGATTTGATGGTACCTTTGTATTGCCAATTGTTAGCAGTTCATTTTCTCCAAATTACACTTGGAGCCTGAGCCTTTTCATCAAGCTTGATGATACGGAAAATATCAGTTAAACAGTCAGGGTTGGAAGTAATAAAAGTGGTGTCATCCGCGTGCTGCGAACATTTTTGCTTCAAGATCAAGGAATGATATTCCAGATATAACTTTTACAATTGCAAATAACTTCGTGAAGAGGTTCGGCAGTTTAATACAATAGAGCTAGCAGAAAGGGGGCAGCCCTGCCTCACTCCCCTTTCAATTGAGAATTTTCCGGACACATTACCATTAAGTTTGACACAGCCGTGAATGTCATTGTACAAGATTTCAACCCACCTCCGAAAATTTTGACCAAAACCCATTTAAGTACAACATCAGAGAGATAGCATGATCAACTCTATCGAAAGCTTTTAAATTGGTCAATTTTTAGGATTAGGCCTGACATATTGTTGACAAGCATATAGTCGATAATATTCTTAATTAATAAAACGTTATGGGCAATGTCTCTGCCAGGAACGCAGCAACTCTGGTCTTCCGAGACAAGGGTGGAAATAACATTCGATACTCTATTGGCAAGCACTTTTGCAATTAATTTGTAATCAACGTTCAACGTTCAATCAGCTAATTGGAGTCGAGCGCCATACCAACTGAACTACCACAATGTTGGAATCATTCGGAAAGATATAAATACTTAATACTCAGCTAGTGTAGAGCAGTGTCAACTACAAGTAGAAGTACCGGAGAGTGGGGGTTTGGGCTGCTGGAGCGAGCACACCTTTTTCGTCCGCATCCTTAGTATTGGTACCGTATTTTATATTACCTGAAAAACGACCAAATGATGTTGTTTTCAATGCATGAATTATACATTTTTCCTGGTAATGTTAATCGTGGACTATAAATGTTTCTTTGTTTACTATATGTATGACATCAAAGGGAGTGGGTTGAGGGCAGGGCGTTGGGCGGTTGGGGGGCACAGGATGCCGTGGTCTTCCGTCGCAGAATTTTTCAATTTCTTCGTTAGACATATAGAATATATATATATATAAACATAAACATGTATATATATATATATATATATATCTATATATATAAACTACATATATCTGCTACTACATATACTAAATATGATCAAGATTTAATTTCATTATTGTGGGATATGAGTAAAAGTGTAGACTGTGCAAAGTAAAAGGCAGTTTGACCAATTTTAGTGCCATATTTTGATTGTATTACTATGCTGTGTGAAGTGAGGTCTTTGACCAGTGATCAGGGCTGGAAACATGTACTTAATATTCAAGGCTTTCAAGTCTCTCTAGCTCAAAATCTCAATTTTGACGAGCCCTAACTGTGAGCTTTTACCAGAGGAGTGGCATGTCCAGGTTGAGAACTTTTATGAGGAACTAGGGGAGGAGAACTGACCTAATTTAGTGTGTAAGTCAATGGAGCAATAATAAGTGGTTCGCTACCTGAAACCTTGTAGAAGTTTTCGCCAGGTATATGAGCTAACCCCTCACAAGAAGGCTGACAAGGTGGTCGGTCATTCATGGCAATTTCAATATAATATACCATGACGGCGAAGATTTTTTGCGAGCGGAGCTCAAAGTTTCCGTAACTTTACCCACTCGTTTTTGATCACTCAAAGCCTGATCTACGGCCGCCAGCTTCACCAGTGATACTTCATCTAGTCTTCCTTCATATTAGGTTGACAAAAGACCCTCATCCTATCCGGTAACATATTGCAAAGGTTGTCCCAATGTCTGCTCTTGGTGATATTTTTGAAGGCGAAGAAATGGACAGTACGTAAAATTGGGGGCGGGCTACCTTCAAACGACAGCAAGAAAAACGCGGAAGAAGACTTGGTCAAGTTCAAAGCACCCAATCTTTCTTTTCACAAATCATCCCACCTTGAAACGAGGAGAACAAAGGTCACGTATTGTTGACAGATGCTTAGCCCTACCCCTAAGAGGCTTAATCCATAGTTGCAATAGAAAAAAGCATTTTGAAGCCGGTAACTTTTGAATATTCATCCCAAAGGTGCTTTTTAGTCGAACGAAGAGTTAGCCTTTGGGAAAGTTTAGGCGAATTCGGTCTCAATAAAATCATAAGCCCCGGCGACCTTCGTTCGCCGTCGCCCTTCGTCGCCGGGGCTTCTGATTTTATTGAGACCTTTCGTGTCAACTGCTAATTACATGAACTTTGAATCAGTTTCATCTCAAAATGGTAACTATTTGTAAAACTGTTATCAATTGCAACCAAAAAACAGTGTGGAAGGGGGGGGGGGGGCCGTTCATATATTGATGATGTAGGCTATATGGAATAGCGTCTCGTGACCTGATTTGGAAATTTACTGTAGCACATGATTAAAAAATCGAAGCCTAATTAAAAATAGAAATGGAACGCAAAAAGTCTATAAAAGCTAGAAAGAAAAAGATACAAAAAGAAAAAGCAACAGCATCAACTCGACACTTCGCCCAATTTTTAATTCCAAAACGAGAAAAGAACACACTGCCGAGTCCTCCGGAGGCCTTGAACTCACGTACGCCTTACCAACTGAACTTCCACAATGTTGGAATCATTCGGAAGATATAAATACTTAATACTCAGCTAGTGCAGAGTAATGTCAACTACAGGCTGCAAGTAGAAAGCATGGACGTCGATTTGATTTTTGAAGGAGGGGGTTTGGGCATCTGGCCTAATGCTTCTCTTCTATCCTGGTGAGGAATCTAAAAAGGAGGGAGCCTAGATGCAAAATGGTCCCAAATGTTTCAATATTTGGGGCTTTCTATGAAAAATATGGGGACCCTTATATTTCATTGCCCAAACGGAATTCAGGCTCAGCCAGGGTTGGTGATTGATTTGCCGACATGGGGGCTAAAGCGTCCTGACTGGGGGCCAGGCTACTCTAAGCCCTGATAGATTCAAGAAGAAGAAGAAGAAGAAAGAAAGAAGAAAGAAGAAGAAGAAGAAGAAGAAAGGAAGAAGAAGAAGAAGAAAGAAGAAGAATAGAAGAAAGAAGAAGAAGAAGAAGAAGAAGAAAGAAGAAGAAGAGAAGAAGAAGAAGAAGAAGAAGAAGAGAAAGAAGAAGAAAAAAAGAAGAAGAAGAAGAAGAATAAGAAGAATGAAAGAAAGAAGAAGAGAATAAGAAAGAAGAAGAACGAAAAGAAGTAAGAAGAAAGAAGAAGACTAAGAAGAAGAAGAAGAAAGAAGAAGAGAAGAATAGAAGAAGAAGAAGAGAATAAGAAGAAGAAGAAGAAAGAGAAGAAGAAGAAAAAAGAAGAAGAAGAAGAAGAAAAAGAAGAAGAAGAAGAATAAGAAGAAGCAAGAAGAAGAAGAAGAAGAAGAAGAAGGAAAGAAGAACAAGAAGAAGAAGAAGAAGAAGAAGAAGAAGAGAAGAATGATTGAAGAAAAGAGAAGGAAGAAGATTTCCACAAAGATACCAATTTTTCAAATTTTCTTTTAGAAATAAAACTCCCAAATTTTCATTTTTTTTTTTGGGTTATTAAAGAAGTCAATTAGTAATTTCGCTAACCGCATAGATTTGCAACGCCGAAAAGGTTTTCTTCTCCTCGTCCTCTTCAATTTCTTTGTCTTTCCTGAGAGTCGATTTGTCCCACTGATCGCCAATATGCCGATTTGACCATCCTGTTCTGGTGGCGTTTTTTTCCCACCCCATAGCCTAAGACTCCTGGGGACCCTAAACTAATTTCAGTAAGGGTGGTTACTAATACTGCGCTTGTTCAATCATGGAAATGACCACCTCGGAGGTGGTACTTCCATGGACGGCTCTAAGAAATTTTTGTTTGGGTGGAGGGGCAAACTCAAGTCCGTATTCAGGGCAGGGAGGTTTCAGAGATAGACCCCACCCCCCCCCCGTCAATATTAATTAGTCAGCTCCGGATAGTACAATAGGAGTTATGGTTATTATAATGTACTACAGCGATGCCCCCGTGTAGTTTTCAAGAGCTTCTTCGAAAACCTGTTCAGGCAGGCCAAGTCATGAGCTGACTCTACTTATTAAAATAAACATAGGCGTAGGAAAGCTTTTTTTTCGGGAGACGGAAGGAGGGTGAACCTTGTTTTCGGATCACCGTCCCGGGGGGAGGGGTCCTAAGGGGAGGGAAATTTTTGGGTATTTGAGGGTCCTCAGATTCAATTTAGAGTGCAACATTTTGGACAAACTTTAAGAAAGAATTACAGCAAATTTTTGACAATTTCTTACATAAGAGACAAATAAGGGGTTTTTTTCCAGCCCTTGGAGATCTTGGGGGGCGGAAGCAGTACTGTCAGTCCCCTCTTATTTTTGACATGGGGGGGTGCTTTAAAGGACAGATTAAGCCCCCACCCCACCCTTCCTCTTCCTATGCCTGTTGAAAATAAATATAACAACCATATCAGCCGATACGCTACTCCATCAGGGGGGAGTAAAGGTAAGATAAGAGGCGAGGGCTATGTGCAATTGAATGGCAAAGCGGCTTGATCCATGTTGTATAAAATGAGCCCCACACTTTAAATATTTTTTTTCAATTTGTGTCCCACACAATGTGTTTTCCGCTTTTGCCAAGAAATCAGAAAATTGTTTTTTTTCATGGGGATTGTTTTCATAAACTAACGAAAATTTTCGTAGCAATAAAGAAGACTTGAAAAACGATTGAAATGAATAGTACACTTATTTTGGATCTCAGTCAGTACCGTTCCCGAACGAAACTTTTTTTTAAAGGGGCGAAGGGGACTTCCCGTGAACTGACTTCAGAACGACTTCTCATCCTATATACAAAGACAATAGCTAGGCTCCGGCTAAAAAGTCTCACTACACTGAACTTAGATTGACTGTTTTTCGTGTCTATTAGTTTTAAATCAACTGACTCCGGTATACTTAGGCACAGACGTGGAAACCTTTTGCTTTAACACGGCATGCATTTTCAGTCATAAGACTGCTCTTGGTCAACGGTGCTGTCATTTGGACAGGGAAGGGAAATCCCTTCTTCTATGGGAACACAATACGTTTAGGCTACATGCCTGTTACTAACTTTTTTGTAGATAGATAGCTATGCTAATCTGCCAGGTACCAGCCGGCCAAAACTGCTTTTATTCTGGATGTACTCAACACTCACCTCACCGAACTCACCGGAGCCCACCGGCAGTAACTGCCGATGGGGTCGTAAAACTGGGGCAGACGCCGTTTCCTGGCTTAATGTAGAGCTCCCCCGTCTTTTCCGTAGAATAGGATCGTTTCGTTTTGAATCATTGACTGTTGTAGCGTTACAGCGTCCCTGTGGCAAATTATTCCAGTTCTTGTACTAATTCACTCTGACTAAAAAAATAATTTCCTAATATCTAGTCCGACAATAGTGTTTCTGGAAATTTGCTGATGTCCCTCTGGTTCTACTACATTCATGACAGAGTTTGAAACAAGATTGACTGATCCACATTTTCTAGTCCCTTCACTATTTAAAACTTCTATCAAGTCAGCTCTCTAAGGTCTACATTCTAGTGAAACTAAACCATTTCGCTCAAGCCTTTGTCATCAACTGAGACGGGTATTTTTTACTTGCCCATTACGGTACAAAAAGTCTTTTTCTGCTACTGAACTGTGAGGTTAGCTAAGCGCAATTTAAAAGTAAGCGGCCCAGAATATTGTTGAGGACCCAAAGGGCCCTTTTTTATGGGTATGCACGTAGCAAGATAAAGAAAAAGACAGTAGGTCCTTTGATTGTGAAAAGGGTCAACCAATCATATGATAAGTAATGCTAGACTGCTAAATGATATTTTCACGGTTTTACTGGGAAAATGTAAACCAACATCCCAAAGTTTTTAATGGTCCTAATATTAGTATTAAAGTCTTTGTGTAGTATAGATATTTTAGGGGTGGTTTCCCAAAAAACTGTGTAATTTATTTCCGATAAGCGCCGGGTGATGGTTTTTCCCCTGCGTGTTGAGGAATTTTGCAAAAGTTTTTTCCAACCCTTTTTAAGATTTTTTAGCAAGAGTTTGCAGTGTAATCGATTCCGTGTTGGAAGCTGGCCAATGTGCCCCCTTTTGTAAAAAAAAGGGCCCCAAAAAACACCCCAGTATTTGGGCCAGTCATTTTGATTACAGGTCTGAAAAAGTGATGGAATAAATTTTGAAGGACAGTTTTGTTATTTATCGGGAAGGTAATCATATTAATCTGATTTCAGAGGCTTTAGACACAAAGGTTTGTCTCCCAAACCCTCCTCTTTTTTCGGAAGTGTTACTCGGAAGGTTTATGAAGGGGATCCCGTTGATGTTGATTAGATTTAGCAAGGGCCTTGACAAAGTACCTCATAAAAGACTTATTTTTAAAGGTCAAAACTCATGGGATGGTTCAGCAGGGCTGATTGGATTTAGAATTTGGTTTGGGTAAAAAATTTTAAAAGAGTAGTACTTAATGGTCATTGTCTGATTGGCTCCAGTACTAGTGGGGGGCCCCAAGGGTCAGTGTTAGGTCCTACATTTTTTAATTTATATTAAGTTGGAGTTAATTTTAATAATTTAGACGAGTTGAGATGATACAAGGTTTTTCTGATTTTCCATTCAATGATAAAATGGCGAGTTTCAAGAGGACTTGGATATGTTGTAAAATGGGCTTTTGATTGGCAAAACTTTTTAAAGTCAGAAATGTAAATGTCTTCACTAGGGCCCTTTTAATGCCCCGCTAGTTTTTTTATGGTGGTTCAAGTTGAAGCCATGATATGAGAAGGATTTAGTGTGCTTTTGAAAATTCGCTGAGTCCAAGTAGCAGTGTGCCAAAGCTGTAAGCTCTGCTAATAAGGTACTTGGGATTTTTAAAAGAACCTACGATTTTAAAAATTTTAGTTTAATTGATTGTATAAGTCCGGTTAGACCACATTTTGAATATTGTGTCAGGCATGGCGCCCCTTTTCTCAGAAAGATTAGATAATATTGAGAAAGTACAACGTGTGCTACAAAGATGATCCCCGAACATCTACCTTTAAATTATGACAAAGGGTTTAGCGAATGGTTTAGTTTTACTGAAATGCGTAGATTAGGTGACTTTATAGAAGTTTTTTAAAAAAGTTAAGGGATAGAAAATGTGGATCAGCAAACTTTTTAATCTGTCAGAAGTAGTAGAACCAGAGGAATCACAAAAATTTTGAAAACTATTGTCGATGGATATTAGGGAAGTATTTTTTTAGTCAAGGGAATTATTTAAAAATGGAATAATTTGCAAGAAGCTGAACTGCTACAACATCAAGGGTTCAAAAACGAACGATCCTATTTACGGAAAAGCGGGGGGTCTACAAAACCCAAAAAACGGGGTTTGCCCCCGTTTTTTCGACCCCATCGGCAGTTTCTGCCCGGGGGGCTCCGGGAGTTCGGGAGTATTTCCAGGGTTTTCCAATTTTTGAAAAAGTAAAAATAGGCCATTTTTAAAAGGGTTTGGAAAGTTTACCCCACCCCCCCCCCCCCCCACCCCCCCCCCCCCCCACCCCCCCCCCCCCCCACCCCCCCCCCCCCCCACCCCCCCCCCCCCCCACCCCCCCCCCCCCCCACCCCCCCCCCCCCCCACCCCCCCCCCCCCCCACCCCCCCCCCCCCCCACCCCCCCCCCCCCCCACCCCCCCCCCCCCCCACCCCCCCCCCCCCCCACCCCCCCCCCCCCCCACCCCCCCCCCCCCCCACCCCCCCCCCCCCCCACCCCCCCCCCCCCCCACCCCCCCCCCCCCCCACCCCCCCCCCCCCCCACCCCCCCCCCCCCCCACCCCCCCCCCCCCCCACCCCCCCCCCCCCCCACCCCCCCCCCCCCCCACCCCCCCCCCCCCCCACCCCCCCCCCCCCCCACCCCCCCCCCCCCCCACCCCCCCCCCCCCCCACCCCCCCCCCCCCCCACCCCCCCCCCCCCCCACCCCCCCCCCCCCCCACCCCCCCCCCCCCCCACCCCCCCCCCCCCCCAGGGGAAAAGAGGCCAGAGTTTAAGTGTTTAAGTAAATAATAAAGGAAAATTTTCGGGTTCGTTGAATACAGCCTTGTACATCCGCGTGAGCAGGCTTGTTCTTTGTTTTAATTTAGGGAATGGGGAGGGAAGACTTCAAGTTTGACAAACGCCAAGTATAGCGGTCTATGTGAGAGTGTAGTAAAGTTTCTTCAACGGGGGGGGGGGGGGGGCGAACGGCCCCAACCACCCCACAAATCTCTCTTGATACGCGCTTGAATGCAAAAGTTTTCGTGTGGTTACCAAGCACAGAACAATCGACAGGCTGGCCGGCAGTAGATAGTTAACTTACCATATCATGACGGTAAAGAGATCAAAAAGAAGTTGTAGCATTGTTTAATCTTCAGCTAGCGCATGTAGCACCAATCAGTCCTTCAATTAATCTCGTGCTTGAGTTGGTTCCGTTTGAGGAAAACTTGTAGCATGCGAAAGTCAAACGTATATGAAAATAAGAACTCTACAGCGAGAGAAGGGTGCCGGCAATGTTTTGTTTGTATTGGATGATTTGCAGGGTTGTTCCCGTTACACTTTAAAAGTAACTCGTTATAGTTACAGTTAATTCCATAAAATTGTAACTCGTTACAGTTACCAGTTACAATGTTGAAAAGTAACTAGTTACAGTTACTTTTCAGATGAACAAGTAACTAGTTACATTCAAAAAAGTAACTAGTTACTTATGGTGAATATACGGACCTCGTTACCTGAAATGTGAGGGGGGAGGGCACAATTACATGTAAGAAGGGGCACATTAGAGGACCGAACCTCATTTATGCAGGGCTATCCTTAGGTGTTCCAAAGGAAAGTACTGATGCAGCTTATCTTCACTGGGGATTCAGGCAGAGGCTCCTAACGCTCATATGAAGCAGAAAATCATGAATAACTGTGTGGGAGCTTAGGCAAACTATTTGTTAGACGAAGTATGGTTGTAACAGAAAAACTTTCAGTTACGACAGTAATCTTTGAGGTGGAAATCCTTCTATACTGCTCATAATTTAGAGAGGTTAGCGGATATTAAAGCGGGGAGAGCTTTGTTTTAGCATAATTAAAGTCTTCACCACTCCAAGGGCAATAAGATATGGTAACTACAGTATGAAACGGTAAATATTCATTTGTGAACGGTAAAATTTTTAGACCCTCACTGCTAAAGGTTGGACAAGTGATATTTGGCATCAAATTTCAAATTTCACATTCATTCATATAAAAAATGCATAGAAATGGTGAGCGACTATTTGTAGTGTTGTACACACTGCAGAGCCATGTACCCCAAGACTTCACTTTCTTCTTACAATTATAATAGGTTGAATCTTTTAAAGAAGTCGGACACTTCCTGTCTATCTTTCAATAAGTATTGCTTTTGTTTTTTGGAGGATACTTCTAACGCATCCATTTTTGACCATCTCAATATTCTGTGCTGTTATTTATATTACCGTACCATTATTCTAGTGTGACGAGTTGTGGGCATTGAAAAAGAATATGAATATAGCCTAAATCATACGTTTGATTTATCAAAGTAGATACCACTACAATGTTAAATTAGATACATAAATGGGAAGTGTACCGTGGTTTGACCGACAATTGGCACCGTAAATTTACTGGGCTCCAACGATACGACTAGCTTAATGCCGCTGGTTATTCAAGAGCGTTTTTCTAGACTGGGGAAATTGTGTTTGCCCCGGGGTTCCGGAATCGAAATTTTTTCCGGAGAAGGAATGTGATGTATAACTGGACTGTACTCGGAGAGCTCATTTCAGGCCGAGTTTCCTCAATATGAAAGTGTACAATTAAAAGTGTTGTAAGTCCCATTTGAAATTTTGCTGTACAATATACAGATTCGGTAAAGTACTGTCACAACATTGATCAAAATTAAATTACTGAGGAGGCCAGGCTATTGAAGTGATTACAAAATGATAACGTTTATTAATGGTGGAACATGTACAATATGAATTAAAACATTGTAAGTTTGATATGCTATACAGTGGCAAAAAGACATGGTCTCAGGAAATTGGTGCCAATTGGAATACAGAACTGGCCGGAAACTTGAAGGGTAACATACCATGCTCGGAAAGATTAGGGAATCTAGAATCGCAGTTAGCTGCGACTCGGACAGGGCGGACTCGGGTCCAGGCCCTAACGTCTAAAAAGGCAATGGTTATTAAACTTTCAAAGTAAGCCTAGTTTTTGGAATGCCTTATGGGACCAACCTGTTTCTCAAGGTGCACTATTTCCAATGTGTCCTCTAAATGACAATATGAGTAAAACTAAGGCCCAGTAAACTTCACTTTGTATATATAATATGGCTTCTAAAAAGTCAGCTGGGCCCTTGTTTGCGCAGAGGGACCGAATTCAGTATTTTTCACTAATCGAATCACACAAAGATTCGGTCTCAAGGATACATAAACAATTGATCTGTCGAAATAAGTCAAATTGACACACAAATAAAAGTTTAAAACTTAGCTTAATCGACAACCAGTGACCCTGTTAAAGCCTTGCAGCATAGTGCATCTAATATCAACTGCTGATTGCTAGAATCGTTGAATAAAATTTTATGGTTGGTTGAGGGCGACGTCGATAATAGAGATGAATGATAAAATATGATCGAAAAAATTTTACT
Source organism: Holothuria leucospilota (assembly GCA_029531755.1). Lineage (NCBI taxonomy): Eukaryota > Metazoa > Echinodermata > Holothuroidea > Aspidochirotida > Holothuriidae > Holothuria > Holothuria leucospilota. The sequence continues at coordinate 35,835,065 of CM055976.1, forward strand.
GCCAAAAGTGTCATCAATTAAAATTTTCTGTTATTACCTTCGAGTTAAAATTGGCAATTTGTGGTCATTTTGGACTATTTGTAACGGGAAAGTAACGGAACCCAAATATAACGCCGTTACAGTTACTTTTACACAGAATTGTAACTAGTTACTTGCTCCGTTACTGAAATACAAATGTAACTCGTTACACAATTCCGTTACACAAAATGTAACTCGTTACAGTAACGGCGTTACTTGTAACTCGTTACTTCCCAACCCTGATGATTTGTGCTTTTGACGAAGACCAAGGAAAGTCAAAAAAGATGGGGAGACTGATCGTCGTTGGAACAGGGGTGACGCGAGGTGAGTGTAAGGGCCATGTCCCCCGTAGGGAAATATCGAACATAGTCTGGTAAATTTTCCAGTTTCGTTGGAAACGATAAAATATGAAGTACCCCTTAGACAAGGGCCAGTCGGATCTGTCATGTACTTGATATTTTGCTCTAAATGAGGGGCAAATCATGTAAGAAATCCCTCAAATTTTCCAATTTTACTAACTGCAAACCCCAAATTCGCGCCAAACATTTTGCCCTCGACAACCGTTTGGCAACCCGTCGCCAGTGTTGGGGCTTCAGGCTTCAGTTCCACTTCGGGGAGCTTGGATCCCTGTCATGAAAATCCTGACGCTAACTCAGCGTCGGGTTTGCACATTTATCGTACCTGCTATCCTGACTATATGTCTAACGAAGAAATTGAAAAATTCTGCGACGGAAGACCACGGCATCCTGTGCCCCCCAACCGCCCAACGCCCTGCCCTCAACCCACTCCCTTTGATGTCATTCATATAGTAAACAAAGAAACATTTATAGGCCACGATTAATATTACCAGGAAAAATGTATAAATTCATGCATTGAAACAACATCATTTGGGCGTTTTTCAGAGTAATTATTAAAATACGGTAGGCTACCAATACTAAGGATACAAAACGAAAAGGGTGTGCTTCGCTCCCAAACAGCCCAAAAACCACCGCTCTCCGGTACTATCTACTTGTAGTTGACACTGGCTTTACACTAGCTGAGTATTAAGTATTTATTATCTTCCGAATGAATTCCAAACATTGTGGTAGGTTCAGTTGGTAAGGCGCTCTCGACTCCAAATCCTTAGCACGTTGAGTTCCAAGTCCTCCGGAGACTCGGCAGATGTGTCTTTTCTCGTTTTGCGTTTTAAAACTGGTCGAAACTGTCGAGTTGATGCTTTTGCTTTTTCTTTTTTTATCTTTTGTTTCTCGCTTTTTTAGTACTTTTTGGCGTTCCCCCTTTTCTTTTTTTAACATTAGGCTTCGATTTGTTAATCATGTTCCTACTGTCAACTTCCCAAATCAGGTCACAGAGACGCTATTCCATATAGCCTACATCATCAGGACGTGAAAAACCCCCCCCTCCCCCCTTTTCCACCACTGTTTTTTCAGTTGTTTTACAATTGATAAACAGATTTTACAAAATAAGTTCCCATTTTGAGATGAAACTGATTTCAAAGTTCTGTAATTAGCAGTTGACAACGAAAGCGTCTCAATAAAAATCAGAAGCCCCGGCGAACGAAGGTCGCCGGGGCTTCTGATTTTATTGAGACCGAATTCGACCCTAACTTCCCAAAGCAAACCTCTTCGTTCGACTAAAAAAGCACCTTTGGGATGGAATATTCAAAAAGTTACCGGCTTCAAAGAGTGCCTTTTTTGCTATTGCAAACTATGGATTAAAGCCTCTTAGGGGTAGGGCTAAGCATCTGTCAACAAGTACGTAGTGACCTTTTGTTCTTCCTCGTTTCAATGTGAGATGATTTGTGAAAAGAAAAGATCGAGTGTTTTTAAAACTTGATCAAGTCTTCTTCCGCGTTTTTCTTGCTGTGTCGTTCTTTTGAAGGCTAGCCCGCCCCACTTTTACGTTACGTGTCCATTTGTTCGCCTTCAAAAATATATCACCGAAGAGCAGACATTGGGACAAACTTGCAATATGTTACCGAATAAGGATGAGGGTCTTTTGGCCCAACCTTAGTATGAAAGAAGACTAGTAAGACTAGATGAAGTATCACTGGTGAAGCTGGCGGCCGTAGATCGGGCTTTCAGTGATCAAAAACGAGTGGGTAAAGTTACGGAAACTTTAAGCTCCGCTAGCAAAAAATCTTCGCCGTCATGGTATGTTATATTGAAATTGCCATGAATGACCAACTTGTCGGCTTTCTTGTGAGGGGTTAGCTTATATACCTGGCGAAAACTTCTTCAAGGTTTCAGGTAGCGAACCACTTATTATTGCCCCATTGACTTACACACTAAATCAGGTCAGTTCTCCGCCCCTAGTTCCTCATAAAAGTTCTCAACCTGAACATGCCACCCCTCTGGTAGAAGCTCACAGTTAGGGCTCGTCAAAATTGAGATTTTGAGCTAGAGAGACGGGAAAGCCTTGAACATTAAGTACATGTTTCCAGCCCTGATCACTACTCAAAGACCTCACTTCACAGAGCGGAGTAATACAATCAAAATATGGCACTAAAATTGGTCAAATTGCCTTTTACTTTGCACAGTCTGCACTTTAACTCATATCCCACAATAATCAAATTAAATCTTGATCATATTTAGTATATATGTAGTAGCAGTGTATGTTGTACATATATATATATATATATAGACTATATGTCTCACGAAGAAATTGAAAAATTCTGTGACGGAAGACCACGGCTTCTTGCCCCCCCTAACCGCCCACCGTCCCGCCCTCAACCCACTCCCTTTGATGTCATTTATAGAGTAAACAAAGAAACATTTATAGGCCACGATTAACATTACCAGGAAAAATGTATAAATTCATGCATTGAAACAACATCATTTGGTCATTTTTCATGTAATATAAAATACGGTACCAACACTAAGGATACGGACGAAAAGGTGTGCTCGCTCCAACAGCCCAAACCCCCACTCTCCGGTACTTCTACTTGTAGTTGACACTGCTCTACACTAGCTGAGTATTAAGTATTTATATCTTCCGAATGATTCCAACATTGTGGTAGTTCAGTTGGTAAGGGACTCGACTCCAAATTCTTAGCACGTGAGTTCAAGTCCTCCGGAGACTCGGCGGTGTATCTTTTCTCGTTTTGCGTTAAAACTTGTCGAACTGTCGAGTTGATGCTTTTGCTTTTTCTTTTTTATCTTTTTCTTTCTACCTTTTTTAGACTTTTTGGCGTTCCCCCTTTTCTTTTTTTAATTAGGCTACGATTTGTTAATCATGTCCTACTGTCAACTTCCAAATCAGGTCACGAGACGCTATTCCATATAGACTACATCATCAGGACGTGAACCCCCCCCCCCCTTTCCACACTGTTTTTTCAGTTGCAATTGATAACAGTTTTACAAATAAGTTCCCATTTTGAGATGAAACTGATTTCAAAGTTCATGTAATTAGCAGTTGACACGAAAGGTCTCAATAAAATCAGAAGCCCCGGCGACGAAGGTCGCCGGGGCTTCTGATTTTATTGAGACCGAATTCGCCTAACTTCCCAAAGCAACTCTTCGTTCGACTAAAAAGCACCTTTGGGATGAATATTCAAAAGTTACCGGCTTCAAAATGCTTTTTTCTATTGCAACTATGGATTAAGCCTCTTAGGGGTAGGGCTAAGCATCTGTCAACAATACGTGACCTTTGTTCTCCTCGTTTCAATGTGAGATGATTTGTGAAAAGAAAAGATCGAGTGTTTTAAACTTGATCAAGTCTTCTTCCGCGTTTTTCTTGCTGTCGTTTGAAGGTAGCCCGCCCCACTTTTACGTACTGTCCATTTGTTCGCCTTCAAATATATCACCAAGAGCAGACATTGGGACAACCTTTGCAATATGTTACCGAATAGGATGAGGGTCTTTTGCCAACCTTATATGAAAGAAGACTAGATGAAGTATCACTGGTGAAGCTGGCGGCCGTAGATCGGGCTTTCAGTGATCAAAAACGAGTGGGTAAAGTTACGGAAACTTTAAGCTCCGCTAGCAAAAAATCTTCGCCGTCATGGTATGTTATATTGAAATTGCCATGAATGACCAACTTGTCGGCTTTCTTGTGAGGGGTTAGCTTATATACCTGGCGAAAACTTTTTCAAGGTTTCAGGTAGCGAACCACTTATTATTGCCCCATTGACTTACAAACTAAATCAGGTCAGTTCTCCGCCCCTAGTTCCTCATAAAAGTTCTCAACCTGGACATGCCACCCCTCTGGTAAAAGCTCACAGTTAGGGCTCGTCAAAATTGAGATTTTGTGGTAGAGAGACGTGAAAGCCTTGAATATTAAGTACATGTTTCCAGCCCTGATCACTACTCAAAGACCTCACTTCACAGAGCGGAGTGATACAATCAAAATACGGCACTAAAATTGGTCAAATTGCCTTTTACTTTGCACAGTCTGCACTTTAACTCATATCCCACAATAATCAAATTAAATCTTGATCATATTTAGTATATATGTAGTAGCAGTGTATGTTGTATATATGTTATATATATATATATATATATATATATATATATATATATATATAGACTATATGTCTCACGAAGAAATTGAAAAATTCTGTGACGGAAGACCACGGCTTCCTGCCCCCCCCCTAACCGCCCACCGTCCCGCCCTCAACCCACTCCCTTTGATGTCATTCATGTAGTAAACAAAGAAACATTTATAGGCCACGATTAATATTACCAGGAAAAATGTATAAATTCATGCATTGAAACAACATCATTTGGGCGTTTTTCACGTAATATAAAATACGGTACCAATACTAAGGATACAAACGAAAAGGTGTGCTCGCTCCAACAGCCCAAACCCCCGCTCTCCGGTACTTCTACTTGTAGTTGACACTGCTCTACACTAGCTGAGTATTAAGTATTTATATCTTCCGAATGATTCCAACATTGTGTTAGTTCAGTTGGTAAGGCGCTCGACTTGGGTTGAATATTTTTAGGACTGTTCCTCAGTCCAGTTTTATTAGAAAACTTCCTCAATTCTATCAGGAGTTTTTATCAGCATGGAGGAAAATTTCTGTTGACGCTCTGCTTCCGCCCATCAATAGAGCGGACATTCTTCACCAGCCCCTCTTTCACAATCCTTTCATCCTGGATGAGAATCAGTCGGTTCTTTACAACAAGGACTTTATAGAGTGTGAATTTATTTATGTTGGTGATATTTGCTACGAAATGATACCATACTGTTTTCCGGCTCAAGAAATTTATGACATTATTATTGCGTTAAACCCCCATTCAAAAGTTAAGCTAGGCGATATCGGCAATTACTTAAGTCATGTCTTACATTGTATTCCTCAATCCTGGTGTGATATGATAATTTCTCAGGATAAAATTGTAAGTACTGAGCCCGTTGAGAACCTACTGTTAAGATTGAAGTCGGGGGATTCCTGGATTGATGTTCGCACGCTTGACTGCAAAGCGTGCGTCACTATTCTTACGTTGTTGCAGTGACTGTACCCCCAAAGGTCAGCAGTACTGGCAGAATATGTACCCCAAAATTAGTTTCAAGAACAGATGGAACGGCGTGTACGGTGGTATTAAGGCCAATATCGATGCTGATCTTGATTTTAAAATTCTCCACAATATTCTCTACACCAACGATCGACTTTACAAGTATAAAATGATTGATTCTCCTTTGTGTTCCCTATGTAACCTTGAAGTTGAAACTGTCCATCACCTTTTTATTCATTGTCCACTGATCCACGATTTATGGATTTGGTTGACTTCCAAGATTAGACCAATTTCTAATGTTCACTGCTGGGAGGAAACTACGCTGCTCGGGCTTGACCTCCCAAGGAAAAATTACGAACGTGTCCTAATTGACTTTCTACTTAATTCCTACAAGACTGTAATTTGGAGCACACGTATTGCTATTGCCAAGAGCGTCAACCGCCACTACAATATTGATATCCCCTTGTATTACCATACTAGTTTAAAGAAGAAAATTAATCTAATTTATCATTACTACAGTAAGCGCCACGAACTTAGCAAATTCTGGGGTATTTTTGACCAAGGGGAATCCCCGATTATTCTTTTACGCCACGATGGGGGCAATTATTCTTATGTATTTGACTGGTAATTTGGTTTGCTATGGTTTCTCATAACTTTTACTTATGAGTCTTTCTGGCTACAAATTCCAAAGGTGCTTTGTTTGTACATTGTTTATATGAGTTCACTAACCAAAAGGAGTACGGTTTAAGTTCGTGTCCTATGTGAAATTCTAATTTGGGTCCTTATGAGTTTGTATGTATTTGATAGTATGTATTTTTGGGCCAATCCTTACACCATAGTTACTGAAGTGCGTTTATGTATGCGTGTAAATATTGTACATATTGCCTGAGTTTTTATGGGTGAACCAGTGGGTTCGCCTACCAATAAAAGAAAAAAAAAAAAAAGGCGCTCGACTCCAAATCCTTAGCACGTGAGTTCAAGTCCTCCGGAGACTCGGCAGTGTGTCTTTTCTCGTTTTGCGTTAAAACTTGTCGAACTGTCGAGTTGATGCTTTTGCTTTTTCTTTTTTACCTTTTTTTTTCTCGCTTTTTTAGACTTTTTGGCGTTCCCCCTTTTCTTTTTTTAATTAGGCTTCGATTTGTTAATCATGTCCTACTGTCAACTTCCAAATCAGGTCACGAGACGCTATTCCATATAGCCTACATCATCAGGACGTGAACCCCCCCCCCCCCCTTTCCACACTGTTTTTTCAGTTGCAATTGATAACAGTTTTACAAATAAGTTCCCATTTTGAGATGAAACTGATTTCAAAGTTCATGTAATTAGCAGTTGACACGAAAGGTCTCAATAAAATCAGAAGCCCCGGCGACGAAGGTCGCCGGGGCTTCTGATTTTATTGAGACCGAATTCGCCTAACTTCCCAAAGCAACTCTTCGTTCGACTAAAAAGCACCTTTGGGATGAATATTCAAAAGTTACCGGCTTCAAAATGCTTTTTTCTATTGCAACTATGGATTAAGCCTCTTAGGGGTAGGGCTAAGCATCTGTCAACAATACGTGACCTTTGTTCTCCTCGTTTCAATGTGAGATGATTTGGGAAAAGAAAAGATCGAGTGTTTTAAACTTGATCAAGTCTTCTTCCGCGTTTTTCTTGCTGTCGTTTGAAGGTAGCCCGCCCCCACTTTTACGTACTGTCCATTTGTTCGCCTTCAAATATATCACCAAGAGCAGACATTGGGACAACCTTTGCAATATGTTACCGAATAGGATGAGGGTCTTTTGCCAACCTTATATGAAAGAAGACTAGATGAAGTATCACTGGTGAAGCTGGCGGCCGTAGATCGGGCTTTCAGTGATCAAAAACGAGTGGGTAAAGTTACGGAAACTTTAAGTTTCGCTCGCAAAAAATCTTCGCCGTCATGGTATGTTATATTGAAATTGCCATGAATGACCAACTTGTCGGCTTTCTTGTGAGGGGTTAGCTTATATACCTGGCGAAAACTTCTACAAGGTTTCAGGTAGCGAACCACTTATTATTTCCCCATTGACTTACACACTAAATCAGGTCAGTTCTCCGCCCCTAGTTCCTCATAAAAGTTCTCAACCTGGACATGCCACTCCTCTGGGTAAAGCTCACAGTTAGGGCTCGTCAAAATTGAGATTTTGAGCTAGAGAGACGTGAAAGCCTTGAATATTAAGTACATGTTTCCAGCCCTGATCACTACTCAAAGACCTCACTTCACAGAGCGGAGTAATACAATCAAAATATGGCACTAAAATTGGTCAAATTGCCTTTTACTTTGCACAGTCTGCACTTTAACTCATATCCCACAATAATCAAATTAAATCTTGATCATATTTAGTAAGATACACAGTCAAAAACGAGCTTCTCCAAATTTTCAAGGGATTAAGTTGGTCTGAGTCAATATCCCCGGAGCAAAACTTGAATAAGAGGTCCGCTACCTTCAGAGGCCAATTTACTTTTTAAAATTAGTGTACAAGTCAATGTTGGATTTATTGGATTTATTTATTTAAGGATTTATTGGTGTGCTATCTTAACCAGAAAGCCCAAATGATTAGCGATTCATTGCTGAAAGTGAATGATTTGTTGTAATGAATCGGTTCATCCCAATAATTTACACTTTGTGACTTTTTCATTTTTAGGTTGTTTTCACATCTTGACTTCTGCTGACCTCACATGACCCTTTTTTGTTGATGATTATATCCTCAGTTTATTGCATGTCAAGTGGACAAGAACTCATCGTGACTTTTGTAGTTTTTTATTTTATTTACAAACCATTTTCATCAGAAAAAGTAATTTGAGTTTAATCTTTTGCCCTTTTCGAAGTACCTTAAAAGGAATTGGAGATTTCTTTGCAAAATGTACTTCCGTTTCTAAATACATGTACACTATTTACATGTGACTTTTAAATCCTACTAAAAAATTGAATCCCCAAAAAATGAAAAAAAAACTTGTACCAGGTGGGAATCGTACCCGGGACCGTCTGGGTGAGAAACCGAGCTCTAATCCACTACGCCATTAAAGAACTCGTTCAGTATATACCGGTATAGTTTTTCTAATCATCCTATAGTCACAGCATCCTTTAGATGTGTTCATAATTAGGTACCGTAATTCAAATGAGAATTATTACTGTAATAATTATGCTTGTGAACAAATAAATGTTTTTTCTGTATAGTTTTATGTTTGGAATGGTACAAAATTCAACCTTAACTTTTCGTTTGTACGCAAACGCCGGACACAGTTTCGTCCACTGTCTATTTAATTTACGAGTTTTCGTAGTTTCATCTCTCATGACCTCAGATGAACTTAGATTTCCAACAAACTCCCAGCATTCTCCTTCTCTTAAAGCAACACATCTATATACCAAGTATGAAAAGGATCCTGTCTTGAAATATCATGTTTTTTCAAGGTTTTCGGTTTTTGACTTTTCATGAACTCAAATGCCTTTTGACCTCCACTGAAAACAATAGGTTTCTTCCTTTCAGTATGATAAAGTTATATACCAAGTATGAAGATTGTATGGCCTTGTGCCCACAAGGATATAACCGTAAACAATAAACTTTTTTGTGTCTGCACCAGTGGCGTAATAAGGGGGGGGCAGTTTATTGCTATCTTGAGATATCGTGTTTACAAGCAGTTTTTCGTATTTTCACCTACGGTGACCCCAGGTAACCTTTGAACTTTACCAAAATCAATAAAGTTAATCTTAAGACTATACGCATCCACATGCCAAGTATGAAAAACACCCATTCTTCCTACCTAGAGATAGCGTGTTTACAAGGTTTTCGGTTTTTGACCTCTGGTGACCACACATTACCTTTGACTTTAACCAAAACAATAGAGATCTTCCTCTTTATATAATAATTCTGTATACCAAGTATGAAAATTACCCATCATTGGTATCTTGAGATATCGTGTTTACAAGCCAAGCGTCACAAACACACACACATACACACGCACGCACATACACACCCACTTACACACATATCTCAGCGCCCCATGCTTTTGCAAGCTATTGCCTGCCCGAATGCAAGTGATTTACTGCCGATCACCTACTCTGATACTAACATTATCATTCCAGTAGCGTGTTCAAAGGGGGCAACCTCCCTGGTCAGTTGGGGGAAATCACTTAGGGGATTTAAGGTAAAGGGGAAGAGAGAAAGATTGAGGAGACACAGGGACTGAAGAGACACAAGGAGTACCCAAAACTTAAATAATCCAACCGAGTCATATTATTTTGTAGTTAACTCTTAACTTTTCCGTACAGCACTGAGCAAGTAAAGTTCCTACTATCCGCCTGTAAGACATCACTCAGTTTCGGTATCCGGCCCTTTCGCGCGACTGTAATAGCAGTGTATATTGTTAGGCTAAGTAGGATACAGGATGAAACAAAGCACGACTGCGGTAAAAAAAAAAGCCAAGATATTGGAGAGTGAGTTATCCTGTATTAACTGCGTGTTTAGGACGCCATACATCTTTATACGGGCGTGTTGTGCATGATAGCCTTCTCGACGAATTTATTTCTTCTTTTTGTCCCTGACTTTGTTGACAGAATCTAATTTGCGCTCAACCTTCAAGCTGTACCGCCCTGATTTCACGGCCGCCCTCGGAGTGAACATTTAGATCATAGAGATCATATTACTGAGTTAGTAAAATAAAATTCTCTTAACACACTCTGCAGAGTCCCAGTAAACTCACAATTGTAGGGGCAAGTTTGTGTTTTAGAAATTTAGAAAGAGACTTCCTGCAATCTTGGGATTTGGGGAAGCCAGATTTTCTCCCGGTATAGTTGGTGATGACTGCCTTGTAGACTACACAGGTTGAAGAATGTCACCAGTGAAACAGTAATGACAAACTCCTCTCTGTAGCTTAGAATGCAGTTTCCTACAAACTGGAGTATGTACGGTGTGGGATGCCGAATATTCTGTCATGCTTGGGACCCATACTTGGTACTGGACACATTCCAGTAATGCAGTTGTGTTGTGAAGTGGGGTTCCTTCAACCTGGGGCATTCGCAATGCAAAACTTTCTGACCTCAGTTCTAAACTCGATGGTGCTGAGGTCGGCTTTGGTCCCGCACAGCCTCCTATTTAGGAATCACACCTATGGAAATCCCTAAACTCGTCACCATAAAAGGATTCGCTGTTAGGAATAGGCCTACATACAGAAGGATCTCAGTTGTGCACTGAATACGTGACCCGGTCGATGAAGTACAACGTGATGAATTAGTAGACTACATTCTTCTCCAATGGCAGAAACAATTTACTGCTCCTGCTTCAATGCCTCTCTTGCAGTATTTGAACCCTTACGCCGGGTTACCCCCCCCCCCCTCCACACACACACTATTGGTCTTTCGGTATTAATTAGGTTAATGCACATGAAATAATCCTTCTGCTAAGGAGTAAAGTGGTTTGAAAGTAATACACGTGTAAATTTCCCCTCCATTGTATTCACCTATGACGAGAAAACCAGCTTTTAAATCCGACTAAATAAAACATATTGAGAATTGTTAATTCCATGGATATTCATCAGCTGGCTTCAAATTAACCTGAACTCTCAGTCATTGATGGACATCGAATTTCACAAAATATGAAACGGAAAAACCTGATAAATAAAGCCTCTAGAACCAATTTTTGGCTTTCTTATATTATCTCATATTCCAGGAGCTTCCGGGGCTGCGCCCCTGGACCCCGCCACTGGCTCTGTCGCGGCCCCTGGACCTCACTTCTGCAAACTCGGGCCCCGCGCTCGCGGTGCACCTTCGGTGCACTTGTGACACTCCTCCATATCACTCGGGGTATCACAGGTTGTCCCCCCCCCCCACTGATTATCACCATCAAAAACTGCCACTGAGTGTGCTCTAAATGTTCTCAGTAACTCACGTTTCTTTCTTTTTCAGGTTTCAGTCAGAAGATGATTTATGTCACTTCTACTTTGAAATCGTATTTTTGATACGAACTTCCCTGTCTATTCATTAGGTATACTGCGCATTGACATACGTTATTATCTCATCTCCTTACATGTAATTTATTGAGGAATGAGATACTGTACTTCGCCTGACATTGGAAATGTGTGTGTTTCTGTGTGTGAACAAAAAAGTGTGTCGCGGGCTCCTCCTAAACCGTAAGTCCGATCCAGGGGCGCAAATTTGTTTGAGAGTGAGGGGGCGAAAACGAATATGGTGTATGCGTGGATTTGAAACTGTGCACGAGTAGCGTGCACCTCGAGCGCGAAGCCCTCGTGGGTGGGGTCCAGGGGCCCGCCTTAGGGCCTCTGGTGGGGTCCAGGGGCAAAGCCCCGGTGGAGGTCCAGGGGGCGAAGCCCCCGGAAGCTCCTGGGTTTTAGTATTTCAGAAGCTGCAGAAAGATTGTTTCGAACGGAAGTTTTTTAGTATAAAGGCTCCAGGGTTTAGAACATTTACACTTGTCAAAAGGGTTAGTTAGGGCACAAAGTTAATTAATACTGCTGATGTGCTTCACTGGATTAAAGTTTTGAAAGAGCTGGGATTTTTTGGAATGTACAAAAAGCAGGACAACGTTTAATCATTATTCGAGACGACCACAGATTGACTTACTTAATTGATAATAGGATTCATCATGTACGCATCACGGGCTTTTATGCGTGGCATTAATCACATTTACAGCTTCAGAATAGGCAGCATTCATAATATTGTAGTGTTGCGGTAGGTAGGGCTCTCTTGCCGAACCGGGGCACAAAATGCAGAGATAGATCGCTCTGGCCTAGATTAGGAAACGAAGTGAAGGTATAACTAAGACATGTCTTAATTAGTGTTTTCGACTGAAAATTGATTCGTCTGCGCCGGGTTTCAGCTTCAGATGATATTCCGTACGGCCTTGATCAACAGACATTCAAATACTATGTTAGTTATAACCTATAATTGTATTGTTGTCATGTGTTGTTATCAAAGGGATGTCAAAAGAGACCAAGCGGCGAAAAAAATGAGTATTGCTATTCACATTTTTGGGGGGCCAAATTAGGGTTTGCCCTCCCACTTTTTCTCTTGAGGGGGCAAAGGCCCCCCTTGCCCCCCGGGATTTGCGCCCCTGGTCCGATCAAGTTCAAACTTGGTGGGTAGGTACCTGACCATGAAGTCTTGTGCTCATAGGTGAAGATCAAAGGTTAAAGGTCAAATTTGCTAAAATAGGGTTATTCGCAGTGTTGTAACGAGTCACTCAATTTTGTAGTCGAGTCAAGTCATTTACTAAGTTCAATGTGACTCGAGTCGAGTCAGAGACTCGAGTCACTGTATTATTTCTATGAGGAAAATTCTGCTACAATTGCTCGAGTCATTTCCCTTCTGGAAATTAGCGACTCGAGTCATGACTCGTTACAACACTGGTTATTCGCCATTCCTATCAGTATGTTAGAAAAAGAAACTACATGACAAGCTATCTAGGACTGATGAAATAATTTTTAAAATAGTGCCTTTTGGCTGGTAAGGGTGTGGGGACAAAGGTCAAAATGTAAGTCAAAAGTCAAATTTGTCTAAATTTTCCTAACAATTGTGTCGCAAACTCCTCCTGAAACGTAAGTCTGATTAAGTTCAAACTTTGTTGGTAGGAACCAGTAGCGTGTTCAAAGAGGGGGGGCGGGGGGAACAGCCCCCCCCCCCCACTTCCGAAGTCAGTCGGGGGAAAATCCCTTAGTCGGGGGATTTAAGGGTTAGGGGAAGAGAAAAAGATTGAAGAAACACACTGAGCACTCAACAGGGATGGCGCCAGGTGGGAGCAGGGGGCCCGCATTGGGGAGTCTTAATCGATACGATAGAGTATGCAGTCCCCGACGGCGCCTGAGAGAGGACAATATCTCTAATAAGAACCCAAAATTTTCGACGCGCTACGCGCGCTGTACAGTCACTCCAGGTTCATCAGCAGTTCCATTCCACATTGCTAGATAGCACAGGTCCTGCCAACCTTACCACGAAACATGTAGGCAAAGCACACTGTTTATGTGGAGGTCGAAAGTTCCATCCCATGTCGCTAAGCCTAGTTCCTATTCTCTTGTGTGTGTCATGCGGTACGGTCAGTTTGCGAGCGACTCACGGACCAAAGTTTGGCTATTTCATAGGGTGTACTCCAGGTGTTTCGATAAAATGTATGTTATCCTCGATATGGTCTAGAATCGCTACAGTTTTTCTTTTTTTTTTCTTTGCTTTATGTTCTTAATGATCACATATCTTTTTTGTGTAAGCCAACCAAAAAATTTCGCCCCTTTGCAAATTCAAGTTTCAGATTCTAAAGAACACTAGCCCTATATATAAAGTGCACAATTCGACTCATGAAGAATTAAGTTACATTATGCAAAATATGCCCTGAAATGGCATGGGATAGTAAGCCATATCCCCCTGTCACCACCTCTTCGACAGAGGGGCTGTCAAAGCTTGGGGTCGCTGGCATGGCCCAGCCCTCTTTCGGGAAATTCTGTCGGCATTTATGATCGGTTTACTTATTTTGGCTTTCAAAGGGTCGTTTCTGCAATGAAACCCAGCTGAGATTTTCGGTACGCTTTGTTCACTCTTCCTCAGTTCTGTTACTTATAGCTAAGTATAGTTCAAACCATTTCCACCTTTTCAAGTAACTGAAGAAGTTGAATATATGAATTTAGGTAAATGTTGGGAATTTCACCTCATATCACCTCATTTAGTCAATGTTCTCTTGGGTCTGTAGTGCGGTACGGCTATAGGACACGAGAAGAAAAGTACAATGTAAATTATGCCCGACAGGGACCAACTGCCAGGACAATTGACCTTAATTTGCTTTTAATAAGTACCGATTCTTTTTAGTGTAGGATAACCCAAAAAATTTTCGCTCGCTTCTCGCGCTTTGCAATTTCACACTTTACATTCTGGGCCGAAAACACTAAATCATCGCCGAAACTACGTTCCTCTAGTGTATACACATTTTATGAAATATATGCCCCACAATGGAATGGTTTAGTACACAGATTTTCTTCAGATCCCTCCTCACCATCCTTGACGGCATCGGGGCTGTCAGGGCTTCGGGTCGCTGCCTCCGCCCGTCTAGCCACCTGTCGGGCAAAATCCTGGCGCAATCCCTGGCACTCAAACCTTAGAAGTAGCCTACAGAATGAAATTAGGAGAGAATTTTTTTCATTATATGGTCGTTTATCAAAGGATAGAGCTCTTCCAATCGCCCTTCAGTGAATAATCCGACAGGATGCTATCAATATCAATATCTGGCCCATGGTACGCAGGTAGGCCTACTATCCTTCCTTCGCGCTTCGGGCTAAAACTGTATAGGTTTAAGGATGAAACTGCTGTTAATTTTTGCGATCATCTCAAGCAGCCTTCTTGACTGGCCTCGTGATCTAACACATACTGTAGCATATACTGCAGCTTACAACACATAGAGGATAACTTCTCCGTCATTGACATCGAATTTCACAAAATCTTAAAGACAGACAGTCATCACCCCAAAGTGTATTTTTAGTGTATGTATATCAAAATTCTCAGTTGGTGACTGCTCTTTGATTGACATCAAAGTTTGAAAATTTGAAAGATGCAGAGTAGCTCACATTCCACACAAGGCAGAGAGAGTACTTTTATTACATTTTATAGCCTTGTATGCTCACCAGGACATGGCCTTAAGCAATAAAACAGGTTTATTCTTACACAAGGAAGAGCCTCATACAGTTATGGGAGGAGCTAGAAGATGCATAGTTGGGAGAATTGAAACTGTCTGGGATCATGAAAAATCCCCTTTAAACAAACGAAACCTGATCAATAAGGCCTCTAGAACCAATTAACAGCGGTCTTATTACCTTATATTGCAGGAGTTTTCGGGGGCTTCACCCCCTGGACCCCGCCAGGGGCCCTAGCGCAGGCCCCTGGACCCCACGGGTGCAAACTCGCGCTTCGCGCTCGTGGTGCACCTTCGGTGCACTTGTGACACTCCTCCATGTCAGTCGGGGGAATCACAGGTTGTGCCCCCCCACCTCCGAAATCCTGCACACGCCACTGGTAGGAACCTGACCATAGAAACTTGTGCATGCGTAATTGATGAAGTCATAGGACAAGGTGGAGGTCAAAGGTCAAATTTGCTAAAACTTGGGTTTTTGCCATAATTTGCCTATTAGTATGTTAGAAAAAGTAATAAACCCACACGATAGGCTAGGACTGATAAGATAAAATCAAGTAATAGTGCTTTTTGGTTACTAAGGGTGGGGTTAAATGTCAAATTTACCCAAAATATGTGAAAAGTGTGTTTGCGAACTCCTCCTGAAACTACCAAAATCCGATCATGATGTATAGGTAGGCCTACCTAGCCATAAAAACTTGTGCGTGCATAATTGATGACGTCATAGGTCAATTAAAGTTCAGAGGTTAAAAATATGCTGAAAATCGGATTTGTGCCATAATTTCCCTATCAGTATGTTAGAAAGAGTATAAAACCACATATATACTAGGACTGATAAGAGTGCGTTGAAAACGTTGCTATTAATGACACCTCTTTACACACTTCTTTTTAAGCTGGTTATTTACTGAGTGTAAATTTAACTTTTTTTCACGCACTGCAGTTTTGTTTTTATTATTATTTTTAATGTTTTAAGTCAGTAGTTTCATGGGCGTCCGCAGAAAAAAATTCAGGGAAGGGCAAAAATTTTTTTAGGGGGGAAAAAGCTCCTCGCAAGCAAGGGTTGGCACGAAGTGCAAGAAAATTTTGGCCCCCAAAGCCTCCTACATCGCTGGAAATGGCACTTCTAAAGCCTATCTACTGCATATAAATAGGAGTAACAATGGGTGAACTGTGAACTTAGAAACGTTGATGTTAATTTTTCTTCGTTTTTTTTCTTTATTTTTTCTTCGTTTTTTCAAATTTTTGATTTTCCAGGGGAGGGCAAGTGCCCCCTTGCCCCTACCTGCGGACGCCCATGAGTAGTTTCCTCTTTCAAACGATTGTAAGCCAAGGGGTATAAATATTTACATTATTTTTAAAGGTAATATTTAAAAAAAAGAGTCTTTTCGTTGTTTAAGGGTGGGTTCAAAGGTCAGAATGTACTAAGAAAAAGGTCAAATCTGCGCAAATCTTGCGAGGTGTGTAATGAATTTTTTGCCAAGGGGTGGGATTAGAGGTCAAAATGTAGACCAAAGGTCAAATTTGCAAAAAAAAAAAAAAAAAAAAAAACGTGCTTAGTGATTTTTGTTTTCCTATAACGAATGGAGGCAACATAAATGTAATCTGAACTGAACTGCTTTCCATTTTAATCATAATTTCAATGGACATTTCCGAAAATCGCCCCTATTTGTCCTGCGAGAAAAAAATCCGCAGACCGGACGTCCGGCGAACTTCAAACTGAGGAAATGAGTTCTGCAACTCCAAGGATAGACCTCTTGTGTTAGTGGACAGGATTGGTGATTGTGGTATTTTTTCTCAGTGATTTGCAAAGAACAAACGGAAAAGTGTTACTGTAAGCAGTGTCTTTTTTTCGTAACAGCTCCCTGGTTGTAGCAAGTCATCAAATACCTAGCCTGTGTATTGCCCAATACGCGTAATTCTAGTGTGCTGATGCATTGATGATATGACATTATACGTACGTACGGGTACGTACTGTTATTAACTTCTGATATTCACTTGCTTGCGCATTGCTGACTTGCCTGTACACTATAGCAGAGTTCGCACAACCGAATCATGCACAGAAAAGCTGTGGTTTCGCCAATCCCTTGAATTTCACCACACTAATTGACAAACAAAGAGGTAAGTGAGTACAGTTATACTTATTTGTTATATTGTGGTAGTGTTTTGTCGCTTACTCCGTCATGACTTAGCTCGTTTAGGGCTAGGACCTAGGCTAGGCCACAGGCGCCCCTTAACATTGTATAGTATACCATATACTATGTAGTATATATAGACGGAAAGGTATGTCACA
This sequence comes from Holothuria leucospilota, assembly GCA_029531755.1. Taxonomy (NCBI): domain Eukaryota; kingdom Metazoa; phylum Echinodermata; class Holothuroidea; order Aspidochirotida; family Holothuriidae; genus Holothuria; species Holothuria leucospilota. The sequence continues at coordinate 35,852,467 of CM055976.1, forward strand.
AATCTCCTAGCTCGAACAAACAACTTACGTTTCTGGCACAATTACTGCACTTTTCTCGCCAAATTTGTCTGTGTCAAGACTTTTGATCATAAGGTACCTCAAATCAGCTCTTTTTCCCGAATAATTTCACTAGGCATTGTCTGAAGGATGAAATTTCGATGGAGTAACAGTATGAGGATGGTAGCTACTGATTGAGAGCATTAAGCACTTCCACACTATATAATACAATACTCCTAAAATATTCTCTAAAGTTCTCTTAACTTTCTGAATTTCTTCCAAAATTTGTCAGTTATGTTTACTTTGATTATTACAAATCTTACAGATACATATTAGCATTAATATGCAAGATTTTTGAACACAGAAATTCATAAAATTTGAAAACCTTTTGAAAAGTGGAAGGGCTTGCATTTACTATGAGCATTTGTGGCAGTTGAAGACTGTACAACAGTTACAGTTCAACTGTCACAAGTGCTTGTAGAAAATGCTAGCCCTTCCACTTTTCAAAAGGTTTTCAAATTTTATGAAATTTAATGTTCAAAAATTGTTCATATTGATGCTAATATATATCTGCAAGATTTGCAATAATAAAAAGTGAATCATAATTAAACAAATTTTGGAAGACATTTAGAAAGTTAAGAGAACTTTAGAGAATATTTTAGGAGTATTTTATTATATAGTGTGGAAGTGCTGAATGCTCTCCTATCAGCAGCTACCATCCTCATACTGTTACTCCATCGAAATTTCATCCTTCAGACAATGCCAAGTGAAATCATTCGGGAAAAAGAGCTGCCTTGAGGTACCTTATGATCAAAAGTCTCGACACAGACAAATTTGGCGAGAAAAGTGCAGTAATTGTGCCAGAAACGTAAGTTGTTTGTTCGAGCTAGGATTTTTGTGACATACCTTTCCGTCTATATAATACATAGTATATGGTTTACTATACAATGTTAAGGGGCGCCTGTGGGCTAGGCCAGTCTAAAGTAAAATGATTCGCACTAGCCTACGCTAACGTTACGCCTAACGTTAGGATATGTAAAGGCCTACGTTACAATCACGCGTAGGGCCTACAGTGGACTAGCCTGCCTAACGTTTGCAAAATCTGGCTTACAGTCCTGTACTACCATTACTAACCATAGCCTAGGAGCAGGCCCACATGATTTATTGACGTATTAAACATTTGCCTTGGCCTGGTAACGGTAGACTCAATAATCGAAAGCCTTGCTCTCAAAACTACCTAGCCTAGGCAAGCCTAGGCTACCTTGAGCTTTCACAGCCAGGGTGTATTTCATGCACTTCGATCTGAAGATCTTCAGCGTGGATTTGACCTTTTCCTTATGTTTTCTATTGTTTTTGTTGGCATAACTTCAGTGTAGGCCTGACATGGAATGCACTGTGGTTTCACAGTAAACTGGTTATAATATACCGATACTTAGGCATACCATTACAAATTCAATTACTTTCTTCTTCTTCTTCTTTCGAAATATGGTGACACATCCAGAAGGACATTACTTCACCACGCATGCGTCGAGAGGTATCAAGCCCTAATGTTGTTAGCAATAAACTGGGCAGGGTCCTTATGATCAAGGGCATTTGCAACTACAGAAGCAGGGAGACTATTCCAATCCTTAACCGTATTAGGGAGGAAACTATGCTTGTAGCAGTTTGTCCTAGTAAAGAGGTGGCAAAAATGCAGATTATGCATCCAACGTGTTCTACGAGTGGGATGCCGAAGTCTATCCACAGGAATTTGTGCTTTACCAAAAACACCCTTAGAGAACAGGATCAATCTGTTTTGTCTACGACGTTCCGCTAACGTAGGGAGATCAAGGTCTTTCAGAACAGAAGTCATAGACCCTGGCTCCTGGGAGAAGTTTGAGCTGATAAAGCGAGCCGATCTCCTTTGAATACTCTCAAGCTTATCCTGTAAATAAATCTGGTGTGGATCCCACACAGAACTTGCGTATTCCAAAACTGGTCTGAGAAGACCCTTATAAGCAGCTAGCTTTACATCACTAGAGCAAAACGATAGGTTCCTTTGAAGTACCCCTAAGATTTTGTTACCTTTATTACAAATAAATTGGACATGCTTATCCCAACTAAGGTCGCTAGTGATAGAAACCCCTAAGTACTTAATTGAGTCAACCTTAAGTAACCTTTCACCATTCAAGACATAATCGAAACAAACAGGCTTCTTTTTCCTGGCAAAAGTGATGATATTACACTTTGAAGGCTGGAATCTCATACCCCACGTCTTAGCCCAGAGACCTAGATTATCAATGTCATCCTGGAGCCTACGACAGTCACTATCATCATCAATGATTCGATAGCAAACACAATCATCGGCGAAAAGCCTGACATTAGAACTGGCAACATTTACGATATCATTAATGTGCGCCAAAAAGAGAATGGGTCCTAAGACGGACCCTTGAGGGACTCCAGACACGACATCCTCAAAAGAAGACCGAGTACCGTCAACCCACTGGAGGATCTGGTTCGATACACCTAGGCTAAAGAGCTTGGTTTTTAGTAGCTCATGAGGCACAGTGTCAAAAGCCTTTTCAAAATCCAGAATGAAAACATCCATTTGTTTGTTCTTATCCAGGGATGAAGCCCAGTCTTCAATGACTGACACCAGTTGAGTATCACAGCTGTGTGATCTTCTAAAGGCATGCTGCTTTGATGAAAGGATATTCTTTGACTCAAAGAAGTCCATTAGATTTGAGCTTATAATGTGTTCTAATAATTTACAACAAATACAGGTAAGTGAGACCGGCCGATAATTACTTGGGAGAGAGCTGTCATTTTTTTTAAAAATAGGGCAAACATTTGCCCTCTTCCAGTCAACGGGTATTCTCCCGCTTGAGAGGGATTGTTGAAAAAGGTGACTCAACATAGGGGCAAAGTCAGATGCAATTTCTCTTAGGACCCAAGGATGGATATTGTCAGGTCCAACAGCCTTATTTTTATTGAGACCTTTTAACAGTTTTTCAACCCCATGTGTGGAGATAGAAATATCGGCCATTCTGGTACCAGAAGGTCTACGAAATGGGATTATACTGAACACAGTCTTAGTGAAGACACTAGTAAACTGGGAATTGAAGGCAAGGGCCTTGTCCAGATCAGTGATGGCTAGTTTGCCATTCGTCTGGAGAGGGGGGATACTATGTTTATCCTTTTTTTGACCATTAATGTACTTCCAAAAGGGCTTAGTGTCATTTTTTATATCTCCAATCATACCATTGATGTAATTCGTATGGGAGATATAAACTTCTCTTTTAACTTTCTTACGCAATTCAACCCATTTGTCATGGATATTGTTCTTACGAGTTTTTTTAAAAATAGCATGCAACTTGTCCCGCCTTCTGATCAGCTTACGTATGCCGTCATTAACCCAGGGGAGGGATGTCCTAGTTCTAGTTAATTTGGTAGGGACATTTTTTTTAACAGTTCTTTCGAGGAAGGACTTTAATAATTGCCAGTTTTCATCAATTGAGCGATTATTTTGACCCCCGCTGCTTGTTATGGAAAGTATTGGGCACCCGCCAAGATTTTAAGGGACTGAATTTGTGAGGGAATATTTTGGAGTGGAGGAAATTTCATGAATTAATGTTATCCTTCTTCTGAACATTTATTATACAATTTTTAAGATAGCAAACTCTATAATAAATCCAACACTATTTTGAAAAAATAAAGTGGCCTCTAAAGGTAGCGGATCACTTATTCAAGTTTTGTTCAGCCGAAAGATATTGACTAACCAACTTGATCCCTTGAAAATTTTGAGAAGCTCATTTTTGACTGTGTAACTTACTAAATATGATCAAGATTTAATTTGATTATTGTGGGATGTGAGTTAAAGTGCAGACTGTGCAAAGTTAAAGGCAATTTGACCAATTTTATTGCCATATTTTGATTGTATTACTCCGCTCTGTAAAGTGAGGTCTTTGAGTAGTGATCAGGGCTGGAAACATATCTGTTATTCAAGGCTTTCAAGCCTTTCTAGCTCAAAATCTCAATTGTGATGAGCCCTATCTGTGAGCTTTCAACTGAGGGGTGGCATGTCTAGGTTGAGAACTTTTATAAGGAACTAGGGGCAGAGAACTGACCTGATTAAGTGTGTAAGTCAATGGGGCAATAATAAGTGGTTCGCTACCTGAAACCATGTAGTTTTCGCCAGGTGTAAGCTTACCCCTAACAAGAAAGCCAACAGTTTGGCCATTCATGGCATAATTGTGTGCTACCTTCAAACGACAGCAGAAAAAAAATGCGGAAGAAGACGTGGTCAAGTTAAAAGCACCCAATCTTTTCTTTTCACAAATCATCACACCTTGAAACGAGCAGAACAATAGTCAGGTACTGTTATCAGATGCTTAGCCCTAACCCTAAGAGGCTTAATCCATAGTGGCAAGAGAAAAAAGCATTTTGAAACCGCTAACTTGAATATTCATCCCAAAGGTGCTTTTAAATCAAACAAAGGCTTTCTTCGGGAAGTTAGGCGAATTCGGTCTCAATAAAATCAGAAACTCCAGCGAATTAAATGTAAAAATAGGTTCTATGTGCAATGCTATGTGATGGGATGACATGGAATGCTCATTTAAGCCTTGTGTTGTTATACATTCTAATTCAGTCTGTATATATGTAAAAATTTAGAGCATTAATCACTCCTTACAATGTAATGTGGACTTCCCTAGTACAGTAGATGAAAACTAGCAAGGTGAGGGATAAGTTCACCATGATTTATTGATTATATTTAGTTGGCAAAAAATTAAAGTATACAATGTACAAATCAAAGTATACAATGTACATAATGTCACCCAGGTTTAACATGTAAAGTAATAAAAACATTAATTTCCATTGCGTTTCTACAGAAAATATGTCTAGACTAGTAATGATGTCACAAAGAGACCATACCTCTTGCCAGTTTTTGTAAGGCTAAATTTGGGGTCATGTCATAGGGGCTAGTACATGTCTAGTTCTTCAAAAGGACTCTTTACAGATACAGAGGAGGTTCTACCATTAATGTAGTACATGGTCCTGTTCAAGGACTAGTACAGTACATTTCACATTCTTCAATATCATCTTCACTTTAACTTCACAAACAGTCCTGAACTATGATTATGATAATACTAATTATGCATTGGTTTTGATACAGCACTTTATCACCAAAGTAATGTATCAAAGTGCTTTAATTTCAAGTACTGTACAGTATTACCCCTGGTCAAGGTTATTCCTTCCCAGAAGAGGTTTTTTTTTTTTTAAATGATTGCAGCTTTTCCATGGAACAGTCACTTGGGGCAGCAGCAGCCAGCAGATAGTAGCTATGCCGAAGGGCAAGTTACCTCCCAGACCTGTACCAATTATTAATCTCCTAGGTAGAGAGAGTCAATTGTGGTATAGTATCTTGCCCAAGGAAGCAACTTAACAAACAGGGAAGGACTGGAACCAACAATAAAGTCCAATGGCCAAGCCAGTTGTCTACTATGCTATGCCTTCAGCCTCCATTTTATTACTTTTTATACACTTGATTGTTTCACAGCCATTTTTCAGTCAGCAAGCTGTACCGCAAATTACAATTGATGTGGCACAATGCAGCTTTGTATGTTTCACTGGCAACAGAACAATGTTGCAACATTTCCAAACTCAACTTGGCCCATTAACTCCGACAGACCTGCTGCTACTGTAACATCAGTATCCATTTCATTTACTTGGTTCTCCCTCATCTTTTTTATGTGACTATATACAAATATAGTACATGAATTGATAATGACATTTGTAGTTTAAACGTTAAACTAGTAGCATTAATTTGTAAGTAATGTAATACTGTACTATTTTTTGTCATAAAGTCTTAAGCCTATACTTAAAGCAAAGATAGTAATTACATACTTAATAATTGCAAGATGGGGAAGGAAGTGATGCAAAAACTCTTGTGAGCTTAACTACAGTAGGCAATCACTCCCCAAAAATAAGCAGTTACACTTATGAACCATAGTTAAAACCACTGTATCATTTACAGCATACCCACCACACCCCATCTTCCAACCCTCACCCCACCCCAGCTCCACCTCACCCCAGCTCTACCCCACCCTACCCAGAAAAGAAGACCACCAGCTGTACCCCTATGATAAATATGTGGTACACTCAAATGCAAATGTTTGCTAAGAAAGTACAGTACTTCTTAAGGTAATTTTTGAAGCTGGCTATTGTGAAACAGTTTTCCAGATTTTAGTGGGAAAAAATTCCGCACATTTTAATTAAATGATATCTCAGGCTCTTTTGGGCATTGTAATGAAAGGGAAATGGGTGGAAATCTGAACATTGTCGAGTACTGCAATCATGAATTTGGGTGTTGCGAGTGTAAAAATCTTTAAACTTTTAAGGCACATTGCAGTTTTCACATCTGAAAATAAAACATGAATGCATAGGTTGACAGGTACCATGCAGTTTCAGTAACTGAATGGAAGAAAATAAAGGACTGATATGAGCACACCAGTTAGACCCAGTAATATGATAGATAGTTTAGCCTTTTCTGCAACAATACCAATTTCTTTAAATTAGATTTATGTGTTCATGACCAAACTACCAAGCAATATGTAAATAGGGGGTAGTATTAAACTTTTAAAGTAAACACATCTCAAGACACTTATTATGAAGAATGTTACTTTAGTATTAAATGTACTCTAATAGTTAATGTCATTTGATGAAACAAAAATAGCCACCACTGGCCAGTGGCTTCATAGTTTAAACTATAAAAAGAAGTCTTTGAACACTAAATGTTACCCCCTTTGCACTAAATGTTACCCCCCCCCTTTCAGGTTACCATTCATACATGTATGAACTGAGTTGTAGCTACATGCAGAGTATGGTGGGTGGCACCTACCGAAGGCGAAAAACTTTCTTGTCTCCTAGCAGCTTTAGCTCTGTAAAACCCACTGCTTCACAGTTCTGTAATTACCAACACATGTAAGTATGCAGATTTTAACTGGGTATGAATGGTCTTGGAAGTAAGATCTTTTTTTCATGGTATTTCCAAGTTTTGATCACATATACCAATATCTGAAACAACTTGACTTGTAAGCTCTGACATGTCTGGGGAGATTGCATAAATGGTGACACCTCTGTGTTCCAATGTCACCTTTTTTCTGGCATGCATAGCCCTATACTCCACCCTAGCCTAACTCTAACCTAACTGTTACCCTAATAATGATCATTCTGTAGACTTTTTGGAATACAGAGATGTAGGAACAGAGAGATATGGGAACATACTGCAGTTCCCATGCTGTCTGAGTGTAGGTTCTTAAAATAATTTTTTTTTTCTCTTCCTCCGTCTATTTTTCAACTCATTTTTTTGTCTTCAACAGTATATACAAATCAATCTTGTAATAATACAGTACATTGTGTTTTCTAGGTTCATTGTAATCATTAACCTGTAAATAAAGGATACGGGGCAAATATTTAAAACATATGAAGAAATACTAATTAAGCAAATCATGACAGTTACAGAAGGTGTCTTGATATTCTTGAACTGAGAACAAAGGGCATTTCTTAGACTCCTGTAAAGTGCTTTTCAACGTGTAAAGTAAACTTAAACTTGTGATAAAATTCACTTATCTTTGGTGCAGCAAGACTCAGTTTTCCTGAAAAATATGAAACTTTGTGTGGAGAATTAAGAAATTATACAGGTGTCTTAACAAAAATTTGTAGCCAAAGAATATATCTTGCTTAGAAAAGGTGAATTGATTCCCCCAAAATTTCTGTTCCATATCTAAAATAAAGTTTGAAGTAACATCACATTCCCAATAAAGGTGATCAATGGTTTCCTTGTTTTTATTACAAACAGAGCATAGTGGACTCTCACTTCACTTAATCCTGTATTGTAAATAATTAGTGCTGAGAATTCTGTGCAAAAATATAGATTGAAAGTATTGGGTTTTACTTTCATTGATGGAACAGAAAGCAGTTCTGGAAATAGTATCCCAGCAAAGCTCAATTCATGGAAAGAATTGTTGGACCATTTTTCAACAACTGTGGGTTGAACAATTACGTCCTGTATAATCTGTCTGTATATAAATTTAGACAGGTAACGCTTCTATACAATACTTTCTAATAAGGGTCTTTTGGTGTCATTATTGTTCATTGTACACATTATTTTTCCAGCTATTTGGAATCGCAGAGATGATACTGAAATATGTAGTAAAGGGACAAGACTTGTTATTGTACTTTCCTTTAAATGAACGGTAAGATAGCGGTCTATCGTTCAGTACTGTCCATTATATCTTTAATGTATTTTACATTTTTGTCATAAAAAGACTTTATAAAACATCATTTTCATGCTTACTATATAAGTACAGTATTGTTCCATGTTAACTGGTCACCAACATTATTACACGGCTCTTTAAAATGGAAAATGTGCCCAGGCACGACAAACATCTTTTACAAAAGGATTATTTGTGCACATGTCCTTCGGCTTAAAATTACAGTGAAAGAGGAACCCTTTACCATACCCCCTGAGATGATAATCGAAATAGATTTCTTAGAAACTGTCTCAACCTGTAGGCTCTAAGATATCATTTTATCCAGTTACATATTAAACTTTGGAATAACGCTTTACTTTATCCGGTTTCCCAGACTATATGAAATGAAAGATAACTTGCTCCACTTGCTTACTGAAAGAAAGCGGTGGATATGGGAGAATCTGAAATAAGTATACAAACTGGGATATCTCAAAAGATTTGACAATTGTAATTCTGCTGATAGGGGTGAGGTCACATTGAGCCCACAAATTTAACACAGATTTGAGTCGTAAGAGTTTCAGAATGAAGTTAAGTCAAAATTATGAGTCTCGAGAGAGTTAGTAAAGGTAACATCAAGAATGGATACTGGACCCAGAGTCCATTTAAAGCCAAACAAAATGAGGTTTTTTCTTACCACAGATCCCAAGGTAGATATCGTAATTTACTTTGAGGCCTGAAGGAAGTTCTAAAATTTTAAAAACCTCCACGGTAGAGGCAAGGGACTCATAAGACCCATCTAACAAAATAGAGGTATCATCTGCATACTGCAAAATTTTAACCTCTTTACCCATTACAGATAACCCCTTAATGCAGTGAGACTGGTTTATATGAACGGACAATAATTTGGCACAGATTAGAAAAATGTGGGGACTGATAGGACAGCCCTGCCTTACCCCCCTTGTAACATTAAAATAAGATGATGAGTATCTGTTGCTACTGTACACACACACACACTTGAACATATTGATATAATGTACGAATCCACTAAACAAAACCTGCATTGAAGTTAAAGAAGTTCATACAAGCAAAAATAAAATCCCAGTCCAAACGATCGAAAGCTTTTGCAAAATCCACGAGGGGCAGAGGACCCTTCAATAATTTAAATGTATTGCAATAATCAATACTATCAAGAATTTAAATCAAATATTCTTGCCAATAAACCTATCTCATATGAAGCCTGTTTGATTGGGATTTACAATGCTAGGGATAACATTCTTAATTCTAGAAACAAGGGCTTTCAAACAGATCTTATAGTCTACATTCAGTAACAAAATTGGTCTACAATTAGTACTTAATGTAGTATCCTTTTTTTTTTTGCAAAAGTGTAATAATAAGTATGACTCTATTCATCTGAAAGGTGCTGAATTCCATAACCATAGTTTAGTGAGTCAGTGGCATGATTCCCGATGAGAGGCCAAAATGCTCATAGACCTCTACTGATAGGCCATCAGTACCAGGGCTCTTACTGGTATGGAAAGAATCGAGAACAGCTCTGCATTTGTCAATAGATAGTACACTGTCACAGCTTAAGGCCACATTATGTGACAAAACATTTACACCATCAACATTTTGGAAAGCTTGGGAAGGGTCCCAGTTATCACTCTTATACAGAGCAGAATAGAAATCAAGCATATCAAGAAGAATATCAGAAGTACCGTACTTGAAATACAGCCACCAGTTTTGTTCTGAAGTTTGCGAATTACATTACAAGTTTTATGCGTTTTTTTCAGACTGAGAAAATACTGAGTGCTTTTTCCCCTTGCTCAACCCAGTGAGCCCTTGATCAAGTAATAATTCCTCGCAATTTATAATCGCAAATTGGTTGTACAGTAGTTTGTTTCTAGATTCACACAGCTTATCAAAACAAATGGTGGAATTTCTCTCAAAGAATTCTTGTTCCAGTTTGGATATTTCATTCACCAGTTGGAATTTGTCCTTCCTCCTTTTATTAGCCTCATCCTTACTATACCTAATTGAAACCTTGCAAACAGAATATTTGATGAAGTCCCACCGAAAATTGGTATGGTGATCCTTTAGCCTATCTGACTCTTATGGGATAAGATTGCTAATGATAGTAGTATATACATGGGGTCAGAGAGTAAGGAATTGTTTAGTTTCCAGAAACTGGGCCCCCTCTTTTTGCCAGAAACGTGAATATTCAGATTAACGATAGAATGATCTGAGTTTAAAGCTGTTGAAAGGTCATTAACAATAACAAATTGCAAGAGATCAAAAAGAACTCCAGTCTGCAGTAAATGTCATGGGAAATGTTGGAAATCCAAGTAAATTTTTTGTCCTGTGGGTTCCTTTCCCGCCAGCTATCAACAAGGTTAAAAGTACTCATTAACTCGAGACATTTGTCTCTCGCACGGAAATTAGTGTGTGTATTACCGCCAGTTTTGTCAAGATTTAAATTAAAAACAAAGTTGAAGTCCCCCTCCCCCTATTACCACATTATCTAAGGTAAAATCATGAAGCTTTGTAACAATATGATGAAAGAAAGCTGGTTCATCAAGGTTTGGGCCATAAAGGCAAACAAGAGTAAACACTTTCTGGTGTACAGTAGCTCAACATCCAGGACAATTTACCTTCCATTACTAGCAATGAAAGATTGGTTGATTGTGAAGCTTTATATCACGTTAAAAAGAATTCAAACACTGCAACTAGCAGATGTACTGTGACAGTAAACTATGCGCCCTCCCCATTCATTTGCCCAATACTTTTCTTCCCTCTTGACACCATGGGTTTCCTGAATGAAATAAATATCTCTGCTGTTTCTGTGTAGAAAGGCAAATACCTGCCTTCTTTTCTTAACCTGCCTCAAACCTCTAGCATTGTAAGTGCAAAACTTAAGGTCATTCTTATTGGAATTTTATAACAGTGAATGGAAATTCAGCAAGCAGGTTTGCTGTGAAAGAGAGCTTCATGTAGAGATGTAAACAACAGAAAAGGTTTTCATACAAAAATTGCCCATGAAATAGTTGAATGGAGGTATAGTAAATAAAAATAAAATTGTGTGTCCTGCAGACAAAGCTTAAGAAAAGCAAGGAAAAAATTAGCAAAATCAAAACAGCTTGAAGCATGTCAACCAGAAAGGAAGCTGGGCAACAATAAGCATAAAAAATAGCATGCCCAGTTGTTATGTTCGTTTGACCTGAATGTAGGTTGCCTCTATGGTAGGTTCATAAAATAAATAGCATGCCCAGTTGCTCTGGTCGTTTGACCTGAATGTAGTTTGCCTCTATGGTAGGTTCATGAAATAAATTTTCATTATTTAATAGATAATAGTTCCGTAAGATCTCTTCTTTTCCATGCTGCCTCAATTGCTTTACCCCATTTTGTCTCTTCTTTTTATTGCAGCATAATCATCTGGAATACACAATGTCTCACTCTACAGGAAGTTACCCGTCAACCAAGTCAGTTTCTACTTCAGTTGTGATGGTGATAGGGGAAATTTCAAAGTCAGTTCAAGTTGCCAAGGAGAGCATTATCACTGCCTGCCAGAAACCTTCTTTGAAACTAGAACAAGTAGCATTTGAAAAACTGGACTTTGGGGAGACGACTGTAGTAGATAAATTCTATGCTGCAGATATAGTAGTGGTTGATATGACTATTTCTGTCCAGCAGAGAACATTATTTTATCATCTCGGTGTACGAGAAAGTTTTGGAAAAGACAAAAATGTTGTTATCTACAGTGAAATGGCAGATCCTGAAGTTAGCGCATCTTTGAGTGTAAGTATGGAGATTCATCCTTGTTTTTTTCTGGCTTTTGGGAGCAGGCACAGTACTTCGTGCTGCAGAAACCACCTGATTGGGGCTGTTGGATTCAAACTTCACAATCACATTGGGTTTTTCCTGTGTTTAACACTTGAAGTCATTTGGATTCGTGTCAAATAAGGTGATTGCAGATGTGAAAAGTGTAGATTACTGACCTCTAGCTTCAGTGACAAAGGGACAGAGTGAGGAACATATGACAGTGCACATGTCTGCCAAGTACTGCAATATGACCATATTACCATAGCCTGGCAAAGGTTGGAAGCTGAACATATCCTTAGACTTGCTAAAGTCTTATTGACTCAGATGTTACTGTACCACTTTTAACCACTTGCTGCTGGTACCAGTATTGAAGAAGGAGCCAAAAGAAATGTATGATTCAGTATCAGACATTATACCTCACACTGACACTAGTTCAACAGGGATGTAAAGTCTTTAGGCCCCAAATGTTTAATTTCTATTATGCCCCTTGTATTTTATTACTGCTACCCATAGGCATAGGAAGCTTTTTGAAACTGGGGGGGCTGAACCTTGTTTTGGATCGCCGTCCTGGGGGAGGGGTCTAAGGGAAGGGGGTGTACCCCTCCCCTTTGGAAAATTTTTGGGTATTTGAGGGTCCTCAGATGCAATCTGGTGCAAACTGTAAGGGAAATTACTGCAAATTTTTGACATTTCTTACAGAAGAGACAAATAAGGGTTTTTTGCCTGTGGATCTTAGGGGGCGGAAGCATACTTCAGCCCCGCCACATTTTTGACTGGAGAGCTAAGCCCCTAAGCCCCCCCCCCCCCCCCCCGCTTCCTATGCCCTTGCTGCAACCACAGGAAATGCACACAGATGAGCATCCATATAATGGGCATTTTCACAGGCAACAGGTACATATCAAACAAAGCACATTTTGGAGCATGTATCTTAGAAATAAAAAATGGATCTAAAATTTCTTTTGGATGTTCATAGTGACTATAGTTCAGAGAGACAAAAAAGAGAAAACTAGACAATGAAATCATTCGCAAAATTTTTTACAGCACTTAATTAACCATCATTTTTGAGCTTTAAAAGGACTTAAATATGACTTTAAGAAAAAGACAAATGTTAATGCCTTCAGTTTGGTCCATATTATTAAATTTTTATATACATGGCTTTGACATTTCAAAGTAAAATCATCATAACAAAATCAATAAATCTGTTAATAAGCACTCATCTTCTGGAAAAGTAGCTGAATGTCTGTTTACTGTACATGTTTCTCCATGTAACATAGTATTAAACGGTGTCCGTCAACACAATAACTGTAAATCAGTATCGAGAATTTTTCACCACACTAGTGATCAAGCATGGCACAGTATGTTCAACATGTTGTTTTTGCTGTTTTGACTCTTCAGTGATTAAAATTTACAACACAGCAGTACAAATCAAATTATAAAAAATGTAATGTTCATTTTCCAAAAATTTGTCTGTCCAACTTACATCCATTTGACTTCAGAGCCTTTTCTGTCCTGAAAGTGACTTTTTTATTGGTTTCGATGAAAAGAGAAACCTATGCGGTCATGATGGCGTGTGTATGTATGTGTGTATGTGCGTGTGTGTGTATGTGTGTATGTGTGTATGTGTGTTCTTGCCAGCCAGGCAGATGTGGGACAGCTGAACTTACACACACATACGGATGTGGGACAAAATTCTGTGTCACCTACAGTTGTGGGACGGCCCACAACTGTTTTTGTGCAATTCACTCACAAAATGTCAAATAGGTTCATTGGAACAGAATAAACAAGAAATGATTTTTACCCACAATGGTATGCACCCTTGGGTCATTTGTGCAAACAACTGAAAACCAGAATTGTGTTATGGCGCCCTCTGTTTGGCACTGTCCCACATCTGCACTGATAACCTGACTTTGGCTGTTTGCATTTACTCCTATCAAATGGCCCACAACTGTATGGAACAGCATTCAAACCATTGCAAGGAGTGAATTTGGTGGTGCAAGTAAATCACCTTGTTTCTTGTTTCCTAATAATTAAATCTCATTTAGTCCTGACTCAGAAATGAAAGTTTGCACTTCCTATATTGGGTAAATTTTCAAGTTTGGGTTGTACGTTACAGGTGATACATTTGAGGGAGGATTTTGATTCAGTTTTCGAGAAAATGGAGCACAATTTCAAAGAGTAGCCTAATATTTGGATGTAACAATCACATTGCCTTCGTAAAGAAATTAAGGTGTATGTGTGTGTGTGTGGGGGGGGGGGTCCTTTTCCCATAAGCTACTGTCATAACATCATCTGAATGGAACCCTAGTTCCATGCTTTGATAGATGGTGATGCACAAGAAGTGTATTTATTAGCAACAACCCAAAATTCAGGCATGATCTACGAGCAATTCAGGCATAATGCCTCCAGAGGGGTTTTGATTTATCTGAAATTGAAAGATTTTTGGCCCCCTTCCACTTCCAGGGTATCACAGAAATGTATTTTCTGAACATTCCAGCAAAGCTCTGGGACTCTGGCAACACAAAGTTGTGTCCCTACCCTCTCTAGGTTTTGAACAACCCCAAATTCCAGCAGAGCCTAAGAAAAATTCTGACAAAATGCTCTCAATTTTTTTTTTATTCATTTGAAATTTAAACTTTTTGTTTTCAGTCCCCTCCCACCTCAAACTAGTGCATTTTTAAGACTAATTAACTAGTAATGTCCCCTTAATGGTCCAGAGTAAGAATATTTCCTGCCATATATATTGGGGTGTGGCTTGATTCCACTGAGTGATGATACAAACTGGGAAATTTGTTTTAATTAGTCAGTTTCTCTGAGAAATGTGTCTCACCTTAAGTACCTAAAGCAGGTCAGTCTGTTACTGAGAAATTTACATTGCCCCTCCTCCTTAATACATTATGTAACCCTCTTACTTGCGGTAATACTCTGGCAATTAGTCAATAGAGTAGAGTGAGGTAGTGCATTCCCTGAAGTGCTCTCTCTCCCACTTCAGTGTGCTGTCAACCTGCCAGGGTATTCTGCATGCAAGTAGGGTTACTAGTTATATAATGTGAATTATGAGGTAAGTATCAGGGCTGGCAGATTCCTAAACCAAGGAGTTTGTGGGTTTTGTCACAAATAATTTTCACCATCTGTTACTGTGTACTTTGAACATGCTAATTTAGGGTCAAGGTGTTTGGAATTTTGTTCTAGTTTTAGTAAGTTTGAAAGCATGCTTTGGTAAAGAGTGGACAATCACATCTCACAGATTCCTTCATCCCCAGTCTTAAAAGACTTTGATGACAAAGAACTTACAATTCAGCTAAGTCAGGGTAGTTGAAAGACGAAATGGGATACAATCACCCTTGAAGACAACACAAACAAACTGGTGAATAGGCACATAAATGCTGTATCAACTATCCTGACAATGGCCATCAGCTTCAGCAGGGAATTATGACACTTGCATTTGCTGGCAGAAGTTATCTTCCCATTCAAAAGTCAGCTTTGGAGATTTCATGGAAAGGAAAAGAGAGCTTTGGAGGAGCTAGAGAAGACAACCCTCACCATGGAGGCAATCTGTCACTACTGAAACATAGAATAGTGTCGCAACCGTGGCAGGAGACACCCCATGGCCAGTTTCAAGAACCAAAATCAAACAGCTCTTTTAAGGGCTACCAAGTCTTCCAGAAAAAGATGTCTCCATTCCTCTGTCAAACATGCTCTTGTCTGTGTCTCTTATTTTTATAAGAACCTAATGATTAAATGTCATGAAAACCTCACAAATATACAATAGTTTAAACCCTATGACGAACCTGAGAACTCCACAATTAACTGAGAACATATAGGCCTAAAACAACAGTCTAAAAAAAAAAAAAAAAAATGCAAATTTAATCATCCTCTAAATCACTGACAGGCAAATGTTGGATAGAAGTAATAAAATTCATTAGGCTGACTTTATGATTGGTGAATAAACTGTCAAGAAACCAAGTTTGGCAAAATTATGTCCGGGGGCAGCTGAGTCGGTTATTTTGCCAATATCAGAGTCGAGTTTACAAACCTATAAAAGGCAGGTGTGTTAATGTGATTAATTCCTTTTCTACGACCCCTGGCTATAGAAAAATCCGACAAAAACGTCCAAAATTCTGCAAAATTCCCTCAAAAAAGCAATTCGAAGTAAGTACATTAATAGGCAGTCATGGCAGCCAATTCTTGTTTTTTCTGGTACCGCCAGTTTTTCAATTTTTGTTTGTTACGGCAAACAGGAAAATGGCCGTTCTATTGGTCAGTGACAAAACTGGGCATACATACTGTATAACACCATTGTGACGAACAGTATGTATTGAGCCCTGGACCTTGTACAGCACTTCGGAATGTGACATTGTGACATTGCACATTGCATTTGATGGTCTTGAAGGAAGCTTGATTAATGTAATTTAGGTTTTTTTTTATTAGAAGTGGCTTTTACCTGTGCATGAAGGCAGCATCATAGGTATTAAATTGATGATACAAGGTCTAGGTTTCAGTTTTACACATTTAATGAATGACACGTACAGACAGGTTTGTTTTCATAGGGAGTAGTAAGGCCACAGGCATTCGCAGCATTATTTAAATACAGATACCAATACACTATACATAGCGTATATAATACTAACAAGGTAGGACATGCTTTTCAGCAAAACTGGATAAAATTAGCCTATTTTAATGATTATTTTTACACTCTTGCACCTACTGAGAACTTCGCAAAACCCTTCAAATCACACAGTTCGTTGAAGTAGAACATCCAATGCCCCTTTGAACACAAGTGTGTTCACAAAATCACTTCAAAATGGAATCATCCTTAAAAAATTGACATTTTCCAGGTATCCTGGCAGTTACCATTGGTAGTTATTAGGTAGCCTATGCACCTAACCTTGTAGTCTCTCCAGTAGATGTATTTATGGTAATTCAAAGTATGGCAATAGAAATCAAGTTGCTTTCCAGGTAAGCACGTATATTCATCACTTGCCAATTGCTAATGCATGTAGCATATAGTTATTGAAAATTGCTACATTCAGTGAATTTTTACTACATTATCGGTAACGTCCAGCTTACTACATTATCGGCAAATTTTTTTTACTACATTATAGGTAAATTGCTACATTGCTGATTGTAGCAATCCCTCCTTTACTGAGGAAGCTGCTACAACAGGTTTTTCTTTTCTTTTTTTTTTTTTGGAATTGTTTACAGAGCACATGCACTGACTTTTTATATCAAGTCAAATGAAGGACTTTTTCCATGTGACAAGTTGTCAATGTTTCTTGACTTTTGAGGAAATTTTCTTTATTGTAGTATCTTTAAAGGAATCCTTTAAACAGCATGCATGTAAGTAGTTCATAATCTAATATGGTTATGACTGTACGGTATAAATGGCATCTTATACATAAAGGTAATGATAAATGGCTCACTATGAACTGATATCAGCAGCAAAGTCATTTGCTTCCAATTGAATTCATGACCAATGAAAGCTTCAAAGCTGATGTATAATTAGTCCTGGCCTGAAATGTTGTACTGTAACAGTGACTTATTTTAAGAATTTGAATTTTTATGTTGTCAGGTAGGGCTAAACTGATGAGAAATAAAGCAAAAGTATGTAAAAAATGCAGAAGGTATTTATTAGTCCCATGAACAAGAAATAGAAGAAATATGAAAGGCAGATTCAACTTTTGTCAATGTTTAATTGGTGAAAAAACATACATCTAACATATGCAGTGATGTAAAAACTCATTTGCAACAACTTGGAAATTACAGATGCATGAAATATTTTTAAAAAAAAATGCATCATGCATATGATGCCAAACAGCAAAGGAGTAAAATTAGCAATCAGGAGTAGTGTTGTACCAATAATTACAAGTAGCCGATATTACAGATACCAATATTTTAGTTCTCAATATCGGCCGATCCCGATATACGAGGAATGAGGGTCATGTATACTTGACCATTGGCACTACCACTTAGTGTTGTGTCATTTTATTAGGTGAAATATGTGGACTTACGTACAGTTAAAAATACTGAAGTAACATAACGTTAAGTTGTTATGAATTGTAGGTTATTTATAACAGCACTATAGGTAAATTGGACCGATACTGAAACAGCACAAAATTGGGAATATCAGCCAAAACTGATACTGCATACCAATAATTGGTCCAACACTAATCAGAAGTTTGAACAAATTAGTGTATGTCTCATGGAAATGACAGATAGGCTGGTATGTTGGTTATTCGATGAAGTTGACAAACAACAATTTTCAAATACAGACAGATAATATTGCAAATGCTTAAATTCAAATTGATCACATAAAAGTTAAATCTTAACAATTTCCTAGTGCAAAGATAAGATTACAAATATAACTTAGTGCATCAATACAAATTGATCACATTAAATTGAAAAGAAAAATGGATTTCATTATTTATACAGAAAAGAATACATCATGATGCATATAAACTCACATTAATGTAAAATTACCAACGATCGACTACTTTCTAATATAAATTGTAACTTTAGGAACATATAGATTGATTCAAAGTAATTGAGTTAAAATTCATGAAATACAATTTTCACATGTGCAAATAAGCAAAAGCTGCAACTCTGAAAGTTAATAATACTTGTTAAGCAAGAAACAAGACAACATTTGCATAGATTGGATTCATATTCAAATTTTCACTAATGTGTAAAAGGTGGAAATATACCTAAATACATTTACAAAAGTGTAAAAGATTCTATTTGCAAAAAAAAATTTCTAAGCCAAAAGTGCCTACAGCATTAATTCTATTACAACAAATGCATCATAAAGGTTACTCAAGCAGAACAACAGTGTATCAAGGATGCATCCTTCATCTTTGAAATTCAAATTCAAAATTCTATTTGAAGGGATGCTTCATGGTGATGAACCATCTTTTCAAACCTGATGCACCACATTTTAATGTTGATAAACTAATTTCATAATATATTGACTGAGTTAAGTCCTTATAAACTTGGATGTATACCAGTGAGCAGTAATTTGCACATATTTTACAGTTACAGACAGTGTAGTAGAGTTTTGGCATGTACTCTGTAAATTCAGAACTTAGTGCTTGGGTACTTACTCAGAAATGCAGTGAGGCAATTTTTTTAATTAAGGTACATTTAATAAGAATTTTTGTAAAAACTGCAGTAATTGCATTTGTCTTTAACAAGATTAATGCAGTGCTCAACCGTTTACATGAGTGAAAATAAGTGATGGTAGTATGAGTGATAGAAATTCATCTAATTAAAGGAATACAATTGAGTAATTACAATTTTTATGTACAGATTAGCATTGTAGCTTTGAACAGATAAGACCTTGGAAACCTGACAGAAATACATAATTAATGCTTACTCTGTGTAGATAATTCATTACCAACAATTTGCCAGTGTAAAGATAAGATTACAAAGAGGTACATCAATTCAAATTGATAACATTAAATTGAGAAAAAAAAATGGATTTTCCTATGCATACAGAAAAGAATACATCATGGTGCATATCAACTCACATTGATGTAAAATTCACTTACTATTACTTTCTAATATACATGTAACCTCACATACAAATGAATCAATTTAAAGTAATTTAGTTCAAATTCTTGAAATACAATTTTCACATGTAGAAATAACCATGTTTGCAAAATAAACTCACACTGATGTAAAATTCACTTACTATTACTTTCTAATATACATGTAACCTCACATACATATGCATCAATTCAAAGTAATTTAGTTCAAATTATTGAAATACAATTTTCACATGTAGAAATAAGCATGTTTGCAGAATAATTCAGTTCAAAATTGCAACTGCAAAAGTTAATAATACTTGTTAAGCAAGAAACAGGACAACATGTGCATAGATTGGTTTCATATTCAAATTTTCACTAATGTGTAAAAGGTGAAAATATACCTATACATTTACAAAAGTGTAAAAGATTCTATTTTAAAAACGTTTCTAAGTCAGAAGTGCTTACAGTATTAAACCTATTACAACAAATGCATCATAAAGGTTACTCAAGCAGAATAACAATGTATCAAGGATGCATCCTTCATCTTTGAAATTCAAATTCAAAATTCTATTTGAAGGGATGCTTCATGGTGATGAAACATACTTTCAAACCTGATGTGCCACATTTTAATGTTGATAAACTAATTTCATAATATATTGACTGAGTTAAATCCTTGTTAACTTGGATGTATACAAGTGAGCAGTAATTTGCACATATTTTACAGTTGCAGATTGTGCAGTAGGTTTTGACATGTACTCTGTAATTTTTGGAAGTATTCAAAAGAACTTAGTGCTTGGGTACTTACTCAGAAATGCAGTGAGGCAATTTTTTAATTTTAGGTTGCCTACATTTTACAAGAATTTTGAGAAACTTCAGTAACTGCATTTGACTTTAACAGGATTAATGCAATACTTAACCTGCTACCTGAGTGTAAATTTGCGATGGCAGTGTGAGTGACAGAAATAATGATAGGGTCATTTGTATGGAAATACATCAAATAGGAGGACACATGTTTTACAATTTTTATTTACAGATTAGCATAATAGCTTTGAACAGATAGCCTTTTAGACATGGCAGTACAGAAATATGTAATTAATGCTTACTCTGTGTCTGTGCTTTGTTTTTCTTTACTATATTCCATACTTTGGATTTTATTTGAGATATTGACCTTCTTTGTAGACATGGATTATTTTCTTTTGCTTTGATGCAATCTTTATAATTTGGAGCATTCATTGCCTTTATGGCTTTTCTTAAATTTGCATCTTTCTTGATTGCATTTTCTTCATCTGTGCTCCATTTTATCCTGCAACTGTGTGCTTGCTTCTTTCTGGGGGTTTTCTTATTAGGTACAAAAGGCTCATCATCATCTCCATCACTATTACTTCCATCACTCTCACTTCCATCACTCTCATTTTCCTCCAATAACTCTGTGTCAGACACTGATTCCCCCTCAGCCATGTCAATGTCATCCAAAGACTTTCCTTGAAACTTGTGGATCTCTCCCTTTTCAGCTGTTAACAACAAGTTACTTACTTTAGCCAAGAATATGGTCTCCTGTGGGAGCCTGTAATACTGTCTATGCACAGTTATATCGTGGCCAAGGTGATTGGCAAGTTGTTCTAGCTCAGAATTTGACAGATGTAATATCTGAGACAGTGTGGCTAAGTGCTTTCTGAGGGATGTGGCTCTCAGTCTTTGCGGGTTCTTGGCACCACACTCATTGGCATACTTATGAATGCAGTCATGCCCTCTCAGGGGCTTTAAAGAATTGCCCGATGGGCATGCAAATATGTAAGGGTTGTTAGGATTCACTCCAGCAAGCTCTCTTGTTTTGTTTAGTATTTCAACTGATTCTTTCATCTTCTGAGTAAGCATTATCGGCACTCCACGGTCCCTTTTGCCTCTTGTCATCACTAAAGTTAGCCTTTTGGCAGCAAGCTTTTGTGGGACAGGAAGTGACGAAAAGATTTCATCATGAAACTCAGTTTTGTTTTCAACTTGTTGCTTGAAATGTGTTACTTGCAGGTGCTGTGTTTCCCCTGGCCTACGCCTGTTGAATATTATTATTAGTGTTAATGTTAAGGAAGCCAACTCTCTCCACAGAGATGTTGTAATGCCATTTGCTTGGAGTTCTTTTCTGGTTTCTGCCATTTTTGTCTTCAGATGCTCATTCAGCCTTACTGTATCCTCTGTTAGGGGTATTTTTTTTGGTTTTAGCCATTTGTCTTTGCATTGTTGTTTGTATACTTGTGAAGTTATTTTGTTTTTCCACTGCAGTTTTTTCAGCTTCAAAAACTGTTCTGCTTTGCTTTCGTCTGCAGAGTCAGAGGTTTTCATTGCTTCTCCAACCACAATTTCGGCTAACACTGTCAAGCTTTGTCCCAATTTCTTGGCAAGGGAAGGTATTTCAAATGTGTTTTCTTTGTCATTAAACCCACAGCAAGTCTTTACAGAATGAACAACATCATCAAAGTTGCTGGGATCTATTAAATCTTTGGCAGATTTGATGCATGCATTTACTTTTTGTGTTTCTAACAGGAGACGAGCAACACGCCGCATGTTTTCTGATACAATATTGTGTGTATTGATGTTATCACTTATGTAATACTCTCCTAACTTACAGAGCCAAGGATCTGATCTAATTGTTAAAACGATGTTATCAGCCCTCATGCCAGCCAAAATTTCTGGCAATTTTGAGTTGCAGGAAGCTTTTGTTGGAAGTAATGCTTTCCCTGCTTTCTGGCATGGCGAACTTCTTTTATTTCCCTTTTCTTTCCTGATGGTACAGTTTTTTTGGTGGCGCCACAGGGAACATTTTGCAAAATAACCTGCACAGTCTGGACAGGGAATGAAGTCTCCTGCACCTAATGTGCCCATCTGGGGTCTTTTATACACCAATAACTGGCCTCCCCCTTTACTCAATACAGAGGAATTGTGGGCATGATCACCCTTTTTTCGTATCTCCTCAAAAATAGCATTTCTTTTGGCAGACTTTTTTGGTTCCACCAAGGCTTTGATCACTAAAGGTTCACTACTATGAAAAGTTTGCAAATGGTGGGCTATTTTTGGAACTACTTTTTCACAATACAGGCAACAATGCTGCCTATTCCAACTCCTTCTCTTTCTTTTAAAACTTGTGGAGGAAACCTCAATATGATTAGACTTATATTTACTAGTAGAAGGTTCATCATGATCTGTTTCTTCTTGTTGAAACTCATCTGTTGAGGAGTCACATTCTTCAGATAGGGTGTCATTGGCATCATCTGATGGCTGATAGATGCTTTCATTTTCAGAGTGTGATGAATCTTCTTCATCCACACATTCTAGGTAAGGTAAGTGTTTCAGTCTCCTAGGATTCTGAAGGAAAAGAGGTAAACAAGGTTTGGTTTACTGTAGTCTGCACTTGCCTGCAGTGATTGCTGCATAAATGTGAATTAATAGAAAGTCTCCACAGAAACTTGGTCCAGAACGTGCAAGTTAGTCTGCTGAATAAGGCTGATCACTTCACTCTGGGTGTTTGCATGCATTTCTGCTTGCAATCACAAGAGCCCTGGAAGTTCTGGAGTTGTTACAAAATTGTGGGCATTAGAATGAAGCATTTCATCTTCAATTGGCCTTGTAAATTATGCCAACTAAACAAGTCATGCTAATCACTATATTTGACCATATTTCTCCATATAAAAGAAACTAAATTGGAAAAAGGACGATCGATGTAATGATGCTGCCCAGGGGAGCTTGTCCATGGGGAGACGGGGAACGATCCAGGAATATTTGCTGAGGGGATATGGTCTTTCCTCAAGGGACCTTCAAGGCATTATCTAAGTGGGACACTGCCACCAGTTGGCGTGTAGCGTACCACAATAATTTTTGGCCAGTATTCCGCTCTTAATTTTGCAGGAAATGACACTTCCCAGACATTGTAAGTTTCACTCAAAATTACTAAATATTTTTTTTTAATTTGAAGATCTTATGAGCACTGTTGTGGCCACATCACGCCACCTCCCCTCCCTGAATAAAAAAATTTAAAATCTAAGCTCACTGAGATAGTAAGATTTATTACTAACATTTTATCTCAACTGTGAAGGCAACTTAAAATATGGGTGCAGCTAGTGTATGTTTAAAGGTATGGATGTGGTCTACCTGATATTCATAAGGTTTTTTATTCATAAGGGTCTCTGTTCATAAGCTTCTTTAGTCGTAAGGTTCATTACTCATGAGGGTCGTTGTTCATATATGTAAAAAAGGTTCATTGTTCATAAGGTTCGTTATTCATAATAGGAAAAAAGGTTCGTTATTGATAATATAGGAAAAGAGGTTTGATATTCATAATCTGTAAAAAGGTTCGATATTCATAAATGGAGAAACAGTTCGTTATTCATAATTGGAAAAAAGGTTCGATATTCATAATAGTAATTAGGGTTCAATATTCATAATATAGGAAAAAGGCATTTTTCCAGCTTTAACGACTTCCTGTATCTTGTGGAAGGGGGCACACCCTTAAAACTCGCAGGGATGATAGACCAATGTGTTGCCTACAACATGTTGACAGCATTTTTATCTGGTCTATATTTAGACTGGCTGTAATTTGCCTTTCAAAGAGACTTATCAAATTTTGGGGGGATAATGAATAGCAAACCTTATTCTTGATTATGAACAAAGAACCCTTTTTCCAGTTATGAATAGCGAAGTTTCAATTATGAATAGTGAACCCTTTTTTGTTATGAATAATGAACCCTTTTTTGATTATGAACATTTAACCTTTTTTTCGATTATGAACAGCGAACCTTATTCTTGATTATGAATAGCAAACCTTATGAATAATGAACCTTTTTTATCATTTATTTTTATGAATAACGAACCTTATGAACAATGAACCTTATTTTTGCCGTTCATCATGTTATGAATAACGACCCTTGTGAACAATGCACCTTATGAATACCGGGCTGTCCCTGTATGGACTTACCTTGTGACCCAACTAGCCTAAAAGGAGCATATTACTATTTTCAAATGGAGTTGGATGTGCACTATAAACAGATTATAGAATCACAATTCATGGACTTATATACTTAATGATTATCACAAGTTTTTTATTACCGTGTTTTATCTTGCAAAGTACGAAGCCAATGTTTTTTCGTGTATGACCCTTCGAAAATCATGACACACATTACTTAGTGCTGTTATATACTTTGCTCATTGTTACCGTAGTCATGGTACTACGTAACTATATATTGAAGAATTAGTACACATGAATTGTTCACTGTCTGAAGCCATATACCCTGTTTTACTGAAATTGGTTTTGAGGAGTGGAAGCACCTGTTTTTGCCAGTGGTGTTACGGGGGGGGGGGGGGGCTTTGGGGGCTCAAGCCCCCCCAAAAGTTCGCTCAAGCTCCCCCAAAATTTTCAGAATTTGTGTTATGCTATATGTGCGTGTACTGAGAAAAACAAAATTACCCAATACACTTGTGCACATCTTGGTCCAGAGGATTTATTTTGTCAAGGGAAACTGTTGTCTGTGTCTCGAAATCACATTAGGTTCACAATTTCATACAATGGAAGTTGGGTCAGATAAGTAACATAAGTAACATCTATGATAGTATGTACGTACATGTAAATCAAGTTAACGGACTAATCATCTGTTTTGGAAGTTCAAAACGAGTCATTTCATCGCTGATCTCATCAAGCTATATTAGCAGTCCTTTTAAGTCAAATCTACAGGCCGAATTGTTATTCCATTAATGTGAATAGGTCCAGTTGCTCGTATCTCTCAGTAACGTTTGCTACATTCTTCCAAATAAAAAAATATATGCCTGTATATACGTTACATCTATGTCATGGTCAGGGGCGGTGCAACTCAGGGGAAAGGGAGGCCTATCCCCCCTGTAATTTGCAGGAAAAGAGAAAAAGAGTAGGAAAAGAAGACGTAAAGGAGAAGAAAAGAGGAGGGCGGGGTAGGCCTATATCTGATCCCTATAGTTAATCCAGAGCTTCCAAGAGGCCATATTCCGGTTTCTACCAGCCTTTAGATACGATTTTATAATGCACAAATGAAGCAAGGCAAATTTTCTTAATAGTTCTAGAATATTTCTGTGGACTCCACGCACGTATTTTTGCGTAAAACTTTCCCCGACTAGAAGGCAGTAATGTGTCCAAAAGGGGACTTCAGGAGGTTTGTTTATACAAACCCTTAGACAAAAAAGGCTCCTCTTTCACCTAACCAAAAATATTAAAAATGTTTTGAACCCATATGATCGGGTCCAAAAATATCCCAAAGACAACACCATTTTTGCATCTAAGCAACCTTCAAGTAACCAAAATTTCTCAAAAGGGGAGGGGGACCCCTCTTCTTAGACCTATCCCCTAGAACAGCCCTCTTTTACCCAACCAAAAATTAGAATTCATGAAGTTATGAACATTTTCCAGCCATATATCAGTCAAAACTGTCCCAAAGACCACGCACCAGTTTGCATCTTAGCAACCTTAAAGTAACCAAAATTTCCCCCAGGAGAGGGGAACACCCCTCCCTTTAGACCTCTCCCCTAGGACCACCCTCTTTCCCCCAACCAAAAATTAGAATTCACAAAATTATGAACATTTTCCAGCCATATATATCAGTCAAAAAATAACCCAAAGACCCCACCATTTTGCATCTTAGCAACCTTATATTAGCAAAAATTTCTCAAAGGGGGGGGGGGGAACACCTTTCCCCTTAGACCTCTTCCCTAAGAAGCCCTCTTTCCCCCAACCAAAAATTAGAATTCACAAAGTTTTCCAGTCATATAGTCAAAAAATTACCCAAAGAACGCACCATTTTGCATCTTAGCAACCTTAAATTAGCAAAAATTTCTCAGAGGAAGGGGACACCCCCCCCTTAGACCCATCCCCCACGACAACAATCACTCAGCCCATGTCCCCTATCAAAATAACCTTGCGCCGTCCCTGGTTATGGTACTGTTTTTATTATCATTGGTTTCAGCGTGCGCATGGCCGATTTACATATTTGAGAGAAAATTTTATGATTCTTCCGTTTCAAGCCCCCCTAAGCCCCCCCCCCCCCCCAAAAGTCTCGACCTAGAACCGCGCCTGGTTTTTGCCAGGAACATCATTTTTAACATGGACAATTGTTCTGATCAGTCTACTTGTATGAAAATAGTGTTGTTTGAAATTGGCCAAAAATATTTTTTATATTTGGTCCTAATTGATTTTTACTTTTTAATTTCATTTCTACCGTATATTTCAAACTTTCAGGAACGTTAACTTTTGGCACGAAAAATACTTTTACCTTCTTTGAAATGTACCTATCCTTTTTCAAGCATTGAGTTATGTAATAGGTATCTATCATGGTTCAAAGAAGATTAAGTATGAAGCCAAGAATAGGGTGGCTTGCAGGAGAAAGATGTAGTATTAGAAGTCTGGGGAAGAAACTCAATCAGCAGTTACTGTATTTCACCAACCTTTGGGGAAACATTTCACAATTAAGTTTTGATTTATATAAGGAACTGTATCCATCACTTCCAGTAATAGGCAGAAAACTACAATGACCTTTGGTGCATCATGCATGCATGGTGAAAGTGACCTCTATGCTTTGCTCACATAGAGAATCACTGACAAATGTTAATATGGACCCTAATAATAGCTCAGGTTACGGAATTTCACTTAAACTCTTATTAGCCACAATTTTGACTTGAGGACAAACAGTAACAAAAGACAGTGTTACCTTACCTTGTTTGGTCTTCTGTGCAACAGGTGATGGTCCTCTGATGTTGAAGGCTGAAATTGGAAAAAAACCTATTTGTTGAGTAATGGCCCTTATCATGCATTAACTGTATCCTGACCAAAATAACAGATCATACTGTCTCATACCATTTCATTTGAACTGGTAAGTGCCCCCAGCTGATGTTACTTTAAAATCAGGGACTTATCTAAACATGACTCCTAATAGTGTAACTATTTAATGTAACTATTTCCATCAGAAAAGTTAGCACATATGATACCTGACTGTTTTATACAGTAAGTTATATTGCATCTCTGACCCACAAAAGAAATTGCACCATCATGGCAACTGGGTCAACTTCTCTGACTAAATGTGCAGTGATATGGAATGGCTTGTAGAAATGTTTTAAATACCTCTCTTGTTGTACAAGGATAATGCAAAGTAAGAAAGTACAGTAAGGCCATTCAGCAATTGCAGTACATTCATAAGAGTTAAATCCTGGATAATCCTTGATCTCTCCTAAAAGTAATTAATATTCATCATTCATCTACTCAATAACGACATAATAAGTATGGAAAGTATATCAATTGCTTCTTAAATGATTGTGTTAAGGGTCTTAACTGAGCAAAAGCAGTTCCTGAGAGTGGAGAGGGCTTCATGTTCAATCTTAAAACTGTGCTTTCTAACCCTATGTTGCCTTTGTGATTTTTCCAGTTTAATTTAAGATATGTCCTCTTACAGCAGAATAGCTCAGTACTACCTTGAGTACTAAGACTAATGAAAAGTAGTGACAAAAGTTGTTGCATTTGTGGTAGAAAGGACTGAAGGCATTTGTCACAATGTCTATTTCTACGGAATTTATATTCATTTTTGTGACTGCTAAGTACAAAGCAAGTACTTGCTTTATTATTTTGTAGCTCATTGACAAATGGAAGACGAACAGGCTTTTTCAGTCTTCATCTTATGCAAACTCTCCATACTGGCCTTGGAATCTAATATCAAGTATGATTAAATTTTGTTGTATTATATTGACTTGGACTTCAGACATGAAAGGGCCATAATTATCACACACAATACTCATGAAGTGAAGCAGTAATATCTATGGATAGTTTCTCACATATGTGTACCCTTTTATTTCGCTGTTGCAAATTTAGGCAGGGTTACTCTGGAGACTGTGCCACACATTTTTTTGCCAATTGCCAAAAATTTTGCAGTGCTGGAAGGCTTGTCATACCAACATTTGTTGGTATACTACAGTGATTCTAGCACCTTGCACCTGTAGGTTTGTATGTTCTAAGATTTATGCTGTGTATTGATTTTTTCTCAGTGGCGTAGCTAGGGTTTGTGGTGCCCGGGGCAAGAAATGAAATTGGCGCTCCTACCCCCATCTTCGGGCGGGGAGGGGGGGGGATAATCTTATGAATACTAACACAACTCAAGATCTTAAATAGAACAAATGTCCACGGGTGTCGGCAGAAAAAAATTTTGCTCCCACAAGAGTTTAGATGCTACCTCACACAGTGTTGACAAAGGCATAGAAAGGAATTTGTCAAGGGGGGGGGGGAGGGGGGGCGAAGCCCATAGACAGACTCTCAGCACTCCGTGCCACCATGGTTTGGCGGGGAGCGCAAGAAAATGTTGGCCCAAAATGCTTCCCAGATGGCTGGAAATGGCACTTCCAAGGCCTATTAACCGCATATAAAAGAGGGGACACACTAGTAATATCGTAAATATTATTTTATTAAAAGATGAAATTGCTATATCAATATCATACTCATGGCAAATGGTAGTTCCAACATTTTTCTTTAAGTGATCTCGATTTGGCGCCGCCCCCCTCCCCAGAGGTGGCGCCCGGGGCAACTTGCCCCTCCTTGCCCTCCCCTAGCTATGCTACTGTTTTTTCTGTTGCAGTGAAGTAAGACTAATTTCTTTTTCATTTATTTTCTCCTTATTGTCACGATGTATAAAATTTTGTTATGCTTGCTGGCCTAGCATGTGTGTAAAAAGAAGGGTTTGAGCAAAAATTTACTTCTCATATGTAAAAGAGGAACTAAATCTATGCATTTTGGTGAAACTTTCATTCAAATCCAATTTGTAAACACAAGATATCAGCAAAAGAAGTTACAACATTTGTGACCTAAAGTGAGCTTTTGGCAAGTGGAAGTAATATTAATAGGCAGCTCCCTGATATCACTTCCTCACATTGGGTAAGTGATGCTTTGTTTCACTCGTTTTTTTCAGTCTGTTGTGTAGACCTTGAAATTAATAGGGATAGGGCCTCCCCATGGGGAATGTGAAGTTTGTATTTTTCCCATGCAATCACATTGTGTTAACATTCCATTGCTGAGGAGAAAAATGGTGATAAAGTTTAAAGAAAAACAAAAGACTGCTCATTAATATGAGGGTATGACACCATATGTGCTTGCTTCAAGTTCACTTTGTATTGAAAATGTGACAACTTTATCTGCTGATATCTTGAGAGCCACACATTGGATTTCAACGGAAATTTCACCAGATTGCTTAGAATAAGTACCCCTCTAATATATCAAAGCTTGATTTGAGCTTATAGAACCTTCTTTTACTAAATTGCCAAAATGAAATCAAAAGGGCTCCATGGTTGGCTGCTTAAATTGTGGTGCCATAAAAGTGGAACATTTTTCAACTCTGTTTTCAAAGTACAGTGAGGGGTGGTGTTACAGTAGCATGGCATGGCATTTAGTGTAATCCAGTGTGACCCTGCTTTAATTACATTTCCCAAATATGGACTGCAATTCTGCAAATGAGAAGTCTGTCAAAAATGACCTGCTAGAATGTGTTAACTATGTTAGATATGCCCTGCCAACATTTAATTACACAGCTAGGAATAAAAGTCTCTGCAGAAGCTTAGGACCAAATGTACAGTACGACCTGAAGTAAATCGATCTACAGCATGTTAAAAATATTTTGCTGTGTATAATTATCAATCACTGCAGGAGGAAGTCCTGAATATAACCCAACCAAATGTTATTGTCTGCTCAGACCATAGGCAAACAGATAGGATTTTTCCATAGTTAAATTTTATTGCAGAAAACATCAATCTATGACGCTCTTACTTATATACCTCCCCTAGTAGTAATAGGTGATGTAATTAGGGCTATTAGATTCACAAAACAGGTAGGTTTCGGGTAATTATGATCAGATATCACCATCAACTTGTCCCAGATCTCTGAGTAAATCTTCACTAATGTGAAAACCTGGTGAGATTGTGAGAGAAAAAGGTTCAGTTATGGGTAATAACTTTGATTAAATAATTTGGTGAAACCTACCATAGATGAAACCACTTCATCTGCAGTCCTCCAGTCATCTTCATGTGTGATGGTCTGAATGAAGAAGAATAAAATCTACAGTTTATATAGAAATACTCAATCTTGATTAAAAATGTTCTGAAAACATTGATAAAATGCTGAAAATGAAGTTCAATTCTTCTGGAAAAACGAGGAATAATTTTACTTTGACATCATCAAAGATCAAAGAAATGCAATAATCAGAACACATAATGCTGTTACTCCTAATGTGGTCTGATTTTGGCAGTCAACATTGAGCAGACAAGTCCTTTGGAGAAGTTTTCAGATCACTTATCTAGCCAAAAACTACAGTCCAAACAATAGTCCCCTGTAATTTCCTACTACTTTCTCCCATCAGTGAGCTGGAAGAATTGTTTGTTTTGCTAGCAGAGCAATTACTCGTACATGGTCAGATGAAGTAGTACAGAGATATCTTTATCTTTGGGAACTTGCCGCTGCAGGTAGAAATTGATCCTGTTCCAGGGTTCCCTTCAAATACCCGAATTGGCCGGTATGTGGTTACCAGAGTCTTAAAGGAACTGTCATCCTCATGAACAGCATTTTTTTCAGCTAGCTTAAACTTAAAGACTATGAATCCAAAATTTGGTGGGGACACAAAACATGTCAGTAAACTTTTCAGGTGAGAGTAATATGGGTATTAGGCGATACTTTATTAAATCTGAAAACAAAATACCTTAGGACTGTCAGTCTGTCTGTGACATAGCTTTAATTTATCAGACTGATTGACGATGGACCATGTAGGGCTGTGAGCGATTAGCGATTAATTACCCACCAACTAATCGTTTAGTGAAAGGCCACTTGCGATTAATCTCATGTTTCAAATCTGCTGCGCTATACGCGATCGATCGCTGCACTGCTTCAGTACGTCAGTTTGCACCTCAACACAACTAGATACACAATTGACATTGTCAGTAAAATCCCTGTTGTGACCACACGGTATTAACAAACATTTACAGTGTGATAATCTGCTGGGAAGATGAGAGTACAAAAGATGTGTCTGCCAAATAAATTGTTAACAAAATACATGGCCGCAAACACCACCTTACATGTAATTCCCGTGCAGCAACATGATTCATTAATAGTTACATACACAATAAGCATGCATTAAGCCTAGATAAACTTGCAAACTAAAGAGGAATAAACAGTCACTGGGACTTTTAACGGCAAGATACACTCTCAGAAAGAGTGTGGCCCCCTCATCAGGGAAGGCTGCCCCCCATGTTGGGGAAATTTTTCATTTTCATATCCTTAATCGGTAGGATAACATGTAATTACAACAAACCTCAGTGGCCAGACAATATGATTGATTTTACACATAGGAAGAGCAGGTTCTTTAATAAAGAACCCAAACTTTCCTCGAAAAACCCAAATTCTTCAGCATTTTTCATAAAAATCCAAACTTTTCCAAATTTCTTCAGTCAAACTCAAATTTTCAGTTTTGTAAAAAAGACCAGTAATTTCTGGGTGCTATTGGGGCGCCAAAAAGTTTGCCTTCCCCATCTTTTTGGCAACTCATTGCCTTTTCCTAGGCTTCAGGTTGTTCCCCCCTAAACGTGGGGGAGCTTGGCCCCTTCTGGCAAATCCTGGGGCCACCCCTGATTTCATACATCACAAAAGTACACCTATTGCATGGGGTACATTGTTGAGTGAATTACTAATATCAAAATTGGTGTGGAATGGCACCTCTGCAGAGGTAATCAAAGAATTTTTAATCTTGCCCTCTTTAAAGATATCTAGACAATCTTAAATTTGTAGAAAATTTTGTAACTGCATGTACCTGCTGTTCCATTTGCTGCATCATTTTTTCAAAAATGGGTTGCAGTTCTGGAAAATCCTGTAGTAAAGAAAAGTTGAAATCAAACAATTACTGGAATAGGGTTGAAAATTTACTTATGGCATATCATTACTGCATGACAAAAAACAAGTTTGATATAAACACAGACAATACGACATTTCCTTCATGACAAAAAGAATGTAACTGGGACACTGTCCAAAAATTAATATTGATCACTTAAAAGATTGCATGATTTGTTGTATTGCCTGAACCTTGCATCCTCTCATTTTGAAACAATTGCAATTGAAACATCATCCATGAAGGAGCTAATTGTAAGATTGCAGTATATCTCAGCTGACATAACAATGACAGACACCTTAATATTGTACTGTATACTAGTGCTTGGTCATCCTTCTGAAATTCACCTTATACACAGAAAACCAAAGTGAATGTCCAGTTTAAATATGTGATGCTCTGTATTGGATATCAATTTAGTTTAGTTTACACTTAAGTTTAAATCATTTTGTGAGAGCACCATTACTAGGCTACCAAGATGGCTACTACATTCATTTGAAAGTTATGAGACACAGTTACTGCACAAATCTAGTAGAAAGAACACATACCATGTCACTGTCATAGTTAAATAGTCAAAGGACATTCATATTACGGAAGTATTTCTAGTACTGCACTGGAAATTGTACGTCTTTGCTCATACAGTAATTGTCATTTTGACAAGAAGCAGAGGAAGAAACCACACTTACTTTCTGACATGGCTCATTCAGTATATCTGGTGAAATGAAAAAGAAGCCAACTGCTATTTTTCATATGGAATGGAATTACTTCTCAAGGTTCTTAATTATGAAGGGCAGCTGGATATGGTTCTCCTGGTTTCTCCTGGTTTATCTTTCACAACCCATTTACCTCTCACTCCCATTCTGCTCACAGGCTTGATAGTCAACCTTTTTTGTCCTTTCAGTTATTCCAATTTACTAGTTAGTACAACTTTTCAAGTTACCCAAGCATATAGCCAGGATTTTGTCAGGAGAAAGACTCCCTGGTCAGCTGAACAAACTGTGCTGGGGGAACGCCCATGAGAACCAGGGCCAGAAGCCCCCAGAAGCTTTCGGGTATTTCAAAATACAGGGTAATCTGCATTCAGGATAATGCATGTAACTACATCAAATGAATTTGGATGCACACTAAAAATGACTCCAAAAGTTACAATTTGGCTCTCTGGAATGACCATTTCATACAAGCTGTCCTGTGGGGAATAATTTTGGAACTCCTAACCAGTGTTTACACTAAGGAATTTAATCTGGGGAGATTTGCCCCCCGACTCTTATTTTTTGGGGGGGGGAGCAGAATTGCAATATGAAGGGGGGATTTCATGATTTTAATTTGGTGAGGGGCAGGCATGTAGCATGGGTCTTTTGTTACTGCATCATGTTATCTGTACAATGTGGTGCCTTCTACTTTAATAATGGAAGGTGCACAAGAGCTGTGATATAATTTGATAATTTTCGACTCTGTCCATTTTGGGACCAATCACGTGGGTGTAGAGTTGTAAAGTTTGTTTTATTGAACTGGTCTGACACGATAGGTTTGCTCCAACTTTTGTGTGGAGCTGAGCATAAGAAAAATGGGCTATATTAATGCTTTTGCTTTGAAACAAAATAGAAAGGGGGAATTCTCCCTTTGGATTTTTTTTTTTTTTGGGGGGGGGGTGGATTTTGAGAACAGCTTTGAGAATCCTGCAGCCCCTCACCCTATAATGCAAAAACTGAACTAATAAGCTCAATGCAGGCTGAAAAATTAGTCTTTTTAGGGCATTTTTGTCGTGCTTCATGTCATCTCATAGACATAAGTGTTCATATATTAGGGACATCTTTAATGTCCATTAAATTTTTTTAACAGGAGGACCGATAATGATGGAAATTTCCTTGGGCTTTGAAACATTAATTTTATCCAAGCTGTCCTATGGGAACTTATTTTAGAACCCCTTACTAGAGGTGGATGAAGTTTTACAGCTCAGTTTTTAACCAACTGGTTTAAGTTGGGCCGGCCACAGCCTTTTTCCATTTGTGGCTCACTGGCTTGTATGCCCTACTCCATTGCTTATGCTGAGTACCAAGCAAGAACCCCTCACTAGAAGAGATTTCGGAAAGTTGTGCTTAAATAATATTGGTCTTTTTAAGGCATTTTCATTATATTTCATGTCATTTTACATGCTTAAGTGCTCATAAAACTATGGAAATTAGCTGCATTAGTAATAAAAAAACTGTTGCACTGGGGTCAGGCGGTTTAAACCCCCTCCCTTTACCACGCCCGTGCAGGTCACTTAAATTAACTGGCGGTATTTGTTTTTGTTTTTGTCTTTGTCTGAAGAAGGCCCTATTCATATCAAAGTGTCTATGTCAGGCTATGTCACTTTCTACTTTATTTGTAATACTTTTCATATGCATGTTGAGCTCAGAGCATTTTCTGTTTTTTTTTTCTAAATGTGCTGGCAGGTCAAGCTCGAGCCCTTGCACAAGTATGCAGACATGAGGTATACAAATTGTACATGATGGCCAATGCAGCCCATTAAAGATTGGTCCTGAGATTCATTGAGGGTGTAATAATGTGACATTTGATAGTAAACTAACTACCAAAAGTGCTGCCAGTAGTAGGATTTACCCTTGAGTGCACACAATTAATTGCACCTAGCCATGTGTCATTGTAGACATACTGACCAACTGTACAAGCTATTTTTGTGCATTATATGCTTTTGTGAACATTTGTAGTCCACTACCTTTGGAAGTCAACTGGTGGTTATCTAAGAACCAATTTGTGCAGTAGAGCATTCAATGAGGCTAATGTTACAAACTCGGGTAGATATTTAATCTCCCCTGTTTTTGGCCAAAAACAGGGGTCTCGGGTGGAATT
Source organism: Holothuria leucospilota (assembly GCA_029531755.1). NCBI lineage: Eukaryota > Metazoa > Echinodermata > Holothuroidea > Aspidochirotida > Holothuriidae > Holothuria > Holothuria leucospilota. The sequence continues at coordinate 35,887,789 of CM055976.1, forward strand.
CCTTATGGGCTTAAAAGATCGTAATGTAGTACAGTATAACATAAAATTGAAAACATAAATGAGATTGTAGACACTCTGTAGAGGTTAAGCTCTGTACACAAAGTCTAGTGAAAATTAGTAGGAAGGGTGGTGTCTCTCAACCTATAGTAAGCTCTGTATTTTACATGCTATCATTGCACACAAAGCTGTATCCTAAGTACAGCTACAATATTTCTTAAAAATGCAGCAGCGTAGCACACTGGCGTTTTGGTTTTAAAAAATGTGGAATGGCATGAACTGCAGGTAAATACTATTTACTATCATGGAACTACTTACCATATGAGTATATCTTCCCTGTTGTTTCATCTAAAAACAAAGCCTCATGATGATTTGTGTCTGTAAAAGTCAAAAAATGAAGAGGTAAACATGTACCATATCAAGGTAAGATACCAGTGAAGCAAGGTCCAATCATGGAGCAATTCATGTTATACTGTTCATGGCCAAAAAAACATTTAACATATTCTCTCAGAGGAACTTATTTGTCTAGCATACCTATGCCAATCCTACACCCACCATTTCTCAGAAGCTCACTGTGTTTTTTTTAGTTTAAGTGCGAATTAATACTGTATAGCAGAATAATGTTTATATAAACACAGAACTGGTTAATGGGGATATAAAGTACTATCTGTACAGTATGTACTCTCCTAAAAAATAGTAGTTTATTCGTACTTTTCAATCAAAACACAAAGGCACATTTGGATGTTTGAACAGACAAAATAATGTATGCACAGTATTTCACTTTATTGGTAGGTATTCTGAGAAAGTGAATGGTGCAAGTAGTAGGCCTACAAGTACCGTGTAGCTGTAAAGAATCTGTTTAGTCATATTTAAAGAAGAACGTGTTTAATTCTCCATACAAAATGCATTTTCAAAGAACCTGTAACATATGAGCAGCATAAAATAACATGCTGTGTTTAGTTGTGTGTCCCTCTGTACAACAATTAATCCATTTTTTTGCAATTTGTTTGATGTTAAGTTGTAATAAAACTCACAACTTCATGTTCACATACAGTACAGTAAATATCTTTACTGTGGCATTTATGGTTGATCAAATATCTTGAAGTGAAATTTCATGAAAAATGCCACAAGACTAATTGTGTATCACTGAATATGATGGCTAATGCCAATGTATTATATATGGTTTTCGTTTTTTGTGGATCCTCACCTGTGTCTGGAACAGAAGATGACTTGCTGGAATTCCCCTGAAGAGAATTTAGATCACTTGTATTAGTGTTCTATGTATAGTCACATTAAAGGGGAATTTTCATGATCCCAGACAGTTCCAATTCTCCCAACTATGCATCTTCTAGCTCCTCCCATAACTGTATGAGGCTCTTCCTTGTGCAAGAATAAACCTGTTTTATTGCTTAAGGCCATGTCCTGGTGAGCACACAAGGCTATAAAATGTAATAAAAGTACTCTCTCTGCCTTGTGTGGAATGTGAGCTACTCTGCATCTTTCAAATTTTCAAACTTTGATGTCAATCAAAGAGCAGTCACCAACTGAGAATTTTGATATACATACACTAAAAATATACTTTGGGGTGATGACTGTCTGTCTTTAACAAAATCATTTAAGCTAGCTATCTTCCCATCTGCATAGTAATTCCATCAGATCTACAGTATCAGTTCGTTCGTTCGTTCGTTCATTTCCACTGCACATTAGTGACATAGCATACAATCATAATTATACAGTTGAGTTGCCATATTATTAAAAAATACAGTAAGTTCATAAATAAGTTGTGCATATATAAGCAAACATACTAATAGTTATAAATACAGTGGAGGAGACCTGATAAAAGCATAGCTTATCAAGATCAGGCCACCTGTACAAAAAAGAAATAAAGGCGCAAGGAAGTTCAAACAAGAAAGATATCCTCTACCCCCCCCCCCCCCCTTCCTTTTTGAAGAGTTCTTTGGAATATAATAAGATACTCATTACACTTTAAACTGCATAACCTGTAGACACAATAGCTTAAGACAGGGTCATTTTTCTTTTCAAGGTTACTTGATACAGATATCCAACATTTTAAGAGGAATCATTATCATAATTTCAAATCTCATAGCTTGTCTTAACTTAAAAGAGAGTCTTCCTGTTGCTTGATGCAGTCAGAAAATTATATTGGGTAATATTCACTTCCTTCTTCTGTGAGAGGGATAGATGTATTTGGGCTTGTCCTATTTTGCATAAATTTACCAAAGCAGGTTTGCAAAATTCTTCACAGGAAGTAAATAGGTATGTAAAAGTATACAACTTCTGGTCTAGTGATGATTTTTTTCTTTTCAATTTTCTTTTAAGTTTTTTTCATAAAAAGGACCCCTTCCCATCCCCATTCTCCAACACCTTGATCGTGCACCTGATCTGAATTTATGTAGTGGCAAAAAGAGTCATTTTGCAAGTGACATGACGAAATGTAAACCAGATGGAGTCTTCATACTTGAAAAGTTCAAATTAATAGCAACTTCTCCCCATCTCTGAGTTAATCTAAACTGATGTGAAGATCTGGAATGATGATAAAAGAAAAAAGTTCAGTACTGAGTAGTCATCATGTTAGCCACATACCATACATGTAACTTCTTCATGATTAGACATCTGATCATCTGCATATGTGGTGGCCTGCATGAAGAAGAATGAGACAACACATTGGTGACCTTTCATTATGAATATTTGCAAAACTTTCTCCTAGTGGTACTACTTAAGAAATACTCCCATTTTGAAGTATGCAGATATCTATAGTAGTTTCATTATAAGCTACACAAATACAGCTATACAGAAGAAGTTTGTTCTTTTATTAACTTTGATTCTCCTGCTTATCATGTGGTAATTTCATATACAGTTGTGGACCAGTGGTAACTTGGTTGTGGACCGGTGGTAAACTTGAGAATATTCTAAACCAGTGTCTGAGTCTTCATACTTGCAGAAAGGATCAGTTTGATGAAATCCATATAAGTAGCCAGTTTTCCCTGCCCTCTAAGTCAGTCTTCACTACTTTGAAAACCTGGTTGGAATGATGACACGAGAAGTTTGGGTAATAATAATTGATTAAATAATCTGTGTCACATACCATAGATGGAACCTCTTCATGTTCCTTCTGTAAGAAGAAGGATTAAATTGTAAAAAAGTAATAGAATTTGTACAAAACTTTGACTTTGTGTTGCCACTTATGGTACATTATCATTATTTCAAACATTTACAGTTATTTTAATTAGCAATTAACACATGTTACTGCTATACAGAGGTAGTTTGAACTTGTATTATCATTGCTCCAGACACATGCTCTGGTACTTATTCTGTATACAGTTGTGGACCATTGGTTCCAATGCACACAGACAGTTGTGGGACGAACGTGTTTGGCATATGTTATAAAACAGGGGTGTGCAACCTTTTCGAACTCCGGGCCAAATCGTGTTGCTGTGACCATCTGGGGGCCGCAGTGGAACAGAGATTTGTATACGAGGGTGGCGCCTCACCGTCACGCCTTCCCACCCCTTCCCCTACCCCTTCCCACCCCTTTCCCTTCCCCACCCTCTCCCGTTAGTGACCAATGTGCCCATCTAGGAAGACCCACATGCACGCGAATAATATTGTAGTATTGGCCTACTAATTGTTGCATCTCTATTTTGCCGAAAAATATGTTAATTCAGATTTAGAATGCGTTTTACAAGTGAATTCTTTAGTTTATCAAGTAACGAAATGGTCGAGAATATCCACCTTAATACATCAAAGGAAGTGATCGTTTCTTTGTTTTCATGATATCCTGTACTTACGTTAAGTTTAAGTTGTGGTCAAATAACAAGACGTACAATGGCCAAAAATTAGGCAAATCGAAATTGGTTCGGGGGCTGCACAGGAGGAGGTCGCGGGCCGCATTTGGCCCGCGGGCCGCAGGTTGCACACCCCTGTTATATAATGATGTTTCATATTGTTGTGCTCAGTAAAATGATTTTATTTTAATCATCTACATTATTCTTATTTACTGCATAAAACTGTATCCAGTATCCAATTTTTGAAATTTTTCTCCTTCATTACTACAAACACATGACATGACCTACTTAAAATACAGTTGTGGACCAACATGGTACTGATACACAAAGACAGTTGTGGGACAAACCATATCACAGTCATTTTAGTGTAGAATATATGTACTAAAGTATACCAAAGAAGAAATGGACACTTGAGTCCCTGTCCATTTACCAGTTGCAAAATCTCTCCTGATTTTTATGTCATGGAAGGCAGACTTCCAAGATTTTGGAGCAAAGCAAAAGCTTTATTTTCATTTAATTACTGTACTTATTTTTGTTTTAAATGGTTAAAAGTTTACAGTCATGGCAACACTCAAATCCACCATGTCACCACCATTGCATGGTTTTTTAAACTACTTCGATTGACTGCCCTGTGTTTGTGGTCCACGAGGTGTGCTTCAGCTCATGATGTGGTAACTGATATTTTCAAACTAAATTTTAGCTTTAGAGATGAGTTATCAAACTGAATAAACATTGGCTTCTGTAGCTGTTGGGTTCTTGAACTTCATCTTACATTGGAGCAGGAGTAACCAGAATTGTTTGGTGAAATAAGTGCCCCAATGTGCCCCTGCACTTCAAACCCCCCCCCCCAAAAAAAAAAAAGAGAAAAAAAAAGAAAAGCAAAAATGCATACACTTTTTGCTTCTGCCATAATTATAAATGTTTCTGCCCCAGTTATAAATTATCGCCAGATTAAAAGGAAAAAAACTGTTCAAGTGACATGAAAATATCTAAACCAGTCTTCACACTTTAAAAATCCAAATTAATAGCAACTTCTCCCCCATCTCTGAGTTAATCTTAACTAATGGGAACACCTGAAATGATGATAAAAGAAAAAAGTTCAGTTCACTTCTGACTATCATCATTTAAGCCACATACCATACATGTAACTTCTTCATGGTCAGATGTCTGGTCATCTTCATATACGGTGGCCTGCATGAAGAAGAATGAGACAGCACATAGATGGTGCTAATTTCATATACAGTTGTGGACCAGTGTACCCATGCACACAGACAGTTGTGGGACCAACAGGTAAAATACTGATGTTTAGTGTATTCGATACAAATATTGCACTATGCTGTAGCATATTGTGCTTAGTCCATTAGTATCGTTCTATCTTAAATATCTACATTTGTCTTGCTCACTGTGTACATACTGTGAATCCTGTATCCATTTTTAAATTTATTCTCATTACTGGAAGCACATGACATTACTTCAGTAAAATACAGTCATGTGCGGACATGGTACCAATATACACATAAAGCTGCCCCCTGTGGGCTGGGGGTTGTAGAATATGCCCACAGTATTTCCCGCCTGTCATAAGAGGCAACTAAAGGGAAGGACTTTGCACCGTATTTAAACTTTGCTTGACACTATATAACACATTTGTGTCGGTATGTCGTCAAATTTCTAACGAACTAACTACACATATAGCCTGGACAATGGGGACAAAAGCATCATTTAGGCATATGCATTAATGAAGCTAAGGCTACAATTAAAGTATACTTGAGAAGGAATGGGCACTTCCCTGTCCAGTTGCCAGTTGCATCCTAATATTCTGTACCTGGATTCTCATGTCTTGGAAGCTTGACTTCCAAAATTTTGGAGGAATACAAAAAATTCATTTAGTAAAATCACTTCATTTTTCTATTGCATGAGGAGAAGTTCAAGGTTAAAGGCCACACTTAAATCTGAGATGTCACCATGAAACCATGGTTGTTTTGAAATGCATAGATTTAGGGCCCTAATCTTGGTGGTTCCAGAGGTATACCCCAGCACATGATATGTTCAGTGATATTTTAACTAAATTTTAGCATTCGAAGTGAGTTACCACACTGAATTACATTGACTGTTGTACATATTGGGTTCCTGAAGCTATTCTAACCCTGGAACAGGAGTGACCAGACAGAATTGTTTGGTGCAATTAGTTTCAGATTGTTCCCCTGCCTCCCTGTCCCCCTTTCCCACCCACTTCCCCACTCCACTCCCACCCCCCACCACCCCACCCCCACCCCCAAAATAAGAAAGAAAACCACACTGCTTATGCCAAGACTCTAGATTTCTGCCATATATATCAAAAGAAACATTTTGTAAGTGACATGAAAATATTCTAAACCAGTGCCTCCATACTTCCAGAAAAGATCACTATGATGAATTATATATAAATAGCCTTTTCCCCTGCCCTCATAGTCTTCACTACTTTGAAAACCTGGTTGGAATGATGCACGAGAAGTTTGGGTAATAATAATTGATTAAATAATCTGTGTCACATACCATAGATGGAACCTCTTCATGTTTCTTCTGTAAGAAGAAGAATTAAATTGTCAAAAAGTAATAGAATTTGTACAGAACTTTGACTTTGTGTTGCCACTTATGGTAAATTGTCATTATTTCAAACATTTACAGTTATTTTAATTAGCAATTAACACATGTTACAGCTATACAGAGGTAGTTTGAACTTGTATTATCATTGCTCCATACACATGTTCTGGTACTCATTCTGTATACAGTTGTGGACCATTGGTACCGATGCACACAGACAGTTGTGGGACAAATGTGTCTGGCATATGTTATACAATGATGTTTCATATTGTTGTGCTCAGTAAAATAATTTTATTTTAAATATCGACATTATTCTTATTTACTGCATAAAACTATGTATCCAGTATCCAATTTTTGAAATTTTTCTCCTTCATTACTACAAACACATGACATGACCTACTTAAAATACAGTTGTGGACCAACATGGTGCTGATACACAAAGACAGTTGTGGGACAAACCATATCACAGTCATTTTAGTGTAGGATATATGTACTAAAGTATACCAAAGAAGAAATGGACACTTGAGTCTCTGTCCATTTACCAGTTGCAAAATCTCCATTGGATTCTTATGTCATGGAAGGTAGACTTCCAAGATTTTGGAGCAAAGCAAAAGCTTTATTTTCATTTAATTACTTTACTTATTTTTGTTTTAAATGGTTAAAAGTCCACGGTCATGGCAACACTCAAATCCACAATGTTGCCACCATGGTATGGTTTTTTAAACTACTTCAAATGACTGCCCTATGTTTGTGGTCCAGGAGGTGTGCTTCAGCTCATGATATTTTAACTGATATTTTCAAACTAAATTTTAGCTTTAGAGATGAGTTATCAAACTGAATAAACATTGGCTTCTGTAGCTGTTGGGTTCTTGAACTTCATCTTACATTGGAGCAGGAGTAACCAGAATTGTTTGGTGAAATAAGTGCCCCAATGTGCCCCTGCAATTCAACCCCCCCCCCCCAAAAAAAAAAAAAAGAAAAGCAAAAATGCATACACTTTTTGCTCCTGCCATAATTATAAATTTTTCTGTCCCGGTTATAAATTATTGCCAGATTAAAAGGAAAAAGCTGTTCAAATGATATAAAAATATCTAAACCAGAGTTTTCATACTTTAAAAATCCAAATTAATAGCAACTTCTCCCCCATCTCTGAGTTAATCTTAACTGATGGGAACACCTGAAATGATGATAAAAGAGAAAAGTTCAGTTCACTTCTGACTATCATCATTTAAGCCACATACCATACATGTAACTTCTTCATGGTCAGATGTCTGGTCATCTTCGTATGTGGTGGCCTGCATGAAGAAGAATGAGACAGCACATAGATGGTGCTAATTTCATATACAGTTGTGGACCAGTGTACCCATGCTCACAGACAGTTGTGGGACCAACAGGTAAAATACTGATGTTTAGTGTATTCGATACAAATATTGCACTATGCTGTAGCATATTGTACTTAGTCCATTAGTATCATTCTATCTTCAATATCTACATTTGTCTTGCTCACTGTGTACTTACTGTGAATCCTGTATCCCTTTTCAAAATTTTTTTTATTATCATTACTGTGAGCACATGACATGACTTTAGTAAAATACAGTCGTGGGCCAACATGGTCCTAATATACACATATAGACAATGGGTACAAAAGCATCATTTACATATAGGATATATGAAGCTAAGGCTACTAATTAAAGTATATTTGAGAAGGAATGGGCACTTCCCTGTCCAGTTGCCAGTTGCATCCTAATATTTTGTACTTGGATTCTCATGTCTTGGAAGTTTGACTTCCAAAGTTTTGGTGGAATGCAAAAATTTCATTTAGTGAAATAACTTCATTTTTCTATTGCATGAGGAGAAGTTCAAGGTTAAAGGCCACACTTAAATCTGAGATGTCACCATGAAACCATGGTTGTTTTGAAATGCATAGATTTAGGGCCCTTATGTTGGTGGTCCCAGAGGTATGCCCCCAGCACATGATATGTTCAGTGATATTTTAACTAAATTTTAGCTTTTGAAGTGAGTTACCACACTGAATTACATTGACTTTTGTACATATTGGGTTCCTGAAGCTATTCTAACCCTGGAACAGGAGTGACCAGACAGAATTGTTTGGTTCAATTAGTTTCAGATTGTTCCCCTGCCTCCCTGTTTCCCTTTCCCACCCACTTCCCCACTCCACCCCCACCCAGCCCCCACCACCCCCACCCCCAAAATAAGAAAGAAAATCACACTGCTTATGCCAAGACTCTAGATTTCTGCCATATATATCAAAAGAAACATTTTGTAAGTGACATGAAAATATTCTAAACCAGTGCCTCCATACTTCCAGAAAAGATCAGTATGATGAATTCCATATAAATAGCCATTTCCCCTGCCCTCATAGTCTTCACTACTTTGAAAACCTGGTTGGAATGATGCACGAGAAGTTTGGGTAATAATAATTGATTAAATAATCTGTGTCACATACCATAGATGGAACCTCTTCATGTTTCTTCTGTAAGAAGAAGAGTTAAATTGTAAAAAAGTAATAGAATTTGTACAAAACTTTGACTTTGTGTTGCCACTTATGGTAAATTGTCATTATTTCAAACATTTACAATTATTTTATTTAGGAATTAACACATGTTACAGCTATACAGAGGTAGTTTGAACTTGTATTATCATTGCTCCATACACATGTTCTGGTACTCATTCTGTATACAGTTGTGGACCATTGGTACCGATGCACACAGACAGTTGTGGGACAAATGTGTCTGGCATATGTTATACAATGATGTTTCATATTGTTGTGCTCAGTAAAATAATTTTATTTTAAATATCGACATTATTCTTATTTACTGCATAAAACTATGTATCCAGTATCCAATTTTTGAAATTTTTCTCCTTCATTACTACAAACAGACTGACCTACTTAAAATACAGTTGTGGACCAACATGGTGCTGATACACAAGACAGTTGTGGGACCATGAAACCATGGTTGTTTTGAAATGCATAGATTTTAGGGCCCTTATGTGGGTGGTCCCAGAGGTAGCCCCCAGCACATGATATGGTTCAACAGATGATGATTTTAACTAAATTTTTAGCTTTTGAAGTGAGTTACCACACTGAATTACATTGACTTTTGTACATATTGGGTTCCTGAAGCTATTCTAACCCTGTAACAGGAGTGACCAGAACAGATTGTTGGTTCAATTAGTTTCAGATGTTTCCCACCCCTGCCTCCGTGGGTTTCCCTTTCCGCACCCACTTTCCCACTCCACCCCCTCACCTCAGTCCCCCACCACCCCCACCCTCCCTAAAATAAGAAGTAGAAATCACACTGCTTATGAGCAAGACTCTAGGAGTTTCGCTATATATATCCAAAAATCAACATTTTGTTAAAAGTGACATGAGAAATATTCTAAACAGTGCCGTCACATACTTCCAGAAAGAGATCAGTATGTATGAATTCCATATAAATAGCCTGTTTCCCATGCCGGCGCAATAGTCTTCACTAGGGTACTTTGAAAACCTGGTTGGAATGATGCTACGAGAAGTTTGGTTATAATAATTGATTAAATAATCTGTGTCGAAAACATACCATAGATGGATACCTCTTCTGTTCCTCTGTAAGAAGAAAGTTAAATTTGTAAAAAAAGTAAGAATTGTACTAAACTTTGACTTTGTTGTTGGCCCACTTATGGTAATTGTCATTATTTTCAAAACATTTACATTATTTTATTAGGAATTACACGATGTTACAGGGCTATACAGAGGAGTTTGACTTGTATTATCATTGCTCCATACACATGTTCTGTACTCATTCTGTTATACGAGTTGTGGAGCCATTGGTACCGGATGTGCACACAGACAGTTGTGGGACAATTTAGGAAAAATGTGTTCATGGTCGGCTATGTTATACCAATGATGTTGTCATAATTGTTGGTGCTCTCAGTTTAAATAATTTTATTTAGAATAATATTGTCGACATTATTCTTATTTACTGGGCATAAATACTATGTATCCAGTAATCGCAATCTTTTAATTTTCTCCCTTCATTACTAGCAAACACATGACGATGACCTACTTAAAAGATACAGTTGTGGACGCTAACATGTGCTGATACACAAAGGACAGTTGTGGACAAAGGGCATATCACAGTCTATTTTGAGTGTAGGATGATATTACTAAAGTATACCAAGAGAAGAAATGGACACTTGAGTCTCCTCTGTCCATTATTACGCAGTTGGCAAAATCTCCATTGGTATTCGTATGTCATGGAAGGTTAACTTCCAAGATTTGGGAGCAAAGCAAAGCTTTATTTTCATTTAATTACTTTAACTTGATTTTTATTTTAAATGGTTAAAGTCCAGGTCATAGGGCAACACCTCAAATCACAATGTTGCCACCATGGGTGATGGTTTTTAAACTATAACCTACTTCAAATGACTCGCCCTGATGTTTGTGTCCAGGGTAGGTGTGTCGTCATGCTCATGAATTTTAATGATATTTTCAACTAAATTTTAGCTTTAAGATTGAGTTATCAAACTGAATAGACATTGCTTCTGTAGGCTGTTGGGGTCTTGAGAACTGTCATCTTACTTGTAGCAGGAGTACACTTGAAGGTCGCACATTGTTTGGTGAAATGAAGTGCTCAATGTGGCCTTGTGCCCGCAATCAACCCCCGCGCCCATTCTCCAAAAAAAAAAAAAGAAAGCAAAATGGCATACTACTTTTTGGCTTCTGCCATATTATAAATTTTCTGTCCCGCTCATAATTATTGGCTCAGATTAAAGGAAAAAAAGCTGTTCTAGATGATATGAAAATAATCTAAACCAGAGTTTTTATTACTTTTTAAAAAAATCCAAATTTATAGCAACTTCTCGTACTTCTCCGTCCGATCTCTGAGTTAATCTTAACTGATGGGAATCACCATGAAATGTCTGATAATAAGAAAAAAGTTCAGTCATTCTTTCTGACGATCATCATTTAAGCACATACCATACATGTTTAACGTTTCTTTCGATGGTCGATATGTCTGGTCATCTCTTATGTGTTGCCTGAATGAAGAAGAATGAGACAGCACATAGATGGTGGCTTAATTTCATATTATGCAGTTGTGTACGGCGAGTGTACGCCTGGCTCGACAAGACAGTTGTGGGACAACAGGTAAAATACTGATTTTTAGTGTATGCGATACAAGATGATTGCACTATGCTGTAGCATATTGTAGCTTAGTCCATTAGTATCGTTCTATCGATTGCAATATCTACTTTGTCTTGACGGTCGACTGTGTAGCATACTGTTGATACCTGTATCCATTTTTAAATTTATTTCTCATTACTGAAGCACATGACATTCCTCAGTAAAATACAGTCTGTGCCAGACTGTTACATGGTAGCCAATATACACGATATAGCCTGGACAATGGGGACAAAAGTCATCATTTAGGCAGTAGCATTACATAAGCAAGGCTACTATTAAAGTATAGTTGAGAAGGAATGAGGCACTTCGCTGTCGGCAGTTGCCAGTTGCATCCTAATAGTCGTTATCTTGGATGCTCATGTCTATGGCAGTTGACATCCAAAGTTTTGTGGAATGGCTAACTTCCAAATTTTTGGAGCAGATTTTTGTGAGGATTGGGGCGGGTGGGGGGGAGGGGGGGGTGTTTTTTGGGTGGGTGGTTTGTTAGTGAATAATTCATTTTTCTATTGCATGAGGTAAAATTCAAGGTTAACAGGTCTATACACACTTAAATCTGAGATGTTCACCATGAAACCAATGGTTGTTTGAAATGCATAGATTAGGGGGCCCTTATGTTGGTGGTCCCAGAGTGATGCCCCCAGTTAGCGACTGTATGTTCAGTTGATATTTTTAAGCTAAATTTTAGCTTTGAAGTGAGTTAGGCCTTACACTGATTAGCATTGACTTTTTTAGGATATTCGGGTTACTGAAGCTATTCTACAATCCCTGGGTATACAGGTAGTGACGCCATTCGAGATATTGTTTGGTGTAATTAGTTTCGATTGTTCCGCCGACCCTCCTCTGTCGCCCTTTCCACCCTACTTCCGTCCGCTCCATACCCCCCCCCCCCACCAAGAATGAAAAAACCACACTAGCTTATGCAATGACTTTTAGATTTCATGCCATATGTGTCAAAGAAAAGTTTGGCAAGTGACGATAAAATATTCTAAACTCGTGCCTCCATGAGCTTCTAGAAAAGCCAAAGCTTTATTTTTATTTAATTACTTTAACTTATTTTTATTTTAAATAGGTTAAAAGTCCCGGTCTTTGCACACCAAATCCACAATGTTGCCACCCAAAAAAACACATGGTATGGTTTTTTTTAAACTACTTCAAATGACTGCCCTATTTTGTGGTCCACGAGGTGTGCTTCAGCTCATGATGTGGTAACTGATATTTTCAAACTAAATTTTAGCTTTAGAGATGAGTTATCAAACTGGATAAACATTGGCTTCTGTAGCTGTTGGGTTCTTGAACTTCATCTTAAATTGGAGCAGGAGTAACCAGAATTGTTTGGTGAAATAAGTGCCCCAATGTGCCCCTGCACTTCAAACCCCCCCCCCCAAAAAAAAAAAAAATAGAAAAAAAAAATAAAAGCAAAAATGCATACACTTTTTGCTTCTGCCATAATTATAAATGTTTCTGCCCCAGTTATAAATTATTGCCAGATTAAGAGGAAAAAACTGTTCAAGTGACATGAAAGTATCTAAACCAGAGTCTTCACACTTTTAAAATCCAAATTAATAGCAACTTCTCCCCCATCTCTGAGTTAATCTTAACTGATGGGAACACCTGGAATGATGATATAAGAAAAAAGTTCAGTTCACTTCTGACTATCATCATTTAAGCCACATACCATACATGTAACTTCTTCATGGTCAGATGTCTGGTCATCTTCGTATGTGGTGGCCTGCATGAAGAAGAATGAGACAGCAAATAGATGGTGCTAATTTCATATACAGTTGTGGACCAGTGTACCCATGCACACAGACAGTTGTGGGACCAACAGGTAAAATACTGATGTTTAGTGTATTCGATACAAATATTGCACTATGCTGTAGCATATTGTGCTTAGTCCATTAGTATCGTTCTATCTTAAATATCTACATTTGTCTTGCTCACTGTGTACATACTGTGAATCCTTTATCCATTTTTAAATTTATTCTCATTACTGGAAGCATATGACATTACTTCAGTAAAATACAGTCATGTGCCGACATGGTACCAATATACACATATAGCCTGGACAATGGGGACAAAAGCATCATTTAGGCATATGCATTAATGAAGCTAAGGCTACAATTAAAGTATATTTGAGAAGGAATGGGCACTTCCCTGTCCATGCAGTTGCCAGTTGCATCCAAATATTCTGTACTTGGATTCTCATGTCTTGGAAGTTTGACTTCCAAAATTTTGGTGGAATACAAAAAATTCATTTAGTAAAATAACTTCATTTTTCTATTGCATGAGGAGAAGTGCAAGGTTAAAGGCCACACTTAAATCTGAGATGTCACCATGAAACCATGGTTGTTTTGAAATGCATAGATTTAGGGCCCTAATGTTGGTGGTCCCAGAGGTATGCCCCAGCACATGATATGTTCACTGATATTTTAACTAAATTTTAGCTTTCGAAGTGAGTTACCACACTGAATTACATTGACTTTTGTACATATTGGGTTCCTGAAGCTATTCTAACCCTGGAACAGGAGTGACCAGACAGAATTGTTTGGGGCAATTAGTTTGAGATTGTTCCCCTGCCTCCCTGTCCCCATTTCCCACATACTTACCCACTCCACCCCCACACCCCCCCACCCCCACCCCCCCCCCCCAAAAAAAGAAAGAAAACCACACTGCTTATGCCAAGACTCTAGATTTCTGCCATATATATCAAAAGAAAAATTTTGCAAGTGACATCAAAATATTCTAAACCATTGCCTCCATACTTTCAGAAAAGATCAGTATGATGAATTCCATATAAACAGCCATTTCCCCTGCCCTCATAGTCTTCACTACTTTGAAAACCTGGTTGGAATGATGCACGAGAAGTTTGGGTAATAATAATTGATTAAATAATCTGTGTCACATACCATAGATGGAACCTCTTCATGTTCCTTCTGTAAGAAGAAGAATTAAATTGTAAAAAAGTAATAGAATTTGTACAAAACTTTGACTTTGTGTTGCCACTTATGGTACAGTGTCATTATTTCAAACATTTACAGTTATTTTAATTAGCAATTAACACATGTTACAGCTATACAGTTGTAGTTTGAACTTGTATTATCATTTCTCCAGACACATGCTCCGGTACTTATTCTGTATACAGTTGTGGACCATTGGTACCGATGCATACAGACAGTTGTGGGATGAATGTTTTTGGCATATGTTATACAATGATGTTTCATATTGTTGTGCTCAGTAAAATGATTTTATTTTAATCATCTACATTATTCTTATTTACTGCATTAAACTATGTATCCAGTATCCAATTTTAGAAATTTCTCTTCTTCATTACTACAAACACATGACATGACCTACTTAAAATACAGTTGTGGACCAACATGGTACTGATACACAAAGACAGTTGTGGAACAACCCATATCAAAGTCATTTTAGTGTTGTTGGATATATGTACTAAAGTATACCAAAGAAGAAATGGACACTTGAGTCTCTGTCCATTTACCAGTTGCAAAATCTCCCTTGGATTCTTATGTCATGGAAGGTAGACTTCCAAGATTTTGGAGCAAAGCAAAAGCTTTATTTTCATTTAATTACTTTACTTATTTTTGTTTCACATGGTTAAAAGTCCACGGTCATGGCAACACTCAAACCGATCATTTCTAAACTGCTTCGATTAACTGGCCTGTGTTTGTGGTCCACGAGGTGTGCTTCAGCTCATGATGTGTTAACTGATATTTTCAAACTTAATTTTAGCTTTAGAGATGAGTTATCAAACTGAATAAACATTGGCTTCTGTAGCTGTTGGGTTCTTGAACTTCATCTTACATTGGAGCAGAGTAACCAGAATTGTTTGGTGAAATAAATAATAGAATGTGCTCCTGCACTTCAAACCCCCCCCCAAAAAAAAAAGAAAGAAAAGCAAAAATGCATACACTTTTTGCTTCTGCCATATTTATAAATTTTTCTGCCCCAGTTATAAATTATCGCCAGATTAAAAGGAAAAAACTGTTCAAGTGACATGAAAGTATCTCAACCAGAGTCTTCATACTTTAAAAATCCAAATTAATAGCAACTTCTATCCCATCTCTGAGTTAATCTTAACTGATGGGAACACCTGAAATGATGATAAAAGAAAAAAGTTTAGTTCACTTCTGACTATCATCATTTAAGCCACATACCATACATGTAACTTCTTCATGGTCAGATGTCTGGTCATCTTCGTATGTGGTGGCCTGCATGAAGAAGAATGAGACAGCACATAGATGGTGCTAATTTCATATACAGTTGTGGACCAGTGTACCCATGCACACAGACAGTTGTGGGACCAACAGGTAAAATACTGATGTTTAGTGTATTCGATACAAATATTGCACTATGCTGTAGCATATTGTGCTTAGTCCATTAGTATCGTTCTATCTTAAATATCTACATTTGTCTTGCTCACTGTGTACATACTGTGAATCCTGTATCCATTTTTAAATTTATTCTCATTACTGGAAGCACATGACATTACTTCAGTAAAATACAGTCATGTGCGGACATGGTACCAATATACATTTATAGCTGCCCCCTGTGGGTTGGGGGTTGTAGAATATGCCCACGGTATTTCCTGCCTGTCGTAAGAGACGACTAAAGGGAAGGACTTTGCACGGTATTTAAACTTTGCTTGACACTATATAACACGTTTGTGTCGGTATGTCGTTAAATTTCATCTAACTCTCTAACTACAAATATTGCTTGGACAATAGGGACAAAAGCATCATTTAGGCATATGCATTAATGAAGCTAAGGCTACTAATTAAAGTATACTTGAGAAGGAATGGGCACTTCCCTGTCCAGTTGCCAGTTGCATCCTAATATTCTGTACTTGGATTCTCATGTCTTGGAAGCTAGACTTCCAAAATTTTGGTGGAATACAAAAAATTCATTTATTAAAATCACTTCATTTGTCTATTGCATGGGGGGAAGTTCAAGGTTAAAGGCCACACTTAAATCTGAGTTGTCACCATGAAACCATGGTTGTTTTGAAATGCATAGATTTAGGGCCCTTATGTTGGTGGTCCCAGAGGAATACCCCAGCATGTGATATGTTCACTGATATTTTAACTAAATTTTAGCTTTTGAAGTGAGTTACCACACTGAATTACATTGACTTTTGTAGATATTGGGTTCCTGAAGCTATTCTAACCTTGGAACAGGAGTGACCAGACAGAATTGTTTGGTGTAATTAGTTTCAGATTGTTCCCCTGCCTCCCTGTCCCCCATTCCCACCCACTCCGACCCACCCCCCACCCCGCCCCCCCCCCCCAAAAAAAAAAGAAAGTAAAAAAACCACACTGCTTATGCCAAGACTCTAGATTTCTGCCATATATATCAAAAGAAAAGTTTTGCAAGTGACATCAAAATATTCTAAACCAGTGCCTCCATACTTCCAGAAAAGATCAGTACGATGAATTCCATATAAATAGCCATTTCCCCTGCCCTCTTAGTCTTCACTTCTTTGAAAACCTGGTTGGAATGATGCACGAGAAGTTTGGGTAATAATAATTGATTAAATAATCTGTGTCACATACCATAGATGGAACCTCTTCATGTTCCTTCTGTAAGAAGAAGAAAAAAATTGTAAAAAGCAATAGAACTTGTACAAAACTTTGACTTTGTGTTGCCATGCACTTATGGTACATTATCATTATTTCAAACATTTACAGTTATTTTATTTAGCAATTAACACATGTTACAGCTATACAGAGGTAGTTTGAACTTGTATTATCATTGCTCCATACACATGTTCTGGTACTCATTCTGTATACAGTTGTGGACCATTGGTACCGATGCACACAGACAGTTGTGGGACAAATGTGTCTAGCATATGTTATACAATGATGTTTCATATTGTTGTGCTCAGTAAAATAATTTTATTTTAAATATTGACATTATTCTTATTTACTGCATTAAACTATGTATCCAGTATCCAATTTTTGAAATTTTTCTCCTTCATTACTACAAACACATGACATGACCTACTTAAAATACAGTTGTGGACCAACATGGTGCTGATACACAAAGACAGTTGTGGGACAAACCATATCACAGTCATTTTAGTGTAGGATGTACTAAAGTATACCAAAGAAGAAATGGACACTTGAGTCTCTGTCCATTTACCAGTTGTAAAATCTCCATTGGATTCTTATGTCATGGAAGGCAGACTTCCAAGATTTTGGAGCAAAGCAAAAAAGCTTTATTTTCATTCAGTTACTTTACTTACTTTTGTTTTACATGGTTAAAAGTCCATGGTCATGGCAACACTCAAATCCACAATGTCACCACCATTGCATGGTTTTTTAAACTGCTTCAATTGACTGCCCTATGTTTGTGGTCCAGGAGGTGTGCTTTAGCTCATGATGTGTTAACTGATATTTTCAAACTAAATTTTGGCTTTAGAGATGAATTATCAAACGGAATAAACATTGGGTTCTTGTATCTCTTGGGTTCTTGAATCTCATCTTATCTTGGAGCAGGAGATACCAGAATTGTTTGACGAAATTATTAGTAGAATGTTCCCCTGTCTTTCAAACCTTTACCCCAACCTCCACCCATCTTCCCCCTGCCCTCCACCCACCCCCACCCCCAAAAAAGAAAAACCAAAATGCACAAACTGTGCTTCTGCCACAGTTATCAGAAGGAAAAACTGTTCAAGTAACATGAGAACATCTAAACCAGAGTCTCCATACTTGAAAAATCCAAATTAATAGCAACTTCTCCCCATCTCTGAGTTAATCTAAACTGATGTGAAGATCTGGAATGATGATAAAAGAAAGAAGTTCAGTACTGAGTAGTCATCATGTTAGCCACATACCATACATGTAACTTCTTCATGATTAGACATCTGATCATCTGCATATGTGGTGGCCTGCATGAAGAAGAATGAGACAACACATTGGTGACCTTTCATTATGAATATTTGCAAAACTTTCTCCTAGTGGTACTACTTAAGAAATATTCTCATTTTGAAGTACACAGATATCAATAGTAGTTTCACTAAGCTACACATATACAGCTATACAGAAGAAGTTTGTTCTTTTATTAACATTGATTCTCCTGCTTATCATGTGGTAATTTCATATACAGTTGTGGACCAGTGGTGACTTGGTTGTGGACTGGTGGTAAACTTGAGAATATTCTAAACCAGTGTCTGAGTCTTCATACTTGCAGAAAGGATCAGTTTGATGAAATCCATATAAGTAGCCAGTTTTCCCTGCCCTCTAAGTCAGTCTTCACTACTTTGAAAACCTGGTTGGAATGATGACACGAGAAGTTTGGGTAATAATAATTGATTAAATAATCTGTGTCACATACCATAGATGGAACCTCTTCATGTTTCTTCTGTAAGAAGAAGAATAAAATTGTAAATAGGCAACAGAATTTTGTATGAAACTTTGACTTAGTGTTGCCACTCATGGTACATTCTCATTATTTTATACATTTGCAGAGACTTAAGTTAGCAATATAAGTATACAGCTATATACAGTTGTAGTTTGAACTTGTACAAATTATCATTGCTCAAGACAGTAATTGACTAAGGTTAGCCATTAAACATACCTTTTTTATTTGAAGACCCACACAAATGAGACAATTTGTTAACACATGTATCTGAATACAATAGCAAAGTATTTAAATGTCCCCCCAGGTAAGTGAAGCATCTATTAAATGTACTTCATCTCATACACATTTTCTTTCTCAAGTCCATCGAAAGTAGGTACTTTACCAAAATCAAGGTTTGACTGTTACAGAGAGTAGGGTATACATATGAGCAGTATTAATCGTAGTCAATAAGTTTTATTCAAAGTAACACAGTATAATAGTCAGCATTACAGATTGCTCCTTGAGTAATGCTCCCTCTGGTGTAGCAGTACCTCACTCAGTCTGCTTACTCTGCTAAACTGTTTTGAAAATCAACTCAAGAATGTATTTATTAGTAAAATTAATTGTGAGCAAGCTGATCTTAAATTTTCTTTTGACTTCCTTATACAATTTTTTTTAAATCATACTTCCTTGATAATCCCCTCCCCCCTCACCCACCCACACACCATCTATAAAATGCCTGTTTAAAGTTTTGACAAATCTGATTAAGCAATTGGCAAAGGCCACCATCTACAGGCCTACAGGCAGGCCTGACATTAGTTCATGACAGTAAAACTTGATGTCAAAAATGATCTTTTAAGATGGTTTGCAGTTTGATCAACATAGCAGTTGCCAAAAAAGAAAAAAATAATCACAAGCAACACGTATCAAAATACATGTAAACTAGTATCAGGCAAAAGCAATGTGTGTGTGTGGTTTTTTTTTTTTTTTTTCGGGGGGGGGGGGGGGGGGGCCACTAAATGCCCTCTTTCATAAATGAAATGTCTCGAAGGTTTTTATTATGGGAAATATTGTATCCTATGTCTTTGGCTGATTTCTCTCATTTATTTTTGTCTCTTCTCTTTTTCTGATTACTTCTTTTGCACCTTTGTCTTGTCCTTCCAGAGGATATTATGCCTGTTTTTATATGGTATAAGTCTTTTTGTTTTCTCTAGTTCCCTCTTTGTGTTTCTTTCTCAATATATTCCTACTTTGTAAGAGTTTTAGAGACACTATCTTTAATATGTCTTTAATATTTCCTGAATGGCTCTTAAGAATCATGTGACAGTATTTTTCTCACTCAACTGTAAAATGTACAAGGAGCAACTGCTTGGTTTACCTTGAATATGCAGTATTTATGTCCTAAAATATTATGAAAGATACTTGGAAGAGAAATAAGAAGAAATTTGTGACATTTAGCTATTGTTTCAAAATAAGTTTGGGGCGACTGCTTTTGACCTTTAAACCACTACAGGTTTTCCATTCCCTGCAGCATAACGTCGTGTCAAAGGCAGGATCTACTGTACAGTACATGGGGTATATACTTCATGTAAGCCAACCTCAAACTGAAGTGAATAGACACCTACTAATCCTATTCACTTCAGGCTATTCAGCCTATTCATTTCCCTTCAGTTGTCTATTCACCTCAGTTTGAGGTAGTCTTACATGAAGTATCTCCCGTACATGGGTTATTCTAATATTAGTACTGTAGCCTATGAAGTAGACTAGTGCTCACAATAAATTCTTTGTAACATGCATGCGCAGTCTGTAATACTGCCTATACTTTCATCATAAATTTTAAAAATTACGACACATAACTTTACATGGTCGTAAAATGGAAAGTATCTAGAAATTACTTTTCCAGAGACGTACATACCTGGTGGGGATGCTGGTTGTATGGTGCCAGCAGGATGCAACATAATTAACTGAGTTCAGTTGGGTGACATATCTCTTAATTTCCTATTTCACTGCTCACATGATACAGACTGCCACAAATGAGTTTTCGGTCCAACATGTGTAAAAGGGTTTCAGTGAGTCACGTGATCTTGTGTCTCTTTGATTTTGAAGGGCAAGATCGAGCATCTGTTTTGAAGGGCATGCATCCATTGTGTCACAGTATACAAATGAATATTTATGAGTGCGATAGTATGAATAATTTCATGAGTTGAAAGATTGAACATTCTATTCAACGAGGCGAATATCGCACGAATGAAAAACATTCATTACCCTATTTGTTTTATATAACACCTTATAATTTTGTTAGTCATTGGTTAAATTTGTTTTGGTGGTCACTATGGATTCTTGTTTGTCCTTGTAGTAGCTCCATGGTTTGTCCTTTTCTAACTGCACCTTTATGTAGGCCTGCCTGATATAGAGGGATTCTTTGTGACGTCAAGCGTGTTGGATTCTCAGGCACTGAAGGGCAAAACACACATACGCATTAAGCGTTCTTACAGCACACGCGCACAGCTACCATAGATACTTCTGTGACACAATGGACGCTTGTCCTTCAAAACCAAAGAGACGCGCGATCACTTGATGTCGGTGAAACAATGTATGATCCCCATTGCTGCAGTGATTTATTGAGATGCGGCATAGCTTGTACATAGCACACTAGATGCACTGCTGACTCATTGCCGTGGGTTAGTATATACTAACCAACAGTCAAGCACCACTATCTTGATGATAAAGCTGAATAACGCATGGCATGTGACCATCAATCTTCCAATCAGATGTAGAGAAATTAATAAGGTGTTATATAATAGTATCTACGGTTATGCCATGCGCGTGTGCTGTTAATGCGCTTACTGCATGTGTGTTTTGCCCTTTAGTGCCTGGGAATCCTCGTGTGATGTCACATGAAATTCTTACATAGTGAGATAATGGAGATAAATACCCATACCAGCTCCATGGTGAGATAAGACCAGTAATAATTTTCAACTTGTGGTACTCTTAAGACTTACCTTTGTTAGTCCACAAAAGGAGAGTACGTCAAGGTGTTCATGCTTTTCATTTATTCTATTTGCCAGCACCTCTTCTTTATCAAGTTTTTTCTTAATCTGAAACAATTGAAAATGTTGATAAAGACTGGTGACAATAAAAGATACAGTAGTCTACTCATGCTTGTGAGAGGCTGGTTACCTATAAAATAAGTTCATACAAACTAAGTTTTTTTTTTTTTTTTGAGGTGACTTGCATTTGCATACTTGAATGTGCAAAATACATAGCTAAATTCAGAACTGTCAAAGGAAAGGTGTTGTGACAGTTTCCCTGAGCTGTGGTAAAATTGGTGTAGAATGTGCAATATATAACATTCAAAGGATACAACCTTGGCATGGATGAAGGCATGAGAAAAAAACACAGGCCGTGGAGTTGCATGAGATGTATTCCCAATGTGTGAGCTATTACATGAATCACAAGAGACTTGGCCGGTCTGTAAGTTTCTGAGACATCTCTAAATGGCTTATGAGTCACATAATATAAAGCTACACTTGTCACTATAAATATCTCAGATGGTACAGAACTTTTGAGAACCTTTTGCACAGATCTAGAGCATAAAAACATCAGTTTTGCCTTGGTTGGTATAGAGTTACACAACATAACCAATTGACTGATGGTTCTCATATGCCTTATGAAGTGGAACATGGAACCATAGGCGATATTACGGGTGCCGGGGTGGGGCCAAGTCCCCACCTTTTCCAGGCCTTACAAATTATTAAAAATGATAAAATCAAAATAAACCAAAGGAAAAGAGACCTGACAAATTATGAAGGAGTTTTTGAGATTATTGTTAATCTTGCATTGCAAAATGAAGGAAGAGTAATATGAAACAATGCCAGAATTTTTTCTGCACCTGCAACCATGAGTACTAATACAGTGGCGAAGCTCAAGGGTGGAGAGGCAAGGGGCAATCGTTACTGAAAACTTTGTTAGGTACCTTAATAAAAAATTTTTTCAAAGCATGGGCATTGGTTCCCATCCACGCTTTTATGAATTGAAGCCCTAAACTAAGGGTTACTTAGAGCAATAAATGTACATCATTACACCCACTATGCACGGTTCTCAAATGTACAATTCAGAAACCTACTGTGTATAGGGAAATAAAGGTCAGTGAAAGTATTTATGTACGTCATTAAATCCACTATGGTCCTTGCAAACAATTTTCAAAACCTATCCATGTGTAAGGGAATTGCAATTCTTGATAAATATTTCAGCATACTTCATGCAAGCCTAATATAAATTGATGTCTTATTAGTACTGCTGTCCATCGAAAAAGTGTGGTGGGTTAAATGCCTAGTTATTATTGCAAAGAACCATTTCCAAAACCCTCGCTGTTCAGCTTCCCCCCACCGCCCATCCTCATCACTAAGATTATTGTACTGCTACTTAATTTCAGTTTCATTTCAAAGAAGCACACTAGCATTTCTTTTTCATCCTATATCATGAGAAAACATCTAAAGCAGCTTGATGGCCAGGGTTTTAGCCATAGGAAGAGTAAAACACAGAACATAGGGAAGCAAAGTGTACACATATGAGCCAACAATCTGATGACTGTCAAAGCACCCTAGAGCTGCTTGAAATTGTACTGGGGTTGTTTCATTCTTTAATTGCTGGTATGTACATTCTTTGTTTTGAGAAGTTACTCTTTAATAAGTTATCTGTGCTTCATTCCAGGGAAATTTGTTTGCTTGTGCAACTTGAATTTAGGGAACAAGGTGAGTCTCTCTAGCCGTTTTGCGTTTGATTTTGAGTTGGCCGGGAACATTCTGTCTAGATTTCCTTTTGTTTTGTGTCATATTTACCTGGCTTACCCGGGGGTCAGCCTTAAGCTGCCTCCAGCAGAACCCACAGCCCCATCCTTAGGGTGCTACACTGTGTTATTTCTTTGTGAAGAGGCATTTGAACTTCTATCATCCACTGGTGACTTTTTTTGGTCAAAACTGTTTTTGTAGAGTAGCTGACGACTCCAGACTATGCAATTGTGGGCCTTGTTTCTTCAGTGAACTTTTCAGTTCAGCAAATTTTCAATTGGTGAACCAATATTTCTCTCTGAGGAATGATGTGAAGGCAAAATTGTGAAATGAAAAATACCCAAATAACCTGTCACTCATGTTAGAATGTGTAAATTTGGGCAGATTCTGAATGACCATCTCCCAGTTAAGTCTGTGGACTGACCTTTTCCCTCCACGGTAGGTTTGGAACCCCGTAGTCAAATGTTATTTCTTCTCCAGGTGGTATGTCCTTCATTGCAAACAGACAGAGGTGTGGGGTGCTGTCCACCACTACTACTTTCATAATAGCATTCGGGAAAGGTGAATCATTTACCATCCTGCCTGCCCTGCTGTTGTCTAAGGTGGCATCAATGCTGACATAAAAGAGAGATGAGAAATAAGGTTTCAGGTAAAACACTCAGAGAATATAATATTCCAACAGGAAAGAAAAAATGCAATTCATACAACAACAAAACAAGCCAACTGCCACAGTCGGAAAGGATTACACCTGCTTGTGATTTTATTTAGGCCAGCCTGCGGAGCCTGAGTAGTAGCAAGCTAACTGGATAGAATTTAGTCATGCAGGAACAGAGGCAGTGTTCTATTGCCTTAAAGATTCTGCCATAATTGTGCAACAGATTGTCAGACAGATTAAATTTTGACATGATTTTCTGGCAGGGAAGTAATTAACATAGCCAAGTACACTTCAATGAAAGCTTATTGAGTTACAGGTCTATTTTCTGATGAAGCGCACATGTTCCAGTCAGAACCCATAGCTTACCTGTAATGTTACTGTCCTAACCTAACTCTAACCCTTCAAGTTTCGGATTATAAATTTCTGTGTTACAACATCAGTTTGTATTTAGTCATAACAAAGTGATGTTGCAACAGAGAGCAGTACTTACCTGCATTTTGAATGACACACATTCTTTTCAAAAAGTAGTCACCATGCAGGCTTTCTTCAGGTATTAAAGGTCCATAATCATAGATGGACATCTTTGAAAATGAAATTGCATGCCAACATCTGTGGCTCTTATACACCACAATGTCATGTAATGCAATCCTCTTTGGTATTGGACTTAAATCTGCACTTAAATAAGATAGGCCTAGTTTTCTCCAAAAGTCCTTTTAGTGGGCTATAATTAAACTTTTCACAGAACCATATGATAAAATTAAGCTCCTATGTGAGAATGAAGTTGCAACATGTTCATGTATGATGTACATTAGTGTGGAATCTGGATTTTTACATCTAAGTGAGAACTTAGTTCCGTGTGGTATGTTTTATTCGAGGTTATTCTCTATACCATTGCATGGTTAAAATTTGTAACATGGCTTCCTATTTCAAAGCTAAGCTTTTGCTGAAACAAGCAAAATGAAGATTACAACATACCAGTAAGCTCTTCCTTGATCGCTGAAAAAGTAGAGGAAGGATCCTCTCTCTTCTGGGTAATCTCTCTCCCTTTTATAGCCTTCCTTAGCAGAAACAAGCTCCCCATCATATTCCAGCAGGAACTCCCTCTTTGAATATACCTTTTTGGCAAACACGCCATAGCCTGTATGCAGAGAAACAGACTATAGAGTCAATTGTGACAACAGTTTTGCTTCTCGAATCATATTTTTTTCTTCAGGTATGGAAACAGCCCCATTCATTCATACAATTTTTTAACCTCCCACATGAAATATTATATTTACGAGTGTAAAAGAAACAACCATTATTTATCTGTTGATGAATTCCTTGTCAAGTTTGAATTTGCTCTAAGCATTGAAAAATTTAATAATTGCAGAATTTTCCCAAATAAGAGAAACAGAGTAAATAACAGTGGTTTGATTCATGCTTTTTCCTCATGCTCTGAACTGTTTTATAGATGCCTTTACAGTTGTTGGATTCTTTATAAGCTTGACTTGTAGATTGTATTATTACCATAGTTACAAAGCAATGATACTTTTTTATTGTTCTCATTGCTATATACATCTATTTGTCTGTTTGCTTGGTTTACTGCACTGCCTTGTATGCAGATTATTAGTATTAGAACTATGTTATGTTGTTTGTGTAAATCAAGGATCAAATGTTTGTACATATCCACATTATTGTCTTTGCAGTCAGTTGATCTGATGTATATATATATAGTAGGTCGAGGGTGGTAGATCAAAGTTACGTCAAAAAAAAAAAAAGAGAGAGAGAAAATAAATCATGCAAATAAAAGTAACTTATTAAAAGGTAATTTACAAACTGGTGAAAAAAAGTAAAGTTGTATTATACATTGATATCTCACAACAAAGGATGTAATTTAGATGAAACTCACCGATGTAGTCATCTATAAATTTTACTTCCACGCCCCATTTATCAACCTTCTTCTGGCAATAATGAAGTGCTTCCTGGAGGGGCTGGGGGGTGTTGTTACATGATCTCAACTTCATCTGAAAATGTTTAGTACATAAGAAACTGGTTGCTACATCTCCAAGTTACTGAACATTCTCCTTATGTAGTAGCTACAACAAATATTGGTAAGGTCCTGTATTCCCAGGGGAAAATTCCCATAGAATCCTATTAATTCTCATAAGAATTTCTTTTGGGAATGAATGTGGAATTTGGACATATGGGAATTTCTAATGGGAATGAATGGGAACAATGGGAATGTGTGGGATTTCTATGGGACATTCAAAGGGTCCGATTAGCTTTCATTGAAAGTGCCCAGCCGAAATTCCATATGTTGATTCTCATTGTAATGAATGAGATCTCATTAGATTCCCTTGCAATGGGACTCTATGGGAATTGCGAAGCCCATTAGTTTGAAGGATTTTTCAGATGAAGCTAGGTTCAATATGTCGAATTTCTTTCAAGTGTTAAGTTTACAGTTGATATATATGATTGAGGTTAGGGTTAACGCAAGGGTATTACAGTGTAGCGAACGTTTAAAGTGATCGCTAACTTTCGACCTTAATTGAGAACCCGGCTAGCTGCCCTGTATACAGACTAGCTAGTACATGTATATCAGAGCAATGAGACATGGAAACATCTTGGGGTGTTATTGGCCTAGCAAGGGCCTATATAGTCTGTCAGCCTAGAGTCTATAAAGACTAACAATGGCCTATGAGCTATATTGCTAAATCTCAATTGCAAGGCATGATGGTATAAGGGAGCAGCAGTACAAGTGGTACAAATATATAGGGTTACCAGCTGTCTGGTTTTACCCAGACCAGTATGGAAAGTATGGCAATTGCAAACCTGAGATTTATTTCTAGATTTTTATTGCACACTTGAAAATTCACATTGCACACCTGATTTTTTAAGCTGACGGCGATTGCCTCGTATAACCCTAGGTATATATTATATTGACGTGGCCTATTGGCCGTCTATGTACTATGACTCGAGAGAGTGACGTACCATTAACTTTCAATTTTCAATCAGTTAATGTGACAGGCGCGTGTGGTATGTTAAGGAGGCCTTCAAGGTTTTGTTTAAATTTCTCCAAAGTATTTATTTCACACTTGACTTTTCGTGCACACTTGAACTTGTGCATTTGACACCTTGTTGCACACGCCCTGCACACTTCAATTTTTTTCGTGCACACCCGAGATCTGGGAGAAAAGTGCCATATACTTTCCAATCTGGTACCCAGACATGTTTTAACTGGTTTATGCTGCATGGCATCTGGGTTGCAGATTTGTTAATTTCTCACAATGTCTGGATTTTATGTATTTCTCACATGATCTGAAAGGTTTTCCCTAATTTTGCTTTGTGGGCTAGGCTAAATATTTTGTAAACTACTGGTTGCAGTGTGTTATAGCTAGGCCTTGACCAAGTAGGCTAATATGCCAATGCCATGAATAGCCAGATATTAAATTTGCATTTTGTGGCCGCTACAACGCAGTACGTTGTAGCCGGGAGGTGCTCCCTGGTTGTAGTACAACTTGCAAATGTCAGGACGTGGGTACAAGGAATTATTCCATGTATTCGTGAAGAAATGTGAAGTAGGATATTGTTTTTTTTTATTCACAATCATATGGCATTGGCATATTACTTTGTCAGGCTTATACTACGACCAGTAAAGCTTTCAAAATATTTACCCCACAAAGCAAAATTAGGAAAACGTGTCAGATGGTGTGAGAAACTCTATCAGTAAAGGCATGTATATATGGACTTCCATGTAAAACTGCAGACATCTGGTAACCCTAATCAAGGGTGAAGTGCTTTGACCAACAGCACAATCGAGAAGCTTCGAATCCCAAGGTTCAAACTTATAACCTAAGGACACAAAGTCCGGCGCTCTGACCACTGAGCAAATCCATGTTACATTTAAAGTACAGCAGTAACGTCCACTCTTTTTTTTTTTAGGACTTTTGTAGGATTTACTTTTAAGCCAAACGTACTTCATTCAAGTTAAACTCTGGATAAAGCAACAAATATTGCACCATTTTGCATCTAGGCTATAGACACCCTTGAAAATGGAAAAAGTTTCAGAAGGGGGCAGGCCCCCCTAGAAGATAAAAAATTAGCATTGCCGTAATGCATTTTAGTATGTTTCGCCCCCTCAGGAAAATTTTTCGCCCCCCTTCAGCACCTTTTCTGGCTATACGGACCTGGGAAGGGGCTCACCCCCTCCCTCCTCTTCTTTTATAGTCCTCGAGGCTCGAGCCCCCAAGACAGTGATCCATGTAATCCTTGCAAGAAACTTAATATGGTTATCCTATATCTAAGAGCATGTCCTCATATAGAACTTGCTACAGGCCTACATTAGAATAGGTAGTGGCTATGGTACAGCTGTATAGGCCTATAGCCTAGGCCTATAGGCTAACTTTAGTAGGAGTTAGGCCTAATGTTATAATAATGTGTGTTAGGCATGATGACTAACAGAGTGTTGATACCAGCCATAACTTAAGCTAGGCCTATAATACCCTAGTCAATTAAGCTAGCTTCGTTGAGTATTTTACAAATTGGTGATGTAAAATGTTTTAATCAGTTTTTATGTCCATTATAGTACTAGCTAACAGAATATTGAAAGTAAAAAGACTAATATGTAGTTAAAATTACCTCAGTTTTATCCTGAGCTCTAAGAGATCCATGCTTTGTCCAGAAGTTCAGTAGTCTACTTTACTTGTGGTACTTAAGGTTGAGGGCGCTGGTGCAAAATACTAGAAATTACTAGAAACTGAGAAAGGCAATTCACACAAATAGGTTCAGTTGTGTAAATCAGTGACATACAGATGTGGGCCTTAAAAAAGTGACCCACATCTGTATGTAGAAAATGCTGTCCAACATCTGTATGCAATGTGTGTATGTGTGTGTGTGTGTGTGTATGTGTGTGTGTGTGCGCGTTTGTGACACTTTGCTCGTTAACACGATATCTCAAGAAGGGAAACTCTGACAGTTTTCAAACTTGGTACATAGATGCCCCATATTGAGAGGAAGAACCCTATTGTTTTTGGTGGGGGTCAAAGGTCACCTGGGGTCACCGGGGGTCAAAACCTGAAAACCTTGTTAACACAATATCTCGAGATAGGAAGCTTGGATGAATTTCATACTTTGTATGTAGATGCGTTACGGTAAGAGGAAGAACCCTATCATTTTTGGTGGAGGTCAAAGGTCATCTGGGGTCACCGGGGGTCAAACCCTAAAAACTTCGTTAACACGATATCTCAAGAAGGAAAGCTCTGACAGTTCTCAAACTTAGTACATAGATGCTCCATATTGAGAGGAAGAACCCTATTGTTTTTGGTGGAGGTCAAAGGTCACCTGGGGTCACCGGGGGTCAAACCCTGAAAACATTGTTAACACAATATCTTGAGGTAGGAAGCTTGGGTGAATTTTATACATAGTATGTAGATGCGTTATGGTAAGAGGAAGAACCCTATCATTTTTGGTGGAGGTCAAAGGTCATCTGGGATCACCGGGGGTCAAACCCTGAAAACTTTGTTAACACGATATCTCAAGAAGGGAAGCTCTTACAGTTCTCAAACTTGGTACATAGATGCCCCATATTAAGAGGAAGAACCCTTTCACTTTTGGTGGAGGTCAAAGGTCACCTGGGGTCACCGGGGTCAAACTCTGAAAACCATGTTAACATGATATCTCAAGAAAGAAAGCTCTGACAGTTCTCAAATGTAGTACATGGATGCCCCATATTGAGAGGAAGCACCCCATTGTTTTTGGTGGAGGTCAAAGGTCACCTGGGGTCACCTGGGGTCAAACCCTGAAAACATTGTTAACACAATATCTTGAGGTAGGAAGCTTGGATGAGTTTCATACTTTGTATGTAGATGCGTTACGGTAAGAGGAAGAACCCTATCATTTTTGGTGGAGGTCAAAGGTCATGTGGGGTCACCGGGGGTCAAAGCCTGAAAACTTTGTTAACACGATATCTCAAGAAGGGAAGCTCTGACAGTTCTCAAACTTGGTACATGGATGCCCCATACTGAGAGGAAGAACCCTATTGTTTTTGGTGGAGGTCAAAGGTCACCTGGGGTCACCGGGGGTCAAACCCTGAAAACATTGTTAACACAATATCTTGAGGTAGAAAGCTTGGGTGAATTTCATACTTTGTATGTAGATGGGTTATGGTAAGAGGAAGAACCCTTTCACTTTTGGTGGAGGTCAAACGTCATCTGGGGTCACCGGGGGTCAAACTCTGAAAACTTTGTTAACACGATATCTCAAGAAGGGAAGCTCTGACAGTTCTCAAACGTGGTACATGGATGCCCCATATTGAGAGGAAGAGCCCTATTGTTTTGGTGGAGGTCAAAGGTCACCTGGGGTCACCGGGGGTCAAACCCTGAAAACATTGTTAACACAATATCTTGAGGTAGGAAGCTTGGATGAATTTCATACTTATTATGTAGATGCGTTATGGTAAGAGGAAGAACCCTATCATTTTTGTTGGAGGTCAAAGGTCATCTGGGGTCACCGGGGGTCATACTCTGAAAACCTTGTTAACACGATATTTCGAGGTAGGAAGCTTGGATAAATTTCATACCTTGTATTTAGATGCCTTATAGTAAGAGGAAGAACTCTATCATTTTTGGTGGGGGTCAAAAGTCATCTGGGGTCACCAGGGGGGTCAAACCCTGAGACAGAGCTCCCAACCAGCACAGACTTTCCATATTCAGTACAGAAAATCATTGTAAATATGGGAATACGGATTTTTCCTTGATAATCCAAATTTTGAATGAGTAAATAGGTCCTTTCACGAACTTTATTATTCTTTAGCCAACATATCAAAAGACTGAGAATAGACTACAGTATTTCACTTTTCTGTATGTACAGTACTGTAGTGTATTTATTTGAGCCCAGTATCCTATGCTGTTATGTTATTGGTTAAATTTTTGTCAACAAGTTGATGTTAAACCAATCAGTAGATAGTTTGCAGCAGATCCATGACATTCCATAAGCTACCATATCATTGGTTGATCAGTTGTAAACAGATCCACTTTCAACCAATCAAAAACTGTGTTAAAAGCTAGTTTCTGAGTGCAGTGACAGACTCCTGCCAAGGTCTGTTGAGCTGGCTGAGTAGCCCAACGTTAATGTTAGATTTGACTGTAACTGAATTGGAAAAATAGCACAAAGAAATGGAATAATAAAAATTACAGCAGGAATATCACAGTATGTTGTAATATGGCTCCTCTTCAGAGTAGCAGAGTAGTGTGAGTAACTTTAGTGGAAAATTTACCAGGCAGATCAAGTTTTAACGTAGGCCTAGGCCTAACAGTTAGGGCCTAACGTTAGGCCTAAGTGTTGTTACAGAACCAACAACAAACATTAGCCTACACACACAATAACGTTAGACTCAGTACATAAATCTAATGCAGAGTTCCAGGTTTATGGGCTAGGCCTAGACAAAGTCCTAGTCCTGTGGCTAAGTCCTAGCCTAACTGCCACAGTACAGGCTAGCCTAATTGTAGTACAGTATGTATGGGCTGATATTACTTATTAGAGGTAGGCCTAGGTTACTGTAATAGCTATGGCCTAGGCTAGGGCTAGTCAAAGCAGTTATTGCCTGTCAAATGTTGGTACTCATCATCTAAGTTTGTAGTATTTACAGAGAGATTTCTGTGACCAGCTGTGCATAGGCCTAGGCTAGGTTTATACTTATAGCTGGGCCTAGGCTAGACCTAGGCTAATGTTACTTAGGGCCTTGCCAAGTATTTAGCATAGCCTCTAGGCTATACTGTAACGTTAGGCCTTGGGAATACTTGGGATATTTTGCATTTTGTCCTTTGGTGACCCTGATGACTATCTTGGGAATTCTTGGGAAATTTTGCTTTTTGACCTCTCGTAACCCCAGATGACGATCTTGGGAAATTTTGACCAGTGACTGAAAGATATGGGACATCATGGCATTATTTGGAATAGAACATATATCATCGAAACCTCAATGCATTTTTGCATTCTGGTTGTAAAAGTTACGAGGTTCCATGTTTATGTATAGTTTGACATTTCAAAGTAAAATCATCATAAAAAATCAATAAATCTGGTTAATAAGTGCACACATCTTCTGGAGCTCAGAATGTCTGTTTACTGTACATATTTCTCCATGTAACATAGTATTAAACGGTGTCCGTCAACACAATAACTGTAAATCAGTATCAAGAATTTTTCACCGCACTAGTGATCAAGCATGTCTGTCCAACTGACATTCATTTGACTTCAGAGCCTTTTCTGTCCTGAAAGTGACTTTTTTGGTTTCGATGATAAGAGAAACCTATGCATTCATGATGGCGTGTGTGTGTATGTACGTGTGTGTGTGTGTATGTGTGTGTGTATGTGTGTGTGTGTGTATGTATGTGTGTGTGTATGTGTGTGTGTTTGTGACACTTTGCTCGTTAACACGATATCTCAAGAAGGGAAACTCTGACAGTTCTCAAACTTGGTACATAGATGCTCCATATTGAGAGGAAGAACCCTATTGTTTTTGGTGGGGGTCAAAGGTCACCTGGGGTCACCGGGGGTCAAACTCTGAAACCTTGTTAACACAATATCTTGAGGTAGGAAGCTTGGATGAATTTCATACTTTGTATGTAGATGCGTTATGGTATGAGGAAGAACCCTATCATTTTTGGTGGAGGTGAAAGGTCATCTGGGGTCACCGGGGGTCAAACCTTGAAAACTTCGTTAACACGATATCTCAAGAAGGGAAACTCTGACAGTTCTCAAACTTGGTACATAGATGCCCCATATTGAGAGGAAGAACCCTATTGTTTTTGGTGGGGGTCAAAGGTCACCTGGGGTCACCGGGGGTCAAACTCTGAAAACCTTGTTAACACAATATCTTGAGGTAGGAAGCTTGGATGAATTTCATACTTTGTATGTAGATGCGTTATGGTATGAGGAAGAACCCTATCATTTTTGGTGGAGGTGCAAGGTCATCTGGGGTCACCGGGGGTCAAACCTTGAAAACTTCGTTAACACGATATCTCAAGAAGGGAAACTCTGACAGTTCTCAAACTTGGTACATAGATGCCCCATATTGAGAGGAAGAACCCTATTTTGTTTTTGGTGGGGGTCAAAGGTCACCTGGGGTCACCGGGGGTCAAACTCTGAAAACCTTGTTAACACAATATCTTGAGGTAGGAAGCTTGGATGAATTTCATACTTTATATGTAGATG
This sequence comes from Holothuria leucospilota, assembly GCA_029531755.1. NCBI lineage: Eukaryota > Metazoa > Echinodermata > Holothuroidea > Aspidochirotida > Holothuriidae > Holothuria > Holothuria leucospilota. The sequence continues at coordinate 35,921,350 of CM055976.1, forward strand.
CGTTATGGTATGAGGAAGAACCCTATCATTTTTGGTGGAGGTGAAAGGTCATCTGGGGTCACCCGTGGTCATACCCTGAAAACTTTGTTAACACGATATCTCAAGAAGGGAAGCTCTGACAGTACTCAAACTTGGTACATAGATGCCCTATATTAAGAGGAAGAATCCTTTCGTTTTTGGCGGGGGTCAAAGGTCACCTGGGGTCACAGGGGGTCAAACTTTGAAAACCTTGTTAACACAATATCCGGAGGTAGGAAGCCTGGATGAATTTCATACTTTGTACGTAGATGCGTTATGGTAAGAGGAAGAACCCTATTATTTTTGGTGGAGGTGAAAGGTCATCTGGGGTCACCGGGGATCAAACCCTGAAAATCTTGTTAACACAATATCTTGAGTTACAAAGCTTGGATGAATTTCATACTTTATATGTAAATGGGTTATGGTAAGAGGAAGAGCCCTATTTCTTTTGGTGGAGGTCAAAGGTCATTTGGGGTCACCAGGGGTCAGACCCTGAAAACCTTGTTAACCTGCTATCTCCAGGTAGGAAGCTTAGATAAATTTCATACTTTGTTTGTAGATGCCTTATAGGTAGAGAAAGAACCCTATTATTTTTGGTGGGGTTCAAAGGCCATCTGGGGTCACCGGGGGTGAAACCCTGAAAACCTGGTTAACACAATATCTCAAGGTAGGAATCTTGAATAAGTTTCATACTTTGTATGTAGATGTGTTATAGTAAGAGGAAGAATCCTATCATTTTTGGTGGAGGTCAAAGTTCATTTGGGGTCACGGGGTTAAACTCTGAAAAACTTGTTAACATGATATCTCCAGGTAGGAAGCTTAGATTTCATACGTAGTATGTAGATGCATTATAGTGAGAAGATGAATCCTATTGTTTTTAGTGGAGGTCAAAGGTCATCTGGGGTCACCAGAGGTCAATGTCTGAAAACCTTGTCAAGACGATATCTCCAGGTAGGAAGCTTGAATAGATTTCATACTTGGTAAATTGATGTGTTATAGTGAGAAGATGTACCCCATTGTTTTTGGTGGAGTTCAAAGGTCATCTAGGGTCACCAGGGGTCAAACACTGAAAACCTTGTTGACACAGTTTCTCAAGGGAGAAAGCTTGGATAGATTTCATACTTAGTATGTGGATGTGTTATGGTGAAAAGATGGACCCTATTGTTTTTGGTGGAGGTCAAAGGTCATCTAGGGTCACCAGAAGTAAAAAAAGCAAAATTTCCCAAGAATTCCCAAGACTAAATAGGAATACAAAACTGTATTTTTCCAACATGTTAAGATAGCATTTGACCATTGACTGAAAGATATGGGACATCATATGGCTTTATATGGAATAGAACATATATCATCGAAACCTCAATGCATTTTTGCATTCTGGTTATTGTAAAAGTTACCACGTTCCATGTTTATATATGACCAGAAAAATAATTTTCTAATTCTGCCGATAGATTTATGTATGTGTCCATCAGACATTAATGAAGATGTTAGGAACATTACCACTTTGGCAAAACTCTTCTTTGAAACTTTTAATGTGCATAGAAATGTGCATTTAGAGTTTTTCAATACCACCATGGAATGAAATTTAGTTTAATTATCAGTCATTCTTACAAAAACTATAGTGCTGTTGGTGCTTACAAGCTTTGTTCCTGTGTATAAAATTACAAACAAGAAATAGTTGGATGGACAAGCATGGCCATCAGTGTTACAAACATTACCAAGGTGTTTTGAAAGAAGCTGTTATTAAAGCAGTTTTCTTCTGTACCATTGCAACATTTTTTGTAGTTACTGTATATGATTAGCAAGAACCTTTTCCTTACAATTTTCAACATTAAAGATTGTAGAGAACACAAAATTTGGCATGAAAATTGTGCCTTTTTCCATCCATGTTTGAACATGGTTTTGATGTTAACTCATCTTTGTTCCTTTGAGATGAAAAATGAAACATTTTTGTCTTCTCAACTTGATTTCTATTTAAGATTAAGTGATATTAAGACAACTAGTTTCAAAACAAAAGAAGCATACAGTCTTAATATTTGATGGGTATGTTTCCCTTTTGTACCGCTTAGCTGTGGAAAGGTGTAGAAGCCCTGCCAGCATAAGCCCAAGCAGTTGGCTGCAGGTCATCAGTTCTGTCATTTATTCATTCAGTGGACACTAACAATCTGAAGCACTGTTGCGATAAAACACTGAGTTTGCCTTACACGAGCAGTACATACAACAAAACATTTGATGAAATTGTAACTAAAGTAGAAGTTTAATTTGGGGTACTTCATTTAGAGAAATATATAGTATATACTCTACTTTTTCAGATTCATAGATCTCATTTATCTCTGATTTATGTGGAAATTCAAAAGATACAAAAATTAAAAAAAAAAATAACATCATCAGTGACGTTGTACTGTAATTAAATGTGCTGCCACAGACTTAAGTCTAGAAGTGTGAAATTTCAGGGTAGTATAAAGGGCAAAGAAAGGTCACATACTCAGGCTACCTCTTGGCATTGTATAATTGTATGTCAGTAATCGTAAACAATCATAGGTGATCGCGGATAGCTCCAGTCCGGGCAGTTCCCACATGGACGATTTTCTTTTGGATGACTTCCCCTTGGAAGGTTCCCACCCATTCAATTCCCACCCATCAGTTCCTACCCATTCAATTCCCACCCATTCAGTTCCCATCCATGATAATTACCCCTCAGACAACTTCTTCCCACAGGAAATTTGAGAATTGTTCAGGGTTGGAAGTGTCAGGATACAGTAGGAATTTCCAGGGGTAGTCATCTAAGGAGGAGTTTTGTAGGGGTAATTTTCTGGGTGGGAATTTTCCAGTGACTTGTTGGAGAACTACATCACTTTTCAGAGGAGAAACAGTTTTCACCATTGAAACACAGGACTGGTTGCTTCATACCCTGGGTAACAGGGGGCTCTTTGTCTACAATTTCCTGACGTCACATAGTTCTCAAACTTTTCACAGATTTGAGAAGAGACTCAGTGGCCTGGCTTGTAACAACATGAGAAATTTTAGACAACATTTCAGGGATCCTTTCATATACTGTAGCAATTTTGATTTTGGTACATTTTCGTAACTAGGTTTCATATGTTGTGAGTAATCCTGAAAAACTGTGAAATTTAAAACTGCTGTGAAGAGTCATGGAAATGTTATGGAAATTGGAATTATAAAGGTCATTAAAAAGTGATATTTCAGAAACAGAAATGGTGGAAAAGTGTCATGAAGTCCTGACAACCACTTATAGTGATGGGCATGTTTTAGTTAGCACTGTGTGAAAGTGAACTCAGATTATTGCTTTATAGTGTTTGGTTACATTGCAAAAATGTGAGCACATGGAGTAACTGTAAACAGATGGTTCAAGCAACAGTTTTGAGGATAAAATGCATGACTACTTTTATTGCTAGTGTAATGACTAACCAAGTACAGTGTAAATAGACTCCTGAAATGAATGTGGAGCAGTCTAAGAATTGGTTGTGGAAAACCCAGTTTGTTGTGAAAAAGTGATGGAATTTCATGTCTCGATTTCTGTATGAACGATATACCATAGTGATACAGTTCCTATTTTTTTACTTCACAGCAATCGTGTACTTCATCAGGCTATATCTTTTTGCCATACATGCTGGACAATGCAGGTTGCTGCTATATCTGTGATAAGGCATGTGTGATGCTCAGGTCAGCAGTGAGTGATGATGCTCTAAAATTATGTCCGCCTCTCTCTGCTAAATTCAAGGAAATCTTGGATGAAGTCCAGGTGTCTAATAAGTAAGTACTGTATCGTCAATCTGTTTCATCCTTTGACACACTTTCTTCAGTTCACATATTTTAGGAACCAGTGAAGTTTGTTACTAGGTAAGCATGATGCAAGGAGATAGAATTAATGTGTTTACATGGTAGATGCATGCTGAGACTTGTTGTAATGTAGTCATGCTGATGATTGAACACATTGACCCTTAGTTGATTGGTTGAACTCATTAGTAAAGGATAGTGTTGTACTGATATTGCAAGTAGCTGTTATTACCAATACCAGTATTTCAATTCTCAGTCTCAGCCGATACTGATCAGAAACCGGCATTTGAGAAATGAGCATTCTATACACTAAACTAAAGCCAACATTTTTCCGTGTTACGGAAAACTGACAAAATTCACGAAATGTGTAATAGAACACAAAATTCGCGATTTTGACTGACAATGAACAAACATTAGTAATGTGAGCAGAAAATTTCAGTTTAAGAACACTCAAAGCGGAGAACAATGGATACTCTTACTGTGCGTGAAAAACATACACACATACGCAGGACTATCAAAACCCTGTCTACAGCAAACCGTACACAATTCATAGTAAAAATTCTTCATTTATTGAAAACAGACAAAACACGGAAAACAGCAGGAAAACAGGAAGATCATGGAAAATGAAAAATTAACAAAACGGAATCGGGAATGGAGCAAACGGAAAAATTCTGGCTTTACACTAAACCGTTTATGACATATTGCGCACTACCTCTAGTGGTTGGTCATTTTCTTGAAGTAAACTGTTTGAACCTGTAGTAAAACACACTGTAATGACGTAACATTTTTATGAAGGACAGGATGAGAAATTTCAAATTTACCGATGCCGGTACGGCGCAAAATTGTGGAATATCGGCCGATACCAATACTGAATACAGATGATTGGTCCAGTGCTAGTAAAGGGTCTGTAGTACAGTATTACTTATGAAAATTGGTTTGGAAATAAGTACTTTCTAGTATGTGTAAAGGGCAGCTTACATGCATATAAATGAAAAATGTGTGATAATACCTTATAGAAATGCTTCCCTAGTGTAAACATTACTATAATCTCCTATTTGGCTGATAGATCTCCATTTTAACATAGTTCATGGGATGTTTTCCAAACATGTTAATGATGGCTTGGTATTTGATATATGTATTATTTATATGAAAGAACACAAAACAGTGAACTCTGTTCCTGTGAGTTGCATAAATATTAGACAAATTTAATATTGGAAACTCAAGTAATTTATTGGGTGTGGGGGGAGGGTTTGTTGAGAGAGGCTGATGGTTTAGGTGTAAGTTGAAGCTGTAAAGTTCTGTTGAAACAGCCAAATACCCCTACCCCTATTGCCACTGTTTTGATTGTTTTTCTTCTTGAATTAATTTTTTTTTTACAAAACTTCCACAGAACAAATGCAAGAGAGGTGCTGTTAAGTGATATTCGGAAAGCCCGTTGTAAGTTTAAAGGTGAAGAGTTAGCCAAGGTAAGATATCCACCTAATGCTACCTGAATTTATTTGATGGAGAGTGATAAAATTTGTGCCAGTGAAGGTATTAAAAGAAGAACTTATGCTATCAGTTAGAGGTTAATGAGTACAAGCAATGTTTATACTTTTATTTAAAGGTCTGTGGAAATGTAACCAACACAGCTGTTTTACTCAGCAATGTTAGATTAAGATCCCGAGATAAAAAAAATTATTCGATTGATTTGAATATCTTTTCAAGATATACCTCTACAAAATTTGACCGTTTCTGAGATTTCTAATTTTGCTATGCGAAAATTGTGATGTGGAGTGTTGCACAATGTCTGTATTTCTTGTGTTAATCCTGTATAAATTATCTGTTAATAACTTACCATGTAGTTTCTAGTTTGGTTGCAAAATGTGGACATTTTACTTTCAAAATAAACCCCACAGGGCATGCCAACATTACAGCTGTCCTTGGAATGAAGGTAAAATAAACAAAAGATAACATAAGTCATGTCCCATGTGGTCCCTCTTTCCATGTTGCAGATTTGCATATGTAGCTCATGTTTATTCATGATGTAAGTGCAAAAACAATAACTGTCATGTAAAATGGCAATATTTGATGGATTTTGATGGGAATTGTGACTATTTTTTAATGCTTTGACTGCTTTTTATATCAAACAGGGAGGTGTTACATTTGCATAGTCCACAGACCTTTAAGATTATGTGAAGTGTTGCCAAAGATTGAGGACCATACTAAGTTAAAGGAAGGGTTTAAGCAAAAAATTAATATGTTTAAAAGGAACTAAATGTACAAAATTTGGTGAAACTTCCATTTAAATGGGACATGTTTTCCTCGAGATATCAGCAAATGAAGTTACTACATTTGTGACCCAAGTGCGCTTTAGGCAAGCAGGGGTTAGCCTATATCACTTCCTCACATTGATGAGAAATGCTTGTTTCCGTTGTTTTTTTCAGTCTGTTGTGCTGACCTTGAAGTTGATAGGGATAGGACCTCCCCATGTTGAGTGTGAAGTTTATAAAATTCTTATGCTTCTCATTCAATCACATTCTGATAACATGTGATTGTGGAGGAGAAAATTGGTTGGAAAGTTTAAAGAAAAACAAAAGACTGCTCATAAATGTGAGGCTATGACATATGTGCTTTCTTCAAGTTCACTTTGTGTTATAAATGTGACAACTTTAGTTGCTGATATCATGAGAACTACACATCAGATTTCAATGCAAAGTTCACAAGAATGCTATCAATAAGTACCCCTCTAACATATGAAAACTTGATTTGAGCTTAGACCCTTCTTTTTGAAATGTGAACATTTTTCTTTCATTGGTTTAGACCAATGGTAATATTATTCTCTTGAAATGTTTAAACATTTCTTACCATGAAAACATAAATAAGTAGTTACTTGAATAGGTTTTACGCATGTATGACTGAAACATCACATAAAATTGAATTTAAATTTTATTTGCAGGAACTGGCTGTCTTAAAAAAACGTATGGATGATCAGCTTTTGCTTGGGGGAGATATTGTGCACCAGTTTTTATTATCTTACAGAGAAATTCAGGTGAATGCAGACATTTTTGTACTCTATAGGCAGGCCTGTTGCCAGAAATTCTGAGGGCAGAAACACAGTCTCTTCCCATCTGACATTTGTACAGATTATTCTTTGTTCTTTTTAGAAGGTTTATCCTTGTTGAAGTTGATTTGCCAAATGTGGGAAGGGGAGGGACATGGTTGTCTGAATAGGAGAAGGAGTATGCTGCCACGCCTCTGCCTGGCTTCCTGGCTATACCTGTAATGTACACAGTGATGATGTCTGCTTGTTCCTTAAAATGGAAAGGTGCATCTAATTATGAACTATACTGGTGTGTACTATTTGCTGAATGTGGATAAGGGGACGCATGATGGTTAGCAATGGGAGGAGATACACCTTATGCTCCTCCTCGGCTACACCTGTACATATTAATGATATCTGTCCTTACCTTGAAAGCGTGAATTTATACATTTATACATGTACTAATGTATATTCAGCTAGTACAGTGTTGGCACCAGGAAATGAAATCTGGAAGGGATTTTCCCCTTTCCTAAATTTTGCAGGGGATTTGTCAATGTCAAGGCTTTTCTGGTTTGTTTTTGTTTTTTTTTTTTTTATTTGAAGGATTTTATTGCTTTCATACTTAACTACATGATTTGGGCTAGAAACGGAATTTTTGCAACATCGAACCAAGTGTTTGAAAGATTCCGGGATACAATAGGTGAAAATGCACTCTCTGTGTTTTAGTACTTGAAGCAGTATATTCTGTAAGGGTGTGGTAAAGGGTTGGGATGAGTATACATGTTATGGTAAGGAGTTTGTGGGATAAGGGTTTTTGGTGCCAGATATTGGTGTAAAGAGCCCTGACTGGAGATTAGTGTGTAACTAACTTGTTTTACCTGGTCTGTTACCTTGGTTTCTTATGTGGCATATTTCTGGCTGCTGAGGCCAAATTTAAGGGCTGCTATGAATATTCATGTCATATTTAATTTGAGATTGAAGTATTACCTTTACACCCCTAGGATAAGCCTGTATATTATTGTATTGTTTGTACTAAGTTTTTCTTGTATGTGTCATCCGACAGGACTACAACTCAATGGTTTCATTAGTGGAAGGAATCAGACAACTGCCTAACGACCATGTCACCCCAAAAGCTGCAATAACACATCTCTATGCCTTTGCTCTAAACAGGTAATGGAAAATTTCAACAGACAACTTGTTTTTTTCAAACTTTCAGCAATTTGTGAACATGTATAGTACCATTTGTACTGCTATTGGGTCAGGCTTGAAAATATGTCACCACAGCACCAGTGTCTAGTCTAAATAAAATGTGTAGCTGCATTCAAGCCATGTAAGGTTTGTGTATATTTCAAGTTTATCATTGTATATCTCAGGGTATGGACTGGCCTTTCTGCAAGTATTTCCAATTGTGTTAGCACAAGGCCAATAAATCTTTGTATTATCAGCAGATAGTGAATGACATCCATGGAAATTACGGTAGTGGCATTCTCTACAAAAATTCCATGCTAGAGGCACTGTGCTGTGGTTTGGAGAGTATTAAATAAACATTGTCCATCTTGTAACATCATGATTGATCAAATTCTGGACTTTTTATGACCTTACTTGTATCGAGAAAAACTAGTAATAATTCGGGCCTTGAAGGCAGTTGTTTTATGACTCTAAGTGACCACAAATGTGGGAGAAGCCTAAATCTTGTGAATTATGACTTCACATAGAGTGGCTAACCAACTCAACAGTTTAGATCAAATTTGCTTTCTTTGAAAAGTCAGTTCAGATGGTAAAACCTTTAGATTGCTTTTAGATGAAAAATACACCTTACTTTCTGGCCAGGGATCAAACCCCGAACTTCCTGGTTGCTAAGTTTCATTGTTTCAAATGCTCCAGCCTTTATCCTGTTGGTCACAGCACTGCTAATAAAGTGCACTAGTAATTAGATAAGCTTTTTATTTTTTGACCTGAAAACATTAGATCATGGAGGTTATGAAGCTTTTATGTGTAAGGGATGATGATCGACTTGCTTCATCATTTTTAGCTCATACAAGGGAACCATTCATTTTTTTGTTTCTTCAGACGTAACAAGCAAGGTGACCGGGAGAAAGCCTTAGATATCATAAAGTCAGTGAGTACATTACAGTTTCATCAAAAAAATGGCCCAGCCTTAGATATCATGCAGTCAGTGATAGTGCATCACACTTGCATTACCCCAGCCTAAGATTATCCAGGTAGTGAGTAGGTTACACTAACCCTTTAGAAAAGCCTGAAAAGTAGCCTTCAGTATCTTTCAGGAAGTGAATACATTACACTTAACTAGCATACCTCTATAAGAAATAGTAGCCAAGCTTTATGTTTTACTGTTTGTAACATGAGGCTTAATATACAATGTATGATTTATGCTGGCTGGTGTGTTGCTTGTCAGAGTGTCAAGTTAAATTTGTTTTCTTTTAGCCAAAATGTAGAATCATCTTGCCATTGGTGAGCTGAGGGGTGCATTTGTCAAACTGTGTTTAATACTGCCACTGGTGGATCCAAGGGAGGGGCCAATGGGGGCCATGGCCCCACCCAAAGGTGGGCCAAAAAATTGTTTCGGAAAATTCCCCGAGACAAGTTACCGCTGCCCATTAGAGTAAGTAAATGGACTCCATTGCCACCAAAATAGTTGTAATTTACAGCCCTAACTGAGGGTATGTTTTGCATTTGTCGGTAAATCAATTTACTTGTTCTTTTCTGACCCGTCTAGGCTGTGAAACGGAAGGAATGCCAAGTACCAGATATGTTCTGTTTGTGTGGTAGGATCTATAAAGACAAATTTGTAGAATCAGAATTCAAGGATACTGTCAGCAGAGATCAAGCTATATTCTGGTAAGACAGGTTTTATTTTGGGGTAAGGTAATGCAGTAATTCATTCATACATTCATGGATTCTTTCACAGATTCATTCACTCCACTGTCCATTTATAAATACATGTAACTGTTCATTTATGCAGGGCTCGAAATAACCGACGGCACTGACGGCCATGACCATCGGGCCTTTTCTGATGGCTGTGATGCCCCTCAGTAAATATCCATTGAAATAACTTAGACTGACGGCCATTTTGCTCATTTTGGCCATGCCTTTTTCAAGCTTATTTCAAGTCCTGTTTATGTAATATATGTACTACATGACAGACCTGTGGAGTCTTCAGGACTTGTGTATTACCCCAGATTATGTGGAAAGGGTTCACTTCTTTTGTTATGAATACATGCATAGGGTTTAAAACAGTCATATTATAGTAGTATCTAGTGTAGCATGATGTGAGTATAGTTTAATTATGTGTGGTTATGAGAGTAAGTACTTGCAATGTGTTTCAAGTATCAGTACAGAGTTTTATATCACTGTCTATGCTCAACTTAAAAAATGTGGAGTATAATTTGTACTCACATGTGTGAATACAAGCAACTTTATGTGTAAACACCTGAATATGAGTATGTACTCACAAGGGAATGTGTCAGTACTGGATTATTGAGTACATACAGGCACATGTGTGATAACCTGAGTATTGAGCACAGAAAGTGGATGTTTCAATATTTTCATACAGAGTACATAATCATAGGCAATGTAGCAATACTCAGGTGTTTAGAACACACACAGTTGTCAGTGCCTGAGTATCAAATTACTCACAGGCAAATGTGTCAATACCTGAGTATTAAGCACACATTTGCTACAAGCCTATTTCATTTACCAAATTTCATAGATCCAAATGACTTTGCTAATATTGCATGGAGCTGACAACTGCAGCCTACCAATGCCTGGCATTCATGCTTTTTCAAAGAACTGCAGCATGTATAGTAGGGCTGTCACGTTTAAACGTTTAAACGGTTAAACGATCTGTCGGCCGTTTAAACGGCGCATAATTCAGCTAAATGTTTAAACGGTTTTCCTTTTAAAAATACAACAAAAGTTTTATCAGTTTTCTTCCCCAATGTTTTCTTTGATATCCCTCAGTTAACAACGATGTTTATTTGCAAATTCAATGACCAAATAAAGCTTCAAAAATAAACTGTCCGTGTCTCTCCATTCACAGTGTATAATTCTGTGATTGAATTGACTTCCACCTACGCACAGTAAGCCTACTAATCCCCCTAACAATACGCAGCGCCTGCATCCCCAATCGAAGCAGTAGCCCAAATCTGCTTATCAGGACGCGTACACAATATCGCCTTAACCACAATTCACTCTCTCTCAGTTTACATCGTATTTGTAGCTCAAGGTGCTCACAGAACGAACGTTAAAACAGACTTACTTAAAAGCCCGAAAATTGCCGCAGTATTTCAGTGCAGCATTCACACCATCCTACCATGCTTTACCTATACGTAAACAGACAGTGTAGGCTCGCACACGTGTTTGTTTTGAGTGTTTCATATACTGTAGCACTACATAATTCATGCACGCACTGTATATCCATACGTAAATATCCGTTTGAGTCATGTTAGCGGCCTGCTTGCTGTGTACAAATCAGTGGAGCTATAGTACGTAGCATGGGATGAATCTATCATAAACTTTCGTTCATTGGGGTAATGTTCTAGACATCGTTTTTGTTTAAATCACAAAAGTAAAAGGCATACGTTTATTTCACACAAATTAACATGCATTATAAACATAAAAGTACCTATCGTAAACTACTGCAAAGGACGATGAAACAACCAGTAATGTAGCGGTACAAGCAGCGATCGAAAAATGTTATTTTCCTTACCATGCCCATTGTTGTTGCGATGTATGTCAACGTTTGTACAGAGCAGGTGCGTAGCCTAATGTGTTACTGTTTGCATGTAATAACGGACCTATACACGTGCTTTAACTCTCGACTTTTTTCTTGCGTGTCACTTGAAATTCTGCATTTGCACAGTGCACGGACATGGCCTAATATTATGTACGTCGGTGTTTGCGTACATTCCGGCCTGATATCAAACGTATGGCCCTGTATCAAACTTATGATCATTGACTGCGAATTTAATGCTTGGTTTCGTTCATTGGCAAATTTGGGTGAATTAAAAAGAAATTGCTGAAATGATCGCTAGATTTGTACGTACAGATTTTAAAAGCTTGCGCGGACTGTGAATATCGTAAGTGAATGATCAATGAGGCCATTAATGCATTACACTGTTGGTTCAGAATAAAGATACCATTTAAACGGTAAACGAACGTTTATTTCGACCGTTTAAACGTTTAGGAGATTAAACGGAAATGACAGCCCTAATGTATAGTTTATTGCACAATAAGAAGTGAAAGGGGAAGTCCCTCCATTTTTTTTGTGAAGTATCCTAGTGCCTTTGTTTACTTTTGTACCTTAATCCTTTTGTTAAACATCCAGGCCAGTCTGCATGTTTTTACAAAGATTTGTCTGTTTTATTTCAACTCAGAGGTTACCATCCAGGCTATAGGAATTTTCTGTTGTGCAGTGTAGGCATTTTTTGTAAGATGAATCAAGTGATCTGCGGAGAGTATCTGACTGCCTCACCCATGCAACCTCCCCTACTCAACAGGATTTTATAAGGTCTTTTGTGCCATATGTTGTATCTTTGGTAAAGGCTAATTCTTTCACAAGGTGACACAACAGCTTTTAAAAAGGTTTTCAGATTTATGACAGATCTTTGTGTAAGAGTTGAATATTTTACAAACTGATATCTTTTGTACCAGTTGTATAAAATCATCCATATTGTCATCATGTTTTTGAATTGTGTATTTTCACTGTTTATTTCTTATCAGGTACAGAAAAGGTTTTGAGGTACAACCTAATGAATATGCAGGTATTAATCTGGCTACACTACTGGTGCTTTCTGGGAAAAATTTTACTGAGGACAGAGAACTGCAAAAGATTGGTGAGATTTTTCACTGCTTGTTATTGATCGAAACAGTCATTTCACCCTTCGCCCCCTCCCTAACCCTGTCCATTGAAAGACATAATTGTATACATGATGATATGAACTTGTATGGTTACAAAGACAATAAAGCTATGAATATCATGAAATATGCAGTAGCTGAATGTAAGCAGCCAACAGTTCAAATGCAATATGAGAGACATCATGGCAGATCGTGTATAATGTTAACCGTAGGCTGCACAATGGCCAGTGAAAGAACAGAATTAAAGCTTTGTCATGATATCAAAATCCTAGATATGTTGGTTTAGAATTTGAATGAATTAACATAACAAAAAACTTATTGAAATTGACTGTAGCTTATTTCCATGGAGTACCCAATCTGTTGTGATACATCACATTATAAAGTAGTCAGTGGATACTTCCCAAGCAGTAGTCAACGTGGTCATTATACTAAGGGACTGTGTACACCTGAGAATGGGGGCAGTGTTCAACCTTGTGTTTGAGGTTCAAGACCCAGCCTTAAAATGCATACTTGAGCCGGATCAGATTCAGCAGGTCAGATAATGATCAACAGCACTTAGTTGTGTCCCAGTGGGTCCAATCCATAGTCAGAATGCAAACCAGCGTTGACCCCCCCCCCCCCCCATCACCACTGACTTCTCATTGTGCAATACCTGTAGCTCATGTATTCCATTTCCTTTGTGTTTTTGATTTTATATGGGCTAGTGCTCATCCTGCTGTTGATCTCAAGCACAAGATCCCATTGTGAATATGGCGACCATTGTAAATGTACAATGGTTCAAGTTCGTTAATCCAACAGGTGCTATTGAACATTAAGCATAGGAATAAGTCCTATTTTTGTCATGAAGGTGTTTCATTTTTTAATAAGCCCGTTTTTAGCTGTTAGTGACATTTGATTATGTTTGAATTTGACTGTAAGATCATCATTTGTTGTGTTACTGTACATTTTCTTGTACAAAACTGCATTATTACAAAATGCTCCCCGCTTTATCAATTAATCTGTTAGGTATGACTTTGAACAACCTTCTTGGCAAAAAGGGGAGCCTCAGCTCATTGGAGGACTATTGGGATGTGGCGACATTCTTCGAGATCAGTGTTCTAGCAGGGGATTATGGGAAGGCTTGCCAGGCAGCTGAGTGTATGTTTAAACTGAAACCTCCAACCTGGTTAGTCTTTTAGCTAATTGTCTATTAATTGCTCTCTGCAGGGCATTGATCTTTAACCATTTCCTTTCAGGAAATGAATGTGTTGTTTCTTCTCAGAGAACTGTTTGCTTTGATTAGCTGTATATGTATGTATTGTAACTTAATCTGTCACGCTCTTTTGAACATTTCTATGAATGACTGCATTTCTTCAAACTCAGTTTGTGAGATTATTTGACCTGTCATAAGTCATCATTGCTTGGTCACATACATTCAATATCAAGAGTTATTTGGTCTGATATCAGTTTTGATGTGTCAGAAATGGTAACAGTATGAGTACATGTGAAAGGATACACCCCACCCCCTCCCTCAGGGGTGAAACTAGTGCCCTATCGATACATTTTGGAGGTGTCGTTTACATCTTCCTATAGTGCAAATCAGCTGTACCAGTATGTAAATGAAAAATATCTGACCCATTAAATAGTTATCTCATACTCCTGGATGTAGTGTATAGGGAAATAAGGTGTACCTGACATTGCAGATGTTAAGATTTTTGTGTTTGTATAGGTGTGTGTCGGGGTGTGTGTTTGCATGTGAGAGCAAAATATTGTGCTGGTATCCCCACTCCCTAAGTTCGATAAAAATTGAAATATGATGGTAGGTACCCGACCATGCAAACTTTTGCATTTACACTTGATGACATCATATTTCAAAGCTCAGAGGTCAAAGGTCAAATAAGTAGAAATTTTTTTTTTCATTGGGTATTCACCTGCTTAGAGGTCCAAACCCTATTTTTACAGCCATAAACTGTGTTTCTGTGTCCTAATCCAATTAAACTTGGTCCCTGCCTATATAGTTGATTGATTCTTGGTGGTATCTAAGCCCATCTTTAAGTAAATAAAGACTTCCTGTACAAACCCTACACAAAAGATTTAACTGTGCAATGAGAGGACATGTCAACAGCTTTTCTGCTGTGTAATCAACTGGACAAAGTTCCTCACTGGTCAGGGATTATGTGTTAGTCCAGAAGTGGTAGTGGTTTCTTACAACAGAGAAATGAATGGATAAGTAGGATTTTATTACACCAGACCTCCCATTTGTGAGGTCTGGTAAAAGTATTCTGATTTCTAAGCAGGCCAAGTTCTAATGTTGTTTGGCCATTATTGGATTGTGCATGTGTTGGAAAAGTCTTTAAACCACAACTTGTGAAGAGAATAATGGGACAGACTTTAACAGAGTGCATTGTGGTTGCTGAGGGTAGAGGTCAAAGGTCAGTGTCAATTAAAAGATGCCATAGCTAGGTCAATCAGGGCCAAAAAAAAAGTTTGTTTTAGCTTTTATCTCAGTTACTCATTATTTTGAAAAACTTCCTGAAACCACAATAAATGTAGAGAAGCTAAGCAAGATTGTTTTGAATTACATTTTTGGACATTTCTTAGTGTACCTGATTGTTGTATTGGTACTACAGTCATCTTGGCTACCATTATATATTCTGGTGGAGAAAAAGTAGATTTAATTAAACCATAAAGGTAGATAAAAATGCTGTTCTTGCAATTGCATAATGAAGAGTCAGTTCCATAATGTGATAAATGCCATATATTCAAAAATTTAAGAAACCTATGGCCAATATGACAACTTTACAGATCTCCAACATGTCCCAAATTCATTTTTCAAAAAGCCTATATTTGCCAATCTGTAATTATCTTGTTGCCTTTAATCATCACCCCCAACCTGAAAAAATGATTTTCCTTAGAATGAAGAAAATGGCCATAGCATTATTGAATCAATATCTTGTTATGCCCCTTCGTTTTGGTGTTAAGAAATTTCATATTTTAAAATCATGAACTTCGATCTCTGACATCTTTTTTCTTGAAGGTATTTGAAATCAACTCTAGGTAACATCAGAATGATTAGCAAGGTACAAGCAGAGACAGAACCTCAAACTCGTGATCGTCAACTCTTTGAATTCTGGTTAGATTTCTTTGTGGAAGGTATTAAAGAAAGTCCAACCAGTGATGTCAGATTTCCGGTAGGTCAGTTTTTGTTTATTCTGGTGGGGGAGGGGGCATTTGTCCATCTCAAATCCATCAGGAATGGGTGGGAAGGAACCATTTTGTGATGGATGGCACAAAGATGCTCAAATTTGTGGGTGGACAAGTTTAGACTCTTGTCGAATTGAGTATGCAACTTTTAGCACAGAAATTGAGATGTGAAAGTTCCCAGCTGCTTTTAATGTAAAAGAGATGCTTATCAAGTAGTTGCATGATGATTCAAAATTGTAAGATTTTGTGAACCATATAAAATTTTGCAAGGAAGATACCTTGTATGAAAGTTCTAAATTCGGTCAGTAATAAAATTTTACAAATGCTTCCCTAGATAGTTTCCAGAGGTAGGAAAGGGGAGGGGGGCTACTCCCTTGATTTGTTTTCTAGTTCAAGAAATGTTACATGCTTGTACATTGAAATGTGATGCATTTGTAAGGTAAGTTATGGCTCACCATATTTGACTTGTGACTTTTATGTACAGACATGAATAAACCTGGAAGGAACTTGCATTGGACTTTATAGGTCAGTACATGGTAAGAGACTAAAGATTTTATGGCTAGCCTGCTTGTATAGAACAGAAACATATCTTAACACACTTTCAATCAAAACATATTCTCTGTAATTTACCACTTTCATCAGGTGCTAGTCCTTGAACCAACTAAAGAATCAAAGCCAAGCTACGTCACTATAAACCAGGAACATCATGATATAGATGAAAAAGTAAGTTCACACTCCACCCTCTTTCTTATGTTACCTTCCTTGCCCCTTCCTACACATCTTGTGTGAAGGTCGTCAGTCTTCTCTTTTGTTCCTTATCCCAAGTACAGCAGAAGTTGACTGTGTTGTCATAATGGTGATATTAAACATTCTTGTTAGTGTGAATACAATGTTATGAGTAATAGTAAATGATCTTGTACCTCAGGTTGTCAGTACCATTAGGAGCGCATTATTATTGATTCATAAGTTAAAGTACAAAATTTTGCATGAGGAACATTGCCTAACTTTCAAAATGTTTAGGTATGAATACATGTCCATTCTCACAAGTTTAAGTACTGGCAAGTGTGTCAAAGTACGTGTACTGACTATAACTGTGGTATTTACATCAGAACAGTTTAATGTATTCAGGGTCTGGAAGCCACAGGTTCATTAAGGACCTGTCACCCTATACCCCCCCCCCCCTTGAGCATATTTTTGGTATTTTTAATGTTTATTTTTACAATATTGCTAATGTTTCCCCTATTTATATGAAGTAAATAGGACTGGGAAGTGCCTTTTCCAGCAATCTGGGAGGCATTTGAGGCCAAAATTTTCTTGTGCATGCCAACCCATAGTGGGGCAGAGTGCTGAGAGTCTGTCTATGGGCTTTGCCCCCTACACCCCTGATGAAGACCCCCACAATTCCCCTTCTCTATTTGACTAGAGCTCGGAGGGTAACCAGGCAGGGGTGTAGTTACCAGTTCTCCATGCGTGGTCATTTGATGGTCCATCCGATGAAGAAGAGCAGTCCCTAGTCTTAAAGGGAAACATACTTTCTACACATGGCAGAGAATATTCCTCTTCATTGATATTCAAAATATTCAAGGGAGGTGGGCTACTATATACTGATATTCAAGGAGGGAGGGTGAGACTTGAAAGGAATAGGTTTGAGCTTATTTCAAAGGAATAGCCTATCAGCATGAAACCACAGATTAAACCTTGGGAGGATTAACCGCATGTACTTTAGTAAAGACTAAAGAGTAGTTATTAGTTTTATTTGTAAGGCAATGCATCAGACCACTAGGTGTCACAACTACATAGAGAAACAGCATTTTAAAGGGTGCAGCTTGGATGTTTGATCATTTTGAAATGGCAGAAATGTCTAAAATATTTCAAAAGTTTTTACCACTGTCCACTGATGTATCTGTTAATACTGACCTAAGTCATCACCTTAAGACTGACATTTAAGTACCTTTCTCTGTGTCAATTCATAAGTTGACTGAACAAAAGATAATTCCTTTCAGTTACAGTTGCATGTGATCAGAGGGCAGGGGGGCATAGCTGCCTCCTCTGGTGCTGAGTTGGTGGGATCGAGGAACATGGTGGAAAAACAAGGTCCATCGGTGAAAGGGAAACTTTTCTCCCCCCTCCCCTCTGCCCAATCCCTATGAATTCCTAAGGTCATGTGCATCTCACTTTTCAATTTTGTTTTATTTCTTCATGCAGTCTGTCAGGCTATGGCATGTTGGTGCTTCTCCCAACACAAAAGTGAGACTTATGAATATTTTTCTTAGCTTTGAATGTGTTAAGAACTTAAGAAGTAGTATTCAAGTGAACTGAAAGGAATGACGTTCTATCATAAGTAGGTCAAAAGTTGAATAATTGGTTTCAGTCATGTTTAAATCTGTCACAAGTACTGGCAAAAACCTGTATGAACCAGGCTGTTTTCAGTGCTTGGGATTGATTAAAACATGATCAAAATTAATTTAAATATTCAACCTTATTTTTCATAGCAAATCTAACATATTAGACCTATTGATATTGTTGCATGCCTAAAAATGATGTGAATATTATTTCAGAAATCTTGATTTAAGGGTCTCGTTGCTAGACAGATCTAAAATTTTGAAACAGTCATTTGGATTAGATATTCACCAGAAATGAATACATTGTGATGTGCAATTCAGACTTGGAACTTTGCATATTCAATGTTTTAATATTCAGTTGAGAACAAAAATTTGAGAACACATAAGTATTAAAGTAAAAAAAGTTGGAAATGTTCACTGTGGATAGGTGATAATTCCTAGACCAATTTCAGTAAACATTTTTTGATTCCCTTATGATATGAAATGGGTGTAACAAATTTGATAGCTTATTCTGTGAATTGTTCCCATTGTCAGGTCATACATGAATGGATGTTTCTGGCATCATCAATCAAAGGAGTGAGGTAATGAATATTCATGACATGATTATCAATCAGCCATTAATCTGTATCATGACATTAACATTTTTTCTTCTTATTCTTTGTATTACTTTTGTGTGTTTCCATCTGCAGATCAATTGAAAGCAGAAATGTGAAAACAAAGAAAGTGCATTTAGAATACAGTTTTTCACTTAATCCATCATTGCAGTTACTAATCTGCATTTTCTTTTGTGATCAAAGAGTGTGAAAAATGTGAGCTCTAAGAAATTTATGCTACATGGAAGGGAAAGTGTAAACTTAAAATTGCCCGAACATCCCATCTTGAATCAAAACAACTTTAACATAATCAGAAACTTTAATGATTTGTTGCATTTTCCATTCCTTACCAATAGATAGAGTGATTACCTTAATTACATCCTCTCTGGGCCACTTTCTTTTCAGCTGCTATAAACGTGATGACCGATGTATCTTTCTCTACGTGCAACAAAATTCTGATGATTTCCAACTGTTTTTCTCTTCCTCAACTCAGAAACAGAGGTGAGATGCTTCTCTGGAATTAAAAAAAAACAGTGACAGGAGAATTAGCCTTTTGAACACAATTGAAAATTTTCTTCTTATTGTTCATTTCTCACAAAGTATACAGCGTTTTATTGATTCCTTGCCGAAGGCAGGCAAGGAATCTATGTGATGGTGATGTCGTGTGTGTGTGCGTGTGTATGTGTGTGTATGTGATGCTTATCTTGTAAACACAATATCTCCAGTTAGCAATGACCGACACTTTTCATATTTGGTATATAGATTTGTCATGTTGAGAGGAAGAACCCTATTGTTTTTTGTGGAGGTCAAAGGTCATTTGAGGTCACCAGAGGTAAAAAACCAAAAACCTTGTAAACACGATATCTCAAGATAGCAATGACTGACACTTCATATTTGGTATACAGATTTGTCATGTCAAGAGGAAGAACCCCACTGATTTTGATAGAGGTCAAAGGTCATCTGAAGTCACTGGAGGTTAAGCTGCGAAAACCTCCTAAATCGCATGTAAACACGATATCTCAAGATAGCAATGACCGACACTTTTCATATTTGGTATATAGATTTGTCATGTTGAGAGAAAGAACCCTATTGTTTTTGGTAAAGGTCAAAGGTCATTTGAGGTCACCAGAAGTAAAAGACTAAAAACTTAGTAATCACGATTTTTTAAGTTAGGAGTGAAGGACACTTTTCATATTTGGTATGCAGATTTGTCATGTCAAGAGGAAGAACCCTATTGATTTTGGTAGAGGTTAAAGGTCATCTGAATTCACTGGAGGTTAAGCTGCGAAAACCTTATAAACGGCTTGTAAACACGATACCTCAAGATAGCAATGACCAACACTTTTCATATTCGGTATATAGATTTGTCATGTTGAGGGGAAGAACCGTATTGTTTTTGATAAAGGTCAAAGGTCATTTGAGGTCATTGGAAGTAAAAGACTGAAAACCTTGTAATCACGATTTCTCAAGATAGGAGTGAAGGACACTTTTCATATTTGGTATACAGATTTGTCATGTCAAGAGGAAGAACACTATTGCTTTTGGTAGAGGTCAGTGGTCATCTGAGGTCACTGGAAGTTAAACTGCAAAAGCCTCATAAACGGCTTGTAAACTGGATATCTCAAAGATAGCAATGACCGACACTTTTCATATTTGGTATATAGATTTGTCATGTTGAGAGGAAAAACCTTATTGTTTGTGGTAGAGGTCAAAGGTCATCTGAGGTCACCGGAGGTGAAACTGCGAAAAGCTTGTAAATCGCTTGTAATCATGATATCTCAAGATAGCAATGATAGACACTTCATATTTAGTATGTTGATTTGTCATGTGGAGAGGAAGAGCCCTGTTCTTTTTGGTGAAGGTCAAAGGTCATTTGAGGTGTCTGGAGGTCAAAGACTGAAAACCTTGTAATCACGATATCTCGAGGTAGGAATGAAGGACCCTTTTCATACATGGTATATTGATTTGTCATGTTGAGAGAAAGAACTCAATTGTTTCTGGTAGAGGTCAAAGGTCATCTGAGGTCACTGGAGGTCAAAAAACAAAATATTCCAAGAATTCCCACGATTGTCATGTGGGGTCACCAGAAGTCAAAAGGCAAAATTTCCCAACAATTTCCAAGATTGTCATGGGGTCACCAGACATAATAAAGCAAGAATTCCCAAGTGTCATTTGGGGTCAATAAAAATCAAAAAGCAAAATTCCTCTAGAATTCCCAAGATCATCGTCTGGGGTCACTAAAGGTCAAAAAGCAAAATTTCCCAAGAATTCCCAAGATTGTCATCTGGGGTCACCAGAGGTCACAAAGCAAAATTTCCCAAGAATTTTCAAGATCCAAGATCCATTGGAGGTCAGAGGTCATTTGAAGTAATCAGAAGTTAAATACCAAATGCATTGAAAAACACGGTATTTCAAGACGGGGTGTTGGATACTTGTAATACTTATAAATTTGAGGGATAAACCTCAGTGCAACAAAGCATCCCCATTAGGCAAGGAATCACTAAGCCTTTGGGCTTTCTGGTTGTTTGGAAGGTTTGTCCACATCCTTGACTACTTTGAAAGTGCCTAAATTTTATGGGGTCATTTTGAAGCCTCGGAAGTTCTTGAATTTGGTTCTCAAGTCACATTACGGTCATGAAAGGTTGTTTGAAATTAGGTTGTAGAAGTAATAATCTGGAATAATTGCTTTATTACTTTTAAACTTATCAAAAATATCCTTGAGTTTATCATATTTTTGAGCAAGTATGTGGTATAAGTTTATAAGTTAATTTTTAGTTAATTCTGTTTTGATAATAATTCAGGCCTTGAAGGGCAGTTGTTTTACGGCACTAAGCGACCTCGGAAGTGGTAGAAGCCTGTGGCTTATGAATTACAACTTCATGTTGGGTGGCCAGCCAACTCAAAAATTTAGGTCAAATTTGGTTTCTTTTGAAAGGCCAGTTCAGATGGGAAAACCATAGATTGCTCTTGGATGAAAAACCCACCTTACTATGACCTGGTTGGGGACCGAACCCCGAACCTCCCGGTTGCTAAGCTTCATCGCTTTACATGCCACCACCTTTGTCCACTCTGCCACAGCACCGGGTTTAAATGTAACAGAACATACTTGTGAAGTGAGTAAGAGCAGATTTGAGAGATAAGGTTGTGTTTCAAAATGAGGTTTGGGTCACTGCTAATACCCTTAAATGTTTTTTTCAAAGCCTTTATTTCTGTAAATAATTTTTTTCCTTTTCATAGATTCTACGACCTTATCGTTGACATGCAAAATGATGATAATGAAGTGTTAGCTGTCAATGGAGATTCAGACCTATCAGCAGAACCTATGCAAGTAAGTGAAAAGTTTTTAAAGTGTACCTAAATGCTAATATTTTAAGAATTCTCGTTACATATGTCGACTTATGAATTTCATTGGTCCAGATTTCATCTTGATTGCTCATGCAGTTGCTTAGGATATAAAATTAAGCATTAATTCAACTAATTTGAAATACCTCATTGTGCAATAATTTGTGATTTCCTGCATGTGCAGTGCAACTCACATCGCATTGTATTGTTTCCTTTCTAAAAATAACAATTCATGTTTTTGTACAGCGCATTAGATAACTTTTTGGTTGATAGTGTGCTTTATTAAAATAATAATAATAATAAATTAATAATAATAAAAATAACACTTTCCTAACATAGCATCTTGTGAAAAGAGAGCTTGTTTAGACAAGTCACTCTATATAAATAAAATGATAACGTGTTTGAACAAGTTGCAATGGCTTTACCCAAAACAAAGAAGGACAAAGGCAGTAATCAGAATAGTACAAGAGTGACATCACAAATTATTACACAATCTGACAGTTTCAATGTAAGGGAGTAAACAGTTTAAATCTTATTAGTTGGACCAATAAGATTCATTCTTCAACACTTGTGACATATTTTTGTAATTTTAGATGCAGGTGCACGTAAGTCATTGTAAATTTCACACTGTTGTTTCTGTCTAGCAATCAGTGTTTGTTTTCTTTAAACTTGGTGTCCTGCATCATTTGCGAAAGTACCACAAGGAAAGTAGTTTCATTGAAAATGAAACTGAAATTATTCTAACGAAACTTGCCGAAATGGTAAGTCCATGAATCATCCAGGTGTATAGCGTAAGTTATGCCAACCATGGAATACCCTGCAAAAAATGTTTAGATTGGGGGAAATCCCTTAACCATTTTCTTTCTTTTCTATTTTTTTCTGTGGAAACTTTCATATTACTCTGTTTTATGGAACAGTTGAGATCCATGACAGGTGCAACAGTGTTCAGTCACAATACTGTATCATTAACTCACTGACTGGGACTGTTTTCTCTCTGAGACGGGTGAAGGAAAAGATAATTGCATTGGTAACTAGCCCAGGTGGAATGCATAGAGTGGATGTGTTAATTGTCAGCTAGCAACAGCAAACCAATGCAAAGCAGTTTGGGGTACCTTTCTTGTGATTTGAAAAAAGTTAAGGAACCAAGGAATGCAGATAAAAGAAAAATGGGTGTTTCTACTTTCTTATGATCATTACTTTGATCATGAAAATCAACTTTTAAATGTAGTAAGCTCACAGTAGGCAAAGTGTTATCCACAGATTTTTTTTTCCAGCTTGAGAAACCTTTAAAGTTGTAGAGCCCACTTGTGTAGGATAGTACTATACTTTGTAAGAAGTGAGAAAAATGTGTTCCAAACTTCCTAATCCTTGTTTCCCATAAGCAGTTTGTGTAGGATATGGTAAAAATTATGGTGACTTTATTTGATGTTTAAGGGGGAAAAAAAGAATTTTTGTCACATGAGAAAGTGAAAAACCAAAACTAGATAGGAGGTAGTGGGAGGAAATACTAGTTTTAAAAGAATATGTTTTTTTTTTCGGATGTGCAGTGCATGTATATAAGTATATAAGTATATAATGTGATCTGGGCACATTGATTAAATAAATATAGCTTTTATATTTCTTTTAGCTGTTGACACTCCCGTATGGAATGTTAAATAACTTTGTAAGGTTTTCTTGAGACATGGCAAAGGTTTACACTGGATTTGCACAGCTGCTTTAACATCCAACAGTATCAAATTTCAAGGACTAACACATTCATCAATTTTAAAGATTTACAAAAGGAACCTGTGGCAATGGTCCCCCTTTCCATAACTCTGTGACCCTTTGGAAAACTGGAGGTATTTAATATCAAAAAGTACCAGTCTTCAAAGGGGATACCTTGAGTTATGAAAGGGTATTATTTACTACAGTGTTTAGAGTAGTTGCAATGTATTTTTTTTTCTATTGTAAGACAGGACTTTTATAAAGTGTCGTTTAATTGCTGAGCTGACAGATTTTGTTTGAGATTTTATTTTGTCATAGGATTCATTTTCAGCTTAAGATTTCTTGCATGTATTTTATTTATGTGTGTTTTCAATCTTCCAGTTTGAATATGATCTAGATTCAAATGGTGACAAAATAATGCTTGGACGAGGAACATACGGTACTGTTTATGCTGCCCGGGATATTGTATCTCAGAAACAGATTGCTGTGAAGGAAGTCCCTATTAAAGATATCAGGTGAGGTTTTAGGATACAGGAGAGCTGATTTAATATCTCAGGGCAATATTCAGAGATGTTTCTGGATCTCAGGATAAAAGGGAGTATTCAGTATTGTAAGAAGAACAGGATTGATGGGACATGTAAAAAACAGAAGAGATTTAGTCCAAGATCTTAGGATAAAAGAGAGTTCATTCGAATCGTTAGGACCTAGGGTCTCAAGGGATGGCCCTTAGGGTTATTAGAGGGCTGTGACATGCAGTGATATGGGCAACAAAATATTTGAGAAGCCCAAAATTTGAAAAAAAAATCAAGCAGTTTAGTTGAGGTTTGGCTACTTCAAGTCTTACAAAGTGTAAACTTAAGTAAAAGTGGCCCTTGGTTGAGAAGAATCGGGAACCCCTGTCTTAGGATGAAAGGGACCCAGTATGAAACCTTAAGATAAAAAGATTTCAAAATTGAGGTTTCAGGGAAAGAGCAATTCCTGGAGATTATTATAAAAGCCCAAAAAATAAAAATATATAAACAAACAAATAAATAAAAAAAAATAGAATTGAGTCAATCAGAAATTGTAGGATAGAAGGGTGTGAGTTCTAATCCTTAAATAAAAGCTAGAGCTATTATAAGATTGTTAGATAAAACATGATAGATTGGATATGTTTTAGTACAATAGGTTTGACTGGAGATCTTAGGATGGAAGTGATCAATCTAACTCCTTAGGATAAAAAAGTATCACTTTGAGATTTTAGGATGAGAGATGGGCTGATTTGAAATCCCTGGGTAAATTAAGAATATTAGAGGTCTTAGGACAAAAATGAGTATTTCCTTGTCCTTTAAGTAAAATAGGGTCAGTCCAAGATGGCTGCATAGAAGACAGCCCAGTTATAACTTTGCATAGTGTAAAATGAGAGTGTATACATCTTCTGATAGGGTGTACTCTGCTGGAATTGTTATCTGTTGAGACAGACTTGATGACACCTCATTTTTAATGTAGGAAAAGGAGATAGAAAAATATTTAACAGTGGTATTTGCCTTCTTATGTACTAACCTTCATTTGGCAAGTGTGGTATTTACTGTACTTTGATTTTTCTTTGTCATTGTACCTTTGAATTTAAAAGCTATAAAAATTTTAAACTGTAAGCAGAGTAAGCACAATCCATAACCAAGTTTTATGAAAAGGAGAATAATGTCCTCGGAGAGTGCAAATGTAGGTTAAAAAGAAACCATTTGCAAGGTTGTTCGAGTAATAAGAGTTTGTCTATTCTCCATCTAGGGAGGTCCAACCACTCCATGAAGAGATTGTACTTCATTCTCGACTAAGTCATAAGAATATTGTCAAGTACTTGGGATCTGATAACAGCCAGGGATCCGGAAGCAATCAAGGTGTCTTCAGAATTTTTATGGAGCAAGTTCCTGGAGGTAAGTTAAGACGTTGACCTCTTAACACACAGTACTCTTCAAAAAGACTTCCTTGAATTACAAAGTGTCTAAGAGGTTATTTTTGATTTCTTAACAAAGGTGTAAGTTATGACCCCTTGTGGCATTTTTCCCACATAGATGGTTGCGTAATTTTGTAATAACTGCCTTTCAAGGCTTGAATTAATGTAAAAAAAATGTGTTACAATGGGGTGTCTTCTTAGACCTCTTGTGATTCAATATCAAATACTTTAACGTTTGGTGGAGAATGAATTCTTGGGTTTATAGGTTCAGAGTGCCTTTTATACAGGGAGAGGGAGAGTGGATTGTCCCAAACTGCCTGCATTATATAAGAGGCATTTACACTCTGAAAATTACTTTTCAGTGTGCTCTAATCATGAACATTTCTGAGATTGAGGGCTGCAGTCTCACCCTTAATTGTATAGGAATGGGTGAAAGAAGTACTTTAAGGAAGATGTTGTGTGTTTCAACATTTACCTTAATTTGCAAACTGTTTGAGCTGAGAAGTGAGGAAAAACAAATCCAGCAAAACTTTGAATCCTTGAGAGATATTTCATGTCATCTGTGTTGAAGTATGACACCTTTTTGGAAGTTTTTCTCTTGTGGTTTTGATTCTCAGGGAGTCTATCTGCCTTACTGAGGTCCAAGTGGGGCCCTTTGAAGGATCATGAAGAAACAATAGCGTACTACACAAAACAGATCTTGGAGGGACTGAAATACCTGGTAATAGAACAGTTCACATAATGTTGTCCTTTTCAATATATTTACAACATATTCTATCTAGTATAGTTACTTTAAATTGTGTGACCGACTGCATGGTCAAGTGGTTAGAGCATCCGACATGCAGCCGGAAGGTCTGGGGTTCAACCTTTGGCCAGGTCATACCAAAGACTTTAAAAATGGAACCTACTGCCATTGTACTTGGTGCTCAGCATAAGCAGTGGAGTAGGGAAAACAAGCCAGTGAGCCACAACTGGAAAAAAGGCTGTGGCTGGCCCGACTTAAACCAGTTGGTTAGAAACTGAGCCGTAAAACCTCATCTAACTCTTACTTTAATTGTGATATAATGCAGGACCAAGTCTGGTCTGATGAGCGCTAACAGGGAAAGAATGGGACACAAATGGTGAGTAGGGGAGTCTTTTTACAGCTGTGCTGCCATTTCTCTTTCATCACACCAGGAGTCCCTACTAATTTTTCATACTTGACTCTGGAATAGTCATAAATTTCATGTGACTGATCCACATATCTGATATTTGGGGTGAATTTGTTAGTTTTGAGCTACCAAGTTCTTCTCTAGTGGAAATTTGTTGCAAAATGTTATAAGCACAGGTCTTTAAGACATTCTGTAAAAATGGTGTGCCTTTTGTTTTACGTAAGCTTTTTACTTTATCACAAACCATTTTTGGGGGATCACTATGTTAATCACCTGTGAAAAGTGCAAAGAAGGTGGGCGAATAAAATAAACGTGCATTTGCCCACCCAGGCAAGTGAAATTGTCATAGTGTATGGACAAGTGCTTCAAACTTCTTTTTGCGTGTTTATGGCTTGGATGTCAAGCTTACATTTGTATCATGAAAGTCAAGTAAACGAGTTTGTGCAATGAAAATTATTTAAAGAGTTTGACTGAGTTATGTTTTAGTTTGAAAATGTTTTCATTATGTTAATTTTAAAATGAATTGAAAGGAGTGGAACATCATTTGTGTATGATAATTAAATCAAAAGGAGATTTCTGCTCTTGAAATATTTTTCAGGAGCTTTTTTTTTAAAGTTCTGTAGAATGTTTTTACATCACATCTGCTTCTGTTATAGAGCTGGCTGTGTAGGGAGGTAACAAGGTGTGGGAACGTCCCTGAGACAAGTATTTTACTATTTTCTTATCTTATCATCACAAATAAAGGAATCTTGCAATTATGTAGAATGGCACAAACACTGGAGTGAAATGTGCTTTCTTTTTCTTCAACAAGAGTTTTTATGATCTCTCTTTGTCCATTTTTACAGCATGATCAGAAAATAGTCCACAGGGACATCAAAGGTGCTAATGTGTTAGTGAATACCTACAGTGGACTGATAAAAATATCCGATTTTGGGACTTCCAAGCGCCTGGCTGGTATTAATCCCAGTGCAGACTCTTTCAAGGGTAGGTTTTTTAAAAACTGGTTTACCTGATTATCTTTAAAGAATTGAATATTTGTGTGGAAATAAATCTAGTAAGAAAGTGTTTAGATGGAGATTATCATTGCAGAGTGAGATAGTACATTTATAGGAAGGGTTTTGCAGTTATAAAACCAGATGAAAGAGCAAAACAAAACAAAAATGTTCTTTAAAGGCATGTTGAAATGAATCTTTTTGAAGACATCACATCTTCCTCATGAGGTTACAATGAAAGATACAGTATACAGTAGTAAGTTAAGCAAATAGTGAAACATCAAAATACAGTGAGGTTGTAGGCAGATCTATGCTGGAATAGTTGACTAATAAGGCTAGGTGCAGTACTTCTTAATTTCTAGTGTTAAGACTACAATCCTGGACAAAATTATTGGGACACTTCCAGACCTTCCCCTCCACCCCTCGTTCAATGTTGAGAAGAAACGAAAAGCGCGCTCTTTTCTTCAGCGCTCAACTTTAATTCACCTTCAAAACCAACATTGAGGTGGGGCGCGGGGATTTGTCCCAGATAATTTTGTCCAGGATTGTCTGACCGCCTGTACAAACGTATAGGAGAAGTCTCATGTTGAATATAGGAGGAATTTAGCAACGGCAAGTGACAAATCTGGTAGCTGGTTAAGTTTACCGGTATTGGGAAAAAAGTGATGTGAGGTCTTTTGGATAGTTTCATGAGAAAATTGCTGAATTTCTACTTAAGGAGGAATAACTTGAATGTAAATAATGCAGTACAAGAGGACAGTGGTTATTTATTACACAAAAGAACGATGCTATTTAGGAGTAAAAGTAATTGGTCAGTCGGGCTCGAGAACTTCAGGGGAGAAAGGTGCACAGAGGCTATCAGTTGAATGTATTTGTGCCTCAAAACAACTATACGGATAAATATATTTATGATCTATAGCGTAACCAGCAGACAGTTACAAGAGAAGAGGTTTCAACAATTGAGTATCAATAGACATAGGCGATAGGTCGTGAAGTTGATGGCGCTATTTCTACTAGTCAGGCCTCCTCCCACTACAGGTCGAACGGTTTACCCCACGGTTTACCATCACTTTTTCGTCAAAATATAAACACTTGATTGCCTAAAAGGGGATTTAAGGATGAATTAATACAGGCAAGATCACGTAAGACCTGCCGTGAAAAGCAGGACGGAAAATTTTGACGGAAAGAACAAATTCGCAACGGTTGACCATTAAGCGAACAGAAAAATCTTGACTACCTTGTCTTTTAAATGTTAAAACTGACGGTGAACCGTTTACTCCCATTGAATTACTGTGTAGTGGTCAACGGTCAACCGTTTCAGTCACTGGTCAACCGTGGCGCCATTGCGATTCTAATACATCTTACGTTTTGTCAGAACAAGAAAGATGTACAAAGAGTACTAAAGGTAGGGGGCCTCGCACCTTTACTTGTAAATGAATGCCGTGCAGTCAGACGTTTACCCTAGTGCATGCAGTGTACTAGCAAATTATACTGTGAGTTTGGCAGTCGCTTTTAGTAAGAAGAATAGCCATGTTGCAACCTCAGACTTATGATAGCTAACCTTACTGTACGCTCATACTGCTACCTATTAGATACATTAAAAGGCTGCTCTGCAGGGACATTTACGACTTATCTCAAGGTCCTATTTCGTGCAGCATTCCTTCCCAACGGACAGTAAACAGCTGCATTATTCTCCATCATATATCACTGGCTGTTGCTAATTGACTCACACTCTTCCCTTTTTCCATCCCTCATATGTCTCCACAGCATTTTATGCCCCTCCCTGCCCAAGTGAAAACCAAATTTTGATAGCCACACGAGGAAGTGGTTATATTCTCGATAAATTCAGTAATTTCCTCGTGTTTGACCCTTTCGTAAACTTAAACAACTCAAATAACCCCGGTGTTTCCTACATTTACATTGAGATTCAATTAATACGTTCGTTAATTGTTCATAATAATTCAGTGGTACCTTCCATTCTCCCCCTCCCCCATCCGACTGCCTTGTCTTTGAACAGAGCGCTTGGAACTTTAACCATTATTATGATAAGCATACTGTTCTCTGTCGTATTCCGCTGTCCTTATACCTTTGTACAGGCGTTCAGACAATCCTGGACAAAATTATTGGGACACTTCCAGACCTTCCCCTCCACCCCTCGTTCAATGTTGAGAAGAAACGAAAAGCGCACT
This sequence comes from Holothuria leucospilota, assembly GCA_029531755.1. Taxonomy (NCBI): domain Eukaryota; kingdom Metazoa; phylum Echinodermata; class Holothuroidea; order Aspidochirotida; family Holothuriidae; genus Holothuria; species Holothuria leucospilota. The sequence continues at coordinate 35,951,491 of CM055976.1, forward strand.
CTTTTCTTGAGCTCTCAACTTTAATTCACCTTCAAAACCAACACTGAAGTGGGGCGCGGGGATTTGGCCCAGATAATTTTGTCCAGGATTGTAGGTTAAACTGGGCTGTTCATGTTCCTTGGGATGTCTTTTAAACATTTGAAAAAACTTTGGGGTATCTCTTACAGTTTGAAGAAGCTTTGGCTCAAGGTACATTAGGAAAGTTATTTATCAGATTATCTTTGAAAAATCCTGTGTGTTTACATGTGGAAGTGTGTTGAAAGGTACAAATATTGTAAATGAATAAAACACTGTTAAACAAAAATGTCTTATGAAGTGCTTTCAGTCAGTCTCAACAGTTGGCATCGAGACTCACAAACATTTTTAGGAACAAACAAAAGATATTAAGAATAGGGTTAGATGTAACTTATATGTCTAACATTACTGCATGAAATGCAATTATTTGCTTTTCTTTCATTAATGCAGTCATTTAACATTTTAAATGTTTATTGTTAGGCTAAATGTTCTTTTGTTCAGCTTGTAATTTATTCTTATCTTTTCGCTTCTACATTATGATTCTTTTTTTCAAGGGGGCCAGACTTAGTAAAAGCATATCTGCTTCCCTCTGGCTCCTTTCATTTTGAATGCTATTATGTTTTCTTAATATGCTGTGTGGCACATTAATGTTAATTGATAGTATTCTGAGGTGAAAAAATAAACTTGAACTGGAACTAATTACGTTGGGGTGGGGGTGGGGGAGAGGGGTGAAGACCTAGAATGCAGGCTATAACAAAGACAGATGAATGAACAGTTTGTCAGTAGAATGCTTGCAGATTCTTTGAAGGTGTCCTTGTTGCAATGGATTTGGAAGTAGTTTTTGTTTAAATGGTACATATGTTAGCAACAATGCTAGTTTGAAATATTAGTTAATACTATCAATTTCTCCTCTTATTTCCCATAACAAGTATCTTTCACGGTGTTGACGAGTATAGATGTTGCATGCCACAGATAATTCAATGAGTTTTGTAGAATACATGTAACAATATATTACCATATAGTATGCATATTCATCAAATCTGGATATATATGTAAATTCAGATAATGCTCATTTATGTCCACCAATTATATAATTGCATCTGGCTCCTTTTCATTTTCCCCAGGGACACTGCAATACATGGCCCCTGAGGTCATCGACAAAGGCATTAGAGGATATGGGGCACCAGTAAGTTGCTCTTGAGCCTGATTTCATTACTCTCCCATGCTTATGATGTTTTAAATTCTTGTCACATTATTCATGGACTAGAGCACAATTGTCTCATTTCGTGTAGAATCATTTTCAGCAGTATAACGAAGCAGTTTTACTGTATTCCAGAATTAGTAGTTCAAGTTACTCAACAAATAGTGATAGTTAGTGCCAAACATTAGCTATTTAGAGCCTTGGTTGGGGAGGGGGGAGATTAGGGTATCCTTGACTTTGGAATGTCACCCAAACATAAATTCAGGATTAATTCTAAACTGCTTCCAAGTGATTCTAATTTATCCTATGTTGTCCTACTTTTTGGACCTTCTAGTTTTCCTTCTTTTTGCAAAAGAATCTTTCTTTATCCTACTTCATCCTTCTTTCTGACTTCAAAAAATGCATAAAGTAGCATATTAACATATTAAACTTATTCAAAAAATAAACAAGAATCATTATAACGCTGTCAACATGACTGAATTAATCCTTCTTAAATCCTAGTTTGTCCCATTTTTGGTCTACAAAATCCTTTTTTCACCCCTTTTTTATCGAGAGTTTTTATTTTACTTTATCCTCCTTTTTATATGGGACCACGCAAAAGCCTGAAACCGGATGAAAAATATCATTTGTTCCACTTTAATGTACTGCAACCAGTGGTGATGTTTCAACCATATTGGATATATTAACTGCTTTATGAAATAAATGAAAGAATATATACTTCTTTTGCTCCCTTAAAGGCTGATATTTGGTCCCTGGGTTGCACAGTGGTTGAGATGGCAACTGGTAAACCCCCTTTCATAGAACTTGGATCACCAGAGGCTGCGATGTTTAAGGTCGGATTCTATAAAGACCACCCTGAGATACCAGAAACACTGTCAGAACTAGCCAAAAACTTTATTATGAGGTAAGTATGACAATAGGACTTGAATAGACACATTTTGTACCTTTGAAATGATTACTGGTATCCAGTATCAATGTCAACTGCTGTTTGTTCTACCTGGATATCTGTATGTATCCCTAAAATGCCTGATAGAACCCAACCAATAGTACTAGCCCTATAATCTGACAAACATTGAACTATTTTCATATGTGTAGCTGTATTAGTCACAATTTTTTACCTTATTTTAGGGAAAGAAGATTTTGGTAGCAAACAACAGCCTATAGCTTTGTCTACTTCATGTTTATTTCTATAATATTGATGTCAGATTGGTGTCAGCTGGTATAAAGAATTGCAGCAAGTGTTATGTGTTATATGGGTTTTTAGTATAAGCAGTGCAACACTGCTTTTTTATGGCTACACTCAAATGCATTTCCTTAATTGCCAGAAGATAAAAATTGACACTTGCTATTTTCAGAAAGTAGAAATTAAAGTTTGTTCTTTCCTCAAGGAAACTTCATCTAATAGAAATAGACTAAATGAAGCAGAAGTTTCTGCCAAAGGGAATTTTAAGTTTTAATGGTTAAATTCTTTTCCTGGACAAACCAATTGTTAGAGTAAAGAAAGATTAACATGCCAGTCAGTGTATTTGTAAACTTGTACGGTAGCACTGAATAGGTATTGTGAAGTCATGAAAAATCCTGAATTTAATGCTGCGATGGTAAGTCATGGAAAAGTCACAGAATTTGTTGCAAAGGTGGTGTTTCAAGAAAAAAGTTGTGGAAAAGTTTTGAAATGTTGCACAACCCTTACATAGTGGTGCATTGTATTTGACTAACACTGTTTGAAAATGCACTCACATTATTGCTTTTAAGTGTTTGGTAACATTGTAATGAAGTGGATGAACCTGTCACCTGTAAGAGGACGTGAATGGCACCTTGCTGATGATAATGTACATGGCTACCATTATTTTCAGTGGATGATGACTTGTCAGTGATAAAATAACTGTCATCTAAGAACTGATTTACCATATGGTAGTTTCATTCTGCAGTTCATATGAGAGAAGAAGATTGCATCAAACTTTGAGAAGTCATGATCAAGGCCCTTGTAGGGTGAGGAGGGTGGGGGAATCTGTGGGTGGGGGCATCTGTAATTGTCATTCTTTATCCTTCCTTCAGAGGACAATGAAATGAACTATACTTGGGGTGTGAGAAAAAAGTCCATTGACTGTGACTTTTGTTTATTATTGAAGAGAATGGGGAAAGGGTCTGCTTAGGATTAATCTTTCAAAGTAGACTAAGAGCAATCTGATACAACTTCTTGACAATTTTTTCTCTCTTTAAATTTGTGACTGTGTAGGTGCTTTGAACCTGACCCTGACAAAAGAGCCTTGGCCACAGATCTTCTACTTGATCCATTCTTGAGTAAGAGGAGAAAGAAAAGTAAGAAATCCCCATCATCAGAGTATGCTCAACACAGAAGCAAGTCAGGTAATTATATATTTTGAACAGCCCCCTCTATCCTCACCTCTCCCCACCACCCCTTTTGTTGTTAACCCCACCCCCACTCCTAAATAATTTTTACCATTCTTCCTTGTTGTGATGAGAGTCTTCTTTATTTTGTTTCAGACAAATCTTTATGTCAAGGAGGACACTGTTTTACATGTATGTAAACAAGACATTTTAACATACAGTGGTTTAGTTTATCTTAGTCAGCATCTAGCAAATTGTCAGTGTCTCGTGATAGATCATGGCACATAAGTTTGCCTCATCTTACATCAGTTGCTGCCAAATGCTGTTAAAACACACATGCATTAATGTATCTAGGACTGTCACGTTAGTTTCTTGTATGTTATATCAGTTGGTGGTAAATGTTTTCATTCTGCACACTAATTTCACAGCTTTTCCGTGTGTGAAAAGGTAACATCAGTGTAACCTTAGGTGCCTGTGGTCACTTTTACATGTGTGGAATTTTCAGAAAAAGTGTTCTTCAGTATTTTCAGTAAAAGACTTACTTCTTCCACTCTTGTATTAAAGATTGCCTGTCACATCATAGCATGATTGTCTTGTTGGTGACTGTGATATTAGTGAATAAGATATGACAGTGACACCGCTGGATAAAATATTTCTGTGACATTATTGGGTGTAGTATAACTGTCACATAGACTTGTGTGTGACTGTGACATCACTAGATATAATATTTCTGTGACATTATTGGGTGTAGTATAACTGTCACATAGACTTGTGTGTGACTGTGACATCACTAGATATAATATTTCTGTGACATTATTGGGTGTAGTATAACTGTCACATAGACTTGTGTGTGACTGTGACATCCCTGGATATAATATTTCTGGGACATTGCGGAATGTTAATTGACTCTGGGTGTTGTATGACTGTCACATCTTTAGCTCATGTATGACAGAATATTAGTGTGATGCGACTGTCACAGGCAGTATTCACAACTGTGTAGCATAATTTTCACTTAATGACTGACGTATGATTGAGACAAGTGTGTAACTCATGTATGAGTGTAACAGTACTGGCAGATTTGTGACTGTAACATTACAGCTGTCACAGAGTGATCAATGTTTAACTCTAGTAAAATAAGTGACTCTACTTTGTCACATCACTTACGGTAATTTGCATCTTATTGATGAATGGTCAATTATTTTCAAATTGCATCAGGTAATAGCAACATCACATGACTTTTGAAGATTAAAAATCTGGTTTTCTGTTTGTCACATTATTGAATGAGGATAAATCAATCATGAAATCTTTTTTATTTTGAATAATGTCCTTCCCAGAATTCAAATCAGTTAAAAAAAAAATGCTTTTATTTTTCTCCTTGAAGTCCCAGCAATGCAACCTGCCAGTAGACCAGAGTCACCAATCAATGATTTCCAACCAATCCTAGCATCAATGCACAGTGAGGTGGAAGTGCGGTAAGATCTTTCTACTTCTGTTGTCCTGCATTTTTTTTTTTTTGAGGAATGGGATTTGAGTCTTTGCATGGTAAATGAGTCAGAACCATCCTCAAAATCAGATTTGGTCATGGTCCTGAATTTGGAGTTAACATGTTATGCTGATTGAAAATATTAAGCCTTTGAACCCTGCATTGTGCAGTTTGCAATCTGCAGTGAATAATTTCACACATTAAGCCTAACCCTCTTCCTGGGCAAAATTCCCAAGGTGCCATATGCCTTATCGCTTGTTTGAGGCAGTAAGCCCAGGCCCTAGGTTCTAAGTGACAACTTGCAAAGTGCACAAAAATGACTCGTGGAAAATTCAAGAAGACCAAAATTTAAGCACAAACAAACTATTTGAGGAAGCCCTCGCTACTACAATAAATTTAAAGCAAAAAATCAAGTAGAAGCAGCCTGAAACACTTGCGAATCCCTGGCCTAGGCACAACATCAGGCACAGATTTCTGTCACCAATTCTAGCAGAACTGCTACTAGTGCTATAACCTGAGTCATGTAAACCTTCATTTTACTTCCTAAATTTTCCCTGAAAATCATTTTGTCCATAATTGGACCTAGCCGTATCTTCTTTCATATTGTCTTCTTGTACCAATGGAAGAGTATCCGCAAATTGTACCATTTCATTCTGATTTGCATTGATAGTAGGTCTGAAAAAGAGCTTTACACAATGAGAAAAAAATGTTTTGTTACAAAAGGTGCACCCAAACAAGTCCATATGACCTCTGAAAGTCAAGTAATCACTGGAAAAGATTTTGGGGCTGTAAAACTAGCCGTTGGTGCTATTTTATGTTTTCTGTCTGCCTGAAATACTGGGCTTTTTTTGGTTCAAAGGGTTTAGTAGTAAATTATTTCCCAAGTCCTTTTTTTGCACAAATTCTTTTACTCCAATTTTTGGACATGCAAAGTTTGTTTGACACTAGGTTACCAGCATTTGGGCACGACATTTATTTTTGTGTCTTTTAAACATGTCCATAACAATCTCATTTATTTATCATTATTCAGTAGTAACATTAGGTTGTTATGTCACAAGATGTCACTTTAAGTTCATAAAGTTGATTCCATTGAGTACAATGCCATGTCATACAATTCCCTGACCATCTCCAAAACTTTTTTGTGATGTTAATTAGTAAGAATTGATTCTTGACAGTTATCCAATAATTTTTTAGTTTAATATTTCGCTTTTGATGTCTAAAAGACTGTCAAACATTTTACTGTGGCATCTGCTTCACATGTAACCTTATTTTAAAGAAATACAATAGCTGTCTGCATGTATGATTTTCATTTACAAAAGAAGGGTTCAAACTTGGAACTATTTCTCATATGTTAAAGTTGAAATTAATTTCATCTACTATATTTTGAGTACAACACACAGAAACTCAATAAAAAACTTCACCAGATTGCTTGAAGTTCCTCTTTACCCATGAAAAGTATATTTTTGAATAAAACTATCAAGAAACGGCTTTGTCTGGGGTATAGATCTACAAGTGTGGTGATTTCAGAATTTCTCTGGGGCAAAAGATGGTAGATATGTCATCAGTGAAACTGCTCCCATTTGCCTCTTTGTGAAGATACCATTAATGCTTAAAATACTTGTAGCACCATAAGAGGTGGTGGTTGAATCTAATATTTTTGTAAATGTTTCCACTTCTGAAATCTTTCATTCCAATGCTGCAGACCCGATCGCCGTAAACAATCCTTGGATCTCATGTCTCCAAAGTAGGTCCATCATTTATATAATTATTTCCAGTAAAACTTGTCTAATCCTTTTGCTACCGAGGTAGAATTTTCCTCCTTTTTTGGTTTCATTGCTATTTTAGTTTAAAGCTGATAGTTTTTGTTGTCATTAAATGCCTTGGCAACATTATGTTTTTGATTTTTAATCGCCATGTGTGAGTCCAGAGCACTGCAAAGGCACTTAGTTCTGCTTAGTATTGCTATGGTGGTGCAGAGGTGCCATTTAACTGCTAGTATGTTCATTTCTTTGGATTGTATATACCGTGTGTGTCTACATTTGGTTTCAGAGGTGTTGGGACACAGTTTCTGCAAGTTCCTGTCACATATATCAGAGAGAGAGGAAGCCAGTATGGTGATATAATTCTGTGAAACCTGCTTGCTTTATATTATATTGGCTAACATATCATCAGATCCATTGACTAGCATCATGGTGGCTTAAATATACATATATACCATGGAAAATTTAGAGCCTTTAAAGTGTACCAGTCCAAAATTTCAAAAATATTGTTACAAAGCTTGGAAATGCATCCAAATAATGTAACCCCCATCTTCACAGGACATTTCTGGGCTGAGATACAAAATGTTGAAGCTTATTCACTCAGTTTAAAATTGTAGATTGCATAATACTTGTGATGTCACTCTTGAACTACATGAATTGCAGTCTTTGTTTTTCTTGGTTTTTATGAAAGCCACTGCACCTTGTGCCAAAATGTAATCACTTTCTTACTATTACTATTTTAGGATGACTTGGCCATATAAACCCTCTCAGTACAACATGCTATGCAAGGGAACAGGAAATGTTTTAAGGTCACGGAAACATCTTAATTTCAAAAGGAAACAAAAGCAGGTTATTATGTGAGTTGTACAAGAAGGACATCACAAATAATTGCACAATCAACTTTTTCAAATTAAGTAAATTAATTTCAACATTTTATATCTCAGCAACAGAACAAGCTATGAAAATGGTACTTGGATGAATGAAATTCATTTTCCAACCTCTGCAATATATATTCTTGTAATTCTAGACTTTAGGTCCACTTTAAGGCATTATTTCAAGTCCTTGGCTGCAGCTTCCTCAGCAAAGCTGCAGGAGCTGCAGCCATACTTTGTTGCTACACACATTACAATGCCAGGTGTAAAGTAATCCTACTGTTACAATAATATGATTTTATGATTCATTAATATAGTAACAAACTTGGCTGCAGTCACTGTAGCCTAACTGAGGGAGCTGCAGCTTTGCTCTGGCAACTGCAGCATGGCTGTTTTGACATCTTGCTTCAAGTCCATCTACAAGAGATTGATATTTGTATTCCCTTACTGACTAGAAATTAGATTTCTGTCAATATCTGCATATTTGACATGAAGTAATTTTTACAAACTTTTACAAAGTAAAGAAGATTTGCTGTACGAGGACAGAGTGGTTATTCATCAAGTGCTTGACTTTTTTTACATTTCTTAACAAAGAAAATAGTATACCCCTTTAAAGAGTCTGTGGTCAACTTAGCTAGCATGTTTACAAAGGGGATAGAGCTACTCTGAGAAAATAACTTCTTCTAGGGTAAGCTTTATAGCTAGTAACTTTCCTTCGTGGTTTCTTGTGACATGTGTGGCATCTCCTTTCAAATTGCAGTCTTTGCCTGCATTAAAGAGGGAATAGTATAACCTTATCACAATCAATGTTTTAAAAGGAGTTTCCATGACCATTACCTGAAAGAACAAATTCCCCACCCATATATCAAGAAGGAAGGGGGCTGAGGGCTTGACAAATTATTGGGAATAATAAACCCTTCACACTGCATACAGGTATTTTATTGAAGTCACTTCTTATAACAATTGTTCTCACATTTTACTGTACATTTAAACATAGATAACTTTTGGAGACACACCCCCATTCTCTTCCCCCTCTCCTCCTACCCCCACACCCACCCACTGTATACTTGCCATACATGTGTAACTTACTGCTACATTATATTGCCATTCTCTCTTTACATTTAAAATCTTTTCAAATACAGAGAAAACCTAAATCACTTATGGTAATTGTCCCCAATTCCCTATCCTTGAGGTATTTTGTGGTAGGTACACTCTCATAGGTAGATCTCATAATGGTTAGAGCATCCGACTTGCAACCGGAAGGTCTAGGGTTCGAATCCTGGCCGGGTCATACCGAAGACTTTAAAAATGGAACCTACTGCCATTGTGCTTGGTGCTCAACATAAGCAGTGGAGTAGGGAAACCAAGCCAGTGAGCCGCAACTGGAAAAAAGGCCGTGGCTGGCTCGACTTGTACCAAATTGGTTGGAAACTGGGACGTAAAACTCCATCTAACTTACTAACTCATATGTAGATCTGGATGGAAGCACATAAAGCATTAGATGTTCCTTAAGGGCATGGTTCGTCCTGTTCCTACCCCATCCTGCAATACTGCAATGTTATTACATATTCTCTTTTTTAATTAACTGCATACTGCATGGTGTAAGTATCATGGGACTATTAACTTGGTGAGTGCATGTTTGAATGAGATGGATTTCTAAACTTTCTAAGTTCTTCTTCTCATAACCATATTCACAGTCTAATTTTCCAAGAAAAGTCTGACAGGCTATCTCCCATTATGGATTGAACATCCAAACTACTCCTAAGGGAATTATGACCCCTTATTGACACAAGACTTAATGAAAAGCCATCAGACAGCCTGGAGCTTATTAAGAAAAGTCTTATAGGCCATCTACTCTACCACCACAGATAAAACATCCAAACTACTCCCAAAGGAGTCATGGCCCCCAGTTGACACAAGAATTACTGAAAAGCCACCCGACATCCTTCAGCTTATTAAGAAAAGTCTTGCAGGCAATCTTCCACTGCACAAGAAAATTTGAAAACCTACTCCCAAATGGAAGTCAAACTGTGAAACCCTTGTAAACATGATATCTCAAGAAGGGAAAGTTGATGAATTTCATACTTGGCATGTGGGTGTCCCATATTAAGTAGAAACCTATTGAGTTTGTTGGAGGTCAAAGCCATTTGGGGTCACCAGAGGTCAGACTATGTAAACCTTGAAATCTGCTTGTAAGCATGGTATCTCTAGGTGGGTAACCTTGAGTGATTTTCATACTCAGTAAGTTGATACACGTTGTGGAATAGATGATCCATATTTTTTTTTAGTGTATGTGAAAGGTCATTAGGGGACACCAGAGGTCAAACTGTGAAAACAGTATCTCAAAAAGGGAAAAAAGGGAAATATCGATGAATCTCATACTTGGCATGTGGGTGTCTTATATTAAAGGGATATTCCAGTGACATCTTCAGAGGATCTGGAATTTTGTTCCTTAAAATAAGTGTTTAATTTGACCTTGAAACTTGACCCCATTGAAATCTTTCATAACATTCATTTAAGATTAAATTTAAAATATTGTGAGAATTTTGATAAATCATTTGTGTTAAAACCATTTCATCAGGAATATCTCGCTTGATTGCATCTGTTACCTTAGTGAGGACATAACACCTGATACAGGTAACTTTCACCTTAGAGTAAATGATGGGCAGCACCAGAATTACACCAGTCAATGAAATATCTGCAATCTCTGCTACATATAGCAGCAGAACATAAAGTAACTACAGTGTAGGTGTAACAACAGAACTGTATCAACAATTTAGAACAGTTTAGGCTTTTGTTCATTCATCCATTTCTAATCTTCTACCCTTTGGCTGCTTGTTGTTCACTTGCCTACTTCTCATAAGTACTTCTATAGTGACCCACTTTGTTTTTGTTGTACTGCTAGTTGTATTCTGATGCTGGTCGAGGACAGACCGAAAATTTAAAATGTACTCAGGAAAAGGGAAAATGAATCTTTACACTTTTTCCTTGATGTTACACTTGGAGTCAGAATTGGTACAACTAATCCCAAGTCTAAACCTATATCAGCAAGGACTCTCCAAGATCAACTGGATTCTTTGGAATTCTAACTTAAATTTAGAACAAAGGAGAAGAAAATGCTCAGTTGAGCTTGTGTTAATAGTCCCCTAATCATGCCCTATGAGCAGAAGATCATCGAATTACCAGGGTTGGTAATAAGATAGAAAAGTGAGGTTGGAAGGTCATCATCTTAAGCATCATCAGTTCAGCATGATGAAGGTTAAGACTCTAAAAGTGTCAGCATATTTCAGTATACATGTGTCAAGATTATAAAGAAATACAATAGATGTTGAAATAGTCTACTTGAATGGCATCACAGATTTCCCATTGTGCAATGCACTGTGGTAAATTGAATACTTCCTTAAAAAAATTAAACTTTTAAACACAACATGGTATTGAGATGGGATCTACACAATAAAGAGAGAAAAACTTCCCTGATTTTTTGAAAGTCTGATATTTTGTCACCAGAATATCCCTTAAGCAGAGGGAATCTTGTAGAATTTGGTGGAGGTCAAAGGTCATTTGATGTACCAGGGAACAGACTGCTTAAACCACATTAACATGATTTGTCAAGTATCAAACATGTTTGAATCTTATATCTGTCATATAACACCCAAAATTACAAGCAAGAATCTGATGTATGACTATGTTCACGTGGTGTCAATCTGTGGGGTTTATGCTCATGGATTCTTATTTTTCTGTTTTTAAATTTAAGCACAGTAACTTCACAATGAAAATGTCAACTTGAAACCACTGTACTTAATATATACCCAAGCAGCAAGGAATCAGTAGCCTTTTGGCTTCCTGGTTTTAAAAGGCTGTTTTTCACAAGTGGACTGCTAGATTAGAAAATTACTTGCTGCTTTTAGTAGCATTAGATTAGTATATTAACAAGGCCTGCATTTGAGTCTTTAAACTAACTTATGCATATTCATGATGTCTTGCTGTCTTTACATGAAGTTTAGTCCTATTCATAATTCTTTGGTTTGCCTCTCTTCAGACTGAAAGCTATTGCATATATGCACTGATTGTGCTGTTGTCTTCCAAGTACCTATCTTATGCATTTTCATGATTTTTTATAAAGCTCATTTTTGAATGCTCGTCTGTTCAGAATAAGTAAAAATCACTTGAGATGACCTTAAACCCTGGTGTCATTATCCATCCATCAACTGGCTTATTTGATGTACATATCCATCACTTCAAAACAAATCCAAAATTTCCCCTTTTAGAAAGCTACCCAAAAACTTGGTAGTAGTAGCCTGTTGATATCATTCTCTGTTCATGCTGAAAAGAATAAAGAATATTAACAAATCAGGTTTTGGCATATTTCCATAATGAGGTGGAAGCTTATTAAGTGTACAGGTTTGTCTTTGCATATAATTATCTAGTCATTTAAAATTTGCAGTTAGCAAATTCACTTTCACTTGTTGCATATGGCATACCGTGCATTGTAGGGTACAGTTCATAATATCTCATGGCCATGGTCACTAGGAGCTTATCTCATAGTTACACCCATATACATACATATAACTGGCTGGAATACTCAGGTTGTGGCATATGTTTGATACCAGAAACTTCTGAATCCAGTCATGATTAATGAACATTGTCCACTATACCGTATGAAAGACACACAGTTCGTCCAGGGTATTCGCAGTGATGTCTATTACTGTGAGACAGTAGGCCCACATTACACTTTTTTTCCATAGGCCTAGTCTAGCCTAGCCTGAATTTTCACTACTTACATACATTGATATACTACTGCTTACTACTGTAAGCAAACTGGACAAAACACACTACATTTATCATACACCAAGAGCTTTGTAGTCAGTATGCATGTTGTTTTTAAATTACAATAAATAAACATAAACTCTTTCAAAGTTCAAATGGCCCAGCGTTTGTGACTATAACTTGAATCATATCATTTTTCATTCAGAGATCAAAAATTCAGACAACCAAACTAGTCAGCTAGGTTGTCTCCAGACAACCTTGAAATTTCCTTTGAAATGAGTCCTGCTTTTGGGTGTTTTGCTTTGTGTCTGATAGCTATTGCATATCCATACTGGTCATGTTGTTGTCTTCCAAGCATGTACAATATGCATATTCATAGTGCTTTGAGTGTTTTGATTTGACACTTATAGCTAATACATTTTCATAGTTTCCTTGTTATCTTCAAAGCATTCAGTTCAAAATGCTTTGGTTATTTCGTTTTGAAACCAGTAGCTTAAGTTTCTGTGTCCATACTGGTTGGGTAGATGTTACCATTCATTGTGTGCATAACATCCATTGTATGCATATTCATAATGTTTTGGATGTTTTGTCAGAAGATACTGAACTCGTGCATGTGCATGTATGTAAAAGTTGAGCTGAGTGTCAAATTTTATGGAATATTGCATATTTTACAATACCTCATAGCATAAAATCCACACATTTATATTAATATTCATAAACTTATGAAGCCAGCTGATATTTTCACGAAGATGATATATATTCCTCTTTTGTGTTACACGTTTCTCTGAGCATGGCATGAACATGAAACTTTTTTTTGTTTTCCTAAATATCAGGCATCTCTTACAAACAGATTCATTGGCCAGAATATTTCAATCCACATGTCTATGTATGGATCATTTGCATTTTCTACATCTCATCTTTGCATGTCCAGCATATTACACTATTTGTAGTCAGCCATGATTGTGTCAGTACCCATGGGAATTGCTTGAATTGAGTAATTTCACTGGTTTCCCTAGGGAAATAACAGAGTGACTGTGATTGGAGTCAATGCCCTATAATGTCTTGATCATCACTCTAGCAGAAAATAACATTTTATGTCTAAAATGTAGGGCCATGTGACATAGTGTGGGGGAAACTTTTGCAAAGGCAATCCTTGGAGTTGCCAAACTCATCTCCTCCATACTCTTTACATATCTTTTGGTTATTTTAATTTACCATAAAGCATTGGCAAATAATGACAAAAGACCATTTTAGGTCATTTAAACTTTGACCCCAACCTGCAGAAAGTAGGATGTACTATTTAAAACTGTGTCATCACTCATGTGTCATTTCACGTGGTTGCATGACCTTTTTTAACATACTGATAGGCAAATAATAGGTAAAAACCAATTGTACCTCATTTGACTTTTGACCACTTGATTTTTTACCTGTGGCAGCAACAATTATGCATGCCAAAATTTTAACGGACAGGTACCTATCCACAAACTCTAAAATTGATCAAAATAGTTATGTAGGAGTTGATGACACACTTTTTTAACAAAATTTTGGTAAGTTGGCCTTTGACATACTTTTTGACCTTTGACCTAGCAGCTTAGCAACCAAACAAAAACTGTTTCTTAAAGTTTTCTCATCATTCTCAACATATCACGTGGTTAAACGACTCTTTCTAACATACTGATGGCCGAATGGCAAAAAATAATTGTTAGCTAATTTGACCTCTTTGACCTATAATGTCACCAATCATGCACAGATTTTCATGGTCAGGTACTATAGTACCCATCAAGTATGAACTTGATTGGACTGACAAGTTAGGAAAAATTTGCTACACAATTATTCACAAAATATAGGAAAATTTAACCGTTGACCTTCATTTTTACCTTTGACCACCACCCTTAACAACCACAAAAGCACATTTTAAAATTTTGCTGTATTGTTTTCAACATATGAGGCTTAATGATTTTTTCTAACAAAGAAAAAAAAAACATTTTTTGCCATTTTGACCTGTGACCTATGATGTCATCAGTTAAGCATGCACAAGTTTTCATGGTCATGTACCTTTCCACCAAGCTTGAATTTGATTAGACGTATGGTTTAGGAGGAGTTCACGACACACTTTTCAACAAAATTTAGGCAAATTTGACCGTTCATATATATTTTGACCTTTGATCCCTATCCTCAGCAATTAAAAGACACTATTTTAAAACTTCTTTTATCAGTTCTAACATATCATTTGGTTTTGTTACTTTTTAACATAAGCAAATAATGGCAAAAAACCAAAATATTAGACCTATATGTCATCAATAACATATGCACAAGTTTTTATGTTCAGGTACTACCAAGGTTGAACTTTAACACGCAAGTAATTTTCTAGCAGAGAGTCTCTTCACAAAGGTCATGGGCAATTTACAGCATTATTTTCAATTCAAAACAAATTAGTCTTGTTTTTCTTAACATAAACAATCCTGCACAGGGTCCAAAAAAAAAACTGAATATGCAAACTGCCATCTAGGGCGCTGGTTCTTACTTGGTAGATGAAATGTTGAAATGAAAGTAATATTTACAAAAGTTGAAGTTGTTGAGCTTGATGTAGGTCAAAAATTGGGCTTCGTATAACAATAGACCCATAGACCCATTTCATGTGATGTTTTGTGTAAATTGCCGTTGCGGAAAAACAGGCGGGCAACCAATAGTATGCGTGCTACACCTATGCATGTGTAGTAGTGCGTACACACAATGTGGTGCATGTGGCACGGCTGCATTTACTTTGATTGGTCACTTGGCACATGTGAGTACACAAGGGCCTTTCTGATGCTTCTACTACTAAAAAAGCAACATAGGAAAAATGGGTTTAGGACTTCAAACTCTGATGGCTTTACAACATGGATGTGGTGCATTAAGAGGTAACATAGCTAAGCCCTTAGGCTTATGAATATTTTGCAATAAGCACTGTTGGTATTGTCAAGTCCTGAACAATTACAGTACAGGGATGCAGTGGTGCATTGTGGGGATACAAATAACAAATTTAAACACTCTGTAAAAGGTTATTTAAAGAATTGAATGGTTCCCATTTTCTTTACTTTCTTCATGTCGTGTCACACCCATAGGTCAAAGGTTACTGATCTTTTGTAATAAACTGAAGTAGAGGTTACTGAATGCTTTTTGAAGTTCTCTTATTTTTTTTTTTTTTTGCTTTATGCTGTCACATATATCATATTCTGGTTCCATGATTATATCTGCAGTTCAAGTGAAGATGGTCCTGATACCCCCTACACTCCAGGAACCCCAGACACCAGGAATAAGCCTATGTTTTACATGCTTCGGAAGGACAGTGAGAGGAGACAGACACTACTTGAAATTCTTGAAGGAGACCAGGACACTGTAAGTGTACAACGCCTTATTTTTATCTTTCACAGGGTTCACACGAGTCCTTGAAAGTACTTGAATTTGAATCATTCATTTTCAAGGCCTTGAAAGTACTTGAATTTTGTTCCTTTGCATCATAGTCCTTGAAAAGTGCTTGGATTTTACAAAACCATGTCAGATGAATGCCTGTACTTAGCATACACATACACAGACATCTTACCATCTTAAATAGTGCAGCAAATTCAACTTAAAATCATCAAAACCCTTTGAAGTTACAATCAGAAAACGATGAGGAACTTGACGAAAATCGTCAAAATTTTGCCGGTATAGGCAGGGGTCCACTTTGCCTATGCTATATTGTGTTATATTGTGTTAGACTAGGTCGCTTGTGTGAAAAAGTGTTCAATGCCTTCAGGATCGTAACTAGACGAGTGCAACACTTGTTTTCAATATAATTACCCCAGAATAAGATGAATCGGACAGACGAAGGGCTTTTCAACCTCAACATATTGTTAAAATCTGCAGAGGGTGACACTATCAGCCCTAGGCCAGCTTAGTCACTGAAGGTGACCATATAATCCGCTGCTTCTAAATAAGGGCCTAAGCTTAGCCTAGTCCTACTTAAAATGAAAAGGTACCCTGTAAGAGTGTTAGCATAACATGCAAGTTCATATTGATTATTATTACCATTAGTGCTACCATTAGCCTTCAGAATATTTTGTTTCCTGCCAACCTCAGGTGTGCTTAAGTATTTCATTCAAGAAAAAACTTTCACGGTGTTTAAAAGCAGTTTGATGTTCTTGATAAAAACAAAGTAATACCTTGAAAAGTCCTTGAAAAATGCTTGAAGTTTGTCTTGAGAAAGTGTACAAACCGTGCTTTAAGTTTGAAAGAATGTTTGTTTGTGTGTGTCTGTCTGTCTGTTTGCCAGTCTGCCTGCCTGTTTGTTTGTTTGTAGCTTGTCTGTCTGCCTGCCTGTCCCTCTGTCTATCTGTCTTTCTGTTTGTCTGCCTGTCTCAGTCTGCCTCCCTGTTCACAAAATCCTTTGTATGAGAAGACCCAATCATCTAAGATCATAGTGAATGGTTTTTTTGGAATTTTATGATTATTTGAAGAAACTGTTTTTTGAGAGAAAATTCTTCTGTTGCCAGTAGTGCTGAATAGATACCCTGTTTCTCATTGGTTGTGCTTGTATTTGCATATTTAATCATTTCTACTATAATGTCGTGTTTTTGAATGTTTCAGTTTATTTGATTCAGATTTAATGTGTGGTACCATTTGGGTAAAAACTATTTTCTTTTTATTCTATATATATTGTATGTTTCAAAATATTTTTTGTGTCATTTTGTCTCATTTTATTACATGACTTTTTATTGTTTTGAGAATTTCCTCTGGTAAGTTGTGAACTGAAATAATTTAGCCATGCATTCTTTTGTTTTCATTTAAGGTTGTTAGAAAGTGGTACAGCAGGACAAAGCACACCAAGGACAGTGAGACCCTCAGGATAACAGAGGTGAGTTGACATGTTAGGGTTTATTTGGTAGCTTACTTGCTATTTTAGAGTTCAACAGATCCTGAATTGTAAAAAGTTCCACATGTATCAATGCCCACTGTATTATATGTGGTGTTGTTGAGGCATTGTGTCAAAACCTCAAGCTGCAGCAGCCTTAGCAAAGCTGCAAAGGCTGCAGCCATGCTTGTTTGCTATACACACTACAAGCTAGTTAGATGAGATTTAACGACACACCAACACGAATGTGTTATATAGTAACAACTAGATAAAAAGGTAAAGTTTAAATACGGTTTTCAGATACGGTTCAAGTTCAAGTTTGGTTTCAAATACAGCTCAGATACAGTGCAAGTCCTTCCCTTTAGTCCCCTCTTACAACAGGCGGGAAATACAGTGGGCATATTCTACAACCTCCCAGCCTGCAGGGGGCTACACTACAATAGCAGGATTAAACTAAACTTGGTAATCCTGCTGAAGTTTTGCCTATGTAGAAGGCTGTAAAGCATATTTCTTTTTCAGTCATATCCCTAACCCCTGCCCAAGTGAACACTGAACCAATTCTCTTGGATATTTATAGAAATATGTAGTCCCGAGACTGGTTGATTGTTAATGAGTATTCAAAGTAATGCAACATCCCGTTTAAATCTTGCAGTAGTCTATGCCACCCACAGAGTTGATATGTCATTGTTATGCCCACTCGCTGGTAGTAACCACTGCACAGGTGGTTATGCAACATAGCAATGATCGGACTTCTAAGGTTTCAGTTTAGGCTTTCGATTTTACGCCTACTGGAGTACACACACTCACTCAAGAACAATAGCATGAATAATGAGAGAGTACATGAATAAGTCATATTATGGTAATGAAGTTTGCATTCTTCCTTGCTTGGGCAGATGGTGTTGGGAAGCCTTAAAAGAGGGGAGAGCAAACAAAGTCTGCTCTGCAGGGTAGCTGAACCTATATGTATAGCAATGGTAATGTCTTCAGAATCAAAGTTTCCCAGCCATGCTGCAGCTTTGCTGAGGCAGTTGCAGCTTTGCATAACTGTGCCTAACATAAACAAATCAGCATGTTACAAAGGTATTAGGGTTCTAGCCAGAGGATTCTGAGTGCTGGCCAGTAAAATGCCTGTTTGTTTTGAAAGTGTTCACTGTGTATATGGATTACGGACAGTACATACACACTAGAAAGAAATGCAAGCATAAAGTACAGCAGGGGCCTTTCAGAAAGTTTTGCTTGCAATATTAGTGAGGGTTTGGGACTCTGGATGAATGCCTCATTTTGCATCAAATGACCAGATAAAAATGTGGGTTGTTTTATATTGCAATAATATATATTTCCATAAATTTCAGACATTTTCCGTGGAATTTTCATTGAAGTTTGTGCCGGCCGGCAGTCTGGCGATTTGCTCTAAGTGTCGGTCGGCAAGCGTCAGTGCCGGCTACAGTCGGCCAGCATGGCTAGAACCCTAAAAGTATACAATGAAAAGTCATGTTGTTTGTTTCTGTTTAATCATTTCTTGGGTGGTTCTTTTACATCATACAGAATGAGCTCAGCACCATTTCCTAAGATTATGTACGAAATTAATCAAAAACAGTGTTTTCCTAAACAGTTCATTAAGGTATTCAGCTTACATCATTGTTTTTCATTTGCCTTGTCAAGGAACATCTGAGAGAATTCAACCATGGAATTGCTCAGTACATCAAACAACGAGAAAGGAAATTCTTAGTTGAAACCATAGGTATGAGCTTTGTTGGTCATGTGTTAGTAATTTATTTTTAGGCTGTACCATCAGGACAGATGTTATGGCTACATGTGTGTGGTGTTTGTGTGTCTGTGTGTCAGTTTTTGGGTGGATCATCTTCAAAATTTGAAAGGGCTTGAATTTTATGATTTCATAGGGTGATATGGAAGAATGCTTTAATTTCATTTTAATTCCATTTCATAATTCATTTGAAATGTGGTCAAAATAGATGTGCATGAGATCTTTTTTTTTCTGTTATAGAAAAGTGTAGTAACTCTTTATAACTGATTAATTGGTTAAATAGGAATTCAGTTGGGATACCTTGTAGATGTTTTGGGAACTTTAAGGTTCAAGTTGCATTTATTCTAGGCATCTTTAATGCTACACCCACCAGTAACTTGCTGATGTTTTTTTCATTTTGACAGGGAAATTGAAGGAAGAATTTGAATTTGATCCAGTGTCTGTCAGTGAACTGCTAGAAGCTCTTTACTGCTACCAGGATTCAGTGAGTTATTTCATTCTTTTAGGCATCAAGGTTCGATTCTGTCAACTGGAAAGATGTTATGGTTACATCTGTGTCTCCAAAAGAAAAATTATTTTATAGTTATCATCACTAACAGTTGCCATATCACAAAAATATACTAAGTTTAACTCCAGGCATCTTATAAATGTAGACAGTGGTATTTACTCCATTAAACAAGTTGAGTTTTTCATAAAAGCAGCAGGCAATAGCTGTCAATGTTAAGAGTGGTTCCATGTAAGATCTACCCAGTAAATAGTGACAAGTGCCATTTGGGGATTTCGCTACTACGGTTTTCTTCTCCTGTTATTCATTTAGGTGACTGAAGTACTAAAAACTCACATGCACAACATCAAACCTCATTGGATGTTTGCCCTGGATAATCTGACCAGAGATGCAGTTCAGGTATCCATCGCCATTGTTAGTCCAGGTATGCACCCATTTAACCCATTTTTGACCCTAGACCATCACTCATTGTCTCTCTGTGTCCTCATCTTGATAATAAATTAGTATTAAAGCTAAAGCAACAAGGAGCAGGAATTGATTTATTTTAGCTGTTGAAGTATGCTAGTTTGATATTTCAGAATTACGTTGCATGCTGGAAAGGGTTGACCTTTTGCTGTACCAATGTCAGAGACTGTAATATTTTGTATGAACACCACAGTGTTCATGTCCACAGTAGCACCACCAAGATTTCAAAAGTAGGGGGAGGGGGCAGGGTAGGGCAAAAGTATTTGCATTGCTCCTGTTAACTGTATACCTTTGAACAGGAGTGAACTAGGGGGTAAGTGGGGAAGGCACACAGGCCATGACTAGGGGCAAATGCCCCCCCACATCCCACTTGGTGGCACCACTGCATGTTCTGTTTTAGGTTTGTGACATCACATGCAGGGTAAAGAGTTCACTTTTGAAGAAACTGTTAAATTTTGACTTAAATGGTCGGATGGAGTTATGTTTTGTTAGAAAAATGCTCACTTAAAATAATGTTTATGTGTGCGAAAACATTGAAGAATCAATTGGTACAGCAAAATTCCTGACATGAACTGAAGTCCAAATTATACTTCCAAATATTCATGCATTATAAAGCTATGAGAACCATATATGGTCATCCCTTGCTCTCCAATCACGCACGTAGCTCAGAGTTTGACATTGTTCAACTTTCATAGCTCTAGAGCATTGTACTGAAGTATGAATAGGCACTAAGTATTGAATATCAAACTTGCTCATTCTAGCTGGTTGCTACATGATGGATATGAAATGCAGTTTTTTAGTGAACTGGGAATTGAGATGAAGATGATAAGACTGAATTTGCCTTCACCAAGTTGGGAATGGTACGGACAATTTGAGCAATGATTCCTCTGTGATACAGAAGAAACAGCTGAATCAAGGAAGAAGCTGGAAAACACATAAAAGCACATTTTCACATGGAACAAAAAAAATGAAAGAAGTCTAGACAAAATCATGTAGACAAAAATGTGAAGGGGACTCGTCAAATTGAATACATTCAGAAATGGTTTTATTTTCCTCTCAGTGATGTATGAGTTTTAGAACAAGGCTATTATGACATGGAATTTGACAAAAGTACATGGCACTTGACTTTTGTAGACTATAGAAAAGATGCAACTAAAAATGGAGAAAAAAAACCCATTAAATTTGACCTTTAAGGAGTCAGAAAACTTGCCACTCCTGAGAAGTCTTTGACAACAAGATGAAGCAGAAACTAAACATGAAGTAGACTCCTTTCTAATCTTTTTGACAAGAATTTTTTAAATTGAAATGTTGCATGGTGGATGATGTTGGTACATGACCATTTATAAGTAATTCTACCACCTCTAGCCATCCGTTATTGAGAATCCTGCATTATGATTGGTTAAACACTGACCTGTTATTCCACAACACACGGTCAGTAAATGTAAAAACTGATAAAAATGAAGTTTTTCACGCATTTTTGTTGGTAGAATAGGTGTCATACTATCATTGTCTCATAAACTGTCTTGACTCCAAATTTGGCAAAAGAACAGACTCGCCTTCGCCTGGTCCGATATTTTGCCAAGTCTGAAGTCTCAACAGTTTATTCACCATCACCAATAATAGTCCACCAAATGCGATTTATTCCTTAACTAACTTGTTGCCAAAGGGAAGAGAATGAGCTGAAAAGATAAACATATTTTACATGTTTAAGCTTAATATCTTGCTAACCAAAAAATGGAAGCCAGTTCATAAGTGACTTGACTGTTGAGATGAAGCCAGCATTGCTTCTAAATTCTTTTTCTTCTAGAGCTTGGTGAAAACATTGCTCCAGGTCCAGGAAATAAGGATCGGCCACACCCTCCTTTTCATCCTTCTTTCCATGGTACCATGTTTCACCTGGATGAAGAGGCAGGGAATACGTCAGGTGTCTCTACCCTCAGTTCCACAAAGTCACGCCCTGACCTGGGAGAAACAGAAAATGCTGCTTTCAGGGCTGCCCAGGCAGAATGTAAGAGTCTGAAAAAAGAAAATACCAGGTAAGACAGTTATTACTTTAGAGAAGACTTCTAGTGGGAGTATATACTCAAAATTCATTCTTTGGAACACTGACCCATAGTCTTACTGGTTAGAATGGATTTTTACCCTTGTCTGTACTCGCAGTTTGGGTTATGAGTATTAGTACTAGTGAATTGTCTCTGGTTTTCAGAAGGCACAAGTACACAACTTCTCCAGGGTATGAGTACAAAATTTTGCATTAGCAGGAATGTCTAACTTTCAAAATTTGTGAGTATAACTCCATTCTTAAGCATACAAGTATAGGCAAGTATGCCAAAGTGTGAGCATGAGTATACACTTTGTCTTATGAATGACTACACTGTGCAACAGGCAAAGGTGCTATGTGAGTAGCCTATGAGTACATACTCACCGTTAATCTGATTGAATGATTACACTGTACAACAGACAAATGTACCAAAGTATGAGTCCAAGTGCATACTCCCTGCAAGTCTGCCATAGAGTTCCCCTATTTCTTGCTGGGAATTTGCTACTACAGTAGATTTGACCAAAATGCAGAGGACATTATTGATGTACTTGGTGTATAGACATTGAAGCAAAGGTGATTGATAACTGGCATGGTCATGAATTTGATGGCATGTACAGTGTCCCTAGCTGCAAGAAGTTACAACACATGCCTTTTTGAGTATGTGTGCAGAAGTTTCCTTTAGCACAATGGGTGAGTATAGACCGATTTCACCTACATTGAGTTTGTCATGGCAGTGCAAAAAAGCAGCTGTGTTGGCTGAATAGAACATGTTGGGCAAAGTGACCAGTGAGTGGAAGTGAGGCAGTGGTGTGCTTACATTACTACATATAGTAGAGTTGCATACAAGTTTTCCATATGTGCATCCAACATGGCTCCTTAAGCAAAACATGATGTCACATGAAAAGGGTCAGTTCTTAAATGTGAACCCTGATAAACAGAAATCTGTGAGTATAGGTACAGTTTCATTTTGAAGAGTATGAAGACAGGCAAAACTATGGGTATGAGTGTATGTACTACAAGCATGGTGGTTGGTAGCAGACTTGTAGTGAGTACGTACTCATACTCACGGTCTTGCACAGTTGCCTGTACTCGTACTCCTGAGAATAGATTTGTACTCGTACTCACAGATTTTGGAAGTTATGCTTTGGGGCTAATACAAAATTTTGTACACATACTTGTGACAAAGACGTGCTCGTACTCGTCATACTCACAACCAGAGACGCTTAACTTGTCCTCACACTCATGACCTTGTACTCACACTACACTACAAGTATGGTTGGTAGAACCATGCTATTTCTTTTACCATTCAAGTTTATTTCTATTTTCTTTTTTGTGACAAGGTTGATGATGGAGTTGATGGAAGTACAAAGGAGGTTGAATGAATATCTTTTATCAGAATTAGCTGCAGGGAGACAAGTTTTAGAACAAATCTCGTAAGTAGACATTAATGGTAGATTGGATGATAATATGAAATGAAATATTGTCAAAAGTGAGAGCAGAAAGCCATGTAAATCTTTCTTTGTGTGTAGACTTCACTGCTTCTGTTGTGATGTGATTGGTCATTCTTATAGAGGGTCAATAGACCAGTTGGGGAAATGCTTTCATTCAGTGCATCATGGGATGGGTCAATGGTCAAGTGAACCACCACTTTCCTTGGCAAAAACTGTTGTCACGGTACAGAAGACCTTGTGACCCCTCCTGGAAGTACTGAATTACCCAGCTGGCTTATTGTCAGGCTGCACTTCTTGAAACTAATCGGCTTAGAATTTAAAAGCTTGGACATGGCATAGATGTTGTGATATTAAAAGGTTCTCCAATCCTCATGTGATATTTCCACACATTTTATTGAAAGTGGACCTAAAGTCTAGAATTACAAGAATATATATTTTAGGGGTTGAAAAATGAATTTCTCCAACTCCAACTCCCATTTTCATAGCTTACTCCATTGCTGAGATATAAAATGTTGAAATTTGTTCACTTAATTTGAAGTAGTTGATTGTGCAATAGTTTGTGATGTCCTTCTTGTACAACTTACACTACCTGCTTTTGTTTCCTTTTGAAATTAAGATGTTTATATAACCTTGAAACATTTACTGTTCCCTTGCATAGCATGTTGTACGAAGAGGACTTATATAGCCAAGTCACCCTATAACAGTATTACAATGATCACATTTCGGGACAAAGGGGCAGTGGCTTTCCAAAAAGAAAAACAAAGACGGTAATTTGAGTAGTGCAAGAATGACATCACAAATTATTGCGCAATCTACCATTTTAAATTGAGTGAATAAGCTTCAACAGTTTATATCTCAGCTCAGGAATGTCCTGAGAAGATGGGAGTAGGACCATTTGGATGCGTTTTGCAAGCTTTGTAACATATATTTTTGAAATTTAGACTTAAAGTACTCTTTAAGGGTAAAGTAGTGATTAGGAATACAAGTTATTACTCATAGTTGTGGGTACTGCTGTCCTGATATAACAGAAACCCATTATTATTATGGATATCTGATATTTTAATTCTTAATTCTCAATACCAGCAGATTCCAATCCTGTACCAATATTTTAGGAATAAGCATATTGTGTAAAAATCTAAAGGCTTGTTTACTCTACCACAAAGGTCATTCCATTCAAATTAGGCAAAGTATTACCTTTGGTGAGGCAGTAGACATTGATGTAACCTTGAAGCATAGAGTTGGCATTTTATGAAAGTTAAGTGATGACATATTAGACAAATACGAAGAAAAATTGGCAGATGCTGATATCGAGCACATGTGATCAATCCAACGCAAGTTGTGAGTATGAGTACAAGCCTTTTATTACAAGCATGAAACTGACTTTAAAGACAGACAGTCATCACCCAAAGTATATTTTTAGTGTATGTATATCAAAATTCTCAGTTGGTGACTGCTCTTTGATTGACATCAAAGTTTGAAAATTTGAAAGATGCAGAGTAGCTCACATTCCACACAAGGCAGAGAGAGTACTTTTATTACATTTTATAACCTTGTATGCTCACCAGGACATGGCCTTAAGCAATAAAACAGGTTTATTCTTGCACAAGGAAGAGCCTCATACAGTTATGGGAGGAGCTAGAAGATGCATAGTTGGGAGAATTGGAACTGTCTGGGATCATGAAAATTCCCCTTTAAGGATCAGATTTTAACTTTTAAAATACATGAGAACAGAGCCAAACAAACTTAGCTTAGTGGTTATACAGTGTTTACTCTGTGAAAAGGCCTTAAAAGAAGGGTCTAAGCTCAAATCGAGTTTTGATATGTTAGAGGGGTACTTATGCTAAGCATTCTGGTGAAATTTGCATTGAAGTGCGATGTGTGGTTCTCAAGATACTAGCAGTTAAAGTTGTCACATTTTCAAGACAATGGGAACTTGAAGCAAACACATGACACCATAGCCTCACATTAATGAGCAGTCTTTTGTTTTTCTTTAAAATTTACAACCAATTTTTTCCTCCACAATCCCATGTTATCAGAATGTGATTGCATGAGAGGCATAAGAATTTTGTAAACTTCACATTCCCCATGGGGAGGTCCTATCCCTATTAACTTCAAGGACAGCAAGACAGACTGAAAAAAACAAAGGAAAAAAGCATTTCTCATCAATGTGAGGAAGTGATATAACCCCTGCTTGCCTCAAGTTCACTTTGGGTCACAAATGTATTAACTTCATTTGCTGATATCTCGAGTCCTACATGTCCGATTTGAATGGAAGTTTCACCAAATTGCATAGATTTAGTTCCATTTTCACATATGAAAATTACTTTTTTGCTTAAACACTTCCCTTAAAGTTATGGTGACATGCACCCCAAAATAGATGCTTTTAACTTTGGCGGTTAAAGCATAAAATCCCCCAAGGAAGGATCTGTTGGAACTATCTCAATATCTTTTACCATTCTCAAGATATGCCTCTTTAGAGTTTGATGTTTTATGAAATAACCCATTGCCTATGCAAAAATAATGATGCAGAGTGTGTTTGGAGTTAACAGTTTTTGTTAACCGTTTATGAATTATCTCTCAATAATTTGTCAGATAGTTTAAATTTAGGTGAGTGATATTGACATTTTTCAAGAAGACAATTTCATCTTCCAAAATAAATCTCTCAGGACATACCAGTGTTACAACCATCCTTAAAATGAAGGTTGAAATAAAAAACGAAGTATGCAGACAATAATTTTTCATACTTAGCTCATGTTTATTCATGATATTACTGTAAAATAATGGTCACTGTTTTGGAATTTGATGGGAGTTGTGCCTATTTTCTACATTTTTTTATGCTTTTTACATTAAATATCCAGCTATACCATTTTCATGTCACCAGACCTTTAAGGAGTGGTAATATAAAAGCAGCTCTGAAAGGGTTTATGGTTGCATTATACAACAGGCAAATGTACCAGTGTAAGTATGAGAATGTACTCACTGTAGTACATTATACAACAGGCAAATGTATCAAAGTGTGAGTATGAGAACATGCTCATTCTAAGACTGATTCATGACTCTCATCACAACACATAAACTTAACAACGTTTGAGTGTGAGAACATACCCACTATAAGACTGATTAATAACTACTCTGTACCAGGGCACGCAGATGAAATGCACACGTTATGACCAAACTCTCCTCCCAAACATGGCCAAATTCGAAATCTGCTACACACACACCATTGCAGGGAATACAATTTTGCAGCCAAATAACCTCTTTCATATCTAAATTACCTTTTTTTTAATGTTAAAAGAAGGCCATATTAGCAATATTTGGTGCTAAAAACAGCCAAATGGTAGCCGTGAATCTACCAAAATGTGAATACATACTCACTTTGTGACTGGTTTATGACTATTTACAACAGATAAATGTACCAAAATGTGAGTATGAATACTTACTCACTATATGACTGGTTTATGACTATTTACAACAGATAAATGTACCAAAATGTGAGTATGAATACATACTCACTATATGACTGGTTCATGACTATTTACAACAGGTAAATGTACCAAAGTGTGAGTATGGATGCATACTCACTATGTGACTGGTTTATGACTATTTACAACAGATAAATGTACCAAAATGTGAGTATGAATACATACTCACTATATGACTGGTTTATGACTATTTACAACAGGTAAATGTACCAAAATTTGAGTATGAATACATACTCACTATATGACTGGTTTATGACTATTTACAACAGGTAAATGTACCAAAGTGTGAGTATGAATACATACTCGCTTTAAGTCTGGATACTTTCTTTTTTGTGTCTTGTTTACAATCTCAGTATCACATCATTCTTTTTATGCTTTCATTTTGTATCTCTTTATAGCAACACCCAGAGGAGAACTGGTTTGAGGTCTTTCGAGAGGTTTGCTAGTGGTGAAGCAGCAAGTAAGATTGCATTAGCACGCATGCATAATGGCCCCTTATTAATAGTGCAGCAAGTGAAATTTTCCACAGCTCTTTCAACTTTTAGCATATATCTGTATCTAACCTTGGTGGTGGGTTTTAATAAATACTACTCTGACCTTGCATCTCAGCTTGTCTTTTCCTCTCGTAACCTGTCATTAGCATATCTTTCTGCTTCACTCTTACTTTATCTGATGACTATGATTTACATGTTTTTTTTTTTTTTTATTTATTAGTTCTTATCTTACACTACAGAACCCCCAGTGGAGGCTGTATAATTAATCAGTTTTGACAGTATTACCAGTAAATATTGAATCTGGTTTGGCTCAGTTCTTCAGTTTTCATTTATCCTGAAAAACTTGTACAAGAGAATGAATTTTGATCAACTGATCCTTGTTTAAAAAAGATGTTATACCATGTCCATGTTCTGTTTTGTTTGTTACAATACCCTTCCTATTTTAAACAGGAGAAGCATATATGACTAGCATTCTTGTTTGTCACAAAAAACCATACATTGTCTCCACTAAATAATAATATAATATGAAGGGTTTCAGACTTGAGGCACAAAGTAATCAGTTATGATATTTTCACTAATTGTAACAGCCTTTAGCATAAGAACTTTTTCAGTATGAAGCCATGTGGCCTTGTGGGAGGTATCACCTCATAAAAATAGTTTGTTGACATCCAGTGGCATTTTCATTCCTACTATCATTTAAAATATGAGAGTTGTCTTAAAAAATGGTAGTGTTTGGCAGGTATGTAGGTTGTAGTCTCACGATTACTTGCTGGTAGAGAGCTCATGTGTAATGGTTGTTCAGAGTCCTCTGGAACTCCTGTCATGCATCGTCCATAAACACCCCACCCCCTTTTTCATCATCCCATCATTAAATCAACTGTCTCTTAGTCTGAATCAGGCTTTTATCAGAACTGCCCAAATGATGATATTTACAATGGGTTTTAGAGCATATTCAATGAATGCCATTTGAAGACAGTAAAATACTTCTAATTCCTGCAGCTGTGGAATCACTCCAGAGTTTCTTGGACTTTGCCACTTGGTCATTCAGTGGGCCTTGCTTCTGGATCCCACCTAGGGGGTTCTCTGGATCCCACACTCTCAGAGGGGAAGTATTTCATATTCCCTGTACTAAGTGTGACAAAAAAAGTTCCCCTGAGTAAGAAATATGATTAAAAATTCAGTTGGAGAATGTTAGTTCCCTCAAGGGAAGACTTTGGCAATTTTATATCCTTTGAAGTTTCTTTTTTTTTCTTTGACCTTGTAAGTGATGTTTCTATTAATTGTGATTTCAAGGCATTTTTCTTTAAGAAAATAAAAGTCAAAAATAAATGAGTTAAATGAAAGTAGGCGCATTTAGGCATGAAAATCACATCTCAGTGGCATGTTGCATGTGGAAAATTAGTCACAAAACAGAGTGTTCATTCCACAGGAGAACATTGCATGATGGGAAAGTTGTGTCATACAAGCAAATTAATTGGACTGTCCACTAAAGGCATGCATAGGCCTATCTAAACCAGGACCAAATGGAAAACACCTAAAACTGAAGTTGGTTTTGGTGATATCAGGCCCACGGTTGGGTGGTTTGAATGTCATGAAACCAACATCACTTGCCCTTGGGGTGGTCTGTCTGTTTGTGAACCAACCCAAGAAAAACCCAAAAAACCATTGATTCAACTGATGTAAATTTAGTGCCTGTTTTCCAAGGCACAATTACCATCCCACTAAAGAAAAAATGCTAAAACCACATAGGTTTAATTCTCTGTATTCTCTTTTTATCTGAGTGAACATTATTTGATGTCCACTTAAACCCCCTGGTCATTTCTCTGTATAATTTGTATTTTTCTAATTTGCATATCATGGAGAAGATCTCATCAATTAAAGGGCCTAAATGTTCTATGAAAGTTTGCTTCAGGTTGAGACAGTTTGGCTACCCCCCCCCCCCCAAAAAAAAACCGCAATGCTGGTTTGGTCTTGGTTGGTCTGAGCATGATGCTTAGTTGGTTTTGGGTGGTCCTGGTTTGTATCCTGGTTTTGGGTGGACCTGGTTGTGTCCAAACTGACATTTGGACATCAATAACTCAAAGCGACACACACTTTTTCTCTCCACTGAAGCATTTAAATATTCCACCCTTGCCAAATTTCAGGGTCAAAGTGAAAGACTTAAATTTCAGGACAATGAAAGGCTATGGAAGTAACTGAAGAATTTCTTACAAGAGTAATTCCTGTAAATAATGTCTTAACAGAAATATCTCGAGTCAAACACATGATATCAGCTCTACCTTTGAGGACTTTGTAATGGAAACTCATTCTATATCATGTGAGACCATCTTAAGTTGTCACATTCCGTTAATCTTCACTCATGTCACATTATCTTTGCCACCCATATCCATCTTTTCCAATAATTTGCTTGAAAGCTCCTTTTCTGTTACATTACTTTTTGACCATCCGTAATAGGGTTGGCCTCATTTGTACTTCAACTGTGTCAGCTAAAAGATACAAGATGACATTGATATATCTTTTTTGACCAGTTTTCTTCAAAACTGTCTAAATAATTTCTTTTACATGGAAGATGTCTCTGATTATTGATCGCTAACCTTCCCAGAAGTAATTCATTTTCCTGCCATTTGGAAATAAAATCAGAGAGGCCTCCTAATTGTGACAGAATATGGCATTTCCTTTCATTCTCACAGTGTACTACATGAATTTGTTTTTACTGTTTATGACCTTTCAAAATTGTTCTCTATGTCCAGAGTGTCCCAAATGCTGCAGATGTTAGAATGTCATGAATCTTTACCATTGTTTTTACCTCCCATTAAGTACCCTTGTTAAGATAACTTACCCAGTGATGGGATTAGCAGAAAGGGGAAAGCAAAGCCCCGTATACTGCCCCACGCCATCCTTACACTTAGACCTTTGGCACTCGTCTTCCATTAAAGTTGGCAGAAAAGAAATAAGAATATGCTATTAAAAACATTTTGTCCACCTGTTCAACCCCCTCCGCTCCTCCCTTGTCATCCTTCCATCTCCTATGCCATATTTCAAGCTATTTAAGATCCAGTATAAACACATGAAGACCTCATGTTTATGAGTTGGGTGTGAAAAACAATTACAGGAAGGGTTTAAGCAAAGCATTACTTCTGATATGTGAAAGAGGAACTAATCTAAGTTTTGGTGAAATTTCCTTCCAGTTTTAATGTGTAGTTCTCGAGATATCAGCTGATGAAGTTTATACTACACTTTTAACCTAAATTGAACTTGAAGCAAGCAGGGGTTATATCATCTGCTCATATTGATAAGCAGTGCTTTGTTTTGCAATCTGTTGTTTTGACTAAGTAGTTGGGATATATGCTTCTCATGGGGAATTTTAATTTTGTAAAATTCCCATGACTGTCATTCACATTATGATAACATGAGATCATGAAGGAGAAAATTGGTTGTAAAGTGAAAAGAAAAACAAAAGAGAGCTCATTTCTGTGAGTTTATGATGTCATATGTGCTTGCTTCAAGTTTGCTTTGTGTTGAAAATGTAACATCTTGGATTTCAATGTTAATTTCACCAGAATACTTAGAATAGGTACACCTCTAACATATCAGTACTCGATTCAAGTGTAAACCTTTCTTTTAAAGAGTTTTATACAAACAGTTAAATAGCATGGAATATATATGAAAATAATAAATCAGAAGTTAATCAGAAAAATTAAAGAAAGCTTCATAGATCTGCACCCTGATTGGTCATCCAATAACCATTGCAAGAAAACAAAAAGCATTTCATTGTCATCACTTAGTTCATTGTTTCTTGTGATCTCATTGTACTTCACTTCACCTCATTGTATCTCTTTCGTTTGGTTCAGACTTTTTCAGGTTCATACAATGCTACTTTATTTTCTTATTCCAAATTTGCAGTTTTTGGTTTTTCTGCTCCTGTAAACTTTTGGGCTAACTTATGAGTATTTTAACAAATTTTGCAAGCTTTATTCTAAACTTGTTTTTTACCTAACCTTACCAATCTGCAAACACTTTTTCTCATTTTCTTGCTTCCTTCATGGATGAAGATCCATCTATAGTAGGTAGGTTGCCCTTTAAACTTGTTTCTTAATTTTCATGTTTCTTGTTTAATTTTTCATTGTTGTCCCTTCAGCACCTTTTGCTGCTATTTTTAATCCTTTTAGCACAAAGCCTGAGTTTTTTTTTTAATTCAGAAGAAGAGGATAAAATACACATCAGGGTCTTGTTTCATAAAGAGTTACAGCCGGATCATAAGTTTGATCTATCATGCAGAAGTGGTATTTAATCAAATTTAAGATGGAGCATTATGAAACAGGGCCAATGACTTGCTCATCTAAGCTTAATTTTGAAGGAGGTCATTTCTGACTTCCAGAAGTAAATCTGTCATAATATTATATGTAACAACAATGTACCAACGTACCAAAGAAAAGCAGAGAGGTAGATGGTTAGCAAGCTACCTCATGTTACATGTGACAGGATCAAAAGACTGAAATGATTATTCTGTCCTGCTTCTGAAAGGTGAAGATAAAGAAATACTTTCAGAAATAGCTTGCTGCTGCTAGATTGACATGTGAATGAACTAGAAATCAAATTGATTATCCTACATTTAAAAGAAGAAGGTATGTACTTTCTTTTGGAGGAAGCATACTGCTGCATCTATAAGATAGAGGCAGCAAGATTGACACATTGATACCATTTTCTGCACCTTCACTCCTTCCACCCCTTGCTGGTATCACTTTCCCTGGAAAGAACTTGACAAATCATTCTTCAGTCAAATGTTTCTGAACCAGTCTAAAGCAACTTATTTTAAACAATTTTGTAAATTTAGTTGATTAGATGAGCAATTCAAATCATTTATTTGCTTGCTGTATACAAAAACGTGTATTGAAATTTCATTTTTCTTTTTCTTTTTGCGAATGTTTTATAATGAATGTTCCCACTGCTAGCTAGATTTCTGCCACTTTATCTTATTTTGTTAGTGTCTGATGTAACCACATCTGGGGACAGTGAACTTGCAGACTGGCTCCGTCAACTCAACATTGATCGTGTCAGTATGCAAAGGGTAAATAGTCTTATGTAGTATTATAACTTTTCCAAGGGGATATAAGTTGGTTACTTAAGATGCCAGGTTTGATAAGATGGAGTGGGCAGTTAAGTTTTCTGCTTTCTAATTGCTTTGTCCTTACAAACCCGTACCACCTCCCCTTTGGCTCCAGTTCCTGCCACATTCCCT
Organism: Holothuria leucospilota; assembly: GCA_029531755.1. NCBI lineage: Eukaryota > Metazoa > Echinodermata > Holothuroidea > Aspidochirotida > Holothuriidae > Holothuria > Holothuria leucospilota. The sequence goes on from CM055976.1 coordinate 35,984,253, forward strand.
GGAATTGGACATCCCATCTGTAATGACCAAGATACATCTGTAAAGTTTCCCCTCAATCATTGCCCTAGCAGCGTGCACTACCAGTAACAAGTTTGGCTAATTTTTGGTTTAGCAAAGTATTATCTCTACCCTAGTTAAGGTTTTAGTTGTGTATGTTGTGAAGAATGCCCATCTCATCCAAACAACCCTCCACTTCACCTCCCCTTCACCTCCCCTCCCTTCCCCTCCCTTCCCCTTCCCTTCCCCTTCCCTTCCACTTCTCCTCAATACAGTACACATATTTTTAGGTTGAAGTGGTGAATCGTGCTGTGCTGTTGCACTTGGTATTTATTATTTTTGTTCTCCTTTGGGAAGGGGGGTAGATAAGCTTTTCACTTTACATTAGCATACTGTTGTCACAGAGGTCACACAGTATTTGAAAAGGAGAAGGCAACAAAGGGGCTATTATGATTTAGATACAAGAATTTAGCCATTCTTGTTCTTGTTTTCTTATTCTTTTTTCACCTCTTTAGAGGTATACATTGAATCTCTCTTCAAACTATTAAATATGCTACATGCCATTACAGTAGTAATTTGTTAAACACCCATAATACCACATATGCAGTGTCTCAATTTTCAGTTAATATTGCACCTCAGCCAAGAAGTTGCATTCAGTCAAATTTAAATCTTGGTTTTTGCTCATCTTTCTTCCTTGTGTGAATGGATTAATTTTTTTAAGTATCAGAGAGAGAGGAAATGAGAGATAACAGAACAACTTTTCCTTATAAGGAAACTTGGCTTTAAAATTTTTCAGATTTTTCTATCCAGTTGGGTTATCTTTTGTTTATAGAAAGGCTTCAAGCAAATAATTAATTTTCATGTGTGAAAAAGGAACTAAATGTACACAAATTGGTGACAGTTCCATTCAAATCGGACATGTAGACATCGAGATATCAGCAAATGAAGTAACTACAATTGTGACCCAAAGTGAGCTTGAGGTAGGCAGGGGTTATATCACTTCCTCACATTGATGACATATGCTTCATATTTTCAGTCTGCTGTGTTGACCTTGAAGTTAATAGGGATAGGACCTCCCCATTCTGATAACATGGGATTGTGGAGGAGAAAATTGGTTGTAAAGTTTAAAGAAAAACAAAAGACTGCTCATTAATGTGAGGCTATGATGTCATATGTGCTTGCTCCAAGTTTACTTTCTGTTGAAAATGTTACAACTTAAACTGCTAACATCTTGAGAACCACACATTACATATCAATGCAAATTTCACCAGAATGCTTAGAATAAGCACCCCTTTAACATATCAAAACTTGATTTGAGGTTAGACCCTTCTTTTAACATTGGACTTTCTTTGTGGACTGTTTGGTTACGAAGTTTGCAAACACTAGATTTTTAAAACTGCTGATTTTGTTAAAATTGTCAAATGTTTTGGCCCCTTTGCCCATTCACAGTCTTCATATTTACAACAAAGAGATACAAACTTGTTGGGTTTTATACTTAGTCTTGAATTATTTCAAAATATGGCTGTTTTCCAACTGTCTCTTAATGGACCCCTCATCCAGCTCGACTCATTCCTTCCCACTGGCAAGCGATATGCAAATTACTTGCTTAAAAAGTAGACTCCCTGAATTACACATGATGGAAGAATAGATAGCATATTTAGGGAAGCTTATATTTAGTAAGAAATCAGATATTATGAAGTCTTTTATGAAAACACATGGATCTAATCTCGTGATTGGATCTTCTGTTCAATCATACATCCCTTGTATATTCCTATTTTCAGATGCTGGTGGAAGATTTAACACTTCATGACTTACTTCAAAATATGACTAAGGAAGGCTTGAAGCGGCTTGGTTTGAGGTATTATTCTCAATAAGTATTCATTTCAAGGTTGTTTTGGTAAAAAGTTTTATGTAAATTACTTTGTCGCCATAATTTAAGTAAAATTTCCTCTTCGTGTCATGTTGCTTGGAGTCAGTGAATTAGACGTTTCAGTCCTTTTGGTATTTTTAGCAAAAGAGAGACAGGGAGAGCTCAAGGAGAAGGAACCTTGTCAAGGAATGAAAGCTAAAAGCTTTTTAGATTTTGCTGTCCTTTAAGCAGTTGCCTCAAGCTTATTTTAAATCATCAAGTTAAGTTTGATGTTTCCTCAGATTTCCCATACAAGAATCTTTTTAAGATGTTGCAGAACATTGATAGTGCATACTAAAAGAAAACTAAGGGGTCACCTTACGTTACTTAAATGTTTCAGTGACGGAAGTTGTTGTCACAAGATTAAATAGAATCACATGTGAATGAGCAGAGGTAAGGATTTATGCTAATTAGTGTTGGGATTACTTCAAATGCTATCTAAAAGAAAAGAAAACATGTTTGTGAGGTTTATTAAGACTCATGTCTCCTTAAATAGAATTTTATTATGGGACATGGCCTTAGGAGAATAAATGTGTTGAAACAGTAATAGCTAGAAGCCTGGTGTGCATTTTTGTTTTTGCTGGAATGAAATAAATAGAAGGTACCAGGGGTCACCGGTGGCACCATGTGGGGAGCAGGAGGCCATGACTTCCCTTTTGGAGAAGGGAGCCCTTCTCTGCCAAGGAAATTTTCCAATTTCATTGGGGAGCCTTAATGGGTTTGGAAAAGTGTGTAATCCCTGACAGCATCCAGTTGCCCCAGTGGTTTTCTTGATTTTACTTTCATAGAGGGCAGATACTTAGATGAAAACCAAAAAATTGTCAAATTTTATGCAGTGAGACTCCCAAATTTTCATCAACAAAACCCCAAATATTTTCAATAAATCTCAAATTTTTCAGTAGGAAAAATTGGGAAATCTTAATTTTTTTTACACTAAATCCCAGAAGTTGGCATTCGCTCTGGCACCCCATCAATCTTGCCATGTCTCCGAGTTGTTTCCCCCCTCCTTCATTAGAAAATTAGCCCCCATTTGGACAGATCCTGGCACCACCCCTGAAAGGTACCATGCTCTACAAACAGTGGAGGACTCTTTGGAGGATCAAGAGGTATCAGTTGGGAGTAAGGAATGCATACCCTTACTTGCCTGCTATTACAAATCCAAGCTGAAATGTCTGACAGTTGCTACTATTTCAGACCCCACCCCTTCCCCTACCCTTCCTAGATCTGTCACTGGTAGGAATGTTTGCCTGCAACATAACAGTACAGTCTAAAAAGATAGTTGTCATGCCAGGTTAACCTTTTCCCCAGGGGAAATGAAAGTGCACATAGGCTTTTTTCAGGCTCTCAGGTGACCCCTTCTAAAGGCCTGTATACAGGAGCAACATTCCCCAAACATTTCCAAAACATTCACTTGCAACAAACCAGAAACACTCTGGTTTTCAGTTTGCTGCACAGTGTAAACAGGGTATGCAACAATTTCAAAACATTTCGAAAATGTTTTGAAAAGCATTGGCACACAATTCTTCTGTAACATTCTCAAAACATTTTCAAAATGTTTTCAAATTGTTGTATACCCTGCCTATACTGTGCAACAAACTGAAAACAAGCATGTTTGGGGTTTTTTGCAAGTGAATGTTTCAGAAATGTTTTGGGAATGTTGCTCATGTATACAGGCCTTTAGTCTACCTTCTCCTACTTATTGAACCTTCCTCCCACTTCTAATTCTTTTGTGAAGATTCCTTTTCATGCTACTTTTTCCTCTTTACCCTACTTTTTAGCTTAGAAAGAAAAGAAATGCATCATGTTATATTTTAAAATTATTGACAAAACATCAAGTAGAGAGTGCTATCATGCTCTCAGATTAGATGTAAATGAAAGCATGCAAAAGTCCTATTTTTGTCCTATGTTTCGACTGCAAAATCTTTTTGCTCCCATGTTATAGAGAACTTTAATGCTTCCTTTTTCCTTCTTTTTCACCTTCTTTTTCACCAAAGTCCAGTTGAAAGACTTCAGTGTGTAATGACTAAGGAAAAATGATATTACTATAGAGAATTTTGCCATAAATTTGAGAGAAGAAACTGTAAATTAATATCAAACTCTTTCTTTTTTTTTCTTGTATTTATTACTCTTCCAGAGATAATGTCCAGACAATAGTGTGGGATGCCATCGAGAAACACAGAAAAGAAACCTCAGAAAGTTAACACACTTAGAGAAAATGGATGAAGAGTACTGTTAGGGCATTGTTAATAAAGTGCATTATGGGTAGAGATTTTTTATACATTAACTCATCAAAAAGAATGTCTTTGCAGAAGGTATGTGAAGAATTTTCTACAAATTCTCTAACAAAAAGTTTTCTCCAATGGCCTAGCTGTATTTCATACATGTAAAGAAATGCTTCTTAAATTGTTCTATAAGTATTTCATATTTCCCTTTGAATTGGATAGTAATGCACTTTAACCCTTGATATAATGTGTTTCTTCCATTAATTTAAATTAATTCATGAATATTTGTACCTAGAGCTGCCTTTTGTGCCATTATTTACTCCTATGAGATCATGTTGTATTGTGACATTGCCTTTCCATGTTTTTACCATTTTTATCAAAAAGTGCAACTTACTCTGCCAAAAAAAATTCAGTAGAATAGCTCACCCTGCCCAGAACAGTCTTGTATTCGACAAAGTATGCACAAAAATAGTAAAATAGAAACAGTAATGATGAGATTCTTAGAAGTAGTCAAACAGAAGTAGTAATGCCTTGAACTTTTTTCTCCCACTCATTTTTCTACAATTATCAAAGAAACTGGTTTGGTGTCAAAGGTAAATGTAGAATTGTAAATTTCTTTCATAAAATGTCCTCCCAGCCTCCCGTTTCACTAGTAAGCTTTTTACCTTGGTAAAAGATGTAGACAGACTATGTGAATTGAGGCATCCTTTAAACTTAGACCTATTAATGACCACCGGTTTGAGATTGCTGAAGCCATTAATAATTCACAATGCGTAATACTTTGTTAGCTATCCCTCTTCTGACCTCCCTTCAAATTACAGGCTTTACAGCACTAGATGTCTAAGTAATTACAGTTTTACTTCACATCGCATGCGGTGAATTTATCAGTAAAATTTGTGGCCCCTACATCGAGGCCGTTGTCATATTCACCATCCAATTTCAGTGTGTCAAACAAAGGACAATCAGAGTAATTGGGTTCAAGTTACAAAGTCAAGTCGTAAAGTGCGTAAGGTTTATTACGTTAATAAAGAAACGTGTATGATGGTGTATCACACAGTCAGAAAAATGTGGTCACTTGAAAGAGGTGAGACTTAATCCATGAACATAAAAGTGGAGAGTTTTAACAGTACTGGTGATATGTTCACTACTGAAAACTCATAAAGAAGGATTCTGTTAACTGCATAGCTGTTGAAATTAACATGTTGTTATTCTTAAATGTAGGGGTGAGGGTTTAATGCCAGTAATACAGATATTTCTCATTTCCAGTGAGTAGACATGCTTTTCTGCACTTCTGAAGTAGTAAGGAGGTTTTGAAGGGGGTGGGGGCAGTCTAGCCACCACTACCTACATCATTTCTCAATAGCGTACACTGCCCTATGGCACTGAACAAGAGTCACTGTGTTTCTTCTTGCAAGAAAGGTAGTTCTATACATGTGTATAGTGCTATTCTAAAAGTATAGGTATTGCCAGTCTAAACTTTACCCTTTACTTTTCCAACCCCAAGTCTTTCACCCCTCCCCTGTTCACTGCTGGCTTATGTATATCCTGTCTGATATGATTCTAGGCAAGGTCAAAGGCATAGGGCTTACAAGGCTGGGGCTGTAGTCCCCCACCCCAACGATAGATTCAGGCAGAAGATTTGCTCCAAGGGTAAATATGCTCTTTTGGGGGTAAATTTGTGATTATGGAATTACTAAAATGTCTTGCAAAAGGGCTCAGTGTAACAATTGAAAGTAGTCCTGTAGGCTTATATTCAAAGAAACATGTTAGGTTAGTTAGGTAGGGAAGCCAGATTACAGTTTGACAAACACATGTGCATGCAGACAATATGCATTTTCTATTTACCAAAGTCATACCAGGAGAGATGACAAGAGGTGATCCCCATTCACCACCCCCAACCCACCCCCACTGTACCCCATCTGCATCACTTCCTATTTACTCTAAATCATTTAAATATATTTCAGAGAGTTTCTTGTTCAAGTGTCATTTGTTAAGGGTTTTGTGTGTATATATAATGTATTCCCTTCAAAAATCACTTTTATCATCAATACTGCTGACAAGGTGCTGTTTACGTTAAGTGTGATTTTATATTATTTTGTGGATACTTGTACATACATTGCCATAGTGATATGTTTTAAATGTTTTAATTGCAAATTTGAAAAGTGTGAATGAGAATTTAAAAGTCCTTTAAAATACTTTGCCTTTGCATGTTAGCCTGTCTTCCAATCCCCCCTCCCCTGACCCATCCTAGCCATCCCCCTCCTCTGATTCTATGTATTATCCATGTGAGAATCTTTCCAAGAATTTTCATGTGCTCAGTTCTAGAGAAAATTTGTTTTAAGTACAGTGTCAGTGTCTTATGAAACTTTAGACATACAAAGCAGTGGGTGGGGAAGGGATGCCTTCCCATGTAGGCAAAAATTTTGCAGTTTTCAGCAAACATGATTCAAAGTTTTGGGCAAAATGGCTGATTTCCCTTCCCCCAATTGAAAATATCCTATAAACCTGTGTTTGCAACCACTTACTGTACCATGGAATTCACTTCCCAGGTTTCTCAGATAGCACAGGGGCTTGGGCTTCTGTGAGCCAGTCTGTTTCATGAGTGCATTGTTTCAAGCCCCCCTGGAGGTGACCAGGTTTGTTTCCAGAGGACTCCAGGTTTCCTCCCATGTGCCCTAAGCTTGCCATCAAGTGACTTAAATGCCAGACAGAATTGCATTGAGGTGGACCAACTAAAAAACCACTTTGTTTTTTGTTGTTGATTTTGTTGCATGGGGTCAACGAATTGTTATAATTCATTGTGTTTTATGTTTTGTGTGGAAGAAGACAATATCCTTGAAACTGTTTAAGTGTCATTGTTATTCTCAAAATTCTTGTCTTGATTTAACTTATTGAGTGTTATATAATCTTGTTTCAGATGAACTGGAATCTTTAAATATTCACATGATTTACTGTTTTAGTACTGTAACTGTAAAAGGTAGGCCTAATGGGTTTATTGTGTTAGACTACAGTCCTTCACGTGAATGTTGAAAGAGGGGAAGGTTGATAAATTAGAGGGGGTAAGAATAAAATGATACAGACAAGTTTCTTATCAAGTTTTTATAAGTATGGTAGGATTACCTAATTGATAATTCCTGATACAAATTATTATGGTCACCCTCCTCTCCCTCCCCCCACACCTTTGGAAAGATGTTGCACACACTATATTTGTACAGCAGGAACTGCAGTACATATTAAGTGTTGCTCTACACTGATGGTTTGGTATGCATAGATATTTCCCTTTCATTGGCCACCACCTAGTCCCCCCCCCCTTCCTTGAGAAATCCGGTATCTGCCCCTGATATTCATGCAAAATGTTATTCATCCATCCCTTTGGTATACAGGTCCTGCGATATCACTAAATATATTTTGTATCTCCGTGTTGATGGCAAGAATGGCTCAATCTGTACCAAGAGGCATCAAATAAAATAAGTTTATTTGATATCAAGGATTACATGATAATTGATTATTGATTGCAAAACAAATAAAAATTAAAATTATCAGGATTTCATTTTTCGTTTCATTTATTTGTTTCTCCACTACAATGTACAATATTACAAAATTACAGTTATACAGTTGCAGAGGCATACAGTTGCAGAGGCAATTTGTCATAGTAAGCAACGGAAGGAAGTGAACTACAAGATACTGTTGGGCTTGACTTCAAAGGTAGAACATTCCCTTGAAAAAAATAAAAGTACCATAAGAGATGAGACAAACCATGGTGACATTAAGCAAAAAGAAATTGCCTGAAGACCACCCACCTATCCCCACCTCTTAAAACCTAAGCCATGCCTCTAAACCCCTACAAAGGAGCAAGCCCTAATCCTAAAGGATTCATAAAAAAATTAAATACATTCCAGTGAAATATTTGTGTAAGCTCCCCTTAAAGCTGAAAATAGGCAGTTGCTGTTTTTGGTTTCAGTGATAAGGGAAACCTACAAATTCATGATTGTGTGTGTATTTTTGACACTTTGCTCGTTCAACACAATATTTCAAGAAGGGAGACTTTGACAGTTCTCAAACTTGGTACAGATGCCCCATGTTGAGAGGAAGAACCCTTTTAGTTTTTGATGGAGGTCAAAGGTTATCTGTGGTCACAGGGGTCAAACACTGAAAACCTTGTTAACACAACATCTCCAGGTAGCAAGCTTGGATAGATTTCATACTTAGTATGTAAATGCATTATGGTAGGAAGATGGATCCTATTGTTTTTGGGAGGTCAAAGGTCATCTGGGATCACCAGAGGTCAAAGAGCAAAATTTCCTAAGACTTCCCAATATTAAATATGAACACAAAAATGTACTTTTCCAACACTTGCAGATAGCATTTGACCAGTGACTGAAAGATATGGGACATCACGGCATTATTTGGAATAGAACATATATCATGGAAACCTCAATGCATTTTTGCATTCTGGTTGAAATATCTGGAGGTGAATTCCACCAAGGTAGCTTCACGGTGTGTGAACCCTTCATAAAGAGCTTGTGCTACAGCTAAGGGTATGCAAGTAATCAGATTGTGTAGTACAGTGGTCATGTATTACAGAATTAGTAATGAAAACTTCATTCAAAGGAGGTGGCAGTTTATTAAGATTTATTAAGATATTTATTAAACATGCGTACTCAAGTTTTGTTATGTGTCAGTTGCTTACATTTTTCCCTTTTCCCTTTTTTTTTGGTCGTAATTTACCACCACATTTTGTGGCATAATGACACATGCTATATTGACTACACTAGAAATCTAGTTTTCTCACCCCACTGTTGTGTTGTCTTAGTGGGGTGTATCAAATAAACAACCTCATAGTCTAAGGCTGTTGCAAATGCACGGAAGTATGAAATGCATTTCTATGCAAGGTGTTTGTGTCTATCAATATTGGCTCCTAGGTCACTGCTCAGGCTCTGTACACCATTGGTAAAACTAAAACTGGCTAAAACATTATTTACAATGATCGTCAGTACAATCCCTGACTTGCACATGGTATTTTCAAATATATCGGTAATATGTGGCAGATCTTTTTACTTACATTATGTGTAATGTATTCTGTAAATTAGCAACAATATAATATAATTCAAAAGTAGAAAACATTTCAGTTGAAGCTGTAAATATGAATCATTCAGGGCCCTTCACTCCTACAGACCTAGGGCATCGCATATACCCTAAATCCTCCCCAGCTGACTGGGAGTCAGTGAATGCCAGTGTAATGGAGAGCAAATGGTTCTGGCATTGGCAATGCAGGGCCTTTTAGACCGCAAGGCAGTCACCGTGACAGGACTTCTCTTAGGACAATTCCCACCAGGACAATTGCCCCTGCCAGTGGGCGATTCTCACCCATGACAGTTCCAGATTTCTTGATAGGGGAAATTGGCTGAGGGGTAATTGCAGTGGGTGGGCATTGTCCAGGGGGTATTGTACGTATGGGAATTGCCCGGGAACCAAGACGGTCATTGTACAGCCCTAGTGACTGCGAGTGTGAGAGAAGACTTCAAGAGCGTATGCATTACAACCTCAAAGGCTGGTCCATGCTCCTGTATAGCGCTATAAAGCTATGAAAGTTGAACAGTGTTCAACTCTGAGCTATGCCCGTGATTGGCCCGAACGAGCAAGGGGTGGCCATATATGGTTCTTGTAGCTTTATAGCGCGTGAAAGTTTAGAAGTATGAACCGGCCTCAAGGCGGGTGGCTTCTAACTCGATATTTTCTATACAAAGCTCTGTCACGAAGCATCTATCCAATGAGAAGTATTAAAATGTCACTCCTGATTGTTGTTAAAACTTGCAGTGCCATCGCAGTAGTTGACAATTGTGTTGATGCAAGAATAAGCTCAAGTTAGGCTACCAGCAAATGTTTAGGCTGATGTTATCGTTCGGCCTCTGCCTTGAGTCTTAGACTAGCTATCTGTGTGTCAAACCGTCAGTCTGCACCAGTAGCCAGAAATCTCAGTCAAGAGGAGCAATCACGAAATTAAGTGAGGGGCAGGAAACAACCCTAGCTAGGCTCGTTCGATTACAATTAACATAAGCCTATATAAAGAAAAACTTGTAGCAAGCAAAAGTATTTTTCAGGGGGTAATCGGATCCCCCCTCACGTCCCCTCCTACGTACGTGCTAAATATGCGCATCTCAACTGTTGTTCGTAGTGCCGCATTAACTTGTTTGGAAATAGGCTTGCCATTTGCGAGCGAACAAATTTCGAGACAACCACATCTACAGAGCTATAGGCGTAACCATGTATGGAAGAGCGGGAGGGGGGAAACGTGGTAAAAAACTTGCTACTTGTATTTCTCAAAGTTTTATAGAAGCGGAGACATTTTTTTGTTTTTTTTCTTGAGAATGACTTCGGACAAAAGTGATAAGCACAAAAGGCCAATTTGTGTAAAATGTAAGTTTACATCAGAATCGTATAGACAGGATAAATATAAGTAATGAGAATACTTGTATTTATCTCCCTTGTCAGATGCAAAAAAAAAATCATATCTAACCGTGCTTAGTTTGTAAAATTTCCCCGATAGGCCTATTTCTTCCAAATTCCTCATCAAAACTTGTACCTTCGTCGTCCTGGCAGTTTTGGGTTTCACCCTGACAAACATAGCACACCACTTTTGTGTAGCATGGACCCGCGCCTGATGTCATGTAGGCGCCTGATGAAATGTAGGCCCCTGATGAAATGTAGGCCTACCTTTGGAGCATCATTTTCTGATATAATTTAAGGGTGACTGTGAAAGGAGGAACTTGAACGGAACAGATTAAAAACCTTAAATGTAGACGGAAACATGTACACGAAGGAAACGATCTATGCCTTACAACTAATATACGTTTTTATACCTCATTTATACACATAAGAAGCTGTAAGATTTCTCCGTGACATACAGAATGGGAGGGGGATGGTTGCATCAGTATCTGCTTTTTCAGTCTTCCTCCTCCACCTTGTATTCTCGTATGTTTTTTTATGATTATTGATGTGGAAAATAAACTGAACTCAACTCTCTAATGTGTAACATGAACATAACTTGGCGCAAAATATCTTGACATGATCAACTCCGTGATGTCACGGGAATTCTCGTGGAGATAGCTGACAAGCCTAATGGCAACACCTAGCCTACTTAGTCATTTTCAAATCACCACACTAATTCAAGGGAAATCCTCCGCCGGAAATATTCCCTAGCAATATTAGTCCCTAAAAGTTTGTGGTTACTCGGTAGTTCAACAGTCTGGTAGATCATTTGATGCTGTAGAGGTGTTAGCAAATGAATTAAGTTCTCGTGATGCAAAATCGAAAGAAAAAGGTATTTTAGACACTTCTTTGCATATCCTTTCCATATGTAAAATGGCATTTTGAGTAAAGAGTCATTCAAGGAACCACGGCCTTGATACAGGCAGTGCTAGATTTAGGCATCTTAACATAGAGGCGTCGCACCTTTAGTGGAATCAAAATATTTCACTTACATGCTCAAGTTTTATGAAAACGTTTGATATAAGGTCAGGGGACCCTTACCCCACCGCCACCAAAAATAAAGGGACTGAAATAGTGTAAGCCAGTGGCCTATCCAGGATTTTACAAGAGGGGAGGCGCAACTAAATGTTGGAACGCCGTTAGAAATATGCACACGTAGAGTGCACGGCAAGCGCAAAGTACAAAACCCATAATGAGTGGGTCCAAGGTCCCCTCATATGACGCATGGTAGGGTGCAGGGGCACAAAGCCCCGGGAATCTCGAGGCATTTCGGTGTTTTAGACGCTCCAGGAAGTTGTTTCATGGGATATACTTAACGATGCAATTCTCTCATCTTTTGGAATATTTGACTCTATACTTACAGAAAAGCTATATCAATTACCCACATACAGAGCATGGGCGTCCGCAGGTTGGGGCAAGGGGGGCACTTGCCCCCTGGAAAATCAAAAACAAAGAAAAAAAAAGAACTAAACTTTCAAGACTAATTCTGTCAAAAGTCGAAAAATCTCGCACCATTTTGCATCTGGGCTCCTTGAAAAAGGCAAAACCTTTTCAAAGGGGAGGGGGTTCCCCTATACCCTTAGACCCCTCACCCAGGCCAGCGACAGTCCTTCATTGATGTGACCCCTCCATGTGGTTACTCCAGCTAAGGGCCTGCTGATCTGATCAATTAAAAGTTTGTCTCCCCCCCCCCCCCCGATTTTTTTTTTTCTGCGGACGCCCATGATACAGAGCCATAGCAAGATATCGACAGGAAGTCATTGAGTACACACATGTGCGCCAAGCGTTCCATTATTTCCACTGCCTTGTGACATTTTGTTTTTCCTCCATTGCCATACAGAGGTGTGGAACGTCTTTCACAAGTGAGCGGAATAATTGGCTATAAGGCCATAATAATGCTTCTTCAGCTCCTTAAGTGCGGTTGAACTTGGAGCATGGAGTTCTCTGAGAACAGCGAAGGGTCTATGGGCCTCCATAGGGCCCGTGGCGTGGTCCAGGGCCAGGCGTAGCATTATGGTGGGGTCCAGGAGGAAAATTCTCCGGAAGCTGAGTTATTAACAAAATGGGGAAACTTGCGCTTTCCATCTGACCTCCAAATGACTTCGAGAGCACACCAAGCTCTTTACACTCATCGAATATTTACAAAACTGAACAAAAATCTGCTCGAACAGCCTGCGAAAGAATGATATGTATACCAAAGTATACTAAACACTGATTTAAAATTTTATTCTTTGCAAATGTGGTAAAGCACCATCACCATGGACCGAAAATATGTTTGAACAAGTTTGTTTAGCTAGTAAAGGTTCAAATCATAGTCATTACGCTACGATTGTTATAAGTTACTTAGAGTATTAAATCGTGCCTTGAAAACCTCTTGATGCCTGTCCTCTTGATTGGAGTTTGGGGCCAGAGTAGTTCGTGCGTACTGTTGTGCTAATAGTTCTGTGTGCGAAGCGGGCCAAAATTTTGCACTAGAAATCATTTACCATGGTGAAAATTACATGGAGATCAGCATTTGACATACTCTGAGTTTTCTAACAAAATTTTTTCTGCTACCATGGCCATTTTGATTTGAAGATCTTCTAAAAGGCAAAGAAGAGCGAATAAATCTCCATCGCATTTGTGCAATCTGTGTCCCTCCATAATCACATCTGCACGGAAAAAGAATAATTGTGAGACATTTCCGTTGGATAAAGCCAATACGTTTGAAGTTGAGTTGAAAACAAATGGAAAAGCAGGTGAAAGCGCTCACATTCTTTCGCAGTTAACGAAATGTTTGTGACAGAAAACAATTAAAACAAGTCCATCGTTCTTTCGTAAAATAACCTTACCCCACCCCCCCCCCCCACACACACACACACCCTTTTGTAACTTCTTTTATAAATTCTGTTCGACGATAGCTTGGGACATGCTCTCCACATTCCGTGAAGCACCACAGTTCATAGGAAGGAACATTTCATAGTGCGATCACTTTTCCAAATGGGGCATAGTAGTGCCACGTACCCCACCCCCCCCCCTCCCCGGCTAAGGGTCTGAATGTCAAGGTGTTAAAGACGCTTGTTTTGAGAATTTCGCCGCTCTGCATGATATGCACCTGAAGCACAGTACACTATTTTATAGGCCTACGTAAACATGCTCAGAAAAATTCTGTTACGAAAGATACGCTGGGCGCAAGCTATTCTATCCTTTTCCTGTGGTACTATACTTTATACGTTGGCATTATACGTAATGCACGTATGTTCTGCATTTACTATCATGCTGCACGACCGATATGCATGATTTTGGTTCTCAGAAGGGCATTAGATGCCAAATGTATCATTTCCATTTCCCCAAGAATTTTAATCCACTAAAAATATCGATTTTCCCTTTATTTCCTTTCTTTTTTCTCTTTTTATTAGTTTTATTTTTAAGTGCCAAGAGGGGGCGCAGGGAGAGCACCCCTTGCGCCCCCTTGAATCCATCACTTTAAGCTTTTCGGCGGGGGAATTTTCTGGATTGTAAATGGTGTGCTACTTTACCACCGTTCATGTCAACGACCCAAAAGTTAGACGTGTTACCTTGCATTTAACGTATGTTTAATCCATTCACCGTTGTAGCCAACAGACGTAACTAATGGAGATAATAGTCTTACCATTTCATAACATGACCGTGACCTTCTGTTTCAGTTTTTGACGCTTTCTTTCTTTTTTCGTAATTGTCTATTTCTAAAATTGTTTGTTTTTTTTCCTCCTTGTTTGATTATAGACACCTATGAAATTCCTACAATCATTTTCATCGCCCCATTTCAGTTTTCAAGTACAAGCCTTTTTCATGCCGTAACCCTATTTTCCGTCGGGTGACTCTTTCAAATAATGTTCCAGGCCACAAGGTTTGCGAAGATACGAAGGTCAAGGTCCTAGCTTGATCTCTTTAACAACACCACTAGAACTTACATGAAGTAACTTAAATTGCAGCATAATGATATTATTTGAGAATATGAGGCAACGAACCTTCCATATCCAGGGCGTATAGTTGCTGACGGGGAGGGTGGCCTAGAAGTTTGTAAGTTTGAATTTCAAACGTAGGCAACTTTGAAGCAATTTGGGGATAGAATAACGGAATAATCTTACTTCAGAGACCTAAACCCAGAAAAAATACGTATACTTGTAACCTTTTCCCTGAAAATTATTGTAGCAACGCCCCTTGTTCCACCTCTTTAGCTCTGCCTTTGCTTTTTAGTACAAATGAAGGTTAAACAACCCCTTTGTAAGGGGTCTTCCTCCCTCAGTTGCCCCCAAATGAGATGACAGAACATACTGAAACTTCAAAGTCACAGTTTCTACTATTTATCTTGTCCCGCAAAATGTAACCCTGCCCCCACTCTTTCCCCATCCCTCTAAAAGTAAAAGCCAGTGCCTGGTAACGCTATTATTCCGATCCTTTTGTTTGTATAACATTGTTTCATTTCAAAGTAAGTAAAGGAAGGTGCCAGACCCCTCTTCGGGACAAATTAGGCCAAATTGCAATAACAGGATAATTAGTAGCTAAGCTGGTTACGCTACATGATATGCTGTTGCTGAGCAGAGCCGGAGCTTGCTTTCGCTACACAGACCTCTTGGATCAGTGAGAAGAATACTGCACGCGTCTGTTTGTTTCCAAGACATTGTTCCAGGCACATAGCCAGACTACAATTTTTCGGAGGCAACAACCAACTTCTTGTGGGTCACTGGAATTAGAACTGCCTGACGTCGGGTGCAAAGAGCCTTGAGGCGAGCGTGTCGGTGAGGATATGGGCCTCGCACAGGAAACATGTGAAAAATTATATCGTTTACACACAATTTTAGGTCATTTCTGGGGGATGCGATTATTAGTGCCAGCAACACCCCCCCCCCTCTCTCTGGCTATGTGCCTGCATCGTTAACCTTGAAATCTATAAGTCAGTCATAATGTTCTACAGTTTTTACATCATTTGATTACCAAAACCTTGTATTTCTCTGGGGATAAAATATGCAGGATATTTGGAAGTGTGTGATTGCAAAGCTTCTTCGCATGGTGGGTTACCGAACCATTGGGGGTGTTTGCAGTGCAGTTGCCTACTCGTAGCCTGCGTGACCAGACAATTCCTACCCGGACGATTTTCCCCGGCCAACTTTCCCGGACATTCCCACCCTGACTAATCCCTCTTGAACAATTCCCACCCGGATAATTTCCCCAAGTCAATTATTCCTCAGACAATTTGCCTCACCATAAAAGTTGGAATTGACCTGGGTGGATATCGTGCAGGGAAAGTGTCCCGATGGACATTGTCCGGTAGCCAAATGTCCCAGGGATTTTCCCGGGTACCATAGCCTATAAGGCTATAAGATACTCGCTCTTATGATGCAATATTTGACCAGGCTTCTCGTAAACTCATGATGCGCAGTGGTATCAAGCTCAGCTGCACTAGCTAAAAAATTGGCGTCGCAATAATGAAATCTCCCATAAGCCAAAGTAAAGCCGTCACAAATAGTTGAATTCGGCTGGCCAACAAAATTTCATATAACCCTAATGCATAGCCCGAAGACGAAAACTAAGCAAACTACGGTACTCGTATGAAAGTTACATTCCTAGAAGAGCGTCACTATCCGTTCAACATTCAGACCTTAAATGATATCTTATCCCCACAAAAGGGCGCTTCTCGGCCTTTTGGCTAAGATCGTGTGTAGTATTTGTTCTTTTCAGCCAGTATAGAACGGGACCATGCATGGCAGACCCGTAATGTAGAGGTCTGAAGATCGAGAGGTTGGTTACGTAAAGTCTTAAGTTTCCCGTGGAGGCGTGGCTCATTTGGGGAGGGGGGGGCAGAACTCCTTCTGGAGTAACGTTTGGTTATCGCCCTTTAGCTCTTCGCCAGAGAGTCGAGGGGACTTTGGAAATAATACAAATTACTTTATCATGGGTCTGTCTTGCGCGTGCTTAGACTGGCTGAAAGAACAGGTACTAAGACATGATTTTAGCCAAAATCCGGAGAAGCTGTTAGAAGACTGTGCCTGCTTAGACTGTAAAGGTCACTTTTGGTTGATCAGTGACCTATATAGTGCATTTCAAAAAGGCTTTTATAGACAAAGTGTAAAACGTTGTAAGAAGATGAACACTGCCTGTTGTCAAAGTGCATTCGGCATACTACGAACAACCCTGCAATCACAAAAGCAATCCAGTCATTTAGACAGTTAGCTTAGCCAACCTTTTGTTTAAGTTTAGTTTTATTAAAGGGAGGACCCCTCACTGTGTTGATTTAGTTTTTACAAAGTGCAAGAATATTTTAATTTTCGTCGCTTTGTTGTAATAAAAGGCGGCAGATCGAGAACAACCTTTTAAGTGGTCTACCCATTTACCTGCAGCGACCCGTGGCCCCCCTTACCTGTATTCTGTGTGCTTTCATATTAAATGGCCCATCTCCAGAGGTAACTGTACTTTGCAAATGTAAACAATGACTGGCAAGTCCAATTATAACTAATATAATAGCTCCGATTTTAAAATGAATAGAAAACGTGCTATCGTAGTACCTAATCGGACATCGATCTCGCATCCACTTTTCATGCTCAATGAGTAGTTGGTAACACATTTTCTGTTCTTGACGAACTGACAAATTTGAAATCTTTCGTGACAAAACAACATGCCAAGTACGATACTTGTCAAGAAGCAGTTGACTCAGAAAATATGAGAATTGACAGGAGAAATTTCATAACGTGACTTCTTTTAGAAGTTATCACAGTGTAAAAACAAGGGACAGACGAACCTCTATAGGCCCTCGTTTTCTGAAGGGTGACGGCCAGAGACACTATCATAAATCTAGTTTTTAGACGACGCAATTGAAAGCGATTATTTGACGTTAACATAGTGGCGTAGTCAGTAGTGAAGACATGAGTGAAAATGTGTGGTGTAAAGGGCGCTTGAAAGAGAAATTAACGGTGTGTAAAAAGTGAAAGTCGATGGGAGCATCTTCAAAAATGTGTGACAGGGATATATCCCCACCCTCCCTGATTTCCGCCTATGGGCGTAACTAGAGTTTTTACGGTATCTCATTGGCAATGAGTCCTTAAAGTTGGCTCACTGTACAAGAAAATCCATAATTGTAGTAGGCCCAAAGTACCGCCCTCAAAGTGTGTTGACCGGGCAGCCCCCCCCCCCCCCGTTCCGATAGCTAAGGAGGAAACACCCCTTTATCAAAGCTTTACTTGATAGAAGGTTCACAACATCGAAGATCAGCTTGGCCGAAAATCTTCTTCGGGGTAGAGCTAGGGTTAGATATAGAATTAGAGTTAGGATTAGGATAAGGATTAGCCTAGGGTAGGATTTCGGTCAGGATTAGCCTAGGGTTAGAGTCCGGATCTTCGGTCTAGTGAACATTCGAAACCTTCGATCTAAAGGACCCTGCCATTGGCGTAGGAAGCTGTTCTCGACTTAGGGGGTGGACGTTGTTTCGGACCACCGTCCTGGGGAAGGGTGTAAGGGGAGGTGTGAATATTTGAGAGTCCTTAAATGCAATTTGGTGTATTATGACACATTTTAAAGAAAATTACTGCAAAGTTTTGACATTTTTACAGAGGGAACAAGTAAGGGGTTTTCATCCTTAAACTGAGGGAGGCGGAAGCATATTTCAGCCCACCACATTTTTTACAGGAGCTTTAGCCCTCAGCCCCGCCCCTTTCTGTGCCTATGGACACTGCTAATATACTCCCCAAATTAAAAAAGCATGACAAAATGTCCTTCCCCATTGCAAATGTACAGCGATCACCATGAAATATTACGCAGGTCTCATCTGCCATGTAGCCTACAGGTAGCCACTAATTGAAACCACTAATTTAAACTTAGGCCGAAAAATATTGCCCGACGATTTATTTCCGTAAAAACTTCGAGCAGCTTGTTTCTGATTGTGTTACATATAAAATATCATAGGCGGGATTACGTGGGCACTTAAGGGGCACTTACCCCTCCACATACACTTTTTTCCAGCGCTTAAAAGATAAAAGTAATAAAAAAAAAATGAGCGGAAGTAAGCAAGATAGGTGAAATTAAAAGAGAATTTTCAATAGCCTATTATAAATAAATTTTGCAATGTTAAATGAAGGAAAACATTAATATCAAAAACCTTAAAAAGCTAGGAAGATTTTTCTCCGCTTGCGTCGTGCGCATCCCCGGAGAAAACTGGCTAATTTATTGAAAATTTGTCTGGCACCGTCAAATTTCTTTTCTCCCACACGCCATACTATTGTGACTTGAAGCTCTGAAATAAGGGTCACTGAAAGTATACTAATGTACGAAATTATATGCACCATGGTCCTTGCAAACAGTCCCAAACCCCTAAAAACCGCAATTCTCGAATAAAATTTTCGGCGTGCTTCGCGTGAGCCTTATAAATCGATGTCTCATTAGTATTGTTGTACTGCTATGCGTAGGAAAACTTTGGTGGTATTGCCTCGTTATTACTTCCTGTTGGACAGTTTAAGTAAATTATTTTTTTTCCAAAACCATCGCTGCACCTCTCAGTGTTCACTTTCCTCACCATTTACCACCAACCTCAGCAAATTGACTGACGGTTACTATCCTAAATTTGCGACCATCATAGAAACTATTTCATTAGCATTTCAAATTACACCTGTGGGGAAGCAGAATTTTCTCAAGAAATGGTCCCTCCAATAAAAATTACTGCCCTGGCACTTTAACTGCCGATGCCCTTGACAATGTCCTTGTAAAAACTGCCCACAAAACATTTTATTGACTTTTTAAAGTATCACATAGTCAATAACCATCTGGACAAAAGTAGTGGGCAAGTGCCCCCTCCCCCTACCCCCACCCCCGTAATCCCGCCTTTGGTTATAAGTATAATAATTTGACCATACATTAGGCCCAATGCAGGACAGAGAAGGGAACAAATAAAATAATTTCAGATTAAGTGGAGGAAATCTTTTTTGGATTGTGTATGGCTGGGGAGATGTTGGTTTGGCATGACTTTATCTGAGCTGAGCGTCACTATCTGTTGGCTCGTAAAGCGTAACAAGAATATTTTTTGCCAAAAAGCCTCTTAGATTGCCTTGAGTAGCAGGTTACATGGCTGCAAAAGTTGAATCTCGATACCGTATTCTTTATTCTGATATACCTTATCATTATTTAGAAATGCATAGTTCAAATGAGAAACGGCAAATAAGAAGAAAGAAAATTATTATATTCGGCCTGTATATGTTTCTATCAAAGGGCATATGGTCTCGTAAGATTTCATAAGTTCATTTAAACTGGCCTGCCTAGCTCCCCCTCACCACCACTGGATTACATACGTCAAACTATATGGCAGCACTGACGTCTGCACTGAGTTTCGTTCGAATGGAAAATAGACCCTCCTTGTCAGACAACCTGGTTGCGGCCTTGCAATGCAACATTTTGTATAACAGAGGCTTTCAGAAATTTTGTTTGGAACGAAACATTTTGAAGTCACGAAGCGTCGCACAATATAAATCCATCATCACCAGTAGTCGAGTGACCCAGTAGAAAATACACATTTATGGGACGGAAAGAATGCTGTGGTGTATAATACCATAATAATCTCTTATTAGGCCTATATGTTTTCCTTGGCGAATGAAGACCATGATTGAAAACTTTTTTTTGGGGGGGGGGGCATTTGCCACCCTTTGCCCTACGAGGGGGTCGCTCATGCCTTTGGGCTTGGACATCTTTGCTAACACTACGAATCTACGACCACAGCATTATACATAGCCACATGAAGTGGTCCATCTCTTGAGTTTCTTCATGAAAATATCCTGGATATGCCACTGTAAATGTTCAGTGGCGTTTCCATGAAACTTTGTGTCACTATTTGTGGCAGGAACTCCGACAGTCAAATGCTTGTCCCTCAAATCACGGCTTAATTAACCCTCGAAAAGTGACACGATTTTGTCAACTTCATATACAATTACACCTGATCCCTTGCCCACTCCTACCGTGACATGAACCCGTATAAGCAGGTAAGCCTGCGATTCACACTGAGTCATTTAAACTTTCTATGGACTGACACTTTTGGATTGCAAGGATTCCCTATGGCACATCGGCTTATTTGTGGTACAGTTTACAAACAAAAAGATTACCTCGTCTTCCTCAAAACACAAATTTTGATAACAGGTTTTGTCAGTAGCAGCGTGGTAGTCCCAGAAGTTGGTAATTCACGCTAGGAAGTTCTATCGAGGTGTTTTTGATATTGTCCTAAATTCCTCTGTTTACGTTCCATTTCCTTCTTGGTAGTCTGAAGGCACCACTGTCATCATGGGGAGTAGGACAATGTCCGTGACAGCAAGGCTAGTGTCTTGTTTACATTCTAAGGAAAACATTCATTCAAAAGAACTTATCTGGTGCCCCAAATAATCCTGATGGACGAACCTGAGAGTTTTGTGAGCAACATCCTTGACATCGGTAAGTATAGTGTATGCGAGCAACCACTTCTTAGCCTCGCCAGTCCTGTGGTCAAGAGGGAGGGGAGAAACGTCCCCTAAAAAATTCTGAGAACAAAAATTATTATTCACCCTCTAAACGTCCGGATCAGAGGGGCACCGACCGCAAATCCGGATCATCTGTTTGATCAGATTTGGATCAAAAATGATCCGGATTGGATCATTTTTATCCAAGTCTGATCACAGCAAATGACCCGGATTTGGGTCGGTGCCTCTCCGATCCGGACTGGGTTCAGATTTTATCTGAACGGTTTTAGAGTGTTTCCTTAATACATGTATTAACATATTTCGCCCTGAAAAATAGCCCCTGAAAGTATTTAAGTATTGTCTGGCTACAGGTCTGCGCTCCGTTTACAACTCGTGACTCGGAAGCTTCGGGTTCTTATGACCTACATTTCTCGTTTCTCCTATACCCAAACTTGCAATACAATTTTTTGTAAGAAAAGAGCCTTACGAGCTATCTCCAACTGCATGCAAAAACCTAGCACTCCTCCCAATAGGAGTTACAGTCCAGAAAATTATTGAGAACCTTAAAACAGCTTTGTGATAATCAGGTCGGTAGCCAAGTCCGATGGTGGCAGGGGGCGGCGCTCCCCTGGCAAACTCCTCGCCCCCTAAAAATATTTTTCTTCCCCATGAGCTTATCTCGCCCCCTTCAGTACCTTGTCTAGCTACGGGCCTGGTGAAAGTCCAAAGCAAAATCTGTCTTGTAAAGCTTCAACAAAGTCTACAGATAAAAATGTCAATGGCACAAATATTCTTTGTTAAATTGGAAGTTAAGACGTGGGTACCCTCATCCGTAAGATTATGTTATCACAGACTGTAAAGTACCGATGCCTCTCAGTGTATCAAAATCTCTTAGGTCAACACAGATCTAATTCTGTGAAAAACTGTAACTTATTTATATTTTCATTAAGTTGGACAATGAGGAAGAAACTAAATCACTTCCAATCATCGTTACTCCATCATGTGCGAGGTTCATGGGTTACTTATTGGAAAGATTGAATTACAGAAAAGAAAGATGCTTGTTCGGCGTTCCAAGTAGCTTGTATTTGTCACTGCCAAAAGAACTTTTTCACTACTTTCAGTTCGTACCCCTATTGATTAGGTTCTTTTTCAAATCTGGATAGGATATTCTTACAGTGCATAGCCTATAGCGAAGATCAGGATGGCCTAGTGCAACTCCAATTCATTCATATTAGCTATGTGTAACGTAGCCTGTGTACCTCAGGTATGTCTTAGAAAACCAGAATGACATTCTGTCATTTCTGTCTGACAGTGACAGAATGTCAGAATGACAAGACCGAAGGTTCACTAGATCGAAGGTTCACTGGACAGAGGATCCGCTAGACCAATTATCTGCTTCGTGTTAGAGGTAGGGTTAGGATTCTGTTAGATACAGAATAAAGTTTCGGATTAGGACAAGGATTAGCCTAGGGAAGGATAAGGGTTTGGGTTAGGATTAGACATAAGCGGGATTACGGGAGGTAAGCGGGGGCACTTCCTCCCCCCCTCCCCAATTTTTCCAGACCTTAAAAATTAATATAAATAATAAAAAAAATGAACGCGCGCACCCGCAATGAGTGCTAACTAAGAAAGTGGCGGAACTCAAGGTGACGGGACAAGGGGGCAACTGTTATTGAAAAGTTAGTTAGTTAACTTAAGGTACCTTAATTAAATTTCTTTTAACTCTTGGCGTTGGCTCCCCGCCACACTTCTTGACATGAAGCCCTGAAATAAGACTAAATGTACGTCATTACACCCACCATACATGGTCCTTTTATGCACAATTCAGAAACCCTACCCGTGTATAGGGAATCGCGATTCTCAATCAATTTTTCGATATGCTTCTCGAGAGCTCAGTGGAAGTAGATGTCTCGTTAATACTGCTGTCCGTACTCCTTAGTAGAACTTTTGTGAAATTGCCTCGTTATTACTTCCTGTAGGATCAAATTACTTTTCAAAACGCTTGCACCCCTTCCTGATGTTTGCTTTCCCCACCAACTTCAACCATCCTCATACAACAGAAGTTAACTGTCTTAAATTTGCAATTACGATAGGAAAAGTATTCCGTTAGCATTATACCTGGAGGAGCAGGATTGTCTCTAAAAATGGTCTAAAATGGCCGCAAAAGCCATAAAATTTTTAAAACATTTCGGGGGAGGGGACCCTCAGTCTCCCTCAGTAAAAGGCTTCGCCGGACACACCCTCAAGTGTGCAGCCTACTATAAAAGTTGATTACCTGACATTTGTTACTGCAAACGATCATGGTCATGTATCTGTAAAAACCACTCACAACAACATTTTATTTATTTGAAAAGTATTATACACAATCACCCTCAACCTTTTATCGTCGTTACAAAATTATGCTTTAACCTGTATTTTCGAAACTATCTTATTTTTCACAGTAATGAAAAACTTGAGGGGTCCATTGTCCTAGACGGATAAAAATGAAACAAAAAAGAAATGATAGTCTTTCTGGGGAAAGTAGAAAAGTCTTTAAGGTAATGGATAATATTGCTCCAAAAAAAGAATGAAAAACAATAGACTACAATAAAATGCTGTTTACTTTGGCGCGCTTCGAGCGACCAAGTTTTAAATATTGTTTCGTGACTTCTTCCTGTAGAACATCTTGCTTGTTCTAAATTCGAACAAACTCCTCTGCCATCCTGTCATTACAGTAACCACCCACAACCTAAAACCCCCTCCATCAAAAAATGACCTGTAATTCTGATTAAGGCTATTATTAAAATGGCCAAATGTGATTCTTCTGATCTGTTTTATTGCACATTTTTTTAAAGAGGGATTTGCATCACCCCAAGTATGACTTTTACTTGGTGATGCAAATCTGTCTTTAAGGTAGCTAAATGCTTCATTCTAATGATTTTAATTCTTTAAATACCTCAGGGCTTCAGGGGGCGTTGCCCGTGGACCGCCACCAGGTCGTTGTCCCTGGATCCCACCATGGCCCGAAGGTGACCCCTGGACCCCACGCCTTCAAAGGAGCGCTTTGGGTTCCCTCGGCACCTTCGGCGCCGTTTTGATATTCAGGCCCGGGTGTGCCCCCCCCCCCCACTTTCACACACCAAATCCCGCCCTTGAAACTAGGGTTAGGATTAAGTTTAGCGTTAGAATCTTGGGTCAAGTGAACCTTCGATCTAGTGAACTCTCCTCGCAGTGACATATGTGTGATGCTTGAAGCTGTAAGCTCTGATACGTTACACAGACCCTTGATGTGTGCAAGCACAAAAAACTGTTACCGAAAGATCACTTACTGATACACTCTTAAAACGGTTGAGCAAATATTTTAACCAACTTTTTACCAACTCTAAGCACGTATATGTCCAAACCTATAACGGGCAAAATTATGCCCAACAGTCGTTGGGTAATGGCTATACCTTATGGATGGGTAAAGTTTGACCAATAAAACGACCCGAAAAATTATCCAACAAGTACCTACCCCCAAAATTGGTTACTATATATATATCCCTCAGTATATTTTTTACTTTCCTAATTTGCATACCACGGAGATCTTATCAACTGTAGGCCCTGTACTTGTTTCATGAAAAACTGCACCGGTTTTTTTTTTTTTGTGGCCCCGGGAGGTCTGAGAGCTTCTACTGTTTGGGTGATCTGGAGAACCCCCAAACCCATGTCGGTTTGGTCTCCGGTGTCCTGAGTACCATGCTTTGTCGGTTTCGGGTGGTTCTGGCGTGACCAAACCGAAGATTTGGCGATTTAGACATAAGAAACCTAGACCGACGCACACCTTTACTTTCAACTTGCCCTCCCGGCCGGACTGTATTACTCCTTCCCATTCAATCGCTTTTCTTGTAACACCAACCAGTGGGGCCACCAAGAGGGAATTTGCCCACCCCATTCAAGGCCTCCCGGCCTCACACTTCACACAGTTCACTCTTGTACAGAGGTATACAGTGTACAGGAGCAGTGCACGCACGCAATTTTTGCCCTCCCAAATTCCTGCTTGTCCCCACTTGCCCCCAACTTTTTAAAAGCTGGCAGCGCAGATAACACCAACATGTAGAAATGTATAGGTACATATTCACACCTGCTGTGATGATTAGCTTAAGACATGTTATAGAGACTAATGGACTAAGGGTAAACAGGGCCATGTTTAGGGGAAAAGACCAGTGATTGCATTATGCACGTTTGGGCCATGACCACCCTTCACCGTGGTTTCGAGAGCCCTGTTATATCTCCCAGAAAGTGCTCAAAGACTTGTATGCCCCTACATAATCCACGTGTACGTGCAGACCCGTAGCCCGACAAAGTGTTCAAAAGAGTGGCTTCGGGGAGAGACGGCGTCCAGGGGGAGAGAATTCTCAGGGGTGATATATGTTAAGGTGTACTGAGGGGGTAGTAAGTTTTGGTCTTAAAATATTTCTAGGGGGCTAAATTTTCGAGGCTGCCATCCTTGGTACTCTCTTGACTACGGGCTTCTTTACATGGCATCGGACTTCTAATTAGAAAAAAAAAACTAAATGCTTGTGGTCTCCCTGGTCTCCTCCTATTTTATTTTTCAAATCGTCAATTATATAGCTTCGATGTATTTTCGCTTTATGAACGATCAGTCCTAGCAAAAGTCATTCTTATACGAGTAACTACGGTGCCCACTCTTTAATGGGGAGGGCACTCTTTTATGGAGTAGGTATCTCCTGCAATTCCCCTCTGCTCGGAGTGTACTTAACTCTAAATGAGTAAAAGTGTCACTCTATAAAGATGGAATGTCACTCTACAATAGAGAAAGATCACTTAAATCACTTTCTTGAGTAGAATTTCACTCTTTTATGTTTAACGAATTGTCTTGATCTTAAATCTGCTGGTTCTTTGTTACATTCTGTACAAAACCGGATTTATCAGATATCGATCGATTTCTTTGTGAAAGGTCAAGGCGGGGTCAAACATGCACCGATTGGGGTTGAGTTCTTTTCAGAATGTCCTTGGAGGGAGGTCTTAGTGGCTGGGGACATTGTCTAGAAAATTATTGGAGACAAAGAATGACTCCCCTCCTACCCAATGAAATGTTGCAAAACATCGATACAATCAGATGAGTTTTGTTGACAGTGAAATGTTATTCTTTTTCTTTTTTTGCAACTGTGTTACTGGCAAGGTTGACAAAATCTCATCTGACGGAATGTCAGCATTAAGTAAATCTTCTGGCTCTTAGAGTTCTCCTGGAGGTATAGCTGGTGATTGCTTCCAACCGAGCTGAAACAGGGGACAGCGCGTGCAACTTGGCAAGTAATTATATGTGTTTGTATGTTTGATTTGTCATTCATAAAACCCCCGGTTCAAAAGTAATTTAAACTGATGTGTAAGCTACTCAGAGACTGTGTAGCCTGTTAGGTAAAATGAACTATGAACCATACTATATATCGTACAGGTTTAAGTAAGTTAAAGGTCACAATGAGACAAATTTTCTTGTTAGTCTCCGTTGGAAATTTCTTGAAGGAGAAACTATACAGATGCCCATTGACGGATGTTAGGAGGCGTTGCAGAGGCTCTCCTCCATACAACCATACACCCTGATTTCAAACCTCTTTCTTTAATAATGGCGCCCATAATAGACGCAAATTTTAGTGGCTAAGCTGCTCTTAATTGAGTGGCAATTACTGCAATCTAGGGTTTGAGAATGACAGTAGTCTGAGCTCATCTCCACATGGTGGGGTTGCGGTCGGCTTAGAGACCCCCCCCCCCTCATGAAAAAATGCTGGAACCTCCATTAGAGAGGTAGTCAACTATAAATGGTGGTGGTTTAAGACAGTGGGTGATTTTGCTGACACCGGGCCCGATGGTGGGAGACGTATGGGGGAGGGGGTACATGCGAAGCTTGTGTCCCTGAATATGTCAGCTTAAAGCTCTTCATTCGGATAATAATAATGCAATAATAATCCAGGCCTGGAAGGGCAGTTGATTTACGACGCTAAGCGACCACGGAAGTAGGAGAAGCATATGGCTTATGAATTACGACTTCATGTCGGGTGGCTAACCAACTCAACAATTGAGGTCAAATTTGGTTTCTTTCTTGAAATAAGGTGATAGCATGCAATGATACATAAGAGAAATGGATAGGTCAAGCATATAAGCTTTTGTCGTTTAGCTTTACATCTCGAATTGTTTTGGGGTAAAGGTCATAAACAGTCCGTAACATCGGTATGATAGCTATAGCTTGCAAGCAGTAAACATGCAGAGCGGACGACGTTTTCGCTTAGCTATTCACTACGAAAAGGGTGCGCGTGGTAGCGGAAGCCAAAGAGAGCCGCTACGCAAGCTAGTAAGTAGTAATACAGATGTTGCATAAAAGTGTCTTTCCGTTTGTTGGCCATTTCTACTGCCAAACGTTTACCATCGAATTTTAACGTCCTGCGTATAGCAAGCACTCCATTAACATATCATGCTGCGAATGAACTATGACCAGTAGCATGACAAACGAAATTGTATACTGACGTCAGGTGAAAATTTTTACACCTTGGCTAGAAAAACAAGCATCGTTTCTGTTATTCTTGGGAATGTGTTGAACACCAACTAGAATCACCTTTGAGACAACGACCATGGCATTTTGTACGGACTTACCCCTAGAAGGAAATAGTCATATACAGTAGGTATTCGCACTCAGAAATTTAGACAAATGACGCAAGTTACTGGTACCAGTCGACCCGACATCTTGTAACATTAAAGGCCTCGTGGAAGTGACTAAGCACATTGGTTCCCCAACAGTACAACCTTCTCGGAGAGTCCAGAGACTCCCAATGGGATATAATTCAAAGTCATTCGGGGGCTTTGGATAGGCGAAACGGAGCCGAAAGAGAACTTTCATTCAACTCATTGCAAGGGCAGAAGGGGTGGCGCCAGGTGGAGGTAGGGGACCATCCTCCCCTCGGGGTGTTTTTACAGTTTCGTCGGGATCCTTAGTCGATACGATAATGTATGCAATCCCCGAAGGCGACTAGTAGCCCCTACGGTTTACCTGTTTTTTGCTCTCAAGAGGAAAATTTCTCTAAAAAGAATCCAAAATTTTCTGCGCGCTACGCGCCCTGATAGTCATTCCAGTGTTTTCATTAGTTCCATTTTACATACACTTAGCTAGATAGCACAAGTCCTGTCCACCTTACCAAGTAGCATGTAGGCAGAGTACACAGTTTATGTAGAAAGAAATTTCATCCCAAAGCCTAGTTGCTGCTCTCTTCTGTGTGTCATGTTGTACGGTCAGTTGGTGAACGACTAACGGAGCAACGTCTGACTATTTCATCGGGTAGTCCAGGTGGTTTCGATACAATGTATGTTATCCCCGATACGGAATACATCCCCTACGGTTTTTTTTTTCTTTTCTTCAGTTGTTCTTAACGATTTCATAATGTTTTTGTGTAAGCCTACCAAAAATATTAGCTCGCTTGGCGCGCTTTGCAATTTCATATTCAAAAGAACACTATCAGTGGGCAAGAAATATTATGCAATTATGCCCTGCAATGGCATATGAGAGTTAAACTCCTTCATAGTCCCCTTCTCACCACCCCCTCGACATAGGGTCTGTCGGAACTTGGGGTCGCTGGCATGGCCCGGTTCCCCGTCGGGAAAATTCTGTCGCCACCCATGGTCGGTTTACCGGTATACTGTACTTATTTTGGCTTTCAAAAGGGTCATTTATGCGATAAGACCCAAAATTTTCGGTACGCTTTGCCAACTCTTCCTCAGTTCCGTAACTTATAGCTAAATATAGTACAAACCCTTTCCACTTTTCCAAGTAACTTAATAAGTAGAACACATGGATACATCTAAATGTCGGGAATTTCATTTCATTTCGCTAAACCTAGTTATGTTCCCTTGTGTCTGTCGTGCAGTACGGCTAGTGGCTCGAGGAGGGAAGTACAATGTTAGTAATGCCCGATAAGGCCCAACAGTCCGGACAAATGAACTATATAAGCTTTAAATAAGTACAGATTCTTTTAGCGTAGGCTTACCAAAAAATTTCGCGCGCTTCGCGCGCTTTTGCAATTTCAGTATAGATTCCGGGAAAAACATTAAATCAGTGTGGAACTATATTCTTGTACAAATTTTTATGCAATATATGCCCCCGCAATGGCATGGTATAGTACACAGGTTTTCTTCAAATCCCCCCTCACCATCCCCTTGAGGGTATCGGAGCTGTCGAGGCTTCGTGTCGCTGGTCCCCCGTCGGGCAAATCCTGGGGTCACCCCCTGCAAATGGGGGGGGGGGTGAACATAGCATACATGAGCCGGGTACGGCAATACACGTATTTTGTCAGGTGCCCATGTTATAAAACGATTGATAGAATACGGTACAATCTGGTTCTATGTTATAGCTCTATGTCAGCCGTTCTATAAACCAAGGGGGTTGGGAGCCTTCTCCACCTTTGAAATCATGTGTTGGCTTAGATACTACTATTAACAATGTTCCGTTATTTTTGTATCCGGCCATATTTGTCTTTGGGTCTTCTTCCCCCCTTCCCCATTTCAAGAAATTCCGTCCTTCTGTAAACATCTTTTTGGAAAAAAGGCTCAGAACAGGAGCCAGTTTTTCCGATCCGTATACTATTTCTCAGTAGACCTATATTCAATACCTGCATGTGGCTATGATGCAGTCCTATGTTTTGCATAACTTGCGACTTTTCAGCAGTACGTTACACATTCAAACATGAGTCCCACACTCTACAATCTAAAGTAGGTTATGTTCGTGTGCCCGTTGGATGGTTGTGTTTATAATATGTGTCAATGTGTGGCGTTAGTACGGCGTGGTTTATGGCTTCAAAGTTTCATAATTTAAATACAAAATTCCATTTCTTTGGTCTGAGTGATGGATGGTGATTGGTGACAGAGAGCCTAGCAGCAGTCGTTTATGGTCTTCGTAATGGCTCTTAACACAGATCAGATGTTATAAAACAGAGTATCCACATCCTGCAGAAAAATTAAGGGTAAGGCTACCTTGTTCTGTTCTCAACTGAAGTTTTATAGACAAATGATTGGTCCAGAAATAAACAATGGCGGCATAAAAAAATTTCCATTTAGTACTAAGGGCACCCTAAAGACCATAACTTACTAATTGAATAAAATGATACAAGTACACGTAGAGGAAATGACGTCTATTAAGTCTTCATTTCCCAAGCAGATTTTCTTTTTAATTTGACCGTTTAGGAGGACTTTGGTTCGTATTTAGATTTAAATGTTAAAGACCTCAAGTGGGTCTCGGTGAGACTAATTTACAGTAATTGGGCTCTCTACACTCATATAAGATTATCATACATCTGAAGAAAAACAAAAAAGATGAAGTAACTAAAGATCCAGAAACTTTCTATTTCGCGTTTGTTGCGTTTGTTGTTCTTGAACAATTTATAGCAGGTGGACTTTTGAAATTAGTCCCCTTCACCTTTCGGCCACCCTCAACACTAAAAACTGTTGGGTAAACTTTTACCCAGGCTGGATACGTACACCTCCTGCTAAACTGTTAGGTAAAAAATTCCTCAAGTTGGTTACCAAAATATTGCTGTAAAGTTTTACCCTACGAGGGTAATTGTTTGACCAACTTGTGTAGTTTTTTTACCCAACAGATTAGTAGGAGGCATAATTATGTAACCAACCTTGGTAGAAGTTAACCCAACAGTTTCTACTAGAGAGAAGCCACCACAGGGGCTCTCAATTGTTTGGACCGTGGGCCACTTCTAATTGAGTTAACACTGTATAATGTTTGAAGTAGTCAGACCGTATTTCACATTATAGGCATTCAAGTTAAAAAGAGGAAAAACTTTCCGCCCTGGAATCTTTTGCGGGTCATTTTTATGGACGCCACCGACAGCCCCATGAGAACCTAGACCTCATACTAATCACCACTGTCTTGACCGCCCATGATGCCATGTTTTGACGTTCAGGATTAACTTAAAGACCAGTCTCAGGGGCCCTGGGCACTTCAGTTTACCGTGGTCCCATCAAGGGCGGCTGTAAGGACATTCCTTTTGACTACCTTGTGGGTTTAGTTTATCAACCATCATTTTGTTAAAACGTCTCTCAAGTTGCCGGTAAAGGTTCTTTCCAGGCCTTGATAACAGTTGTATCGAAAGATATTCTTAGTAAGGACAGAGGCACCTACAGGCGTCCTTTTTCTAAAGCCCCTTTGGGACAGCTCTCTGTTCCGACGTCTCTTTGTTCCGACGTCTCTATGTTTCGAAAGTCTAAATGAAGGTCAGTGCTAGGACACAGGTTAGGGTAAGGTTAGAGTGAGAGTGTTACAGGTACGGGTTTCGGGTTTCGGAACATAGAGACGTCGGAACATAGAGGTGTAACCAGCCCCTTCAACCAAAGTCGAAGGGTGAAAACCAAATTTTTACCTTCCGTCTGCCCCCTCCCCCTCTCAAGAGCTACTTCCCCTAAACTTGGGCACAAACTTAACGATGCCGGTCTCTCAACCTTCAGACCTCTACGTCATGGGTCTGTTATACGTGGCCTCGTTTAGATACTGGCAGGCTAAAAAAAAAAAAAAAACAGAATAAAACTATACACGATCGTACTCAAGTGGCCAAGAAACGACCTCCCTTTGTCAACTCAAAGGGAAAAAAATGGGGATGGTTGTATATGTTCATTGTTTTGTATTTAAATAATTTATTTTAAACAAACTTACTATTAATTATTTATAGCTTTTATAGTTTTGTTTGTCGAGATGATGCCCTTTGGCAGGGGCAATTGTCACTGTCAATTCGTCCCCGTGACCTGGTCACTTTCCCTAAGTATACAAGCTACCAATAATGTAGAGACTTTATTGCAGAACTATTCCTCAATATTGGGAGTTCTGATTGCTCAATTTACCCAAATTAGTAACTTTCTCCAACGTTGTTCATTTTTTAATGAAAATAACTTGAACCCCGTGTACGTCTTCTTTCAATTATAAATGTAAAAGGATATCCGTTCCTTTTGATTTGTTACAAACAGGATTTGCCACAAGTATATCTTTGCGGTCGCTTTGTACTCGGACTTACGCAAAGTTATCATCAAACTGTAGTCTAAGGTCGTTCTTTGCTTTCGGCTGTAATGGAGTCAGTGGACTCCTTAACGTGACAGCTCCCTGGTTGAGTAGCTAGTAGTAGCTCTGTGCTTTATTTCACCAGCACATGTAGTTTGCCGTCTTCAAGCAACAGTGTACGGTGCCCTATTCACTTATGTTTGTACCCCCTGACCGCAAAACTCCATTCATGAAACTCGCTTCTAGTCACACTTATGACGCACGTCTGCACGTGTCCGTCGTCTGTAGTCTCCTTCTCTGATTGGTTTATCGCTTGCCGTGCTCTATTGATTGACATCTCGTACGCGTACAGAAGGAGGTCCTTGTATTGTTCGAAATCAGGAAGATACCATTTTGAGAAGAAAGGTTAAAAGATCATAAATGCATGTCCTTTTAGGAGGGTAAAAATCTTATTTTACCACACAAAAGTATCTTTTGTATGCTTCATTAATTTGTTGCAACTAAAAAAGTAAATATTGAAGTACCAAATAAATGGTGATTTTTTATACTAACCCTAAAATTACCGTGAATTTACATTAAGTTTTGTCCAGGAGAGTGCCTTGCTTTATGTTAAGTTCAGACTTGACAGGTGTCTCCAGAGGTAAGTGTGGACCAGTGGGCGTATAACGTACCTCTTGCTTCACCCCTTACATACGGTTGTTCGCGTGCGGAAGCAAGCCGCTCGTTCCCGTTTGAGTAGCAGGCAACTAAGTAGGAGGCTTTGACAAAGAGAGAAAACTGTGTGGAATAAACTTAACTGGAAATAGTTTATGTTGAAAACTAAGCGCACGGAAAGTTTATTTTGGACTCTAACTGTACCTTGGATTACCTTCGGTAAGTTAAAATAAAAGTTAAAGAAGACATTTTCACATATTTCTCCGGGTTTTTCGTGCTTTATCTGTTTATAGTCTAGGTTGTTTCATACTTGTCTTGTACTTTACAACAGACTGTCAGACCGCTGCCAGGTCATAGAGTAGAAACCTTCTTACAAATATATACAAAAAAAAAATCAACAGAATTCTTTAAGTATTTTTCATAGAAAAGGCTGCTACTCGATGAATTACTGAATTTTGATATGCGTTAAAACCATCATAACAGGCGTAACTTTTAAATTGAGCTGAATGAAAATTCTGAAAATATAGTCATTTATATAAGCTCTGTCCTGGTATGGGTTTCTTTTACAGTAACAAGTGCACACGAAGGCGCGAGTCTTCCCCTCAAGGTTTCGCAGGAGGCCTGGGTCAGTCATTCTGAGGTATGCAATTTTGGGGTGTTTACGCGAAATTTTCAGATGCAGAATGAACGTGTCGGAACATGTCGTCTGCATTACGGTGGTCAACTTATGGTTGATCGAATTGACCCACACAGCTCCATACTTGACCGTTTCAACATTTTTCAAGACTGTTGATTTGGTTGGGTCGTTTAGTTTTATTTATCGAGACGGCTATTTTGAATGCGCTCTGTGTTCTGTTTCTTTAAGAAATCGTCAGTAATGAGAAGGGGTTGCATTGATCGTTGCCTGAGGCCAGATTTCAGGTGAAGAGTGATGCCTTTATGGCTGAACGGGGGTCAGACTTCGATTGACTATTGTCTCGTTTGCATCTTCGATTTAGGTGAATGGATTGTTGTATCTGTATGCGTGTAGGTATTAACCCTTTGCTTGCTAACATACATGTTTTGTCTCTCTCGAGGTATAGGTTAAATCGAATTTTTCGAGTGGTTCTTTTATGAGGGCCGTCCGCATATAAAAGGAAGAATTCTGTAAATTACAGGGCCTCTCAGTCACGAATGATATTTGCTTCAAGGAACATGACACTCAATGGGATTTTTTATCGGCCCCGTCATGGCAAGGGTTTGATGATGGCGATCACGGGGCAAAGAGGGATTTGTCGGGATTAATGAGTCAACAATAAATATGAGTTCCATAATAAATGCTCATACAAACACTCATAGCCTACGTTTACGGTGCTTGTTGTAGTTTACGCTAAGACAACACAAATGTTCAGTGCAATATAAGAATGTTCAAAGTTTACAAATTACAGGAATTTCATGGCGTATACGAGCCAGGGAAATGGGGACTTCAGCCCTAGGAGTTTGGGGAAAACTTATTTTTAGGGCCGAGTTTTGGAAAAACTCTGGGCATTTTCCTGGGTAGCACAGGTATTTCTCGAGGTAAATCAGCTCAGCCCCAAGAATAATATCCTGTACACTTTAAGGAATTCCATCGATAGTCATGTAAAGTTTTCCCAGTTCAATTGTTTAACTTTAAATGGGCCCAAAATTTCAAACTTTAATTGGCTTTCTCCTTTTAAGCCAGAATCAGTTCCTGTAAGCCAAGTCTTAGGTTTAAATAATAGCCCGTAGAATGAGGATTAGGCCAAATTGGGGTGTAAATAGACCTTTTTTTCCTTTTAGTGGACCTCATTTTGCATAGCCTACTAGGGGCAAGTCCTGGGGCCGATCCCTCACTTTTGTAATATTTATGACATGACAGGCGCTTCACTGAACCTTTTCCAATATTTTTGTATGTATTCATAGTTTCCTTCCCCTTCTGGCCCCCCTTTTTCGAGAAATCATGGATCCTTCACTGTGTTCTTCCCACCCCACACCCCTTGCATCATACTCCTTACCCCACACCCCTTGTCCCACACCCCATTCGATTGTGGGTCAAGATGAAGTGCATGATGCTGTACCATTTTAACTGACTGTAAAGCACGTAGCCTACATGTTAGACTGTTAGATGACCTAAAATATTAATCTATCGGATAATCCGTACAAAACATCTGGTTAATAACGAATCTGGGTTTTCAAAAACTATGTCAAAAGGCGAAATCTTTTTAGGCCTAATTAAAATTGTGGTAAACTTGTGATGGCGTTTTTCACGTTATATCCGAATCCCGAACCCCATCCAGTAATCCTGTATTGGTATCATTCGTCAACTGTCATTGGAACCTTGTAAAACTATTATACCTATAGGTACTAACATTGTACTGAGCCCCATGGGCGGTTGTAGGACTGGAGGTAGTAGCAAAAAATTGCTATATGTTCTGGCAAAATATATGTTACTTTCGGACAATTTACATTGGTACTAAGTGCAAAAGTTTTGCGGCCCTCCTCCCTTTTTCAGTTGGGGTCGTAACATGAAACATCTTGTAGATATCATCATGCATCGTCTAATATTATGTGTGTAAACACCCACGCGCGCTAGTGAAATAACTGGATAAAGTAAAAATTCAGAGATCTGCCACGCCACACAGGCCTATAATAACAAGCAATTTGAAGATAGGTATATCTTTCCGTCTGAAAACAAAAGCTAGTCAGAATGGTGTCTCTACTAATTTGACTGGCTAGAGTATAAATTAGCCGGTTGATTGGTCGGTAGTCACAAACTAGTCAGTGGATTAGTCCGTGTGACACCGTCTAATCAACTGACTAGTTTGTGATCACTGACTAATCCACCGACTAATTTACATTCTAGTCAGTCAAATTAGTCAGTAAAGGCACCATCCTGACTAGTTTTTGTTTTCAGTGATGTATTCACTACAGGACGCATTTTTCTTCATATATTCTAAAAAGAATGATGAAATAACGAGGTTCAGGGAATTACCTCTAAACTACCCCTGGGAGGTTAGAACAGGTACCCGGAGTTTAAGACTTGAGTCTATGTTTGCGTCAGATAGAAAAATAAGTTGTATAGGCATTACTCTGGTTTTACTTCTTACCTCCAGCTGAAAAGTACAGCCTGAAATAAGGAGGTTGTTTAAGACTGTTGTGGTAAATTGATATTTGGGAGTAATTTCCATTAAACAATTAACAATATTTTCTTCTTCTATTTCAACTTAAAGATAATTAGTTAAACAGGTCAAAAACATTTAAATGTGCCTTATAGAAGACTTTCGAAATATGTTCCCTTGTTGGAACTCTTTGTATTTGTGTGTGTGTGTGTGTGTGTGTGTGTGTGTGCCTTTCTTTTCTGTTTGTTGCTTTGTGCCAGTGAGTTGCTAGCCTGCGTAGCGCCTCTGTGGCTGCCGCCCCTCCGGTGAGCGGAACAAAAAAAAACTTCCGCCGCTCCGCGGGATAGTGAGTTGCAGGCTATGCTTATGTTGCATGTAACCCCTTGAAATATGTTACATTCCACCAAAATGATAATTTTCATATAATGTAATAGGCAATAGCCTGTTAATAATATTTTTTCCACTTTATAAATTATATTCTAACTAACATCGGTTACGAGCTTGATCACGTGATTTAATGAATATGGTTTCCCCTCCATATAATGGCGTAATTCACCCATCAACATAATTTGTGTCGATCACCTGATCACGGTGTGTTAGTTCAACTGCGAGTTTGACTGAAGCTGAGTGCTATGGCTAAGGGACAGAAGGAGTGGAGTTTGTGCCTACAAGTATCGTTTCCCAGTATTCCCCACAGTTTAACTCTCAAGGGTGAAAAAATACGGCTTCGTAATTTGAAGCCCCTACAAATGGTGGATCCCCTGCCCAACCCCACCCGAAGAATTTTCTGGTAACATCATTGGACTGAGGGAAGGGATATAAACAGCAAAACGCTGATACAGCTTTTGAACGGTTTGGTGGGTAAATATCTTGTGCTGAAATTAAAGGCAATAGGCAGTCATCCAAATCAGAGTTAGTATGCCATCACTCTAGTCCATGAATGTCCAATTTTGATCTTGTGACAATGTTTTTGTTAGTGAATTGTGAAGTTCAAGGAGAATTTCTCATTGCTTTACCTATTCTTTGTAATAGTTATGTTCAAAGCGTTTTTCAGAGGTGCTTGTAATGCAGTAAGAGGAGATTTGCAAGAATTTGCTGATTTTTCAAAGCAAATTTTTGGGCGACTGCCTACTCATAGGCGTAGGAAGCTTTTCGAGACTGGGGGGGGGGGGGCTGAACCTTGTTTCGGATCGCCGTCCTGGGGGAGGGGTCTAAGGGTAGGGGTGGCCCCTCCCCTTTGTGCACTCTCCCCTTTGGAAAATTTTTGGGTATTTTAGGGTCCTCATATGCAATTTGGTGCAACATTTTGGACAAACTTTAAGGAAAAATACTGCAAATTTTTCACATTTCTTACAGAAGAGACAAGTAAGGGGTTTTTGTCCTTGGATCTTGGGGTCGGAAGCATACTTCAGCCCCCACATTTTTTACTGGGGGGGTAAAGCCCCCACCCCCCTCGCTTCCTACGGCTATGTGCCTACTGCCTTTAACACAAGAATTAAAGGCTTTCCCTAACCCGTGACCAGCGTTGACAGTGTACAGTGGTGAGTATTATTGCTACCCGTACCTTTTTTCTAACGCTTCCTTCAACACCAATCATGTGTCAAAATCCTTTTCGTTGTCGTTCGACGCCTGCTGCGAAGGTTGAGTATAACAGACACGGGAGTGGATCATTAGCTTTATATCGTAATGTTACCTTGGCATTTAAGTTTTTGACGAGAACAAAGGCGTTACCCGAGATGGGGTGTATTGTTATTCCCTACTTAATTTTAAAAGTAGTCATTATACTTTATGTGCGGTTTTGTCAACTTAACTTTTAACAGATGGACTTATTGCCATAGCAACCTAAAACAAAAGCCATTAATTGAGAAGTGACTGCCTACAGGGACAAACGCATGCTACACTCTTGCCCCATAGGAAGTTGTTGAGCGTGCAGCGTGCAAGCGCTCGTATGTGACAGTGCACTTCAGCAGTTGTCAGGGAAGGTTAAAGGCCTATGTAACCATTGGTATAGATACAGGAACCTTGTTTTATAGACTTAATTGGGTCGTATCCCTACAAAAAGTACGTGCATGGCCTCTGAAGTGATGGGGTTTGTAAACCTTATGCCGTGTGTCTGTTAATGACATCTATTCTCTATGCAGGCCCATGTCCGGAGTCAGCGATTTCATTTCAATAATACCATCCCATTATTTTGCAAGTGCTCCTTGTTGACTGTAGATTTTGACACCAACATACTAGTTCTTGTTCTCCCTTTGTTTTCCATTCTATAGCGAGTGGTGTCAGTTATCGAACGGTTTCCACCCTCGTTTTTCGGAGACAATGGGCACGAGCCGGCTGAAGAAAAAGACGAAGGTAGGTTTCCGCATCACTTAACTTCATCTTTTCGCACATATCTCTTCTCTTACCGCAAACTAATTTTGTTCATTGAGTCTAAAGCCTAGCCGGATTTGATCCAATGGTCGAGGACAAAGAGCCCGCCGAGGCTGATGGTTACTCGTATGGTAATACTGAACTTAGGCACATATAGACAGCAGCGTGACCGCTCAAGTTGCTCGCTATACCTGTACAGCAGGAGGGCTGTCCGTCCGTCTTATGGGTTCAGTACTGTGTGCTTGGTGCATTAAGGCTCACTTAGTGGAAGGATTTTATGGTTGGTTGCCATAGCAACGGATTTGTGGCACGCGCGTAGTGTAATCGGCTTAACATTGACCAAAGACAAAGTGTGTTCGTAAGACGATTTTGAGGTTTACCTCAGAAGGATTTACCAAATTGTTTCCTGATAATAACCAGATAGATTGAGAAGAGGGTATGCAAAGAAGGGTACGGCTGTTTGAGACAAGATGGTGAAGGCCTGCTTACAGATAATTGTGTAAGAAGGCTAAGGTTTATAAGAAAAACGGGTAGATTGTCTACAATAAAGACTTATTGTTTGTTTTCTTCCTGAGATTCAAAGGTTTCGGAAGTTTTTACAAAATGAAAGGAGTAAAAAATGGTGGTAGTCTATCAGTGAAGCCGCTTACACTTAGCATGGTATCAAGTGATGTGATGATTATTTTACTGGGTTCGTTATGACAATGCCATACACATTATGGTAAGGGGAGGGAAGAATAAGCTCTTTAACTTATTCAGCCTATAGGCTTATTGAGCATGAACCACAAATTAATGGACTTAGGAAAAGAGCAGGAACGTGCCGTAGAGCTGCATGAGTCAAGACAGACGAACTCATGACAAAAGAATGAAGAAGACATTTTGAGTGTTGATTCTGCTAAGGTATCGAATTTATAAAGTAAAAGCAGCTCACTGCTAAGAGGCTGGTTCTGAAAATGGAGATGCCGGAAATCGTTTCATCTGTGGAAGTGTTTTTCTCTCGGAAAATCAACGATAGGAAAGATAGTCGAAAGAGGCAAAGACAGGAAAATGAAAATTTAGAGAATTATAGAACAAAGGTACCGGTAGGTATTAAAACAGTCAGTTTTTCTCTATTGTCGTCTACTTTTCATCTTCTGAAATATCATTCTAATTTCTAATTTCTACTTAAGCTGCAGACAGAAAAAATGCTACATCCCTCCCCCACCCCTCCAGTTGGGTAGATTGCAGTTTTATGTGTAGGTCCGTGTTTTACAAACTCTACACCAACATACCAATAACCCTGTTTCTCAGCCCTGTTTTTAAATGTTAAAATAAATGAAATGTTGCTAGATGCAGTTCTTTGATTATGATTTTATTCTTGCACCTCCAGAATTCAAAACGGGAAATTTCTGCGGACGAGAGAGCAAATGAAAGCATTAAGAAAAGTTTAGCGGAGCTGGCAAGCATCTTTAGAAGAGAAGATGAGGTAGGTGGTTTTAATTTCGAAAATAGCCCATTGAGAGGGCAGCAAATAGGCTAGTATAAATCCTTATAGAATGGTTGCCATGGTTACTAGAACAGGAAATTGCAATAATTTGCGTTGAAATCCGTTATCCACGAATGGCCTAAAGATAGGCTATATATGCTCGAAATCTGTATTTTAAAATGGCACCGGGGTGGGCCACTTGAAGTACCATCAGGACTGTGGATAGGAGCAGTCGGCTGAAACCGGCGTAGGCCTTGATTTACTTTTGTCTAGGGACTAACACACTTTCAGTACAATTTCAACACTCAGTTTTGTGAAGGTTTCCATTGTTCAAAAAAAAAAAATGTGGAAAAAGTGGTGTTAAAAGTGAGTTGCGCTGACCCAGGAGGGGCTTTTCCTTAACCATACTGTAGTTTCCATCCCTGGCTTTGAGCCTGCATACACTGGGTGTATATTATTTTTGTTTTGTATCGAGACTATATAACCGTCAGCCTACTCAGCCTAATCACAAAGCACCTCCGGGTGGAACAGAGTAAACGAGTCATAAACCAACAACACCCCGAATAACAATTATTGAAGAATCATACCATGTACCGGTACATCGCCGGACCAACTAAACAGCACAAGTTCTAGGAGGGGTGTGATACTTGATCCATGGAGTAGCGCCATG
Source organism: Holothuria leucospilota (assembly GCA_029531755.1). Lineage (NCBI taxonomy): Eukaryota > Metazoa > Echinodermata > Holothuroidea > Aspidochirotida > Holothuriidae > Holothuria > Holothuria leucospilota. The sequence goes on from CM055976.1 coordinate 36,024,592, forward strand.
CTTGATGGCAGCCAGCGAAGCCAAGTTTAATGATCCTTGAATGATTCAGAGTATACCTGAAGTCTATAAATTCGAACATATATGTTACAAAGCTTTAAGTGAATCCAAATGGTCCAACAACTCCCACCTTCACAAGACATTCTTGAGCTAAGATATAACATCTGAAGGCTTATCCGCTCAGTTCAGAATGGTAGATTGCACAATCAAAATTTGTGACGTTATTTTTGTACTTCTCAAATAACTGTCTTTGTTTTTTTTTCGAAAGCCACTGCACCTTGTGCCAAAGTGTGATCACTGTCTAACTGCTAAAGGGTGACTTGACTATACAAGTCCTCTCTGTAAAACATTCTCTGCAAGACAACAGTATTGCTCCAAAGTCATATATAAACAAATTTAATTTTAAAAGGAAACAAAAACAAGCAATATGAGTTGTAAGCTACCAGAAGGGCATAACAAATTATTGCGCATGAACCATATTTCAAGTAAAGTGAATAAATTTCAATATTTTATATCTCAGTAACGGAGTAAGCCACGAAAATGGGAGTTGAATGGCAGAGATTCATTTTCCAACCTCTAAAATATGTATGCTTGTAATTCTAGACTTAAGGCAATAATCAGAGACTGCTACGCAACAGGCAAAGACAGGCTACATAGATGTAATATGATCTTTCTATAGCGAGGAGAAGGATACCCTGCGGAGCCGACTCGTTTTGCTCAACTCTTCTTTGTGGCTCCCCAAATAAGAATGACTAAAGAATATAAAATACAACCTGCTACTTAGGCAAGGAAAAGTATAGTAAGTATAATGGTATAGCGTGAAATTGGTGATTTGTAAATTATAGTGGATAAAAGAACGTGTTAACCAGCCTTGTCCCATATACCCGGGCCTACCGTGTGTTGTAAAGTGGCTTGCACGCTGTAAACACTATGTCAGAACGTGGGACAGCCTGAACACAGGCGATGACTGTAGACTTTATGCATTGACCTCACGCGACGTCATTTTGGAGGGCACCGTAAGCAATGAAACACACTGCGCCACAGACTTCTTATGGACAAAGCATCTTGCACTAACGTCCTATGTGTAGAGTGTCGCCATCGTGTATATAAGTTTAGGCTTACTAATATGGCTGCCTCTTATATCTTCTGTGTAAAGTTTGGACCTGCTCAAGCGGTTCAGTATCGACGGATTATGCGAGAAGGTCGGGGACTATTTGCGGAAATTGCAAGTTTTAATCAAAATTAACGATCAGAATCTAAAGCACTTCGATATTTTTTTCCATTCATATTTATATTTTGTCGAAAAATTTGAAAATTCATCATTAACTTACGCAAACGACAGCAGCGCAGCGGCCATCTTGGTAAGCCCCATTTCGAAATTCATTCGGTGGAAACATTTTTGCTCACGTGACCGTCTGTCCATATTTTAATAAGAAGTCCGTGCAATGCATGCGCGGCGTATAGATATTCGCACGTGCGCTAAGTAGATTTTCGAGCGTATCCGACCGGTACACAAATCAGCCACCTGCATGTGTTGGTGTAAATTGCAATGATACGCGCTTACCTCTACCGAGGAGCGCTTTCTGTTCTGTGACGTCATATGCATAATTTCTATTGTAGTACACAATTGTATCCGTACCACAACGGAATCAGGGCCGTAGCGAGCGGGGGTGTGGGGAGTGTCATCCCTAATATTTGGTCGGCGAAAAGGGGAGAGGTAAAGGAAAAGAGGAAAGGAGGAAAAGAGGAGAGAAGAAGGGAAGGAAAAGGAAAGGAAGGGAGTGAAAGGGAAGACGGGGAATGAAAAGAAAAAGGAGAAAGAGAGAACGGGAGCGCATGGCCAGTCTGTTATCGGCTATTTCGTTTTTCGGTTTTTCATCTAATTGGCCCATTCAAGTTGAAGGCTCCTCGACAAATTGATTATGCATGTATACGGTCGTATCAACGGCCGTCGGTGTAATTGGTCGAGTGACTGAGTCTGTCAGCAACTCGGGGAAAGACAGGAAATTAAAGGCTTCCGTATATTTCGGCCCATATGACATTCTTGAAAAACCACTTTCTGCACATTATTCCTCACTTTCTCATCACCATGGGGAGCAGCGCCCGATTACCCATGGAGTGGGCATCCTTAGCCCGTTTTCTAAACCCTAACAAACACATTTTGCAAACTCCTGAGGATCCGGTTTACCCACAAACATCCTGGGAAAAAATAATGCATCCTGCATGGGAAAAAATTCACTGTAATCTCAGGCTTTTAACCTTTGAACACCAAAATGAAACAGGTACAGAACCCATATTTTGAACGCTTGTGTTAAGATTCTGAACACTTTTTCTCCCTTTTTGAACGCCGGACGACTATTCGAACACTTACCGTATTTGAACGCCTGACGGGCCTAGTGTTCAAGTGCTGAACGCATAGTGCTCCAATTCTGAACGACAGGTTCAGCTCCTCAAGTATAGTGGCATGACGGGAGGAATAGCCTAACGCATTCAAATTATTCGGAATCTTTGCACTGGATAATGTATTATGAAGCAAAGTATACCTATCCTGCATGAGACTTAATTTTTACCCAGAGATTATGCTAAAACCTCAAGGACCCACACCAGAGGCCCTATAAGGCGGGCTCAGTGTTTTAGCTAGCCCCTATTTGTGCGACAATGTCGCATAAACAGGGACAAATTTCGCACAAAAAATCTGACAAGCAAATTCTACCCGGGTGTAAATTTGAGGTTCCTCATTAGGGCAGAAATCCACTCAAAATATTGCACCATTTGCGATCTAGGCACCTTTCAATTTGCAACCCCTCCCCTTAGACCCCTCCCCCAGGCCACAGATAGATCAGTAAATGTCGCATTGAGAAAACATCCTAGCTAAAACACTGGTGGGCCTGTGGATCCCAACCGCTTAAAACTATAGCAACCTGACGAGAGGAATAGCTATAATACATTAAAATTATTGGGAATCCTTGCATTTGATGATGCATTATGAACCAAAATATATCCATCCTGAGACTTAATTTTTCACCCAGAGATAGGCCTATGCTTAAACCTCAGAGCTTCCAGGGCTTTACCCCTGGACCCCACCAGGGGCCCTAAGGCGGGTCCCTAGACCCCACCCGCTAAAGCTCGTTTTCGCGCTCCAAAAGCCCGTAGCTAAGGGGGAGAGGGCAGGGGACGAAGCCCCCTGGAAAAAATTCCCTAGACGATCAGAAATTACCATTGCCTTATTGCATTCAGTATATTTCTCCCCCTCCTCCGGAAGCTATCTCGAACCCTTCAGTACCTTGTCTGGCTACTAGTCTGGTCCACCACAAGAAATTTTATGTAAGCTCCTAATACTTGTAAAGCTCAGAGACAGTTTTAAGTAACGGAGAAAACTGTGACCAGTGGGCAACCGTCGTGGTACTGTAGGTACAGAGAGATGTTTACAGCTTATTGCTGGATCTTCCTATATAGGAAGAAGTGCAAAGTTCCATTGTTTATCATTTTGAATAATGCCCTGTACAGATTAACTTAGATGGTTTCCATTTACGTCAGTAGCTTGCTTCCATATAAAAATTCTACTCGGGTGTAAATTTTGAGGTTCCTCATTAGGGCAGAAATCCAATCAAATATTGCACCATTTGTGACTAGGCATCTTTCAATTTCCAAAAATTTCCAAATGGGAGGGGGACACCCCCTCCCCTTAAACCCCTCTCCCAGGCCACAGATCAGTAAATGTTGCATTGAGAAAACATCCTAGCTAACACACACTGGCGGGCCTCTGGATCCCAACTGCTTAAAAACTATAGCGCCCTAACGAAAGGAATAGCCTAATACATTATAAGTGTTGGGAATCTTTGCATTTGACGATGCATTATGAAACAAAATATATCCATTCTGAGACTTAATTTTTCACCCAGAGATATGCTTAAACCTCAGAGCTTCCGGGGGCTTTACCCCTGGACCCCACTCGCTAAAGCTCGTTTTCGCGCTACGCATTACCAGATCTGTCGGCAAAACATAACCTCTACACCCCCCCCCCCAAAAAAAAGATAACCCCTTCGCTACGCCTCTGAAAGGAATTCAAGCATTGCAACTTTTCTCACAGTCCAGTATAGGGTACACTAGTAGGCCAGGCCCTACCCGTATTTTCCTGAATAAACGCCCGAGAGGTTGGGGTTGCTTTGTTTGAAAAGTGGCTCTTACTTGAGGGTATTTTCAATTAAACGTATTAAACTTGCTGTCATGGCCGTACGGGACTGTTTTTTTTTTGTCTCAGGGAGGGCGGTGATTTTTGCCCGACTCCAGACCTAATTATCTGTCCAATATTCCGCCTGACTGAGACAAAATATCTGCCCGATTTAGTCAGGTTTCTGACATTTGAGGGGGGGGGGCGGCCTCCCCAGCCGCCCCCGGTCCGTACGGCCATGCTTGCTGTTAAGTCTACTGAGTAGTAGTGTCTTTGACCGGGTTGTGGGTTTTGTAATGGATCAAGCTACAAGCCGTCTGGAAAGGTAATCATTTCTGTACATTGTCCCGTTGTGAACGAACGTCAAACCTATAGGTTAGGCCTAGCGTAGGAGGGGTGTGTCTATAGCCCTTCTCATTTTTTCAAACTTTGCTGGTGGTGGGTGTTTATATGAGGCGCGTTTATTAAAGGAAATGCGGTACTTTCTTTACTGTAGGGAAAAGGGTGAGTGGACTAGGAGTGATTAAAGAAACTTGTATAACTACAGAGACTTGTAGCCATCGGACTTGTATAGAATATCCCGCACATAGGATTTTTTTAATTCAGAACAAGTCATTAAAAGTTGACATGATGGCAAATATGTCTTTAAAACTGTAAGAAGGTCATCGTCCCAGCTCTTAGACTTCACCACCTATGTATTTACTTGGCGGGTACCAAACGGGTGCATTGAGAGCCCCCGTTGTGTAAACGGTTTATTGTTAGCACACTTGCCAAGTCAAATATGTATATACCTGTGTATGGGACGGCATTATAGATTTAAAGTCTTGAGCTTACAAAAGATGTGTTTATGCAACATGTAAAGAACTCGTTCTGAACCCTTATACCGTTCATTTGCCCCTCAAGTTCAGGCAAACTGCTGTGGAGAAGTACGCACGCAAGGTAGTTACGTGAACATTCAAGTAAGGAAACGGTGCACAGCTTCAAAGTAGGAAAACGCAGTCAAACTTAGCTGTCACACACACAAGCGGATATTTGCGCCAGAAAGCCGGACATACGACATAAGGCTCCTTCAAAGCAAAATTCACATTGTGAAAATAGTCACTTGGGACATCTCAAAAGGGGGGGGGGGCGGGGAGGGGGATATATCCTTCCATCATTCCAAGATTTCCACTTATACCGTCACCATAATGTTGATAAACGCTCGGGAGCTATATAGCCCAATCAGGGTTTCTCAAGTGATTCGCGCTGAGGGGCTTTTTGACTTGAAATTTACTTTAAAGACAGACAGTCATCACCCCAAAGTATATTTTTAGTGTGGGGGTATCAAAATTCTCAGTTGGTGACTGCTCTTTGATTGACATCAAAGTTTGAAAATTTGAAAGATGCAGAGTAGCTCACATTCCACATAAGGCAGAGAGAGTGCTTTTATTACATTTTATAGCCTTGTATGCTCACCAGGACATGGCCTTATGCAATAAAATAGGTTCATTCCTGCACAGAGTTTCATACAGTTATGAAAATTCCCCTTTAAAATTAATTTTTGCAGCGCAGGAAGTTATTAAGCAGATTGGTTTCATATTGCAATGTTCGGGGCCTCGAATCTTCTCGGCGGAATATTTTAGTGCACGTCTCGGGCCCAGTGGCGTAGCTACGGGGGGGGGGGCTTGGAGCGCTAGCTACGGGGCTTGGGGGCGCGAGCCCCCTCCCCCCACAAAATCGTTCCCCCCAAGAGCCCCCCCCCCCCCTCTGGCGATCTGGGCACAAAAAATTCACCTACTCTGAATAATTTTGATAGATTCGGATTGATTGTGACAAACTCAGTGTGTCTGAGAATAAAATAAAATCAAAAGTTTACATTTTTCCAACAGAATTGCACATCTTGATGGCTACTATCAAGCCTGGCAAGTGCCATTTCCGGCGATTTGGGATGTATTAAAATTTCAAATTTTCTTGGTACGCTCCGCGCCAACCTATGGTGGCGCTGCTCTTAGATAGTAAACGGGAGCTCCCCACAAAAGTCCCCAGCTCCCCAGCCAGAGCCCCCAAAACAAAAAATCCTAGCTACGCCACTGCACGGCCCACCACTTGATTACTTAGTTCTTTTTCTTGTAACGAGTTTCATGGTTGTCTGCATATCTACATTTACTGGTCAATGGCAAACCTATGTAAAATTCTGCAATATCCTTACTTCTACAATCACACTAAGAAATTTCTGTAATATTCTGTGGCCTTTGTATTATGAGAGCTTTGCCCGCACAGGGTGTATAATGTTGCATTTCCTCACTCTTAAGACAATACAAAATCATTTATTCACGTACAACGTGAGACAGCTCAGCAGGCAAAGATAGTTAACTCGAGTTTTCTGTGATTTTGGCAAGTTTATGCGCACAAAAGTTTCACTCCGACAGGTGCCACATGAAATCCTCTATAAGCTTCGGGAATCTATCCGCCAGCAGTTGTTTTTTTAGCTTTCATTTCAGCTTTACAGTGCTTTTTTATGGCAAGCCGATAAAGTCATGGGATTTATGAAGGTCATTTTGCCTGCAATATAATATAATCCTCTTGTTTCCCTAATGTTGTGGATTTAAGCAGAGCTATGATCTCCATTTTACACTAGGTGTATTAAGTGTTCATCTGTTTAGGCTGCGTTTAGTGTCTTCGAACTTTTAATTTATTCTTAAGGTGCCGACGAGTATTTTCTTCCCTGACTTTGCCTTCATCGGTGAACTTAAAAGAGTAGGCCAAGTTCAGATCCATATTATGTTTGGTATGTTAAAGGGAATAAACAATCTTCCCAAATTTTGTTTGAAAAATCAGGAAATGCTTACAAATCTCTTCTTATTTGCCTAACAAGCACCTCTGAAAATGATTTTGAACATAAATATCACAAACAAAAGGTAAAGCAACAAGCTTTTCTCTACGAATTTGGCTATTTCAGCAGCAAAATATATTCACATGATTAAGAAGAGCCATACATGAAATAGGATGTAGGGGTATACTTATTCTTATTGGGGTGACTGAATTTTCCCTTTAAAGAGAACCTTTATCTATGCATTATCGTGAAATTTACCATCAGTTTCTGTGTTCGTTTTTCTAACATGGCCGTCGGAGGTGGAAGGGGAGTGAGGGGTGGGGAGTTACAACCCCCAATAATTTTCAGTTCGAATTTTCTCTTCGAAAATTATCTTAATTCAAAAAAAGGTGTAACTAATTAGCCAAGGGTCTTAGCTCCATCTAAAAAAGTCTTCGGACGGTCCTTTCGAGAAACTGAAGAATGTTGCCACATTTTCAAGCAAAAGTGAACCGTGGAGCAAGCAGGTGTGACGCCATGGCTTTGCATTGATGGCCAATGTTATGTACCGTATTTTTTAATTCTCATCTTTTTTGGACCTTGGATTGGTTATAGTTGCTAGTTTCCTCGAGCTAAGGGTGTATAAAGGTTACATGGTTCCAATGCCTAGAATACATTCTTAATACAAAAGCAGCAGATTTTGAAGTGAAAAATTGAATTCCCAATTTAAAGAAAAACAAAGTAATGGTCGTAAATGTGAAGTCAAGATGTCACACCTGTTTGCTCCAAGTTCACGTTTGCTATAATGTAGTGATAATATAAGCCCTTATAAAATCTTAAGAATCGAACACTGCAATTGAAAGAAAGTTTCACCAGAATGATAACTTTTCGATTGAGCATATGAAAGATAGTTTTGAAAATGGACAAATCTTTTTCTAAAGCTTATGGGAATAGGTTTCCGCAACTGAGGGACAGCTGAATTGCACCTTCAGTGCCTTTTGTTGACCGATCTTCAGCAACAAAATACTCCCGTGGAGTCCCCGGCGATTACGATATACGCTTTCGACTTGGTTTTTATAGGGTGACGTTTAAGAAAATATCTTTACCTAAATTCGCGCCATTAAACTTTTACAAAGATACAATATTCACTTTACTTTGTTCCCTTGTTTGGCGAACATCTCTTCTGTGTGGTACGACACACTTTTCGTCGTCCACCCTTTCTCTGTAGCAACTCCCTGCTCTGACTTCCCAAGCGTGACGAAACTCCAGCTGTCCTCCGCAGGCCTATAGCCTGTGTTATAAAGGTATAAAGACAGTACATACAGTGTAATGAAGTTCAACATGATCATATTCAAGAATTTACAGTATATACTGTATATAGCCAACAACTAATTCATAATTGGTGATCTGCCAAAGAGACGATAAAGGGTTAGGGTTATCGTTTTCCACGCTTGAACTGCAGACACTACCAATGGGCAAATGCTGTGGTAAAATTACAAAAGGGAAACCCTCCTTAATTGCCTTAACTTGTGTCATCAGTCTGTTCCAGCAAAATTATACAAATAGGGGTGAAATTTCGCCCGTGCGTTCTTGCTCTGCTTTAATTCAATTTATTTCATAAAGAACTTAAACTGTAGTACTTAGTAATTTGAAATGACATAGCCTAACCCCTAGACCAATAAAAGTATGGTTGTCATACTAATATTCTAACGTAACATATGTAGAATGTAGAACGTTGTGTACAAACTCCTCCATATGTTTCAGCAACAATGCAATGAGTCTACAGTTTCGTGCATAGTTCCAGGAAACTTCGTCCTTAAAAGCCATAACTTTGAACCATAAATTACTTCTTATAAGACCGGTATGTTTCATTGTCATGGAATTGTACAGGTGGTGTAGTACTAAACACTGAACAAACACTAGGCCTAGCTTGCGTACCGGTATGCTGTTCTCTTGCTGCCCCTTTTCCTTAGCAGTGAAATGAACGAAAAACTTTGGCCGCACCTCAAACTTAATATATGTCGGTTAAATGGGTGATGGAGATCTGTCAACTAGGTAGCAAAAACTGTCTCTACCATAAATGATAAACTTTTGGTATTATTCAACTTCAAAATCTTGACGTGGTCATACAAATTACAGTTTCAGTTTAAAGGCCTATAGTGTATGCATGAGCACTTCGAACAATAGTTATACTATTAAAGTGCGTTTCGAAGTATTGTAATGTGGAAATGATACTGGCATAGCTGTCAGAAAGGTATCTCCCTAAACCAGTCTGACGCTATGCGAAGCAACTTGTGAGAAAAACGTGGCTTTCAATTTCACACGGTCTTGAAGGGACAGCCCCCTCCCCGACAATTCCTAACAGGACCCGCCATAGGCAGATATCTTGCTGATTGCTTTTCATTTCGGGAGGCACAATAGGCCCCTACAGATTACAGGAGAGTAAGTAACTGTGAAGTATAGGCCATGCTTTCATGCACCGTATTGTGCTATCATCAAATAGCAAAGACACGGTGTAGAAGTATACCAGCTTGGATCACAGAGTCTTTGTGGTTCGTACTCATCATTTTCGCTCATCTTTAAAAGTCGTAAGGTTTCCTTCAGACTAACAGAGAACACCACCCAGCTTCACAGGGTGTTCATTAAGGTTAACAGCTCCAGAGTCCGCTTAAATTTTGAACATTTGGTGAGGAACAAGAGCAAGTAGCTATCAGCTGATCAGTGTCTTTATTGGGTGTAGGATACGAGGGGACAGTAGAACAATAGTCTCTGTGGACCAGGTGTAAGGGTTATTAGATGACCGGAGAAAGAGATGACAAGACAAAAAGAAATACAAACTTTGAGTAGAAAGACATTAAACAAAGGACTCTGGCCCCTATTCTCCATCCCTGACCACCAATGACCCCTTTGTCAGTCTTTTTCATCTAAGTCCGTTGAGGATCTCATTAACACACGAACAGTCACGAACAGATGGCCCGACCATGCATGTAACGAGAACTTACAAGCTGATAGAACTGGATTAAAGTCACTAACAAGTCTACTGAATCATTGTAACAATTTAAAGCGACTGAAACTTTAAGACTAATAATCATTAAGTCATTTCAAACGGCTGCAGCTGTAACACTAAGAATGGAAGCACAAATCCTCCTCACTGTGCAGGTTTTAACTTTGCATGCACCTGTCTCGGTAAACATGTTTTTGTATTACTTCTATTGTGTTTTGCTGAGTGTGGCTGGGACTTCAGTTTTGTTTGTGTATATTGTGTTACGGCCCATCTGGTCACTGTCTATAACCGCCTGCGTGAATGGCCTGTAGGTCCGAATACTGGAAATGTGGATACTCCAACCATAGGTGACTGTGTTCTTTCATGTGACCCCCTCCCCGTCTCCATTTGGGAAGTGTCCAAGCAGTAACCTGTCTTGAGTTGACCCATAGTCGCGCTTGTAAAGAAACATCTTCTCGCGTCGGGTTTTTTTTTTTTTTTGTATAGTTGCACGTTTGTATCGAAACCAACTTAATCGAGTAAACCTTTGTTTAGCATGGTCACTCCACACGAATGGCCGGAGAAATAGACAAAGGCACACTGGGTATCCCATGCCAACTTGTTGATCTTTCATTTTCGCTCCACACTTAATTTGTGACTCACCTCTTCCAATACTCTGTACCGAAAATGCAGTCAGCTTAATTTGAATTAGTATATTCTAGTATGTTTATTCATATATGGCTCTTTTTAATCACGTGACAAAAGTTTTGGTCCCTGAACTGATACATTCATGGGTGATATGTTTGCTGTACCTTTAATATGCAATGTCTATTTATGCTTTGAAACACCATGGAAGACCCTTGTTTATTAAATTAGAGGATATTCATAAAAGCAAGGAGTTGCTATTTGCCAAATAGCAACTCCCTGCTAAAATGTAGCTGTTTTTTTTTCAAGAGGACAAGGGCGATTGTTCAATAGCTTTATAGGTTACAGTACTTGCGGGTCACACAGATATTTGGAAAAATTGTCTACAGGGAAAAATAATTATCCACATATATGGCTAATGAAAGAAATTCAGTTCTATGAGCTTTTTTTATCCGTTATTTATATAAAAGGCAAGTATTTAATCATTCGAAACAAAAAGGTTATTGCACTAGTTTTGAGTGGCAGTAATATTTTTCTGGGACTATGCATCCCTATAATCTCAGGGTCTCTGAGGTTGCATCGCTTTTCTCCTGAAGCGTGGGGGGGGGGGGCTATGTACTTTCACTAGAGAAAGGAGGAGAATGAGCTGAAAATTTTCCACGAAATTTTTAAAGGTATGATTGCCCGAGAATAGCATATATGTTGCCCGAAAAAGGAAATATTCTGATAGAATGGGAATTCAGCCCCAGACCCCCACCCTTTATTTCTTACTGCCAACTTTATTGAGAGAAATGCCTATTTAATACAGCTTGTAGTATATTACATCGATCTAGGTTTTGTTGTGCTCGTCAGTCCCATACGCGTTCCTTACAACTTATGTTACTTTGTATAGTCATGTTTGAAAGACAAAAGTCAACACTTAGTCTTCGTTAAACCTTTATACAATTCAATGGAGAGATATATCCTTACCACAGACACTTAAAATGACCACGTCTGGTCTACAGTACACTAAAACTGTCCCAAGACGAACGTTGCTAGGTATCTCTCAAGTGTCCCTTTTTTTTCTTGTTTTTCTTCGCGGAACAAGCAAACTAGCGTTGTTTTACATGGTACAGTAAATACTGCAGAGATAGCAAGTCTCAGTCAGTATATAATCTCATCCGTTTGTTCAAGGAATTGACAATAAATTGAAGAAAGCTGTAGCCCACGGTTCAGACTTTTAAGCTCTTTCAGTACAATGCAAAGGCGTAATGAAGGTCATTTGACAAGGGGAGTAGGCGGAAGGCGTTTATCCTAAAGTTTCGTCTACTTGGGAACAGTGGCGTCACCAGTTTTTTATTCGGGAGGGGGGGCACTACAGTTAAATGAGGGGAACCACTAAATAGTTGCGGATGCATAAATTTTCAGGGAATATGAACCGCATATTGTCAAGACCATGCTTCACCCTACCCCCTGCACCCCTGCAGCAAACCCTACATTTTTGACATAATCCTTTTTTGGTCAGTCATGTCTCCTTCTTTTCTCATATTGTTTTATGTTTCTTCTGTTTTCTTTTTGGACAACAGGGGAGGTCACCCAAGTCACCAGTGATATGGAGGAGGGGTCTAAGGGGATTTTTCTATAACTGAATGCCCTCAGATGCGATTTGGTGCAACAAAAGTGTACAATTGTGAAGTTAATTTTCTTCTAAAAAATTTCGTTTTCCCAGGTATAATTCTCGATAAAAAATCAAGTATTTATAGAACAAAGTTACTGTAGGATGATCTTTCTTCAAGAAATTTTAATTTTCATAGGTTGTGGAATTTCATTATCCTTTACAATTTGCCTTAGCTGCAAAATGGTGCTAAAATCCTAATCCCCATACGTTTAAGGATTCCGTTTCACAAGTTATAGTACGACATGTTAGGAATTTGCAAGTAGTAAATCACGGTCAATTACGCAGATGTCCAGTCTAAATCCTGAAACTAAACTTCAGTCTCCTGACCCCACTGGTGGCAAAGTGTCCAATGGCTAAATTTAGCTAAATACGGACTCGGCATAGAACAAATTATAGGGAGTGATGACTTGAAGGAGAACAAGAAGTATATAATAGTTCTGCTAGTATACGTAAACTCGTTAGGCCTACAGTTTATCAAGGTGTATATTCGCACCTGTTGCGGTGGCGCGGGTTATGGCTGGATTACCAGGACCGATGCTCAGCCTCCGACACATATCAGTGATCACAATGTGTTTCGTGAGATTGGGCGATTTTGTCATTTGAAGAAAAATACAAATTGCTGCCTTTTCATGTCCTAAGAAGAATTAAATCATACGAAACCTTGTAGTCGAATACTCTGACTACAGAAGGTCTATATTTTCTTGAAAATCCCACATCTCAGTTGGAGGGCACACGGGGGGCATAAGGTTTCCCAGGGGGCACGTGCCCTCCTGCCCCCCCTGGCAACGCCACTGCTAGGGTAGCGCGATCGTGACATGCATTTTTGCCCTGCAATCGACCACATTTGCTCAGGGGTAAGGTGGGAAGGGACTTCCTTCTCCTCTGATACCATGTCCGTGTAGTCGAAGCCCCATTTAACTGGTGGGTGTCTTATGATAACAACAGCTTTTTCGCATTTCGACTGCGCATGCGCACATCTTGAAATACTGGGAATAAACAAACACACTTCCGTACTTGCAACACGTACTAAGCTGCGTTTATTTTAGATATTCAAATTATTCCTTTTAGATCAAACCGGAGTGTAAGAAGGGTGCTTACCTGTGGATTTGAGTCTTGAATAGTAGCATGAACATCGTGTTTTTAGTCTAAAATTGTCTAATAATCTGCCCCAAATAACATGTATTTCCCACACACTAAGTGTAGTGAGTGTGGTTTGTTTATATTCCGTGCGTCCCCCCCCCCCCCCCAATTCCTTGCGGCAAGCGTAATTGCCAAAAGGCTTATTGAGGCTTTTCTGAGCAATGCACCCACAACTGCGGTAACTGCAGCTATTTCGCTACTGTTCATGAAAGCTTTGGCAGAAGCTTTAATGATGGATATATTAACCCCAACCCTCCCTTACCCCCATCCTCAAAAGGTTTGTCAGATGCAACCCCAGGTTGTGATTAAGCACGCGCTACTCAGTGACAACTTCGTTATCACAAAACCGACCGGATTATTGTAATTTGTATTTAGACTATAAGACCCTAAACGATTAATCTACAGTGGTTGGGGCAGAAAGAGGAATAAAGGGGCCTACTGATTGCTTATGTAAACCGAATATCGCGATATATATTCATTTGCAGAGGTGGCGCCAGGTTGGGCAAGGGGAGCCTTGGCCCTCCTGTAGGGGAAGGCTGCCCCCAGGTGAAATGCTCCAGTTTCGTCGGGGAACCTTATGGGTACGATAAATATGTTATCCCCGACGGCAACCATGTAGCCCCGACGAGTTTAATACTTACTTTTGCTCTCAAGGGGGGGGGGGGAGCAGATTCTTCATCAAAACCTCTAAATGTTCAAATTTTCCCAAAAAGAACCAGATATTTCCCAACTTTCTGCAGGGAAAATCCAAAATTTTAAAGTTTCTTCAATAAGAAGCCAAAAGTTCGGTCTTCTGTCTAGCCATCCTTCCTGCAATTGGTCAACTTTGTCGGGTCTTCGGGGCCCCCCCCCCCCCCCCGTTCGGGGAAATTGGCCCACCCGTCGAACAAATTTCCTGTTCATGTTCTATTTACTGTCTACTGGGATTGCTTCAAGTTTTCCGTGACCCCATATAATTATGAACGTCTGTCCTCTTCTTTACAAACAGTCATTTTAAATTCAAATGAAACGTTTTTTTTTTGGGGGGGGGGGAGGGGCTTTGAAAAATATGAATAGGCTGTAGAAGTAAGGCCTACTTTGTCATTTGTGACTACATTTTAAAAAAAATGTCAATGTGAAGATCTCAACAGAATATCATACTACGAAATAGATTCCAATATCTAGTGCAGAACTAAGAACCGTTAACGGTTTAACTCATAAGCATGGGAAGCGGGGGTGGGGAGGGAGGAGCTAAAGCTTCCAGCTAAAGTATGGCTCCGCCCCCACAATTAAAGGACGAAACCCCCATATTTGTTCCCTCTGTAAAAATGTCAAAAATTTGCAGTAAGTTTCCTTAACATTTGTACAATATACTTTTTAAAGCCTTTTTTAAAAGCACTCTGCCAAAATATGCCGAAAAAAGTTTAAGGCACCTTCAGGGCCTTGCCTCACTGCGTCATGGATTAGTCGCTATATTAGTCGACAACACACAGTCTCTTCCATTAATATGCAAAATGAGTCCGAAGCATTTATCATGAGAGGACGTCAACATGTGTTCTACAAGACCATTAATGGGGGTAGAGAGGGTGTTACCCGGTACTGGTAACCGATTCAGTATTTTCAAACTTTCCAAAATTAAAGGGTCGCCGATTGTTCACAGCATGAGATAGGCCACCCGTCGCCTTCGTTGAGCCCGTTATAGTCTTGATCGCCACCAATTGAACTCGGCAACTGTGAAATCCCTCCTCAAATGAAGCGACCTTCCGTGTTTGTATAACCCTTCCCTTTTGCCTCGCTCTTTTCAAGCTTTTCTTCGCCCCCAACGTGATGAGTGACCTTTTGACCTTAACCCGAGGCGGGTACAGTCCGGTGAATGGTTTGTATATTTTTGCGCGACACTTGTGTGGAATTATTCTGTTTTGTTGATAAGGCCTTCGGTCAGACTCGTATTTATCGACAAATTGGCAAACAGCAAAAATTGGTTGAAGGAATTTTTGCCTTCCGATTCTGTGGTGAGCTCTTTTCATCTTTCGTGTTGTTGCCCTGAGTTGATAAAAAAAGTCGACACGCAACTTTCAGTTCCAGGCTTGTAGAGATCTTACTCTACGTATTGATGGACCACGACAATCCGGAGTAACCTCAAGGGATTTGCTTTAATTTTTTAGCATACATTCCAAATAAATATTGCTGCCCACGTAATAAGTCCCAAGACAGCACAGCCCCGGCCCCGTGACCTCATATATAGCCTACACTTATGAACATAATGATAGACAGAAAGGAAGACATTTTACAAGAGGATGGGAAGGTCCGTGTCCTGAAATATTCCCCAATTAGCAAACAGTCGTGACATGAATTTTGCTTTGAAAATGACCATTTTTGCCCTGAAATTCCCTTTTATTCGCCCGGGGGGTGGGATGGGGGTGGGGATGGAGCTGACGCCCCAGACCCCAGTCGCCTACGCTTATGATTGTGAAAAAATTATCAGGGTTAAACGAGTTACACTTTATGATCCCATACATTGCGATTACTTGTACCTTTTTCAAAATTCAGATACGTCGTGTGGTGAAATTGACCATGCATATTAACAGATTAAGAAAACAATCAACAAAGGCCCTGGGAGTCATACACTTTAAAAAGATATCAGCTTTGCAGTTTCTACTTTTTGCAAACAGAAATGACGTCATTGTATTATCATTGTGTTGACATCCCTTATTTTATTCCGTCTCATCGAGGTGAAAAAAAAACTTTTGAAAAGTGGGGTTCTACTTTAGGGCACTTTGTTAATATCCACGGTAGTATTGGTATAGGACCATTTTTTTAGTTTGCAAAAGGGGCACTTACGTCCCTTAAAAAGGGAAGGATACTTACTCATGTGCTCCCCGTTAAGCCGTTCGGACCCGTGCCATATCCCTGGCAACTCCCTGATCACACAAGACACTGGTATATCAGGCTCATGTTCACCTAGAGGGTAGAACATTTCATAGCAAGGAAAAAAAACTTAGCAAACAGTCGTGACATGAATTTTGCTTTGAAAATGACCATTTTTTTGCCCTGAAATTCCCATTTTATTCGCTCCGGGGTGGGGATGGGGGTGGGGATGCACACGAAGAGTGAATTATTTTGGTTCAGCCAGTCATTTGAAACGATATATAGTGCATGGTTTTGAAAAGTTATGTTTACGGCTTAGTGAAGCCTTGATTTTCACAAAGTCATACATGACTTATACTACACTACTAGTTAAGGTCAGGGGGCACGGGAAGGGGGAAGAAAAAGGGGTATGGCCCCTTTTGGAAGGGCTGCCCCCTTCGGAGAAATTTTCCAATTTCGTCTGTGAGCTTTAATGTATACGATAGTTATGTCATACCCGACGGTCACTAGCGCCCCGACGTTTTACTTGAACTTACTTTCATGGCGGGTAGATTCTCCAAAATCCTAAATTTTTAAATATCTTCAACAAGAACCCAAAGTTTCGTCAATAAAATCCCGAAAAAACTTTGCGTTTGCCAACTTTCCGGCAACTCGTCGCTTTAGTTAGGGATCAGGGTTGCTCGTCGGGAAGCTTTTGCCACCCTTTCCCCCACTCCCTGTCAGGCAGTTTTGACGCCACCCCTGGTTTATAGTAAAGGGAAACTGAAATTAACAAGCTTGCATGAGGTCCGCTTAGTCGAAAACTAAAAGTTTGTTTCCTGTTATTGTTGGATTCGTCTTAGAAACAAACTGGTAACTTTGATACGCTATTATCTCTGGAGTAATTAAGTTACATTATAATACGCTCTTAATCAGTTTATTGCCAAGTAATAATTCAACCATGAAAAACCATACAGTTATTAAAATTTAAGATATGAGCAGAATATTAAATAAACTAAAAGCAACTGTGAGTCAATATTAATTACATATTGGTTGTTAAAAATTGAAATGAGGTTACAGTAGTATACAGACGGCGTGGTATCCAGTTATCTCTGTGTTCTTTGTTTGTTTTGCATCCCAGGTTCGCACCCTATTATCTCTTTACTAACAAGCCTAACGATAACAGTTTTTTAGTAGCATTATCCCGCCTAACCATCTGGACTCAAGCAATCTTAAGAGCTGATCTTGGTAAACAGACCATAGTAGTAAGTTTACCTTCCTCAATCAGCGCAATCAGTAGCACAGATTTCACGCAGTTACTAAAGGTCGGTCTGATGATGAGCTGATTTACTTTGAGATGAAAATAGAGACAATTTGTTTGAATTTTCAGGCCTGTGTGAACAAATTTTTAACGGTAGTATGGTTACTACGTCTGATTTGAGCAGTTAAAGAGGGATCCTTATGTAACTCTTAGGAGTATACAGAAAATCGTCTGAGGGTGGTAGCCAACCCCACCCCACCCAGACATGTAGCTTTCAGAACATAAATGTCATTTTCAGGGCAAAATTCATATCATGATTTTCTGCCAATCAGGAAAAATTTCAGGGTAAACATCCCATGGAATGACCTTCCATACACCTATTTGGTAACATTCTAGCAAAGCATTATGGACATCTAAATATTTTGCACCCTTAAAAGCAAACGAATGGTGACCCGAAATTGTAACAGAAGAACCATCTTGGACCCTCCCCGCCACTCTGGATTTCCACCCATATTCCATTCCTTTACCCTTAGTCGTAGGCAGCGAGGGGCATGAAACCCCCTTACGTCTCAGGTTGTACTCACATATTTTGAACTCTTGTGTTGTTATTGACTGCAAGGCCAGCTATGCATGTTAATAGCTTACAATTGAAAAATCTCAATAACTTGTGTGCAATACCGATAGGAGAGAATCATGGCCGTACGGGCTGGGGGAGGCCGCACCCCCCCCCCTTATGTCAGAAAACTGGCTTAATCGGGCAGATATTTTATTTCAGTCGGGCGAAAAATTGGACAGTTAAATTAGGTCTGGAGTCGGGCAAAAATCACCGCCCTCCCTGAGAAAAACGGTCCCGTACGGCCATGGAGAGAATGGGATGGTTCAAGCACTGGCGTCAAAAGGTTGGGTAAGAGGGACAATATCCTTCACTTCTGAAAGTTGACGGGATTGTCCCCCTAGGCTTTTTTCAGAAACCAAACTAAAATAGTAGGCAAATTTGTGATTCCATAGCTTGCAATATAGCTGATTCAATGAAATCAAAACTCGAAAATGGTGATAAGAGCATTTAATGGATTCAAATCATGAGAGAATGCCTCAGATTTCACCATAAATGATCTGGCCTTCAAATTTTCAAGGGGCCTTACCGTAAGTGAGTCCTTTATAGCTTTTATAATGGTTATGTTCTCCCATTTTTGAGAAGCTGTTTACCCTCGTGGGTTCGAGTGTCAGGGCATGTGTTCCCATTTTCTCGAGATCGAGGGGTGAAAATTGTTTTGGTTTTAAAGAATGGTTGCTGTATTTTCTCCGTAAAGGTCGTTTAGGTCAGTAGGTATCGCGACTGACCCACTTGGCAGACTTCAATTTACCTTTCAAGTCCAGTTCCAATAGTAAATCATTTTGACATTTTCAGGAGAAAAACAGGACAACCAAACAATACCAAATGAGCAACGCACGGTGACCTTCACTTCGATTTCCTAGTAAACTCGGCATATTTCAGGGCAATGGTCTTTGCAATTTGGTGTCATTTGAAGCATTTGAAGCCAGAGTATGCAAAGATGTTAACTTGATAACAGACATGTGAAATCGATGAAATTACCCAAATTTCTTCCTTTTTTTGGCAAGAGCTTCAGCAGCTTCTTAAAAGTGGCGTGGGAGACCTTGGCTAGAACTATTTCAAGCGGCAACAGCAAAGCCCTAGAAGCGAGGGATACGGGGTTCACTTTTTAGAGGACAGATGGTAGGCCTATGTGGTGTAATCTGAGACAAAATTTGCCACAATTTAAATCCATTAAAATGGCTGTTTCCACCATTTTCGAGTTAAATTTCATTGAATCATGCATACTGTAAGCTATATTTTTGCATTATTTTTGTTAGGGTTCTGAAAAAACCGGAGGGGGGAATTCCTTCCACTTGCAAAAGTTGGGAACATGCGCCCCCCCCCCTTCCTCCACCTGTTGACGCTCACGCTCTTTGGTTTTCCGCACTTCCCTTAAAATAATATGTGATTTTCGTTCTACCGAATTGTTTTTTAGGTAATTTGTTCGTAAAACGGGTTGGACCATAAACTTTTGAAGGGCTTGGTGCATCACAGAAAACATATAAGGAACCCCGGGTATCTGTAATGGCAACTAGTGACTGCACTTTGGGGTTCATATAAATTCAAACAATAACTGCAAATGTTGAAGTCTGCACTCACTGGTTTCCGATGACTTGTGCAGGCCAGTGAAATGTGATGTTGTGTAGCCCATTGCATCACAGAAAATTGTACTTAGCAGAATGTGATTTTAGGAATTGAAACTCTGCAAAGGCTACTGTTGCTTTGCCTGGAAGATGCAGTAGACAGATACGTGTGATTTTATCTTTTTCTCTTAACTGGAGAAGACACTAGACATAAAGTTAGTTGGGAAAAGTTTAACTGTGAAGGACAAGATAACTGGCACTTTCAGGACCACCTACGTTGAATGGTTTGACAGAAAAGTACTTCATAAACGAGTATTTTGGGCAATGTCATGCATTTTGCAGATGACGAATACTTCGGGGTTTACTTTGAATAATAGGCTTTGCGAGGCTGGGGCTGGGTTAAGCAGACCCCTCTCCCATTCGGGCAGAACTTCATATTCTATTCTTTGTTTGCTATTTTCGGATAAAATTGTTCCATCCCCTTTTAAAGTAGCCCGTTACACTTATCGCTTTGGATATTGTCTTTAGCTACGCTATAACTCAGAATCACATGTTTCTGACAGACTTTTGAAGCTTTACGACTAGTTTGATAGTTCCAACTGACCCATAAAATTAATGACCCTTGTAAGAAAGAATGTATCTGAAAGATATTCTTCATTTCAAGCAGAAATTCAAGCTAAGATTTTCTCAGCACAAATAGGCTACACAAATTTCCATTATCATTGTGTACAGTTTACTCAGTTATACCAATCATGTTTTAGTGATTCTCTTTTATTGAGTTTTAATCAAGGGTCGCCGTTTATCACCTAAGGTCACATGAGTCTCACCTTTTTGGAACAATACTAGGTGTGATATTTCGCACTTTATTGTAAAATAGACAGTCTTCATACACGCCACTTTATCTGCCAGCATTACGGAGGCGTTTTAACGCCATAAACATTACCTACTGTATACCTTGTACATAGTTTCAGGTTAGCCTGCTAAGTTAGCCGTGCTGTCTTTGGTTCGTGAAGCGGCCAAGTGTGTGTGATATCGTCTACCCGATAGTGATAACTGAAACAGCGGGAAACTCGATTTTTTTTACTTTAAATTGTTGAACCATATTGGAGCTCTATTTACGATTTAATTCTTTAGTGCCGAAATATTTGGGAAGTTGCTACCCTTCCGTCAACTGTTCAACTTTGTTGGGGGGAGGGGGGTTGCTGGCCCCTCGCATGGGAGCTTGGCCCTTCGTTGGGCAAATCGTCGCACCACCCTTGGCGCTAAGACAATGTTACCGTTTCACTCGTAAACGGTTAATTCAAATTTGAGAAAAGTCTAAACTTGATGGCACGAACCTGAAGCCTCTCAAGGGTTGGACTAGATTTTAGCTCATAAATTAAACGAATTGTTTCATACTGGTACCACGTCTTGTCAATTTTGAACCAATTCTAGGTTCGAGCTACTCCGCGGAGCGGACTATGTTTGCTCAATCCCACTCTAAGGCTTCTCAAGCACCAAGGAAATAGGGTATACCGTACAACCTGCTAAGTAGTCAAAGTTCGAGGCAGTGTTCGCTACGTTTTACTTGAGTGTTATCTCGTGCTTGGAGTTATAGAAATCTAACCCCCTCCCCTCTTCTTGACAGGGTGTAAACTTTAGAGGATCAGATCCGAATCTGATCTCCACCTTGACAGGTTTGATAACGACTGTTTTGAGCATATGAAACGACCATAGAAACTATAACATCAGATTTGGATCAAGTGTAAAGGTACGGTGTTTTTACTGTCTCTATTACTAGTGTTCCTTGAAAATGGAATAGTTGCAAATTTGTTGTAAAAAGCATAAAAATGTTACAAAATATTCACAATTTCCATCAAAATCCATTAAATATTGGGCATTTTTCAGGGTAATTTTTATTTTACCCTCAAATCATGAATAAACATGAACTATAAGTATGCAAATCTTTGACGTCGAAAGGGACTGAAAAAAATATGTTAGATGTTTTCCCTTTGTTTTTTGAACTTTCATTTCAAGGACGGTTGTAACATTGATATGCCCTTAGAGATTTATTTTGGAAGTTAAAAGTTTCTTCTTGAAAAATATCAATGTCATTAACCAAACTGACAACTGTCTAACGACTAATTAAGGGATATTTTAAAGAGGATTAACAAAAAAGAAACGCTTACACTGCAACACTCCACATCAATATTTTGCATAGGCAATAATTTGCAGCACTTCAGAAACCGTTAAACTTTGAAGAGGTATATCTTGAGAACGGAAAAAGATATTGAAATAATGCCAACGGATCTTTCATTGGGGGATTTCATTCTTTAACTGTCAAGTTAACAGCTCTTTTAAGGTGCATATCGCCATAACTCTTATGTATTCTAGTGATATTTTATTAGAGTACCGTTTTTCGCGTAAGCATTCGTTGCCACAATTCTTTCAAATGTTGATCAGGATTCTAAAGATTTTTTGAAATGACAATTCTTAGTTAAAAAATCATTTGCGGTCAGTTACCTACATAACGTTGCGTGTTTTATATTGCATACACCATAACAGTGAAAAAACTTGACCATGAATTGAATAATCAATACATGGGGGACAAAATGCGTTATGTATTTCAAACTCTCTTATCCGTTACTACGCAGGTACAACCTCACATTTCAAGAAGTCTTCATGGCCCTGCATATACTTGGCACATGCATAGCGTTATAAGTTTGAGCACAGGGAGTATTTTGATATCTCCAAACAGAAACGAAACATGATTGATAGCTTAAGCGAGAGGTATAGCGTCACGTGTAACATACAAAATGTTTAACGGTAATAAAGGTTGGTGTTTAATATTTAACCATTTTTGTCGAGAGTAATCCCCGGACTTGTTACCGTTTAAACATTATTGGGTTAGGCATTGAAAATTACGATAAACTGTAACCCGTATCAGGACTCTAATTAAATAATTGGTTTGGTGTACTGACAAGTGTTGAGTTGAACAACCATATAATTCTTTGTAAATTTGTTCCAGAATTGTCAGGAATATTTTAGAAACGGTGGCTATGTGATACGTTTCATGCTTGCATTCCTATGGTAAGGAAAGCTGATTTTGTTA
The DNA here is from genome assembly GCA_029531755.1 of Holothuria leucospilota. Classification (NCBI taxonomy): domain Eukaryota; kingdom Metazoa; phylum Echinodermata; class Holothuroidea; order Aspidochirotida; family Holothuriidae; genus Holothuria; species Holothuria leucospilota. The sequence continues at coordinate 36,047,332 of CM055976.1, forward strand.
TGAAGCAAAACGCAACAATCAAGCCCGTGGCCAAGGGAGGGGTGTGTGTAGAAGCAGCCCCTAGAAAATTCAAAATTACTATTGCCTTAAATGAATTTTAGTTTGTTTCGCCCCCTAAAATAAATTTCGCCCTGGAAGCTATTTCGCCCACCCTCGTCCTTCAGTACCTTGTCTGACTACGGGCGTGGCTACTTTGTAAAGAGATGAATTCAAACAGAAAAGGTTTGCAATAGCAGGTATAATCTTAGATAAAAAGAGCACCGTCAGTCATGTAATACGTCAATTATAATTGGAAAATATCCTTTTTCGTACTTAAAGAGGTGTTTCATAGGAATGGATCAACATTTAAGAGATACGGTAGTAAACCGGTGTGGTTGTTGTTTGTATGGCTATAGCCGTAAATTTTACGATGGGGCAAGGGTGTCTTCAAGGACTTAAGCTTACAAAACTATAGCCAATGGAAATCGTCCTGGTGTGGGGGTGACAGCGGTGGACGTCCCTCAATGTATAGCTCGCTGAGCGGATAAAGTTTTTCATTTCTGCGAAAAACTGGATAGCCTCGTTTGGCGGAAGCCAAAGAAAGCCGCCAAGCAGGCTACCGTCAATGACAATGAGCTCTGTCCCCAATAATCTTCAAAGTACGATTTTCTCAGTTAACCCAGTTTACTCCCTTAGTTAATCCGTCCCTATCTCAAACCTGTACATGTGACCTTGCAATTCGCAATGTTTTGCGACTTTCGCATTTGTTGTGCTATCAAAGCTATAGCTTGCTAACTCGATTTCATATCTCGGGTTATAAAGCATATGAAGTGAGGGCGCTATTCATCCTGCTTTTGCGATCATGGACAATTGTGCGGAACGGGTAGTTTGCTGACGACGCAATAACGCATTGCCTTTAGACATCATTGCGTTATTTTCCCCAATAACATGAAAGTAGGCCTTTTGTTGAAATCGTCAAGGTCAACTTTAAGTGGTACCATTAAACTATCCAGATAACGGAGCAAGTGATATTTTAGTTAGGGTAGCCCCTGCATATAGAGAGTGTAGTAGTGAACGCACAATAGCCTAAAATTTTTTAAGTCTAAGCAAGCACGGCTGCCGAGAGTTTCAACGTTCCAACTTCGCATGTATAGTCGTACCATATGCTATTTACTGTTTAGTATAAAGCTTCCTGTGTGCAGTGTACAGAACCAGGACATTTTCACTGTTCTTGCCAAAGGTGGTTTATATCATACGTTATCAGTGACATACAAGACCGAGATATCGACAAGGAGAGTTGCTTACAATGATATCTTGTTGTTTTTGCCTCAGTCGAGGTTTTTCTGTCCATGGTATTTGGCTACTTTCTCGGAATAATGACAAAATTTGGATGCTTGCGTCGGTGATTGTTTGGTTCGTATGTGAAACCAGTTTTATCACAGTCTGTCCCCTCACGTCGGGGAAGTGTAAAAATTACAAACCGTATGAGGCCCAACCCTGACTGGGCTTACTGTAACTAAGATGATGCTTACTATCATCCCCTACATCTTGGAACTCTACCTGCGTACTAACGGTCTCTGTATCTCATATCACGACTTCCTCTACAATTGATTGGTGATACATTAAATGGTAACTTTAATGATGTGTGAGTCAAGGATGATTCAAGTATGCTTCGGTCATCCTATAGGCCATGGACCAGAGATACGTCACGGGCACCTCCCTTAACTCTCCGACCCAATATTTTTTTGGAAACCTTATGATCTCCTGAACACGACATCAAGTGGTAACAGTAAATATTTTGGGTCTCACTCATTCAAAGTGATTGCCGAAAACAAAATGGAAAAATTATGACTATTTTGTTTTATAAAATAATAAAGAAATACTCTTAAAAATATACATCTACTCTTAAAATTTGGTAATATTTTATTTAATCTGGCACAAAATATGGTCAGATAGAAAGAGGAGCTGTGTCAAACATATTTTCATAATGATTTCCTCATTATTTCAATAGCCTATATTATGATAATTCTGTGGGCGGCCATTTTGCTATTTCTGCCATTTTGGTTGACCTTCATCCTGCAAAAACTGTCTAGAAAACTACATTCGGAATATTTATTACAGAATATGGAGAGATTTTTTGGTTTAAATATGTTAAAAATATTTTTTTAAGGATTATTTTACTTATTACTATAAAATATTCAGGGCCGTACCGAGCGGGGGGTGTGGGGGTGTCACACCCCCCAATATTTGGTCGCCCGTCGGCAAATTTTCGGTCTGTCGGCAAAAAGGGGAGAGGGAAAGGAAAAGAAGAGGAAAAGAGGAGAGGAGGAAAGTAGGAAAAAAGAGAGAAGGGAAAGGAAAGGAAGAGAGAAAAGAGGAAGAGGGAGAATGAAAGGAAAAAAGAGAAGGAGAGAACGGGAGCGCGTGGCCAGTCTGTTATCGGCTATTTCGATTTTCAGCTCTTCAACTAATTGGCCCATTCAAGTTGAAGGCCCGTCGGCAAATTGATTATGCATGTGACGGCCGTATACGGCCGTATCAACGGCCGTCGGTGTAATTGGACGAGTGACTGAGTCCGTCGGCAACTCGGAGAAAGAAAGGGAATCAGTGGTGGCGCCAGTTGGGGGCAGAGGGGCAATGGCCCCCCGTCGGGGAAATTTTCCGATTTCGTCGAGGAGCTGTTGTGTATACGATAAAATATGTAGTCCCCGACAAAAGCCAGTCGCCCCGACGATTTACTTAATTTTGGTCTAAATTAGGGCAAATTCTTCAATAAAACCCCCAAATTTTCCAATTTTCTTCTCTAAAAACCCAACTTTTTTCAAATTTTCCATGGTAAAAGCCCAATTTTTTCAAATTTTCTCGAAATAGAGCCCAAAATTTTCGGCGCGCTTCGCGCGCCAAATTTTTCCTTCAAACATCGTTTCGGCACTCTATCGGCCTCGTTGAGGCTTTGGGTTGTTGGTCCCCCTGTCGGGCAAATCCTGGCGCCACCCCTGAAGGGAATTAAAGGCTTCCATATAGGTGCACTATTTAGGGTCATATTACATTCTTGAAAAAACACTTTCTGCATATTATTCCTCACTTTTATCATCACCATGGGGAGCAGCACCCTATTACCTATGGCGTAGGCATCCTTAGCCCGTTTTCTAAACCCTAACCTTGACTTCAAACTCATTTTGCAAACTCCCGAGGATCCGGTTTACCCACAAACATCCTGGGAAAAAAATAATGCATCCTGCAAAAAAAATAATGCCTGCCTCTCGAGTCTTCCCTTCACTGCAGTCTCAGGCTTTTAACTTTTGAACACCAAAACGAAACAGATGCAGAACCCGTCCTGGCGTTCAAAGCATATTTTGAACGCTTGTGTTAAGATTCTGAACACTTTTTCTCCTTTTTGAACGCCGGACGCCTATTTGAACACTTACCATATATTTGAACGCCTGATGCGTCTAGTGTTCAGATGCTGAACGCATAGTGTTCCAATTCTGAACGACAGGTTCAGCTCCTCAAGTATAGTGGCATGACGGGACGAATAGCCTAACACATAAAACTTATCCGGAATCTTTGCATTGGATAATGTATTATGAACCAAAACATACCTACCCTGCATGAGACTTACTTTTTTACCCAGAGATTATGCTAAAACCTCAGAGCTTCCGAGGGCCAAGCCCCCTGGACCCCCTCCAGTTGCCTTTAGGCGGGCCCAGTGTTTTAGCAAGCCCCTATTTGTGCGACAATGTTGCATAAACGGCCACAAATGTCGCACAATAAAATCTGACAAGCAAATTCTACCCGGGTGTAAATTTTGAGGTTCCTCATTAGGGCAGAAATCTACTCAAATATTGCACCATTTGCAATCTAGGCACCTTTCAAATTCCAATAATTTCCAAATGGGAGGGGGACATCCCCTCCCCTTAGACCCCTCCCCCAGGCCACAGATCAGTAAATGTGGCACTGAGAAAACGTCCTGACTGAAACACTGGCGGGGCTCTGGATCCCAACCGCTTAAAACTATAGCGGTTTAAGGAGAGGAATATAGCCTAATAAGTCAAATATATATGGGGGATCTTTGCATTTGATGATGCATAATGAACAAAAATATATCCATCCTGAGACTTAATTTTTCACCCAGATATATGCTTAAACCTCAGTTTCCGGGGGCTTCTCCCCCTGCCCCCTCCCGCGGTGCTTTACCCCAGACCCCACCATGGGCCCTAAGGTGGGCCCCTGAACCTTACCCGCTAAAGCTCATTTCCGCGCTACGCATTACCAGATCTGTCGGCAAAACATAGTGTCTACACCCCCCCCCCCAAAGAAAACACCTTCGCTACGCCCCTGAAAATATTGTATACCATTGGCAGCCATTTTGCTTCTTCCACCATCTTGTTTGACCTGAATTTCAACAAAAATATTGTGAAAGATAAATTTGAATTATTTGGCTGAAATTATGGCTAAATAGAAAAAGCAACTGTCAACACTTTTTAAAGGATTTTTAGCGCTATTATTATAATATATTGTTATTTTAACATTGACGGCCATTTTGCTTTTTCTGCCATCTTGGTTGACCCGGATACTGCAATAATGTCTTAAAATTCGTTTTGACTACTTATGGCAAAATATGGACAGAGAGGTTAGGTTTATCTGTGTCAAAAGTATTTTTCATGATTATTTTTCGTATTATTATAATATTGACATAATTATTAAATTGGCGGCATTTTGCTATTTCTGCCATCTTGATTGACCTGAATTTCAAAAGAAACATTTTGAAAAATAAGTCTGTATTATTTATCACAAAATATTGCCAGATATTAAAGGCAACTGTGTCAAAAGTATTTTTAATCATTTTTCATAATATTTGTACATCATAATCATTGTATTGGCAGTCAATTTGTTGTTACCGCCATCTTGATTAGCTTGGGGTCCTACATAAAATATCAGAAAACATGCTTTGAATTTTGTGTACAACCTCTTATAAAGATAATTAAAGTTCTTAGTCGAAATATGTATTTATATATATATATATATATATATATGTGTGTGTGTGTGTGTGTGTGTGTGTAATGATTATTTTCTGTCGTTTTTGGTTTCGATGAAAAGAGAAACCTATGCGGTCATGATGGCGTGTGTATGTATGTGTGTATGTGCGTGTGTGTGTATGTGTGTATGTGTGTATGTGTGTGTGTGTGTATGTGTGTATGTGTGTATGTGTGTGTGTGCGTTTGTGACACTTTGCTCGTTAACACGATATCTCAAGAAGGGAAACTCTGACAGTTTTCAAACTTGGTACATAGATGCCCCATATTGAGAGGAAGAACCCTATTGTTTTTGGTGGGGGTCAAAGGTCACCTGGGGTCACCGGGGGTCAAAACCTGAAAACCTTGTTAACACAATATCTTGAGATAGGAAGCTTGGATGAATTTCATACTTTGTATGTAGATGCGTTACGGTAAGAGGAAGAACCCTATCATTTTTGGTGGAGGTCAAAGGTCATCTGGGGTCACCGGGGGTCAAACCCTAAAAACTTCGTTAACACGATATCTCAAGAAGGAAAGCTCTGACAGTTCTCAAACTTAGTACATAGATGCTCCATATTGAGAGGAAGAACCCTATTGTTTTTGGTGGAGGTCAAAGGTCACCTGGGGTCACCGGGGGTCAAACCCTGAAAACATTGTTAACACGATATCTCAAGAAGGGAAGCTCTTACAGTTCTCAAACTTGGTACACAGATGCCCCATATTAAGAGGAAGAACCCTTTCACTTTTGGTGGAGGTCAAAGGTCACCTGGGGTCACCGGGGGTCAAACTCTGAAAACCATGTTAACATGATATCTCAAGAAAGAAAGCTCTGACAGTTCTCAAATGTAGTACATGGATGCCCCATATTGAGAGGAAGCACCCTATTGTTTTTGGTGGAGGTCAAAGGTCACCTGGGGTCACCTGGGGTCAAACCCTGAAAACATTGTTAACACAATATCTTGAGGTAGGAAGCTTGGATGAGTTTCATACTTTGTATGTAGATGCGTTACGGTAAGAGGAAGAACCCTATCATTTTTGGTGGAGGTCAAAGGTCATCTGGGGTCACCGGGGGTCAAAGCCTGAAAACTTTGTTAACACGATATCTCAAGAAGGGAAGCTCTGACAGTTCTCAAACGTGGTACATGGATGCCCCATACTGAGAGGAAGAACCCTATTGTTTTTGGTGGAGGTCTGGGGTCACCGGGGGTCAAACCCTGAAAACATTGTAAACACAATATCTTGAGGTAGGAAGCTTGGGTGAATTTCATACTTTGTATGTAGATGGGTTATGGTAAGAGGAAGAACCCTTTCACTTTTGGTGGAGGTCAAAGGTCATCTGGGGTCACCGGGGGTCATACTCTGAAAACCTTGTTAACACGATATCTCAAGAAGGAAAGCTCTGACAGTTCTCAAACGTGGTACATGGATGCCCCATATTGAGAGGAAGAACCCTATTGTTTTGGTGGAGGTCAAAGGTCACCTGGGGTCACCGGGGGTCAAACCCTGAAAACATTGTTAACACAATATCTTGAGATAGGGAGCTTGGATGAATTTCATACTTATTATGTAGATGCGTTATGGTAAGAGGAAGAACCCTATCATTTTTGTTGGAGGTCAAAGGTCATCTGGGGTCACCGGGGGTCAAACCCTAAAAACTTTGTTAACACGATATCTCAAGAAGGGAAGCTCTTACAGTTATCAAACTTGGTACATAGATGCCCCATATTAAGAGGAAGAACCCTTTCACTTTTGGTGGAGGTCAAAGGTCATCTGGGATCACCGGGGGTCAAACCCTGAAAACTTTGTTAACACGATATCTCAAGAAGGGAAGCTCTTACAGTTCTCAAACTTGGTACATAGATGCCCCATATTAAGAGGAAGAACCCTTTCACTTTTGGTGGAGGTCAAAGGTCACCTGGGGTCACCGGGGGTCAAACTCTGAAAACCATGTTAACATGATATCTCAAGAAAGAAAGCTCTGACAGTTCTCAAATGTAGTACATGGATGCCCCATATTGAGAGGAAGCACCTTATTGTTTTTGGTGGAGGTCAAAGGTCACCTGGGGTCACCTGGGGTCAAACCCTGAAAACATTGTTAACACAATATCTTGAGGTAGGAAGCTTGGATGAGTTTCATGCTTTGTATGTAGATGTGTTACGGTAAGAGGAAGAACCCTATCATTTTTGGTGGAGGTCAAAGGTCATCTGGGGTCACCGGGGGTCAAAGCCTGAAAACTTTGTTAACACGTTATCTCAAGAAGGGAAGCTCTGACAGTTCTCAAAGGTGGTACATGGATGCCCCATACTGAGAGGAAGAACCCTATTGTTTTTGGTGGAGGTCAAAGGTCACCTGGGGTCACCGGGGGTCAAACCCTGAAAACATTGTTAACACAATATCTTGAGGTAGGAAGCTTGGGTGAATTTCATACTTTGTATGTAGATGGGTTATGGTAAGAGGAAGAACCCTATTGTTTTTGGTGGAGGTCAAAGGTCATCTGGGGTCACCAGGGGTCAAACTCTGAAAACTTTGTTAACACGATATCTCAAGAAGGGAAGCTCTGACAGTTCTCAAACGTGGTACATGGATGCCCCATATTGAGAGGAAGAACCCTATTGTTTTCTTGGAGGTCAAAGGTCACCTGGGGTCACCGGGGGTCAAACCCTGAAAACATTGTTAACACAATATCTTGAGGTAGGAAGCTTGGATGAATTTCATACTTATTATGTAGATGCGTTATGGTAAGAGGAAGAACTCTATCATTTTTGTTGGAGGTCAAAGGTCATCTGGGGTCACCGGGGGTCATACTCTGAAAACCTTGTTAACACGATATCTCGAGGTAGGAAGCTTGGATAAATTTCATACCTTGTATTTAGATGCCTTATAGTAAGAGGAAGAACTCTATCATTTTTGGTGGGGGTCAAAAGTCATCTGGGGTCACCAGGGGGGTCAAACCCTGAGACAGAGCTCCCAACCAGCACAGACTTTCCATATTCAGTACGGAAAATCATTGTAAATATGGTAATACGGATTTTTCCTTGATAATCCAAATTTTGAATGAGTAAATAGGTCCTTTCACGAACTTTATTATTCTTTAGCCAACATATCAAAAGACTGAGAATAGACTACAGTATTTCACTTTTCTGTACAGTACTGTAGTGTATTTATTTGAGCCCAGTATCCTATGCTGTTATGTTATTGGTTAAATTTTTGTCAACAAGTTGATGTTAAACCAATCAGTAGATAGTTTGCAGCAGATCCATGACATTCCATAAGCTACCATATCATTGGTTGATCAGTTGTAAACAGATCCACTTTCAACCAATCAAAAACTGTGTTAAAAGCTAGTTTCTGAGTGCAGTGACAGACTCCTGCCAAGGTCTGTTGAGCTGGCTGAGTAGCCCAACGTTAATGTTAGATTTGACTGTAACTGAATTGGAAAAATAGCACAAAGAAATGGAATAATAAAAATTACAGCAGGAATATCACAGTATGTTGTAATATGGCTCCTCTTCAGAGTAGCAGAGTAGTGTGAGTAACTTTAGTGGAAAATTTATCAGGCATATCAAGTTTTAACGTAGGCCTAGGCCTAACAGTTAGGGCCTAACGTTAGGCCTAAGTGTTGTTACAGAACCAACAACAAACATTAGCCTACACACACAATAACGTTAGACTCAGTACATAAATCTAATGCAGAGTTCCAGGTTTATGGGCTAGGCCTAGACAAAGTCCTAGTCCTGTGACTAAGTCCTAGCCTAACTGCCACAGTACAGGCTAGCCTAATTGTAGTACAGTATGTATGGGCTGATATTACTTATTAGAGGTAGGCCTAGGTTACTGTAATAGCTATGGCCTAGGCTAGGGCTAGTCAAAGCAGTTATTGCCTGTCAAATGTTGGTACTCATCATCTAAGTTTGTAGTATTTACAGAGAGATTTCTGTGACCAGCTGTGCATAGGCCTAGGCTAGGTTTATACTTATAGCTGGGCCTAGGCTAGACCTAGGCTAATGTTACTTAGGGCCTTGCCAAGTATTTAGCATAGCCTCTAGGCTATACTGTAACGTTAGGCCTTGGGAATACTTGGGATATTTTGCATTTTGTCCTTTGGTGACCCTGATGACTATCTTGGGAATTCTTGGGAAATTTTGCTTTTTGACCTCTCGTAACCCCAGATGACGATCTTGGGAAATTTTGACCAGTGACTGAAAGATATGGGACATCATGGCATTATTTGGAATAGAACATATATCATCGAAACCTCAATGCATTTTTGCATTCTGGTTATTTTTTTAAATTATTTTCTTTGGGTGGGGAATTTTTATCGTGTTGTTTTTACTTGCTTTTCCGCCATATTGGCTGGCAAGTACTCTTGTGCCAAGGATTGTAAAATTCAGATTTAATTATAAAACATTAATTTACATCATTATGAATGGGGATTGTGGAAATTTACGATGTTTTCACACAATTTTTGGAAATACTTCATTCATTTTGGCCGCCATTTTGTTTTCCCCCGTCTTGGTTAAACTGAATATCGCCAAAACAGTCCCAAAACTTAAGTTTTGCATTTTGGTAATAAAACATGACCAAATTTTAAGAGTAAATGTCTCAAAATATTTTTAAGAATATTTTTTATTTTTATGTAATACAAATTATTCGTAATTTTTGCCGCCCTTTTTTTGGCAGCCATTTTGAATGAGTGAGACCCAAAATATTTACTGTTACCCCTTGATTTCGTGTTCAGGGGACCATAAGGTTTCAAAAAATATTGGTTCGGAGAGTTGTGGGGGTGCCCGAGAAGCGCCTCTAGCTCATGACCTATGCAGGGACAGGGATGGGGATGTGATTTGGTCCATGGGGAGTAGTGCAAACTTACTTAAACCCAAAGTTACCTTCTCCAAAATTCATTGATCCAATGGCGTTATTCGTTGGCTGTAAGATGCTTACACAATGTATTCAGAATACGAAATTAGTTCTTTAGCGTAGATGCCGTAATATAGAGATTACGTGATCACCGTTAGTCGTTAACGCTGATGGACGATAGGCACAACATCTTCATCCTAATAAGTCATGCACTCTGTGGCCATTGAGCTGTGACTTTGTGGTTGGCAGTTGAAGTCCCGCAAGCTGTACGGATTACCCGATTTCTATTGCCCGCCCGGCGGACGTGTATTACTCCTGCACCTATATTGGCTGCACTCGTCATGTGTACGCCAAAGAGGAGTACATATTCGACACCTGCTATGAAGGTAACGATTTCTATGGCCTATAAGTCGACGATCTTGACATTTAACTTGTGACACTCTTTCTTATTCCAAACACCATTGTTTTAATTGAATGTTTGCCATTGGTCGATATCCCACCTCACCTCAGTTTTGTTTCTTTTTATTTTCTCTCGACCTACCTTATGTATGCTTTTCTAATTATAATTATCACAACGGTATATCACATCTTAATGTAATCTCTGTAATTAATCAGATATCCAGCGATAAAGATTACAGCATGACACAAAGGTACATTTCCTTCCGTTTATATTAAACTCAAACAATCATTTCTGTCTGATATTATGCCTCCACTATGTCGGGCCGAGATAAAAATACAACTGACACGGAGGTTTATTTGTTTGCTAAAACTTGTAAAATGATAATAATTGTCTAGTTCCATTTACGATACCGAGTTACCGTAAATACCGTGTTACTCGGAGCTAACTGGGTTATGGAGCACAAAGCTTGTCTGTCTCTGCCTGCAGTGTATTATTAACATTTTGAATCGAAGAGATGATCTTTTCAAGTATTCAGAATACGGTAATTTTTTCTGAAGCTCTTCGTAAAACTCGAATGATAAACGGACATGAAACGCGAGAGTCATACAAAAGGCTTTTCATTCGTTTGCTATTACTTGGAGACGGAAGCAAGAATTAAAATAATTAACAATAAGTAAAAGTAAAAGAATAGTTATTAATATATGCCTATATTCCTAGCTTATGATATACAAAAGTGTATTCAGGAATATTACCATCTACAAATGAACTAAAGGTTAGCTGTACAAATCAGTTGAGATAAAAAAGTGAGGTAACTCCCTGTATGGACGTTTGTAAGTTCTGTTAACTGACTTTAGAGTGCGTATTTGGCGGCACGCGCTAGAAACTCTGTTAATGGAACTTAAGGTCCACGCAGCAAGTTACTCATTTTCTTGTAAGTTATCACAGCACGGTGATTTTAGGCCACGTTAACCCGTACCGGGTAAATAACCTGCGTGTCCATATGTACAACACACGCTGGCTAGATCGTGGATTGTGCCTCTTTAAAGGACAGATTTTTCCTTTTATTAAGAAGAACGTAAGCTCAACCATTTTCGTGGCAAAGTTTTCAATGATTGAAATGATATTGACAAGTGCCGCGATCGTTTTCCGCTAATAAATTAAAACGAATAGTTGGGATCTCTTCTGATTCGAATAAGGGAAGATAAAGCCGTTTATCTTCAGACGTCATTGGGGAATTACTGCCGTAAACTGTCTTTTGGAGTATGGAATTTATTTCCATTATTACCCTTAAAGGGCAAATGCAGTTACCCCAAAATGATTTAGTTCACACCGGTATTGTAATTAGTGTAAGGCTCTTTTTAGTCATTTGACAATAATATTGTAATTGAATCAGGCCTGTACTCAAGGGGCGGTAGAGGTGGGGTCAGAGGCGGTTTTCTCTAGAAAAGTCCCTCATAGAGATTTTTAAGGATGGAATTTACTATCTCCTTAATACATCTTAACATATCTCCGTTCCTAAAACATTACTCCACACATGAGCTATTCGCCTCCCTTAAACACCTTGTCTAGTTATATGAACCTGAACCGAAATGCTACACATTCACGAAGAATAACTCTGCAGCATCATGAAAGATACTTTCAATAGAAATAAGAGAAATTTGTGAGATTTAGAGGATTTTTCAAAATAAGGTTGGGACGACTGCTTCAGTAGCGGATCCAGGCGGGGGCGCAACAGGCGCGCCCCTCCCCTATTGGCCGTCATGCGCGAAAAAAAGTGGAGGCAAAAAAAAAAAGAAAGAAAATGCTTCAAAATGTTCCAAATATGGCACCATTTTGGATTTCAACCCTCTTCCATAGGCAAAAATTTCCCAAAGGGGAGGGTACACCCCCTCCCTTATACCCCTACCCCAGGACAGCGATCACTCAAACCTTGCACCCCCTCTATTGAAAATCCCTGGACACGCCCCAGTTCTTAATCCCCATCCCTGAAGACTCACCGACATAACTGCATCATCATCAAATAAAACTTATCAAAGTGCCTGTATATTGATATAATTACCTTATGTACCACGTGACCGAAACTATCAGGGGTTGGAAACAAAGTGAGCCATGAAATTGTAGAGGACAGTCACCCCTCTTCCCCCTTCTCTGGATCTGCCACTGTCTGTGTGGGTTGCCATGGAGTTTAACATCTGTCTCTCAGTTTTCTTGCAAAGATTTTTACATCTGACAAGCGGACAAATGGTTTCACACTTTCACAGTTACAAGTTCTTAAACATGTAAGACGCATATAACCATTTTCTTGGACCGTTCGGTTTCAATGAGTTGATCCTCTGCTCATTGGCTGAAATGACCTTTGATATTGACGATTTTACTCTTTGCCAGGACTGAACCGCAAGCACCCTTAATGCCATGGGCGTACCCCAGCGGAGCGGACTCTGTTCGCTGAACCCCTCTTTCAGTTTGCCAAACAAAGGGATATGACTGAACAAGGAATATGATGCACAGCCCGCTACGTAGGCAACCATGGATGGCAAGGCAATTACACGCCTAGACCTACCGACACGATTACCTATAATACTGGAACGCATACATATGATCACGCGTATACTTACACGTATAGCCATGTATACATTTGTCTGTGCATTATCATGGTTGCTTTGAGTCTGAAACCTCACTAGTGAAAGGTGGGCCGGCGAAGGCGAGGTAATCCATCTAAAATTACTATACCATGACCCCTCCCTCATGACTGCCGCCAATGCTTATCACTCTCAGAACAGCACATAATAGCACTGTTCCCCGTATTTGTAACAGTTCCACTTCCAAGAAGAAAAAGAATAAAACAAGAAAGATGATCGTGTGAAAAATAATCTGAAGTAAAATAAATCAAAATAAAGGGACTGTTTATTCATTGAAGTGGAAGATTTCAGTGAATCGACCAAAAATATTGTGAACGCACAACCAGCAGATGGTTCTATTTGCTTTTCTGCGTCCGTCGGGAATATTTCGCGATCATCGTGCATTTGCAGTTTTGTTCCATGTCAACGGTGCGTAACTGATTCCGTCACTGTGTAACGATAGCACGGCTGCGTCCTTTCTTTCCGCTAGTAGACGTGTGTTCATCTAAATTTATGTCTTTGCTTTACAATGTGTTATTAGATGAAACCAAATAATACACAGACCTTTATTTTTGCTGTTTAGAGTGACTCAAGTCGCTAGCAAAATAAAGTAACTCGCCGATATTATTACGCAGCTCGACGAATACTCTCGCACCTTTATCGGTTTATCATATTTTGCGTTTTCCTTCTTTTATGCGAGAAGATTTCGTGCTGAATCAATGATGGCTCGTTAGACTCGGTTTAGTGCCGGCTGATTTAACTCTCACTTTATGGTTGACGCTAACCTTCGATAGATATAATTACTTTAGTAGTCGCATAAATCTCCATTGGGAATAGGGTTTCTTTCTTATTTATTGTATTTCGCTTTTTCTCTCTCTCCTAATGATGTTCTGTTGATAGTGTTGTGAACTGTCCACGCGATCCAGTTAAACATAGAGAAGTTAACACGGCTCTCTGTTGAAGTTTCAATTACGGTGACATCATTCCCATCGAAAATTCGACTTTTGTGGCCTACTTGTATGCAAATGAGTACACCTACTTGTAGGATCTATCCAGAACACTTCTGGGCGCGAACAAAATCTTGACTGTGAGGGACAAACCAACATTTAATATTAAAAACTTACCCCCCCCCCCCCAAATAGGAATTTATGACCAAAAATGCAAATTTTCGGTATGAACACCAGTACGGTAAGTATATTGACGAAGGGAGACACGTGGTATAAAGCTGGGCTTGTGGCGGTTGATAACCGCAACGTTTATGTCAAAAAAGTAGGGAAAAGATGAGAATGTGAATGTTTGTCTTGTTTTACTTGCTTAACAAGTGTACTGACTGACGTCACAGAAGACAGGCAGAGGTAAGCGCGTATCATAACAACTTAAACCAACACAACTGCATACAGCTGATTTGTGTACTGGTCGGATACGTGCGTATAAAGTCCGGGGGCTTGAGAAGTCTATACGTCTTGTGTAAAAGTGCGTTTCATTGTTTGCCCTCCAAATGACCTCCTCGTGATGTCTATCGATCCTATTGTAAATAGCAGTTACAAAGGATTGTGGGATGTAGTTTTGGTACGCGTCATTTTTGGCCACAGTAAAATGTCATTGAAATAAAAATGACGCACACCAAAACTCTATCCAATAATCCTTTGATATTGCTATTAGGAAAATGATCTATGCCCAAGGTGTATTCCGAAATACTTGTGCAGGCCTGCACCAGCCGTACTCATGTCAGGCTTTCGATATAAAGGTTTAAATATCACAAAGCTTTTGATATAACGCGCGCTAATTCTTGTACGCAGATCGCCGAATAGAACAGTGGACATGTCAAACTGACAAGTTTGCCCCGGTATTTGCGTCTCCATGAGGAGTCACCTTCCACAACAGTATAGGCATAGTGGTTTTGTAGCTATACTTCCTCACTTGTAATAGACGTGTTGGGAAATTCGGTACTTCCCGTCGGGTCAGAAGGTCAAGTGTACCATGACAACGGGCAACGCGTTTAGCTCTGCATGCCCAGCATGCAACACCCGCGCTGGGACACTGTAAGCGTGGAACAGTTCACCTTTGACCCATTCCCACATTGCATTGCGTGGAAATATTTCCCAACTCGTCTATTCTTTTGCCATCTTCTTAACATACTGCTTTTATCATCGTCCCTACGAATCATCAAAGTTTGTGGCATCTCCACATAGGGCCTAAAGACTAAAAAAGTCTACGCATTGACCAAAGATGTTGCTATATGCAACTACACTTTAGGCCTACAATCAAAGCTAATATACCTCATTTAAAATCAGAAACAAGACCACGTAAATCGAGAACAATCTGTAAATCTCTTGTAATTTCGTGCTCCTTGTCAATTTTAAGTGTTTAGATATGCATAACTTCTCGTAAAATGCGAAGACAGAAATTCTTGTCCGACATTCCTGTTCGGAGCAACAGTTTGAAGGTTTTATCCCAAAAGAGTTTGGAAGGAATTATTTTGCAGTTTATTCCAAAACCCATTCTTAATCCTTTGGTACTTTTTAATGGTGTCGTTGACTATAAAAGTCTCGCTCTTGACTTCAACATTTTTTTTTCATTTTACAAGATGGAGACATTTGCCTTGGTGCCATTTTTGATACTGAAATATTGAAGTTTGTCGAAGGATATGCATTACCATGGAAATCAGGAAACTTCAAGCACTTTGAAGTGCGACTTGAAATTGCGTTTAATTTCTTCAATGTCAGATATGGAAAAAAGATAAGACAGAAAGTGATATATTTTTCACTAAATGTGATTTTGAAAAGTAAAACCTGAAGATGACGAGAGATAGATTGGCAAATTTACGAATCTGAAATGCAACCCTTGTCAGACGGTAACAGTCGCCGTAGCAACAGACGGAAAACTTCTGATTTAAAAGGGTAAATAAGAGTTTTTATGAATGTTAAACGTGGCCACTTAAGGGTTCGACAACTCAACAGCGACGGTGTAAATATTAAACACAAAAGTCGGATCTTGCTATCAGTGTCCTCCAATTATTATACACAGAGTCAACAGAGACCAAGTCAGCGATAACTTCAACTCGTTATGTTTTACATATGTGACACTTGAACTTTGTGCGGAAGTCTTGTTTTTTCGGTAAGCGACCGAGATAAAAGCAAGGCTCCATGTCTTTGACTGCCTTTAGATTTACAGTCAGCCACAATAAAAAAAAAAAAACTCGCCGATTAAGAAGACTGGGTTACCTGAAAGGGCAAACGTGACGCTGTGACGTCATCCAACCTTACCTGCTGATACTAAGTATGAACTCTCGCGAAGGTGGGGTTTAGAAACTTGCCGCTGGTATATATGACCATAGAGCTATTACGGATATGACATCACCCAATGACCTCTGCATGGGTTAAACATGATCAAGCAGAGACTATGGTACACGTGTTTGTTGGCTCGATCATATATAACGTAGATAATTACTAATCTTTCTGCATTCAAACATTACATAACCAGTAGTACGCCGTAAATAAACTAGCTTAGCCATTTTCATGTTTAATATCTAAACAATGATTCTATTATTGACTTTCAAATTTGATGACGTCACACGGCAAGAACGGGCTAATAGGCACCGTGTACTCCTTCAAAAGTTTATAATATGTTTTCTGTCCTTATAGATCTGAATGTGTCGCATGATGCACGGCAGTCATAAGAATTTCCATTGCCAACTCACATGACCTGGGTTCAAGGTTAATCCGACATTGCTCATTTTAAAATTACGTGGTCATTGCTACAGTTTGTGTTATATACCTAAAACTTAAAAAAAATCTTTTTTTTTTGCATGTTCAGCGATTGTACTAGCCTAATCGGTGTATATAAAGGAGCTTAAAAACCTGAAAGTTACATTTAGATATCTTAATGCAAATGGCACGGCATCGATGTGTTCCGTGGCCTCTGGACCTTTGTTAAAGTTCTCCGCAGGTACAAGCTGCCCTTCATATGAAAGCTCATAAGTAGGGCCTTCCACACTGATTTCAAATTTGTGTACCATGAACATTGAGATTTAAACTAGGAGAGCTTGTATAATAGAGTGATGGTCTCTGACTTCTTACTTCATTCAAAATGCCATTTTGCATAGAGGAAGGATAAAATGTAAACTTGGTTGAAATAACTTCAGTTTTCGTTATTTTCCATAGTCAGTACTTCAATTCATTTGCTATCACGTATACTGGGCGTATCATGAGTCTATCACTTAACAGACATTGTGACCATAAAAATATTAACACATTTACAAAAGTCAATAAAACTTCGCCGTAATGTTTTGTTATATGTCTTCCTTATTGTGCTATATTTTGGTGTTGTTCGGATTGCGTAATCGGTAGAAAATGAATTTTGAAATGTAGATGGCAGTACATATGTAACAATGCTTGTGAAGGAACCTTGAGTCAATCACTACAAACAACAACATTCAAGAACAGTTATGCAAATAATTATCGAGAAAAATGTCTTTTCTAATTAATTTTTAATTAGAGCTTCATCAAAGACACTTTGGTCATCATTTTTGGTAATTTTTGCAAATTTGTATTTCATACTTGTGCCAAAACTTGAAAATTTGGCCATGAGTAACATTTTTGCTTTGAAAATCAAAAATAATAAGGCAAATAAT
Organism: Holothuria leucospilota; assembly: GCA_029531755.1. Lineage (NCBI taxonomy): Eukaryota > Metazoa > Echinodermata > Holothuroidea > Aspidochirotida > Holothuriidae > Holothuria > Holothuria leucospilota. The sequence continues at coordinate 36,064,838 of CM055976.1, forward strand.
TCTTTTTGATATTGTTTGAAGAAAATGCATTGCTGGCCATCCTTACATTGCAATCACATCGCGCCTGCACGTTTTACTGGCATTTAGAATGCAGTGATCGACTCATGGTACTTGATCGACTTATGATTACTTACTATACACATAACAAATTGAGCACACCACTTCAGCAGCATGGTATGTACTGTGTCCCTTAACTTTTATAGGGTGTTAAATTCGTAGGGTAACATCATTCTTAGGGAATTCTTTTAGAGGAACGCTACGTTAAGTCGCTGGCTGGGCAATAAGGAGAATTTCGAAGTACGGTAGACTAACCCCATAAAAACCACATCCTTTTCAAACATTAATGGACCATAAATATATGAAATTTATTACCACTGTCATTTGAGCAGGACAGTAACTCATATTCATACTTAATAAACATGCAGTCATAGCAACGGCTGATATAGGATTGTTTGGACTTAGTATTACAAATGGCGGTCTTTAATGGTGACATTTTTCATGTCGTTATCCTTCCAGGGGATTTTAGTTCAGTGGTGCAAATCGTCACAATTTGTGCTTATGTTTCAAGTTTGCTTGTTTAAAGGGCAACAAACCCTACCCCAGACAGTTAAACGTATCCCTACTAAATTTATTTCTAGTCCCTCATCCAATTTAAAAATAAAACACCTGTCTCGTGCACCTCTTGTCAAAAGTTAATGTTCAATGGCCTGCACTGAGTTTCAATTGTTCAAGATCATAACCACTTACATGTGTGTGCGATGGCTGCTGTAATGAGTGAGGAGTCACCCTTGACCAATGAGAGTGATGCTATTGTTCGACCTCATGTCAAAGTATAGTCACCATTTCTTAATCGGGATATGGGATGTTCCTGAATAGGTTTGGGGCGATACAAATTTGCTTTTGTAATGGGTTCTATTTTCGGCTCATTTGCGCTCGAACAAAAAGAACACTTCTCATTCATGAATGTTACTCATAATGCGGAGTCTGTTCTCATATAAGGAGTTTCAAAGGCGTAGGAAGCGGGGGGCTGGGGGGTCTAGCCCCCAGTCAAAAAAGTGGGGGCTGAAGTATGCTTTCGCGCCCAAAATCCAAGGACAAAGCCACTATTTGTCTCTTCTGTAAGAAATGTCAAAAATTTGCAGTAATTTTCCTTTAAAGTCTGTCCAAAATGTTGCACCAAATTGCATCTGAGGACCCTAAAATACCCAAAATTTTTCCAAAGGGGCCAAAGGGGAGGAAGATACCCCCTCCCCTTAGATCCCTCCCCAGGACGAAGATCCGAAACAAGGTTCAGCCCCCAGTCTCGAAAGGCTTCCTACGCCTATGAAGAGGTTGCCCCAGTTACACCTTCAAGTAACAATTGGGGTCGTCATTCTGAAATTTATTCGAAAATTAAAGATATCTCCAAGTCAATTCGAGATATACTGCGAACGATTGACGGTAGGGCGGATACAGGGAGGTCAAAGGGATCCGGACTCCCTTTCTTAGCAGTGAAAAAATCTACTAGGATGTTTGGTGCATTTTTTTATCACAAATTGGTGGCAAAATATCAAACTTTTCGTAAATTCTTTCGCAAACTATCCAAATTTCCGCGTGCTTTTCCCTCCAAATTCTACTTTTTCTGTAATACCACCTCAACGTATTTCTGCAAAGGTACGAATAAGAGCAAGGGCGTAGGAAGCGGGGGGAGGGGGGGTTGGAAGCTAAAGCCCCCAGTCAAAATGTGGTGGGACAAAAGTACGCTTCCGCTCCCTCCATTCAAGGGCAAAAACCCCTTATTTGTTCCCGCTGTAAAAATGTCAAAAATTTGCAGTAATTTTTCTTAAAATTTCCTCAAATATTGCACCAAACTGCGTCTAAGGACCCTCAAATATTAAAATAATTCCAATGGGGTAACCCCTCCCCCAGGATGGCTGTCCGAAGCATCGTTCAACCCCGACCCAGTTGAGAACAGCTTTTCCTACGCCTACGGGTTTTATAACGATTCTTATGCGAAATTTCGGCGCTCTCCGTATCAACAATTACCAATGGTTTGAACTCCATGCCTGTTGACCATTATTAGGACGATAATTTATGGAATTATTCGAGCGATAACTATCTTCTGATGGGCACAAGTCCAACCTGAGGCTTGCATCCTTCAAAGAGGCGTTTATGTGGCATTCTTGTATTATGAGCGATATTGTAGCTCGATGAAGGCCTACATGATTTAAAATAAATTGTTCATTACACAAGCTCATTCAAAGGTCATTAAGTGCATTTACAGGGTATGCATTATGAAACATGCTCATTAATCGTCTAACCCTTTTGTTACACGTTTACTCCTCTCTCGGTCATTCCCCACTGGAAGCTGTTGGTTCGGATTCTCGTTAAAAATTAGTAAAAGTAAGTTTTTTGTGAAGTGCTTGGTATGCTCTTCTGTGGTATCTTTTGGATCTCAGTTAAAAGCATCATACTAACGCCATTTTGTAAGTGCCCCAGAGCTTCCCCAGGGTCCCTATGCTGGTCTCAAGGTACCAGCATTGGAAGAGTGCTACGCCAAAGCCAAAACATCACTAAATAACGGTAATTCCTTAACACGTAATCAGTTCAAAGCTTTGCCAAAGATAACACCATTTAGCATCTAAGTCACGTTACATACACACACACACACACAATTTCTCAAATGGAGGAGTTTCACTTCACTTAGACTCCGCACCCTTCCCTTACACCCAACAAATATAAGAACAGTTCACTAAAGTATTACATATTTCAACATACAATCAGTTTGAAACTTTGCCAAAGATAGCACCACTTTGAATTTGTACTTCCTTTGAAAAAGGAATATCAAAGATACACATCACTTACAAAAACTTTCTAGGTTTATCTGGGGGGTTACGACATCATCTTGTGTGGTGCTCCCTAATCATCAAATCTTTGCGCGGCCACTGGGGTATACCTGAAAAGTTGCTTATTTTGTTTCTGAATGGGACATAATTACAGCATTTTAAGGTCAGTGATTTACGCTGCAAGAGTCATCAAATTGCACAATTTCAGCGTACCCAGCGTACCCATCCCGAACCCTCCCCCATCGCCACTCCGTGGCTCACTTGTGCCTCCAGTGGATCCTCCTTTTTTTAAAAAAAAATTGTTGCATCCTCCTGTAATGATATCTCGATTCAGACGGAAGGTGTCATGAAATAGTTTAAATATCTTGTATTTGACTTGGGAAATGCTTTCAAGAAAGATAACTTTAATTTGATTTTTATGCCTTGATTTTTGTATTTTCAATGTATCAATTGATTGGGACGGATGTCTAGAACTAAATTAGAGATATGAAAAGGGAAAATTACATTTAAGATACCGAGAACAGAATAAGAGATAACCAAAAGTACATTCGAGATATCATAAAACGAATTCTTGACCTATAATTCGATCTTTTAATATCCGGGATTTACGTTTGTATATATCACTAATTAGATCCTTGACTCTCAAATTAGAAATCTTAGTATCTCACATTTGGATATCCCAATTTCAATGTTGGATATCTTTTATCTTTTTCTTGACATCTCAAATTTGATTGCGATTCCGCAAGTATCCTTTATTTATTCATGGTATCTGGAAATAAATTAGGGAATTCATAAGCTATAGAATAAATGTTCGAATGGCCTTCCATTGGCGCTTACACTTCCATCAATTTTATATTTCCTCTTTTACTTATTGAACGAATACAAAAGAACAAAGGAGATTACACAATCTGTTTTTTCTTTGTACATGAAATTAACTCAAAGCGAAGCTTTTTCCGGTGTATCTTTCATCAATACCCAAGTATCTTACGCTTAAGGGAGTTCATCATAAATTCCCTCCAGCCTTGGTCTTCCTCTTCCGTGTCTGTCTCTCATTTATCTCTGCTTTGTTTGTCTCGCTTCCTCCTCCTTCTTCTCCTCTGTTATTTTCTTAAATCTCCTCTCAACCTCTTCTTCTACATATCCTTTCCTACTTTTTCACGATTGGAGTGTCACTTTTTAATTTCCGCTTTGTAGTTCCCTTCGGCAAACCAACGAGATTTCGTTAGTCATATGCAGAGCGTTTTACTGCTGCGACAACGGAAATTTCAAGCAAAGATGTCCTGTTCCAATTTAAATATGCATCAATTTCCTTTGGAGTGTTGCAAGTAAATGACAGGTGGAAAGACTGTACCTGTAAGCTACAGACTATGTTTGCTGTCTCATTCACACGTACACAGTCGGTCAGCTTTGCTTGGACTATACAAATGATTCTTCTTTTATGATCGAAGATCATGGGCTTCCACTTTTTAAAAACGTCACATTTTAAAGATAATAAAAGTTACGGTCCCTTCACAACGACGTCTTAAAAATCTTTGCAATCGTGAAAGAAACTGGCAAACAAATGTGGGATAAAAGTCTACATGAAAGGTTAACGTTTCAGTTATCAATAAGCATAATACAGAAGTATGATCCCATGTTATTCTTATTAACCCTTCTCTTTTCTGCAAACCAATATAGAACATGTTTGTGCTGAATTTCATTGTTGTAATATTTTGGTATGTGACAGTTGTTAAACGTATATGTGAAATACGACACGTCCACTTGATTCAAGGCGTCGTGCAAAAATAATTTTGGGTGGGGGGGGGGGGATAAAAGTAGTGACTGGGTAAAGGTATAAGAGGAGGCGTGCGAAACAGATACTTTTGGAGCAGGAAGGTGGGAAGTATGAAAATCTAAGCTAAGTGCTATATTTTTGACAGCAGTCAACTTCTCATGTTAACATGACATGTGAAGGGTTTTCAAATGCATTTTCAGACAAAATCATATGATACCTCCCTGACAAAATTTGAAGGGACCTTTGCCCCACTCCGGGCCCCAATTGGCACGACGCCTCTGACCTGGGTAGCAACAGGTGACATTAAATGCCAGTTCTGGGCATACCTGGTACTGAATGTCTTGCCTGGCATTACCATTTTTATTTGGAACAGCTGACAACTTACCCATACTCGGGAGCGGAGGGGGTTCAAACCATTCACAGTACAAGTAACGCAATGACTCTGTTCATGACTTTCCATGCATAAGTAAGTCTCAATTAGTATGCATTGTGCAAGGATTTGGTGGGTATTTACTTCAAGTTCAGAGCTGGTGAATTATCTTTCAGTTGAGGCTTTCGAAAACATTGGCCTGATAAATTATGTGTCAATTGCCTCTTCATCATTGACTAATGATGTAATCTTCATCAGCATGGAGAATAATTGTAACGTTGCGTAGATCATTGCTGTTGGTTAAGAACAGGTCCTGATGAAGTCATTGTATTCTGACTGATAGAAGTTTCTCACTGATAGAAGAGTCTGGTTGTTTTTCCGACGTGCGTAATAGGCAAGAGGAATAAAAATCCGCATTGAACAACATTTGCACAGGGCATGTGTTCAGTCGCCAACAGCTGCGTAGTTAATTGATCTGTCCCTCCGTAGTATACAAAATTTAAGGAGCTTTGAAGTCAATAATGTATATATATTCCGTACGTTTAAGATAGTTTTAAGCAATTACGCAGATATCCAAGTACTTAACGTAGACCAAAAATCAGCACATCCACTCTACCGAGATTAAGGGCGCATCAAGCGACAGGGATGGGCCTTGTTTTAACATGTAAAATGGATTTCAGGCTGTTTACTTTTCTTTATGTTCACATTAACGGAAGGACAAAAACTCATGATGGAAGCGATTTCGGGGAGTGCGCACTCTAGTCCTATATCCTACTCTATGGATATAACGTAGATAAATAATCATCGAAGACATTAATGTCGTTCAAGTCAGTTCATCCAAGTAAGTTCGCCACAGTGTAGCAGGTCTTAACACTGCTGTCGCAGCATGAAGTTAGTGTTAGTAGTCATACCTCAGTGTTACTGTTGTACGTGTATTTGAGATAAGATTCATATTCTTGTTTTTACTGCATTAATTAATGCACAACCCAGTGTACTTTTATCTTCAGGTCTTCAGTCTACTTTTATCGTTTCCAATGGCAATTCATAAAATACACATCTTCACGGTCTTCTATTTACTTGTCTGCAAGAATAAACATGACTGGTTTCGTAAATGGTTCAACTGTTGAGTGCGTAATTTGAAGTAATACGCCCCCTGTCGCTTGTTAAGATTAGTTTGGAAGACAAACGGGGACCTCGAACTGCCAAAAATGATACTATCTTCGTTGGATGAACGAATAACCTGAAGAGCGGTGTTGTTAGGTTTGTTATGGCTGCTGAGCAAACATAAATGTATTAACAATAACGTCCGCTTTGCGGACATGAGTATGCCCACTAGATCAGGTCAAGGGTCAAACGCTCACCTATATAAGATCAACGCAATCATCATCACATTGACGGACGACATCAGTTTAAGAGGAGAACGTCATCTTCCGACCCCAAAACAAGGGAATATACCGGTAGTGTTCATTTGTACGGCAGCTGTGTCAGAAGTGCTTTGGACACTGTTTATTCACACGTCCACTTTACCCTTTACCTGCCTGAACCTGAATTGACCAATCTAATCCTTATACAAACCCCTAACCCTTAGAGAGCCCCTGACCAACCCCCTAATATTTATGATAGCCTACGCATGCTCAAATACTATGATGACGTCCTATTGCAAGGCGTATTTTGACAGATTTAATTACAGAAAATTTCTTTTGTCTCCTTAAACCGTCGCAAAAGACCAAGAAATGTCATTCAACACCGTCTCTATACACCATGCTTGCTATAGGCTCAACAGACACGCTTCATGGAATATGCGACTCCGTCTTTTTTTAAGATTTCATAATCTAATTACTTAACCGTTGTTTCATAGAATGTTCTGAAGTTTCCTCATTCCAAGTAATCGAGGCTCACGCTAGGGTAGACACGAGTAGCCGTGTAGCCTGAACCCGTGATGCATTGCTATGAGTCGGCTTGAGTTGAGAGATCTCAAAATATCGATTTTATAAGCCCCAGTGTCATATTGCCAAGTTTCGTGATCTGAAATGCATACATTTGTGAAAGCCTTAACGGTGGCAAGATTGCGAGTCTTTATCAGCAAATTGTCACTGTTGACAGACAGGCACGGTTTTTGCGGATGTTGTCTTCTCCTGAGATTTCAGTCGGGTGGAGTTAGTACAAAGCTTTGCTTTCGTTTTATGATCTAAATCTCGACAAAAGTGTAAGTGCACCAAAAGATAGTGTTTCGACCATAAATAGCGACATTGGCAATAAAAGCTTGCTACTGAGATAAATCACGTGGGCTGTTGGGTTGTGTGGGTTGTTGGACGGGCTGACGATTTGGGACGAGGGCGTAAATACAAAAGACACAAATAGTGACAATTTTGGGGAAAACGTTCATCGAGATCGAGAGCAAGGTAGCTAGAGTCGATTTGAAGATAATTGCGTGCAGTTTTTCTGTGTCAAAAAAGTCTGAAAATGGAAAGTAATCGTTACTACAGATGACTATTGGAGGTTTATCATTCGTTTGTCCTTCATCATAAATTCTAAGGTTTCCGCTCTCGAAATAATCGACATGGAAATGTTTTATGTAAAATTGGAGCACTGAAGCATGTCTGTGTATATTCAAGTTACCTGCGTTATCAGGGTAAGATGAAACAGCATATTATTCATGAGACGAGGTAATTAGTTTTCGCGAAGCCTGTATGTCTTCAAACAGAGAAACTCTTCGACACGTGACTTTTATTGATATATGGAGTTGAGATATATTTTCTATATTGAGCGTCGTGCTGCAAAATGTTTCGATGTAGTTTTGAAGTCTGGCAACCATTGTCAGGTTTAGAAAAGTAATAGTTTTAACGATTATCTAACGTGGTCATGTTTCATCTTAAAGGTGTAGTGCATGTTACAAACCTACAAATGTTTAACAAGATATGTTAACTTTTAATTGGTTCATGATAAATAATTGTTGTGTTTTACTTGCAATAGTCCAGTCTCTTTCCTTTCTTCCTTGTCCGGTTAAACGACCGTTAAAGATCTGGCGACATGAAAATAACATAGTTGGATATTTGATGTAAAAGCATTAAAAAATCCAGAAAATAGCCGCAATGTCCATTAAAATCCATCAAATATTGACCATTTTATAGGGTTAATTTTGTTTCACACCTGTATCATAAATAAACATGAGCTAAATATGTACATATGTGACATTGAAAGAGGGACATACCATATATGGCTAATGTTAGCCTTTGTTTTTTCAACCCTCATTTCAAGGACACTGGTAGCATTGTTATCTCCTGAGGAGTTTATTATGAACGTTAAAATTGTTTCCTTGGGGAATACTGATATCACTCACCAAACTGTAAACTATCTGAAGAAATGTTAACACTATGCAACACTCCACATCATTATTTTTGCATGGGCAATGAATTACTTCAGAAACCATCAAACTTTGAAGACATATAAATTGAAAACGGTAAACGATATTGAAATAATTCCAACAGATCTTTCATTGGAGGATTTTGTTCTCAAACTGACAAGTGAAACAGCTCTTTTTGGTGGAATGTCACCAGAACTTTAGAGACCATAATGTCCCAATTCTTTACAAAGTTTCAAGAAGACTATCTAAAAGGGTTTCTCAAGAGTATCAGCAAATGGTCTTTTGCCCCCCCCCCCCCCCCGATTTCCAAATCGAAAATGAAAGCTGGCCTACTTGAGAAAAACATCTAGAATGGTGAAAATTTCATTGTCCATTGATTTCAAGGCTCCCAAAACATGTGGAAATTGCATATAAGGGTTCCCTTTCCCCAAAAATTTCTCTGGAGGTCCCCGGATCCCCGCAGTGGAAGCGTTCTTATGTGAGTTTCTCTTTCTGACGAATAAACCATTTTTCTCCTACAAGATGTACGCTTGAATATACCAGCAAATACTCTAGCTAAAGATAAAATCGGTCATGGTTGGTTACCTTTAATTATTAGCTAGACACAATGAGCTTGTAAAGAAACTCCTGATTTAAAGGGCATAAGTAGCTCTGACAAACTTATTTTGAAACCACAATTAAATTTCACAAATATCCTCTTATTTCACTTCAACAATCTTTCATATGTTAAAACATAAATATTGAATGTTCAAGGTAGAAAAAGGAGTTACTCTGTACGTGAAACTCACAACTCAGTGAGAAACCTGCTGTCACATGATTTTCAAGAGTCATTCATGAAATAGCATACCCGAGTACACTAATTAAAATCGGGGTGGCTGCACTTTCTCTTTATACCAAACTTTCCTTCTTTAAATCTAAATTGTTCTTAAAGCACGAAATCTAAAAGTAAAGAATGTTTAGATGCAACTTTAAGGTCTAAAATGTGCCATTTGCCCCTATCTGGGAGATATTTCGGCCGAACATGTATTTGCAACAGCTACCCACTAGTTGCTACGGCTACCCATCAGCGGCTCCCCCAGTGGCGTACTAAGAGCGTAAGGGAGAAGCCCGCAAAGGCCCTGTAGGAGTACCATGCAGCAGGCCGAAAATTCAATAAATAGTTAAAATTTCAGATCATGTAACCAAAGCTTTACCAAAGATAGCACCATTTTGGATCTAGGAAAACTTAGAACAAGAACACTTTCGCAAAGAGTAGAGGTGTCATCCCTCCCCTCAGGCAACTTCCCCTTCGATTACACCTTACCAAAACAGAAAAAATAATAAGGATTCCTATAAACATATAATCAATTAAACGCTCTACGAAGCTTTAGGGTACCAAAGATAGAATCATTTTGCATCCAAGCCACTTCACATAGACAAAAGTTTTTCAAAAAGAATACAGTGTGTTTTCCCCTGCTCTTATAGACAGCACCTCTTACCTTACGCACAGACAAACACAGGAAGAATATTACTAAATATTGACAATTTGTAAAGATATAATCAGTTTAAAGCTTTGATAACTTTAGCACAATTTTGCACCTAAGTGAGGCCTTACATGTAACCAGCACCCTAACCCAGATGGCACTCCGGCATACGCAGGCGAAAAAGAAAGGGTCTGCGCGGACGTCCACTGTCTGGAGGCACGCCACGTGGTGCTCCGCTGAGACAGTGTCAGGAACTGCCCCCCCCCCTTTGGGATTTCGCCCAGGCTAAGGCCGTCTCACAATGTTGGGCGTCCCATAGTGTTGTTCTCGGCGTCCCATGCTTGTTTGACCCTTGACTTGTCCAGGTTGGAAAAGGTTTGCAAGCTCTGTATGTTTATTTGTAGGAACAAATTGTGTTCGACTCTCGGTATTCCTGAATTCCAATTTAATGTTCAGGTAGCAATTGTCTACAGTATTCAGTAGTTCATAAATAAAACAGAATGGGGATGTAAGTTATAATTACAATAAAGTAAAATATTGGAAAAAGCTTGAGGTCCGAAAACAAAAGTGATGAATTACCAGCCTAAACATTTTCGTGCTTTCACTAGTTTTCGCTTGGTATGTGGCACCCTCTATGGTGGCGGTATGTTTATGCCTGTGGCACCTCAAATTGTTCTGCAGAACTGACTTTTGGCAATAAGTGTTTCTCATATCACAATGAGGTACCCATTGTTGTAGCAACATAGTACTATTAAAATGCACTTCTAAGAACACTCTGGTCGATCGGGCATTGACTCGAAACGTGTTCAAATACTCGACTAGATTTGGTTGAAAATTCACCTAACGCTGGTTTAAAGGAAACCAGATCTAATTAAATATTTGACCAGGTTCCGGGTCGGTAACCTATCGATAAGAATTCGGTTCATATTTGAACTGGACGTGTTTTAGATTGTGATGCATATTTGCGACTTACTAACAGAGAAGTTTTCCTACTTTGTTTGTACCATATATAAGCTCGAGTCTCTAGAAATCCCTCACCAGCAGACCGATAAATAATTCTTAGGATTTAACTATCCTTGTTTCAAGGTTATTATTCATTAAAAATTCTTGAAGTTAAATTTGCCTTCTGTATTGTATAAAAGGTTATGAGGAGGCCAAAAGGTCGTCCTCTTTAATCTGCTTCATTCTGCCTTTTTCCCCTACCATCGCGCGTCTTTTTTCCCTGCAGTACAGATATATAGACAATTACGACCAATGGAATTCTTGAATATGAATCATGTGCCCCTTTTTTCGAAAACGTTCTAAATTATTGTTTCTTGCTTATAAAAAAACCACCGTTGATCTTCCCTGGTCACGTGATCCTTACACGATTTTTCCACCCTAAAGCTGCAGAGTGGAGAAACATGTTTACGTATCTGTCCTGCAAAAAAAAAGTAGGGCTTCCGAAGCATTCGTTCGATCAGGGAGCTGTCACTTGTCTAAGTGGCAGCTCCCTGGTTCGATAGCAGCTGCAATTGGCTGACTATACAGTTAAGATGTGAAGTTATACTTCTCAGATACGCCCTAATCACCGCATGTACTTACCTCCTCTATATTGTTTACTTAAAATATGATAGTCTCTTGTAGTATCATATTGTCAGGCAATCGCAATTACAAAACGCCTAGCAATATTTGCTCTAAAAGATACACAATATAATGAAAATGGCCAACCATATGTATACTTCTTAGCCTTCGCCTAGCAACAAGGGATTTTACAAATAGACGCCTCCACGTCACGCACATGCAAGAAGGTTGTTTCACGGACATAATATTCGTCATCGTACACGGAAATCAATCTTAATTGTAATTCGTTCACTTACACAAATCATTTTAGACAAAGCCATTATATCAGTGCATTCGTGAGAGACTCCTTACGAAAGTACTTCCACAATATGCCGTTTTAATTTCCCCCTCATCGCCTAACGACTCATTTTCTAATGGATACTAGCTGTTCGTTGAAGACAGCAAAACTCCTCACCCGCAAATTTGTCTTTTGTTGCGGAATGAATGTTTACTGGAGTATTTTCCACTTATGTTGCTCAAACAATGTCGATCTTTTTTCGCAAATTCCCTCAAGTGAATATTTAAAGGGGCCTTGCTTTATTTAACGAAAATGCGTCTCATCTACATGAGATAAGAAATTATTGGCGAAATGCAGCGATTTGGTCATCAGGCCTCAATGGAACCTTAACTTGAATTTACCTGACTAATTTCGCTTCTCACTGGAAAGGTTTCTTTAGTTTGGTTAATGAAATTGCCGGTACTGGTCCAATACCAAGATTATTCATAACTCAATTTTAAGTCGGTAACTATGGTAATTGACCTCCTTTGGGGTATGAAAAATATCCATTACGGCCTGACCAGGGGAATACTGTCCGGAATAAAGCTCTTACAAGGTTTGTACTCGAACGAGAAGACGTTAAGATCTTCCGTATGCGAGGTACAGAATCTAACTAGGTAGTTTCGTTATTTCAGGCACTGAAAAGTACCAAGGCACATATTAATCATTGCAACATTGCTACTGGAATGTAGGGTAATACTGTTGTGATCAAAGGGCATCAGAGAGTATCTGGTCAAATATTTGGCTAGATTTGGTTAAAATTTGAATCAATTCTAGTCAAATCTATTCAAATAATTTAGCAGATTCTGGTTCGGTGTCTATTTGATCAGATTCAGCTCAGATTAGAACAGGACGTTTTAGAGTTCGAAGAACTCACCGGATGAGAAGGAAGATTCCTGTCAGGCGCGGATCCAGGTGGGGGCGCACCCGGCGCACGCCACCCTTTTTTCGATGACCAACAATTTTTTTTATAAATACTCCGAAAAATGACCAAATAGATATGGAAAATATGCTTCCCTGATGCTGGAAAATCTCATCCAAGCGCATCTAAAATTCAAATTGTCTTGGGGGAGGACCTCCCCCCTCCCGCCGTGGTTTCGCGCCTTCGGCGCTCTCTCGTCGGAACCTTCGGCCGACGGCGTGTGCGCCCCGTCCCCCTTCTCAAAATCCTGTATCCGCGCCTGCCTATTATACGAATACTTGGGAAAGTGACATCTTTCTGCAAGACAACGAAATAACCACGTCCGGACACTCTACTCTCTACTCTGTTCTATCATCGGTCACGTCACCTTCTCAAATATGACAGTTTTGACCAAAATCAGAAAACCCCAGCAGGAAAAACACATTCATACAGCAGGTTATAACCTTGCCCTATGTTACTTCAAACGTTCATCCTTTCATGTAATTTGTCTTCCAATTTTCTCGGAATCTTCTAGTCAGTGGCATTGTTTTCATGAGGTCAGGGGTCTTCAAATATTTCCGGCAATATTGTTACCATCTTTTGCTCTTTTATTCGACTTTCTGGTTTTCTTTTACAAGTTACACCATAAACAACGATTTATTGTTAATACAAAGACAACTGGTAGTCGAGTCGTAAAATACTAGCTCATTCCATTTTGCAGTGAAATCGACGAGCAGAAGTTTTACCACTAGCATTTTCAAGGTGACATTATTTAAGGTAAAGTGAACTAATATTCATAAAGAATTATGCACTTTTCAAACGAAAAAGAAAAATCATTAATTTCCTCCCAGAGAGTTTTACTGGAAAAAAAAACGAAGAGAAATCTGGCGTTTATCTTTATTTCCATTTGACTAACTCAATTTGACGTGATTCTAACGCTGTTTGGTAAAATGCAAGGGTTTTTCTTTTCTGTCTGATTAAAAGTGTTCTAGAGCAACTTGTTCGTGTCGCCGAGGTGACAGATACCGACGTGGCCCTTTAACTGCACGTCTTATAGTGTGACTATTCTGTGGTGCAGCTTATTGACAAAGATTCATAATTTATCAGAGGGAGACGAGTATAGCACATCGCGTTTCGTGTCGCGTATTAAGAGAAGGCTAAGGAGCGTAAAAAGGTATAACTTGCAAGCGATCTGTTTAGTACTCGACGCAGTGTGTGGTTGACCAAGGTTAATGCGCCGACGAGATGCCTATAGGACACAAAATAAAACCGATGAAGCGCTTGTCAAGATTTTCTCTCGATATCGCTAGACAAGAATGACAAAGCAGGAGGATTTCATCCTCTGTAGCCAAGGAGCAATCGCTAAAAGAAATTCTGAATAATGAGGGTTACGGGAAGATTAATTTACTTGATTTTTCGAAAGGGGAAAAACTTATTCGGTGGTTGTGAAGGCTGTGTGAAATGTCTTGTCGTTTATGATAAACATAAGTGTTGATGAGGAGAACGGACACGAGTTGAATTTCGATTTGCGCCTTCGGAGTTTATTCGATTGAGTGTAAAGGTAAGCAGGCGAGCGATTAAGCAAAGAGCAAGCAAAATCGACACGTGAATACGAAGTGAGCGAATTGGAGTGAGAACGTTTTGTATGGCGGGTGAGTGTAATTACGATTCGCTGTTGGAAAAACGACGTAATCATTAGATTAACTCAAGCTGTTGGTCGAATAAGAACTGCAGGCATGTCGCTAGACGGATTGTGCTATCAAGAGAGTCTTGTAAGGATCAAAAAGAAAGGTGTTTGAAAAGGAAATCGATTTGAAAGTATCTGAACACACGGCCAGGATAAAACTGTCAGAATTAATTAAAAACTGCAGCTTTTTATGTGCATGCTTGAAATGTCCAATTGTGAAAATCACAGCCACAAATAAGTCGGCGTGATGCGGTATTTTAGACCAAATTTCGTGAACTGGATTATTATGTGGTGTTGAATTTGTTGTTTTTCGGGTGTGTTTATTTTGGACAAAAAGTTCATATTCTGTGTCTACGTCTCTCAACTGACGTCACTTAATCTTCAGGAGTTTCTCAGCAGTTCTTTTTAAAATGCAACATCACAATGAAAATTGTGTCATTACTAGGATTCTAACGGGATTTTGTGTTTGGTGGTTGGAGTAATAACTCAAATGGAGTAATAGGCTAAGAGATCACTTCATTAAATTGATGTTTTAGATGGAACTATTGGAGCAAGGACAAAGACGGCTCTTGAGTAAAAGGTTTTTAAAGGTAAAAGGTTTTTAATCGACTGGAATTTTCAGCAAAACTTGAATTTCAAATAAATATTACCTTTTTGGAGAAATTTTGGAAAACATCAGTTCTATACCTGTCACAAGTTTACTTTCAATGGAAACAGAATTTCTAGAGAGGAAACTTGGAAGTTTTAAGGAAAAAAGTTTTGGACTTATACCGTCATTATTCGAAAGCAAAACTGCGATAAAGTTCTTATAGGATGATTACACATAGCGCAGTTTGAGTGACAGATTAATATCTAACTCGATTCACGTGGTACGGTTCTTGAGGGAATTTTTCATGAGAAATGAACGTTTTTAATCCTCTTTGAAATTGTTGTCCTTGCAAAATGAAGGTAAGATAATATCTATTATTTCAAGGGCAAATGCAGTCATCCCAATTGACACTATGCTATCCTAATTGATGAATGGCTCTTTCTAGTCATGTGACAATACTTTTTGTCTCTGAATTGTCAAATTCATGTAGAGCAACTGCTTGGTTTACGTTTAATGTGTGAAATTTGTACCTGTTTCTTTCACGGCATCAACCTTAGGTCCTCAATCTTACCATCCGCGTCAATTCGCCATAATCTAGGTCTGGGCGCCCCCTCCAGTGGTGGCACCAGGATTTTGAAAGGGGGCAAATGGAGGGCAAAAGAAAATGTTGGGGGCAAAAAAACTTTCGCGCGAAGCGCGAGTTTTAGCGGGTGGGGTCCAGGGGCCCGCCCTAGAGTCTCTGGTGGGGTCCAGGGGGCGAAGCCCCAGGAAACTCTGCAGTTAAGCATATCCATAGGTGAAAAATTAAGTCTCATGAAGGATATATTTTGGTTCATAATTCATCATCAAATGCAAAGTTTCCAAATAGTTTTAAACGTATTAGGCTATTCCTCCCGCCAGGCAACTATACCTTTAAGCGGGTGGGTCCAAGGGGCCGCCTTAGAACTCCTGGCGGGGTCCAGGGGGCGAAACCCCGGAAGCTCTGAGGTTTAAGCATATCTCTGGGTAAAAATTAATTTAAAAAAAATATTAATTAATATCTTGGTTTATAATATCATCCAATGCAAAGATTCCAAATAATTTTAATGTATTAGGCTATTCCTCCCGTTGACCACTTTACTTCAGGAGCTGAGTGGGGCATCTGGGGGAAAGGTTCTGACTGGGGCAAATTCCCCCTGCCCCCTCCCTTGGCGCCGCCACTACCCCCTCCCGAGAGCGAAGAATGTTGTTTTCAGGGCAACATTTGTACTGTCCTTTTGAAGGGCTCTATTCATTTCACCACCGTTTCCTTGTTAGGAAAACTCTCAGGGCAAACACCTGAACGGACTTGGTGAATTGCATGCGCCTATGTCAATATAAAGGTCTGTGTGAAGCTTATCGGTGTGACTAAGGAAGTACCCTTGGGGACCTTTTCTCTCGACTTTCCCATTTATAGAAAATCGTAACACACATATAACGGTATAAGGAGTACATACAACAGCATATGCATGGGCCATGTACGCAGGTGGGCTCAGGAGGGAGGTTGTGGTACAGGGGCCTGGTCACATCTGGAATTCACGATAAGTCCAAACAATATCTAACGCCAAGGGAGTGGGAGTTGTGTTGATCATTATAGTTCCTTATATATCACACATATGTACTACCCGATATGTACTGAAGAGTCACGCAAGATGTCACGGGGTTTAGCGAATCTATGATTGGGGGAAAGTATGTTAATACTTCATAGTCAATTTTTTTTCAGATGTTTTTCATTGGTTGTTCACCTTCCCCTCCCCCGCCCATAATCAATGACGTCATTCCAATATCTAGAATAATTACGGTACATCACCCTCGAAGTTTATGCTATCAGTGTTAGTGCCGCCAGCGTTATTATACCCTTGGTGTTGTCTATGTAGTCGTAGTCATCATTATCATCAAAAGGGGCTTAGGAGGCAAGTTCCCCCTGATCGATCCACTGTTAAACTCAGAGTGACAATTTATTTCTTCCTTATTTGAGATCCCCATGAAATGACGTAGTCCTACGCCTCAGGAAATATTTCTGGCTGTAAATCTTCTAGAGAGACATCCTGCTTTGTCACACCAGTCCCTTTCTTCACTCAATTCCCATCCACCTCCAACCATGGAAGTACCGTACTAATTCCTGCATGCTTTAACTTCGCAACACCTTTTTTCTCACACTTCACCCATGTACATGTGAGTTCAGGCAATTTTAAGAAGGAAAGTCTGGGGGCGACTATATTAAAACTTCTCTCACTTTCCATTTTTTGCTTCCAAAGTATCAATCCAGGCTATTAAAGGGGGCCTGGTGTAGGCCCACACCATTCTGTAAAGAGAGACGCCACAAAATCCTCGCTAGGCCTCTTCATCATCGTCAGTCCTTCCGTTGCTAAGGTCATTGACGCAATTTTACCTCCGACGTACTTTTTCGATCTAACCAGATACCCGTACCGCTCAAATTCCGTCATTTCATCACTTTTGTCAGTAACGTGACGTCAGACATGCAAACAAATACAGTTCCCCTTGCTAGTCGTTTCTATTGACATTCTCAAAGTTATCACTTTTTCTCTGAAACTCATTTATTACCTCCATGGTTTTTTACATTGTAATGAAACATGCGCCCTCTCTTTTCGTTTGATGAACTTCAGTTTAAGTGTGTTTTGGAATGTTTCTTCCATGGTGATGAAAACGCGCTACGTTATACCTCTTCACCTAGGCTAATTAATACTTAATTTAGAGTTAAATTGAGGCGGTTACGATCAAAACGTTTCATCACATTTCTAGTAACAGTTCTAATTCATGTCACGTACGGTGCCTTTAGCAAAAAGAAGATCTTAGACCTACAAATAGGATGTCAGCAATTGTTTTTATTTTCCGTAGGCCTTCTAAGACAAAGGTATACCCTGATGACCTAATTGGACCAATTTAACCACTTAAAATTGGAAAATTTCGTAACAGCAGTTTTATGTTGAGTGGTATGGGCGTTTAGAAACGTTCCTGTTTTACAGCTGCTGAGAAATCAATGGTGTTTTATCTGTAATATACACTGAATCTGTGTTCAGACTTCTTGTTTACCTTAATGTAACCTTTTACCCCTTGCATTTAAATTTGTCTTTTAGGTTGGATTTTATCTTTTCTTTTCGTCAAAATTACGACCTTATTAGATAAACACTCTAAACAAAGCCACGTCTAAAGTGGTCAGTGAGTCTTGACTGCAAAGTCGCTGTAGTACTCAACAGTCCGTTTATAGTCAAAGAACACTTGCTTCTTTTTGAACCGATTTCTTCTGATTAAGACGCAACCGTAATATCGACCAGTTTAACACTAGTCTTAAGTGATACAAAGCGTACTGTCTCTAGGTCAGATGCACTATACATATATGTACGGCTGTATCTCCTTTGTTAGAGAAGCTTGGAATATTGTCAGACAAAGGGCTGACGGAGGCTGACACAACGAATGGTAAGGTTAAAGTAAATATAGATTTGAAAGGATGGAAGATGCCTCGACACAGATGAGTAAGCAGACGGTGGTTTGGGACACAAAGGTAGTAAATGAGGGAGAGAAAGCTTGTTATTCTTGTTCAAAGTCAGTCAAACACGCGAATCTGCATAAATGTTGGGCAATTACTGCTACTGAAGACTTTGTTAATAGTCAAATGGCGATGATGGGTATAGAAAGGTAAAATACAGACCTACATAATAAAACCATTCTTAATATACTTGTAAAATATACACACTCTATTCGGAGCGATTGGTTTGATGGCAATACCAATGACTCATTTTCTGGGGTCACTCTAACTCCCGATCTGCACAAATCCTATGGGAAAATTGGATAGAATAGTGGAAGCAGTTGATGGACGAGTAGCAATGGATTGACTGAAAGAAAAAAAAACATTGCTTAATAAAATTGTTTTAGGAATTTATGGTTCTTAATTTATGTGGGCGTGAAATCATAATGTAGCTAACTCAGAAATGTTTAAACATGTGTAATCTATGTGTATTTAACAATGATATGGCCAGTAGGCTAAAAGATCGTGAATTTCATTAAATGAAATGTTTCCATACTTTTAATTGAACGTCAAAAATTGTCATATTCTTTGCTGTTGCATGTTGTGCTTTCTGTAACAAAATATAATAAATGTTTTCCCCTAAAACTTATCGCCGTGACGGTGTTGTGTAATGTCAAGTGAACTTGGACTTCCCTCAATTGCCTACATTAAACCCAAATGCGACAATTCAAAGGGTAATCACAATCGCCACCACCGTGAAACTAACATCATATAGTAAGAAAAGAAAAAGATAAAATTGGAACAACTTTTTGAGTATTTATGCTCGAAATACTTTATCAGTTTCCAAAGAAAGAAGAATAATTCAACTGCTTTGTTTTTTTACAAAAGCTCTCAATTTCAGGATTTTTTTCTTCATTTTACAGTCTGATACATCACTAGACGAAGAAAATTTATTATCGATGGCGGTAGACTACCTCAAAATGGCCGCTGCGACGGAAAAAGTTACCAAGAGGTCTAGACACGAAAAAGAAGAAAAGTGGGCACATCGAAAGAAAAGGAAATCAAGAAATACTAAAAAAGGTAATTATTGTAGATTTAGTAAACATACCAGGGGGCTGTTAGAGTTTCTTCATTATACTGCCACACCCATTATTTAAACCAGAACTATAATTGTGTAGATGAAGTCAATACGGCAAAGTTGAAGTAAAGACGGTCTGTTGATTCGTCATATATATATATATATATATATATATATATATATATATATATATATATATATATATATATATATATATATATATATATATATATATATATATATATGTTGTTGTTATCTGAGCTCACGGTCTAAATTTTCCAAATTGGACTTAATATGTGTTGCATTAGTAGCCCCCAACAAGGTGTAATTCATAGGCCCCTATGAGGACCCAGGGGTGTCCCTCAAGTAAGCTGGTTCAATAATTCGTCTGCACGTGCGCACATCCTCAAAAGCATCGGGATAGATGCTACGCACCTACAACTCGTGTTCCAAAATTTGAGTTCATTTTATAAAATTGTCGAATCATCCTTTTTTAAGTCCATTGTAAATATAGGGAGGGTTCTTACATGTGGTTTTGTGTTCTCGACTGCATGTATATAAACCACCTCTTTGGTGTAAAAAATTATATTTTTATCTGCCATAAAGTGGGATGGAGACCTCTTTTTGTGCATTAGGCTGGTCGCAATTTGATTTAGGCTACACGATATTGTATGTACTGCACAAAAATTGGGCACGCACGAAAATAAGGAAACGAAGTATAGCCTACCATGTGCTGAGCTCGGTTTGCTTATCCTGCGTGTGTCCCACAATTCCGTGCGGCATGCGAATTATCGAACTCGCTTATTGGAGATCGCTAAGTGATGTAAAATAATAAGATCTCTTTATCTCTTAGGCCCTAATGATATTTCCCAGATGCTATTTCAATAACTGATACACAGGATATCACGCTACAGGTGCGGTTCTTATAAAAGCCAAGCTACGGTATCTGCTGGCCTTGGTCAACTCTGCATAGGCTATGCGCTACAATAATCGTGTGACATGGTATAACGATCAGGGCAGATACCTGATGGGGTACGGGAAGCATAAGCGTAGGGAAAGACATTTCACAACGGGCGGAGGATTCTTGCTTTGAAATTTTCCCTGTATCTGGCATGCAATCATGAGATGAATTTTGCTCAGGAAATAAAGTGGCAGTGCCCCTAAAATGGCATTTTCGCCTTGAAATCGTCACTTTTTTGCATTATAGACCGTGCCTATCTCCCTTTTGAGAGACCCAGGATCCCCCACTGCCGATGACAGAGCAAACGAAATTCCAAATAATACCGAACTTGTGAAAAGAATGTTGCCAGGATACACAAAACATTTCAGGTCAATGGCTTTTTAATTTAGTGTTCACCTAAGAGTGTTTATTGTCAATAAATACTCTTAGGTGTTCACCTGCAGAAGCGCCCCTACATGTGTGTTCGTATCTACACTTAACGGACACTAAGACATGCGTTTGTTACTGACCATTTTGTCGGCCTCCCATGGTACCTTGTATTACGTATACATCCTTCATTCTGTTTATAAATAAATGTGATTAAATAAATCAATAACTCTATAAGAAGCTGTCTTTAAAAGCTATTGATTCTTTCAGTGATAGTAGTTTAAGCTTTATAGCTTGAAATGTAATTGAAATCATTTCCGCGAGATCGTATATATGTTTTTATCGGCATCGTATACGTTTCCGCGTTATTAACGATGCACTTTTTTCCTTAAATTCGTCTTGTCCAGTGAGTAATATATTTACCAAACAGCTGTAGTCGGGAGAATATATATACACTGCTTCGGTGGACGGCTTATGTCAAATATACAGATATAAGTTTATTGATCCCCTAATATGCACCTTTCTCTGAGAGAGACACTTACCAGTTTCACTACAAAACTGATTACGAAAGGGAAAAATTCATGCAAATCAAAGATTGAAAGAGCAATTAAAGTATCTCATATTTCGTAACTAGATATCATACATTCTGATTCGGTCTTTGAAGAGCGCCAGAGAATCGTAACGGCTTTGACGGAGATTCTTCCCGGCATTAATTTGAGTTGCAATCAGTTGATAACGAAATGCCCTTCCGCACAGAAGCTGAGCAGAATACGGAACAAGAATTAGTAACAACTTTAAGCCGGTTATTCTCATAATGCTAAGAAATGCCAATACTCGTATTCACGTAAACTTTTAGTGTTCCGGTTACCGTGGCAACGGATATTTTTTATTCATGATGAGCAAAATGAGTTCGCAATTTATTATCTAGCGAGCAGTAAATTGACACCAAGTTAAATGTCAGTATACGAGAACGCGTGAAGCTTCGGAACTGATACGACAATTGAGGAAATGCTTGTGCGATTTGACAAAAAGTACCGTTCTGACGCACTCGAATGGTTTGTGAGACATGATCGAAAAAAGTCTTAGGTTCCATCGAAATGGCTAATATCGTAACTAACGATCGGAAACTATCACGTATTCGGCGTTATGATTACGGAGGTACTGTCGCAAGGCCTTGGATAACATGTCCTGTTGCCATGGCGATCGTCCAGTGTGGATTCGCGTCTTGTCCTTTTAGCTTTAGACGTGATATTTGGCGAATCGAGCAACTTATCGGTCCTCCTGTCAAATTCGATTCCTTTTTTATGCTTTCAAGGATATACATTCCTGACGGTTCTTTCCTGTCCACTGAACGTTCTGAGGCTCAAATCAGCTTGAGAGACACGGAATTTATTGTTAAAGTGAAAGTTGTTTCACATTTTAACGTTATGATTATACGTAACTTTTGTAAAAAAAAAATAAGTTTTAGAGCGTCTGCCAATTGCGCTCTCCAACTGAAGTAGTAAGGTTACCCTGGAAAGATGTAAGTGACGTACTTCGCAGCCAGCCATGAGTTTCTTGGGCATATTCATTGTATGCTCACAAATCTCGTTATAAAGATGGCCTGTTCATTGTTTCCGTTGGTAAGCCACGCAGCAGTAATCAACATCTCCTCCCCCAAATTCCTTCTTCCCCCTCTTCCTCTCTCTAGTTTTCCACTACCACCACCTCCTCCTCCACCACCAGTGACAGACTAAGCCGCTAACTGGGTCCCAAAGTCGAGTTTAGTCAGGTCCCCGTAACATACACCAGGCGCGGATCCAAGGGGGGGGGGGCTTTGCCGGCCTCAGCCCCCTTTTTGCCACATCAACAATAACAAATACGCGAAAATTAGCATAATATGTATAATATTAATCTAGGAGAATATTCAAGAGGTCTTTCAGCCACCCTCCTTTTCGAAATTTCTGGATCCGGGCCTGTACACGGCGGGGGGGGTGGGATATTTTCTCAGGGGGCATACTAAAATGCATTAAGGCAATGGTAAGTTTGGATTTTGTAGGGCCGAAATTTTCTAGGGGCGCTTCCCCTTCACCCTCCCTTGGCTACGGGCTTGTTCCTCACTATTTTCCAGGTTTCCTCACTTCTTCGAGTTTCCTCACTATATCTTTGTCAGATTCCCTCACTCCTTTTCAGGTTTCTTCATCGATGTACTGAAATGAAATTTACAGTTTTCAAAGACTCAAACTTCCATCATTCCTCAATCACGAGAACATTTTCTCCTCATCAATGAAAATGGTCTCTTGCCCTTTTAAGATTTTTTTCTTGAAGCTTGTCGCAAAATCGAACCCCCAATAATGGATTTATTGACCAAAACATGTTTTGACCACCACCGCAGGTTGTTTGAAGACATTTATCCATACACATTCCATCCCACGTAATGGACATATCTCCCGGAGAATCCCTGCCAAAGGCCTCATGGAGTGTCCTTCGGTTACAAATTGTTGTTGACCTGAAATTGTGCCAGCTTTTAAAACACATATACAGAGACGGTCGATCACCTCATTTATGACCAAAACTTTATACTTATTACCGATTTTCTCGGAATTGCAAGGATACATTGCCATGATAACGACAGATTTGATAAATCGTAACTTTGTAGGCCTGTAGTAGAAAATTATGACTTTAGAACCCAACGGATTATTCTCACCTCGCTGGCTGATTAAATTATTTCATTTGTCTAGAAATAGGGAAGAAAGTCAATAAACAGCGCTGTTGGAACTGCGGATTTTAAACGTTACAACAGAACATTCTTTTACAGAATTTTATTTTACAATGTTCCCTACCTATGACTTTGGAAATACGGTGAATACTTTCATACTTGATCACTTCGTTGTCTACTGGTGACCCATATTTATACTGCAGTGGTCAACACAGTTTCTTAAAATGAAACAGAACGCAAATGTAAGGATGGCACGTGTTAGGCATACTCACATAGGCTTACGGGGCTGGGGGTTCTGCCCCTCCCATTCCGACAGAACATTGGCTATTTTGGGGTAAAACGTATGCTAAATTTTGTTTACGGTAAATTCCATGTACAAGCACGGGCTGAGTTGCCCTTGCCGACCAGTCAGTTGCCCCCCCCCCCCCCTAAAGAAAAGTCCTGGATACCTCCTCCCAACGAAAAATTCAGGATACACTACTGTAACTGGGGGCCATCAGCTCAACCATGGTATAAATTCATGTTGTTCATTCTCATCTATAACAAATTTTGCACTTTTCCACATTTACACCATCGAGTTGATGATGCGTGCCACACCTGACCGTCTGGCATCAATTTGCTAACTTAAAGCTTTAATTGGGTTGACAGACAAACATAGGCAAACTGCTTCAGACCCAGTAGCCATCATCATTGGATGGTCTAGCGGCCACAGACAAAGCCACGGACAGAAATCAAAGATGACCAATTATCAAAGGATGGACGTCCATTCAAGCGGATGTCAGCTGATGTTAATGAGGTTAAAGATAAACTTTGACAACGTTCCAAACTTTCGTTTGTAACCAACAAAGGGAATTTAATTTAAAATTTGTTGCAGACGTTGTCACCTTGCTCTGACCGAAAAAACAATTGGAAGAAAACTTACTCATGGGGCAATTTCTACCAAAACAACGTCGAAGACCAAAACTACAAAGAAACGTTGTTAAATGAATTCACGAAATCTTCCGAAGCTTTGTTAGTATGGTAAACTGTATGGTTACGAAAACACGTGAAATGACGAGATAAGACGAGAAGAGACGAAATAAGTGGTGCCTTGTCACGTGGTACTTAATTGCCAGTAGAAGTTGATGTCATTTGAAAGCTTAGCATTTGATCACCCTGCAGCATGTCTCCGTATCAGTCATGGCGCCAGTCTTTCTACTTGTAACAAATAAGAATAAACCCTGTACTGAACTTTTTCTTGCAAAAATGTGGAATTGACTATACGATCTCATGAATATACATTTTGTATGACACATAATGGGTCTACACATGAAACTATGAACATCGAATGTATAAAATAACCACACGTCTACATCAATGATAAACATAGCCTATCCAGTTTAGTAAGGCTAAGCTAAACACACTTATACCTTACCTAGGCCTCGATGCATCTGTCAAACTCACTTAAAATGAAAGCATCGTTTACATTCAAACTGGGAGTGCATTCGTGCGATGACAACATTATTGAGCGGTCTGCTCTAATGTAGTGGTGTGGGCGATTTCTCGAAATGTCAGAATTTGTTGATAGGGTGCATGTACTCGGAGGTCATGCAGTCGCTATGCTATGGAAACCGTCTTCATTTATATAGTCATGACGAATAGTATATCTGGAACATGAAATTGAGCTGATGAGGGGGCGAGAAGCGAAGCGGGGAGAGGGTAAAGCCCGTCAGTCAAAACGTGGGAGATAAAAAGTATCCCTCCCACCCATTTTCAATGAAGAAAACCCCTTACTTGTCCACTGTGTGAAATCAAAGTTTTCCATAAATGTGCTTAAAAGTGCTTAAGATATAGTATCATTAATATCATTAATTATTCAAAAAACTCACCTCTCCCCCAGTACGGCGATCGAAAATATTTAGGGCCAGTCTTGCCAGCTGAGAAGCAGTTTCCTACGCTTGTAAAATTGAGTATGATATTTGTTAACATTCTATCAAACAGAAACGGAAATGATAAATGTTCGAACATTAAATGTGCACATATTTCGATGGCCTGCAGAACAAAAAGGTGACAAATCCATACAGTATACAGGGTATATAGAGCGCCTCCAATTTGTCGTCATTGTATTTTATTGAAATCTATTTTGCTAGTTTGTACTAGATATTTACGTTGAAAGTTTAAGTGAAAGGATATACAATTTTTAGAGAAACACAAATTAGAATAAGCTGAAATTTTGGCAAGTTTTGTAAAACCACTATGATTGTATGAGGGGAGGGGGAACACAATGATGTCGTATAATTTTGTCAAGCTAAGCTCTTTTTTGCGCTGAAGCTATCGCTTTGGTAATCCAGTAATTAAAAAAAAAACAAAAAGTGTACACCATGGTACGAAATGGGACTTTACCGCCAACTCCAATTTGGATTGTTAAGTGAGTTACCTATTTAACAAAATTTGAATTTCCTACTTGGATTAATGCCTTCATACAACGAATTTAAACTGCAGAGTTAAAGGACAAAAGCAGTCGCCCAAACTTACTTTGAAACAAAAGCTAAATCTCATAAGCATCCTCTCATTTCCCTTTCAAGTATCTTTCATGTTATTTCAGAACATAAATATTGCATATTCAAGGTAAAACAAGGAGTTACACTGCGTGAATTTCACAATCCAGTGAGAAAATATTGTCAAATGATTCTCAAGAGTCATTCATGAAATAGGATACCCAGGTACACTAGTCCAAATTGGGATGAATGCATTTTCCCTTTAATGGCAGTAAGTCAGCCGTTCTTCTTCATGCAAAATTATCATTTTCAAGTCATTAAGTCCCTTAACGTCTTAACAACGTAAGCAAACTTTTTATACAAGGTCAAAGAAAATATCTTTCGAAAGATCATTTGTAGAGGAAAATTTAAAATATCGTACTTGAAATAAACTCCTGCGAACTATACTATCGCCAGACTTTGCTGACTCCTTTTGTTCTCGGAATGTGGGGGCAGATGGACTTGTTCGTCAAGATAGATAACCATTTTAAGACGTGACCCACGGGATTCAGAGTGGGTGTATGGGAATATTTTAAATATATGTTCTACGCGATGATGAATTACGTCACGCGGCATCTTTCTTTGATAAGTCATGAGGTATATGTGAAGATGTGAAGGTGTGTCTATATAAAATGTAGGAAGTCACTTTTTGCCATTTTTCAGAAAGTCATTCGCTCATCGGGGCATTACATGTTACATGGATTACCATATGTACATAAACCATAATACTTCTTGTAGGCTACGATTCATCCGTCTCCCATGCAATGAGCTCTATACCGTTAAGTTGTTGCATGCTGAAATTGCCAATTTAACATTCGCTCAAAGCGATGAACACTTTAAAAGTTCTTACCAATCATTTTCCTTTCATTTCATATTGTATCCAGGGAGATCAAATCCCAACTTGTCGTCTGTTTCATCTGCCCATAGACTATGAAGGATTCGAATAAATAACGCGTTCTGTCAACCGTGATAAACTGATATGAGAATATACAGAGGCTATAGATGCGAGATGTGTAATGGGTACTTGAATTAGGCAATAAAACGCTAGGTTTTACCACCATAGCATACGGGTTTTCTGTTTTAACGCAATTATTTCTCACTGTAGTGTAAGCTGACGGCTGACAGGTTTATAGGAAAGCTTTGTTAGGACTTGAGTGGATGTAAATGCATGTATAATTTAATGCCACTTGACACTATAGGCCTTTGCAACAACCGATATGCACTGAGGATCCCACCGCGTGAAGCTAATTTCAGCAATGTGTGCATTTGAACAGCGACTTGGGACTCAGTGACGTCATCAATTTTTGGTCGTCTTCCGGTCACGTGCCAAATCGTATCGATTTTCTTGTCAAGCTCGTTATGGGCTTTGTTTGAAGGAGGGACTTTCTGATGTTTTAATAAGGACTGAAGCTCATCTCATGGACGAACCGTTCCCCTCATGATTCGTAAAGCATGCGGCTGCCTAAGCAGTTAGTGACGTGTATAAGAGGAAAAGCCAATCAAGAGTCGGTGTTTCGATACCCCCTACCTAAATACTGGCCGTTTTTACTGGTCAATTCCAAAAAGTTCCTCTCTAGATATTTTTAAAAGACAAAAATGACTTATAGCTGAGATGGGGAAGGGGAAGCTCCCCCTGAGTGCATGACAACCCGCCTATGGTTTCTTTACTTACATTTTCATCCCCTGTGGAAGTTGGTACATCTATGCAACTTCATTGACAGCCTGCGTAGCTGTTCTTTCTGGCTACCCAAGAAGTTGGTAACGTTATTAAATTTGGTGTTCCTTCAGCGGGCGTAGCTTCTGGAAGGGGGGGGGTGGTCTTGTTTGGTTTTTACACCAAACTTCTGCTTTGGCTGTTGGGACTTCAGAAAAATGCTCCCTTTGATTTCCGCCACACGGGCTGTAGAACCACCGATAGTGATTAGCTGAACGGAATATTAGCTCTGCGGGCTACGTTTTTCGTAAAAAGACCCTTGATTCCGAAACAAGGATCTATCATGCGTAAATTTTCTTGAGATAAGTAAAAGGGAAATAAACGTAAGAATTTCTGGTGAAATTTTCATTTAATTACCGGTACTACTGTACTGTTGTTCACAAGATATTGGTAGTTAAGTTACTATTTGGTACCCAAAGTGAAATACAAGCAATCGGGAATGAGGTAATCTTTCAGTCTTCACATTGATGAGCAATTTATAGTTGTCTTTGTTTTCGATCTATTATTTTAACTTTGAATATAAAGGGATATGAATTTAGCCGAAAGTGAACTTTGTGAAATTTTCAAGTCGCTCACGCATTCAAAGTACGAAAGCCATGAGATTTTAGAGGAGAAAATCAACATAACATTGTTGACTAACGTGAGGCTAGATGTCACTACTGCTTACTTCAGTCAAGTTCACTTTGGGCTAAAAACGTGACGAGTTCATCTACTGATACGCCGATCTCGACAACTATAACAGTATAGGAATCTAATGCAAACTTTCCAAAATCCTTGTATTTCATAATTTTTTCTTTCTCTACTCTTTGACATATCAAGGAAATTAATGTTAGCTTCAAGCCTTCTTTTACGATTTTCTGGACAGGAAATTGATTGCTCAAGTGCTGTAAAGTGCAAGTGTCCATTGATAAACTTCCACGTCACGTAGGTCAATGTGAAGCATCATTACAAGAAAACCTCCAGTAAAATCATTTGTAGAACGCTTTAGGCGGACCGTGCAACATATGTAGCATGATTTTTTTTACCTCGTTGCCCTTAAATGCAGTCACGGCGAATACAAACTATTTACATCTATGGACTTGGATCGACTCAATGTACCAGGAAAGAAATTAAATTAGTTTATGTGTTAAATGTTGAAGACTATGTAGTCAGTTAGTTAGTTAGTTAGTTAGTTAGTTAGTTAGTTAGTTAGTTAGTTAGTTAGTTAGTTAGTTAGTTAGTTAGTTAGTTAGTTAGTTAGTTAGTTAGTTAGTTAGTTAGTTAGTTAGTTAGATGAGGTTTAACGTCCCAGTTTCCAACCAATTGGTTCAAGTCGAGACGACCACGGCCTTTTTTCCAGTTGTGGCTCACTGGCTTGTTTTCCCTACTCCATTGCTTATGCTGAGCACCAAGCACAAAGGCAGTAGGTTCCATTTTTAAAGTCTTTGGTATGACCCGGGAAGACTATGTAGAACATTAGTGATGTCGAAATACAGCGTTTTCATAATGGCTTGATCTTGAAGTTTTTTTTATTTTTAGCCTCTCTCTGAATGTTACAATATTACGTAGCAGTGACATCGAAGTCTAGTGAACACACAAGGATTTAGTTTAGTAACTGAATTTCATCTTACCGTGTGTTTTAACGGGGATACTTGCTTGTCATTTTAACGGAATTCAGGGTAGATTTTGTAACATTTGATGAAACTTTTTTTGAGTGTGAACGTTCTCCTTGGTGACTAGGTTTCTCTAAGAAGAGGTTTAATGGAGAAATTTTTGAAACACCAAGGGTGCTTAGTTGCCCACTGTTGGAGAAGTTTGCAATATTTGAAGTAAATTTGTGTTCAAGAGGACCTAAGCTGAACTCAACTATGGGGGTCTCCTCCTCCCCCACTTAACTCTTGTTACGCGCATGTAAGGAGTCCGTGATAACAGTCTGTCAACTTTGCTAATCAAATGTGCAATTGCTGGTACAGACGGGCTTCCACGCAAGGCCTTAGCCAGCGATGCGTCTCGCCGTCTTTGTGACGGCTAAAGTTGGATGAGAGACGGCCAAATTTGAGCAGGACGGTTTTGAGACGCCAATAAATGGCTTGGTCTAGCCTTCCAAATTGAGTTTAATTTGACACCATATTTGATGTTGGATGCCTAAAAATTCAATGAGGCCTAGGTGTTTTTACAGCTTTGTGAGCATGGTTTGTACCCTAATTATGTGAAAAGAGCCATTGCTTCCAGGGGGCTTCGTCCGCTGCCCCCCATGGGGGGCTTCGCGCTCCCGCCTACGGCGTCAGATGGATAGTGCCCGGTGAATCAGTAACAAGTGAGACACCCTACTTTAAAATCCTGGCTAACGCCTGCTTTTACGTGACGTCATCGTCGCTCTGCTCCTCGAAGGCAAAAACCAGGGGCGGCGCCAGGGTATTTTGAAAGGGGTGGCAAACGTGGGGTGAGTAATCGCCGTCCTGCGAGAGGGGTCGAAGGGGAGAAAGATACCCCTCCTTTTTTAAAATTGTTTGTAAATTTTAGGTTGTTTAGATGCCAAATGGTGCTTTCTTTTGTTATATTTTTTGTACTGTCACCCCACCCCCACAAAATTATGTCTTAAAATGTTATTTAGACGATTTTATTTTTTTGAGCTAAAAGCCATAGGGGTGGCAAATGCCTACCCTGCCACCCCTGTGGCGCCGCCTCTGGCAAAAACTACGTGTTTACGAACTCGAATACGTACGTTTACGCATTGGTATACACCTATATCAGAGGTCCTCAAGTGTTTTCGGCCACAGGCCACATTTCCCCCAAGATTTTGCCTTATCACTGTTTTAATACCCACTAGGGGCGAATCCAGGGTTAAGAGGAAGGGCTCCTTCTTGAGGGTGAAACCCACAGATAAGAGCTCCAAAAGTACCTGCCCAAGGAAGCAGTGGCGATCGTAGGGATTCTCAATCAGTCAATCTGGGTGGTGGTTTGTCAATGGGGGCGTCGTATGGCTGGGATCACAACCTACCTCAGCCCCACCAAGGATGGGGCTGAGGTGAGAAAATTTGACACTCTATACGCGCTAAATAGCAGGAAAACGCACTCCACAACGCAAATTTTCCACCGAAGTTCCTCGCTCCCATGCGTGTAACACCAGTATATAGGGTGAGAAAATTTGGCATCCTGAGCGCTTTTGATTGTAGGAAACTGCACTCTTAAACATAAGTTTGTCATTATCACAACGCATCTACCATGCGTGGGTCACCATTACAGGAGGAAAAAATGGCATCCCAGATGCTCTAGGATGGAGGTAATCCCACTTAAAGCATTATCTTGTACAGCTAGACTTTTTGCGTCTACGATGTGTGAATTACCAGTTGACCTATGGGAGAAAATGTTACATCCAAATGCTCCTCGTAGCACCCAGGAAATTGCACATGAAAAGTATTCTGGCTAGTCGAATCTTCCGCGGGCCGCATTAATGGACGTCGCAGGCTGCAAATTGTCCCCGGGGTGCCACTTGAGAATCTAGCATATACTGTTATAGCATGATGCCGTTCGTGTCTGCCACTCCTTGATGAAGTTAATGCGAGACCGCTATAGGTCTATAGCCTTTAGATTCTTTTTTCTTACATCATGGTTATTGAAAACAAAAGATTCCAAAAACAGTTCCATCATTGTTCTAAACAAACTACAATAACACTTTCACTTGCTCATTTAGCCTTTTGCTGCGTGTGAAACCATATTCTATGTGTCAGTGACTTTTGTCAGATCACATAAGCCTATTGCCATGATGTATGCCACTCATAAAGTACATTACTTTCTGCCCGTCTGATAGGGTTGTACCTCAATCTTTGAAGCGTGCGTAAAACGAGTTTTGGTGAGGATACACAGAGACGGACAATACATAGCAAACAATCTCTTTTAAATGTTTTACCTTTCGACTTGCAGCAAATAGCCGCAGGCACAACTCGGAAATTATTGAGCCAAGCCTCTCAAACGGCACGCAAAAAAAAAAAAAAAAAAAAAAAAACGGCATCACGAAACGGTCAATACAGAAATACCAGAGGCGACGAAAGTTGTACCGTGGTTCTCGTTCAATCGTTTTATTTATGTTTCGTGCACACATCTTTATACTGATGCACTTAAATTGTTGCTGTTATTGAATGTGCGCATTTGCCACAGCCGTTTAAAATCAGGATTCTGAACAGGTTTTGGTAGCCGAGATGCGGACTGCTTCTGCGGAATTACTTTTTTGTCGGATTCATCAAGTTTACAGCCTGTGTTTGTTTACGTGCCTTACACTCGCCACGATTGCATCAAAACCTTATTCTCTCGGACATGTGTCATCAATACTTTAGCACACTCAAGAGTTATCAAATACATCACACGCAGGCAATTTATCAAGAAGTCTGAAGGGGCACCCCACTCACATGGAAGGGGCCCACATAAATCTCAGGGGCACCCACAGTGACCCAAATCATGGTTTGCCACATGCAGACACATTTAAGAGCGTCGCTACAATTGTAAGACCGTCAGTTCTGAATAGCTCATTTTGATCGCAATTAAACTCGCTTGAGGCATTGACACGCAGCGTGACATGTCTGCAGTAAGTACATAGAGAGGACGCACTTCTTAAAATGTCTCTCGGATATGTACCATAAATGATTTTTTTTTTACGAATTTGGCGTTCCGTACTCATGCTAACTCCATTAAAGTGAAACATTAACGAAAATGTATCATTCCAAAACTGGGGAGAGTTCGAGGGCTGGACAATCCAGTATTATTGTAGATTTTGCAATATTATGAACTGTTGGCTGTCACATGCGCAAGAGAATGAACTTTTTTTGAATGTCAAAAGCAACTTGTTCGAATCTGAAGCAGAAAAAAAAAATGTTCAGGATTCGATTACCCTTACATCCCGCTATCCCTCTCTTATTTTGGAAAAAGTAGATAATCAAACGAAGTGGGTGTACCGGTATATCGATATTCTTCTTCAAAACTAACCTTATTTTCACGTAAGTCATATAAGGTACAATGAACATTCAGAGAGGTAAATCACCTCTAGGAAAGTACATTGGTTAAACTCGGTTTCTCTGAAGAAGGCAGATATCATAAGCTGTGTGAATAAACTGGTCCAAAATCAGATTAAAGTCGTAAATAATAGTTGAAGATATTTAGCACCTTCACAGGTACCTGGTTCTCAATCACCCTTTATTCTTTTGATAAATGTTTCAACGGGTGAGTCTTTTTGGGAAGGGTTCTTTTACGACAAGATGAGGTGTAAAAATACCGCAGCCTTGTCATATTCAATATCCAGAATTCAAAGAGAGTCCGTACCGCTAGAATGATCAAAGCGATCGGTTTATAATAGCTCTTGACAAAGAAATCAATTATGAAGAGTAAACAAAATAGCCTTATCATTGTCAGTATTCATGTGAATGTATAGTCATAAGACTTTTTATACAGTACGATATGTTTGGACGAGTTGAAAACAAGTGGTTGCGTCAATTTCTTCGGAGCAGAGAAACGAAGCAAAACGGAGAGGGGTAGTAACAAAATAAGTAGAAGAAACCGCTGTCATTTGGTGGTTTTTTTCTTTTCTTCTCTTTTTTTTTCAGGCAAAGTAGCACAATTCACATGGTCGGTGTTTAGGAATGTAATATTGTGACTTGTAAAGGGCGGACAACGAGTATGATAGAAATAGGCCCACAGAATTACACAGAGTACGCCTAACAGTTTTTGAAGTACATTGGACAAGTTTTGGGTGCATTCGAGGAATTTCACCCCCTGCCCACATGGCTAGATGCCTTAATCTTCAAAAACATGTTGAGGGCAGGCTCGTAGCCAGACAAGGTACTCAGAAGGAGGCGGTATATTTTCCAGGGATTGTAAGAAATATTTTTCAGGGGCGAGATATGTATTAATCAAAGGCTCTCTTATATTACCCCATACAGTAAAATTCTCCCCACTCAGTTTACTTTTAGCCCCTCCTCCAATTTAATTTAAAGACAGACTGTCATCACCCCAAAGTATATTTTTAGTGTATGTATATCAAAATTCTCAGTTGGTGACTGCTGTTTGATTGACATCAAAGTTTGAAAATTTGAAAGATGCAGAGCAGCTCACATTCCACACAAGGCAGAGAGAGTACTTTTATTACATTTTATAGCCTTGTGTGCTCACCAGGACATGGCCTTAAGCAATAAAACAGGTTTATTCTTGCACAAGGAAGAGCCTCATACAGTTATGGGAGGAGCTAGAAGATGCATAGTTGGGAGAATTGGAACTGTCTGGGATCATGAAAATTCCCCTTTAAGTTCGCCTCCAAGACAGAGGCACAGTACCTAGCCAGCACTGAGTTAAATTTGCTCGAGGCCATACACATTGACACACAGTGACTGTTTGTAAGCTTAATTGGGAACACAACTGACTGTAGAAGTGATCGTTGGCCAACCAGAGTGAAGCTAACATTGTCTGAATGAATGTCAAAGTGCAGTCATTAACTGTAGGCCTATTTAAAGACAGACAGTCATCACCCCAAAGTATATTTTTAGTGTGGGTATATGAAAATTCTCAGTTGGTGACTGCTCTTTGATTGACATCAAAGTTTGAAAATTTGAATGATGCAGAGTAGCTCACATTCCACACAAGGCAGAGAGAGTGCTTTTATTACATTTTATAGCCTTGTATGCTCACCAGGACATGGCCTTAAGCAATAAAACAGGTTTATTCCTGTACAAGGAAGAGCCTCATACAGTTATGGGAGGAGCTAGAAGATGCATAGTTGGGAGAATTGGAACTGTCTGGGATCATGAAAATTCCCCTTTAAAACTCTACGGCTATTCCTAAATATGTTTGGGCAGGGAGTTGCTCGCAACTCCCAGGCTTGGGGGA
The DNA here is from genome assembly GCA_029531755.1 of Holothuria leucospilota. Classification (NCBI taxonomy): domain Eukaryota; kingdom Metazoa; phylum Echinodermata; class Holothuroidea; order Aspidochirotida; family Holothuriidae; genus Holothuria; species Holothuria leucospilota. Next base: position 36,099,377 of record CM055976.1, read on the forward strand.
TGCCATATCCCCTTTAAATTAAGGCAATGGAAATTTCTATTCTTAATGTTTTTTTCTTCGCGGGGTTGAAGACTTTAGGCTAGAGATGTCGCACACCCCCTTGTGCCCTGCCTTGACGACGGGCCTGCGACGTGTTACATATATAGGTCTATATGTACAAATCGGTGCGTGCTATACACGTACTGATGCTTGTCCATATGAAATGTATGAAAACTTAAATAACTTACTAAGGCTATACAGCGTGTGCAAATATTCAAGGCTCATTTTATCAGTCATTGACACCCCTTTACAAGGTTCTTTTCCTTCGTTTCGTCTAAAGTCTAAAGCTTTCATAGAATTGGTTGGATATGATGGCTGTTTGTTCTTTATCAGTTTTGTCAGTCACTGCAAACACCCGAGGTATACAGACTCAAAAATTGTCCTTATGTCAAGTGCAATGTAATCGTTGCTGTGCATGGTAGCCACCTTAATCACAACGTCACCTGTAGCTTTTAATTTACATAATTTCGTTCCATTTTGTGAGTGCGTGTGTTATTCTGTGATGTGTGATATAGATGATCAACAGTTCAACGTTCTTTTTCACCAGAACACACCCCCTCCCATGCAAATTAAATTGCACTTCGAATGCTATGCGATAGTTATACAACTCCGTTATTTCACCCCCCCCCCAACTCCCTGGTCACCATCGGCCAGGGCTGCATCTCTGGCCGAGCTCCTGCTCGGACCTCCCCTCCAACCCCCACTCAGGCGCGGATCCAGGTGGGGACACCCGGCGCACGCCCCCTTTTTCGATGACCAACGATTTTTTGACCAACGATTTTTTTTTTTGCCTCATAGATATGGAAAATATGCTTCCCAGATGCTGGGAAATCGCATCTAAGCGCATCTAGAATTCAAACTTTTTTGGGGGGGAGGACCCCCAAACCCCTCACCGTGTCTTGGCTCACTCGTCGGCCTTCGGCCGACGGTGTGTGCGCTCCCCCCTCCCCTTTCTCAAAATCCTGGATCCGCGCTTGCCATTTATTCACAACTAGGCCTATGAGGATATGTAACTTTTGCACAAAATGTTTATAGTAGAAACTAGCAGCTTGAGAATTTTGTATGGCCAACACTGTTCTCTTCCGTTTTCGAGGCTTTGTATTCCAAATAACACCGCCTTGGATCAACGCTGCCCCAAAACGGGTTAGCTGTAAACGGCGTTAGTTTGCAAAATACGTTTTCCTGTCTTCCCAATAAAAAGACTTCAAACTCCGTCAAATACTAAAACTAATTTCAAAGTGCGTTAAACATTATTGCACCAAGGAATGTTTTCAAATGTGTGCATAAAACAAATTTCTTGGTGGGGTGAGCGTATGGTACCATACGGGCAGGGATGAGACAAATTGAACTGTTTAAGTATTTGCCAGGCTCGTAGTTCTTTAAAACAAAAAATTGCCCTGTAGAAATCGTTTGGTAACAATAACGTTGTTATTGCCTTAACATATTTTAACATATCTCACCCCAAGAAAAATACCTTGCCCTTGTGGAAGCTATATCGCCCCAACCACCGGCCGGTCCACACCTTGTCTGACAACTGGCATGGGATTTGCAAAAAAAAAAAAAAAAAACACACACACACATACACATACACACACAAACAAAAGTTAATGTTAGAAGAAAAAGTGTCTTTACATCACAAGTGATGTCAGGGAGTGCATTGTCCCTATAACAGTTTAAATTTGTAAGGAAATCCAGAGCCAGTTAAAATTACTGTTTATTTTCCGCGTTTTTCAGAGAAGGAAAAAGATATCGAGGGTCGTTTGTTACATTGGAAGTATATCGTGGATTCTGAGTTTGGTGCTTAAAATCGGTAGTCACGGGCCAAGGACATGTGACCTCACGAAACTTGACAATACGATAGCAAAAAGGGTATATGAAAATCTTCCAATTTTAGGGGATTAAATTTTTCATCTAAAATGTGAGCGTCCCGCGGTTTGGAATGCGAGGCCTACCCGCGCCCTGCGGTGTTTAAATTGAAAGGACACGCTATAGCGTGTGGCTCTTACCGGGAAGTCAGTCAGTTGGTTACTTATTCGTATTTCTGTTCGTATTTCTGTTACTAAACTAATGACCATAGAATCTGGCGGGAAACTGCAGAGGGCATCTCAGTGCAAGTATGCATACGAATTGATTTTTGAAGATTTTAAACCAATCTAAATAGAGCAAGTTGTCAAGTTACATCCTGGGGGAGAATGTTGATCAATTCTCCGACAATCATTTCCCTATATACAACCCTTGACTGGAACCTACTGCAACTCAGCACTTCCATCGTGGTTCTTTCTCTTTCTCGCTTCTTTAAACTTACATCGTGCAAAATGTAATTTCAAGATAGCAATGACGTAAAACGTAAATGACGTAATTTCATGACGTAAAACTCTGATGAATGTTAGCCAACTTTTGCACAATGCCCTTACTTGACATTATACAACCGTGTCCCCAAATCCCCTGCAGAAACTCATTGTTTTCAATCGAACTGATAATATTGCTCGTTACAAGCAAAGTTAACCTTCCTTTTATGTTCTTAACATTTCAAAGCGTATCTCTCCAAAGAACACACTGGTGTTGCAGTTTTACACGTATTGCCTTTAGTATCCTGTATCTTGCACATAACCTGGGTAACAGCATGCGTATTGCGATCATTTCTTTCGATAACATTAAAATAAGTTAATTACGTCTTTTGCTAAGAACAAACTGAATAGTCCTTACTGGGTACAGCACCGAATGTGACCTACGAAGCGGACAAAGTGTTTCGTTCAGTGCTTTGCTAAGGCCCGGCAGCCTTGCGGTGGAAGCGAAAAAGAATCGCTACGCACTCTACACCGCATATGGTGATCAATTATTGCCGTGCAAACAAAAGGTTCACACCTCTGTCTGTATAGGGATTCGCCTTGTGCACGAGACCTATGTTTAGGTCGGGTAGGGCCTCAAATTTCGAAATAATTCCTCCTCCTTTTTATGTTCGAATTTTCAATCATAACATATGATTTAGTCGCATTTCTCAGAAGACAACTGACATATAACTTTCACTTTTCCTTTTTTCATTTTATACAGGTTCGAAAGTGAAAGAAGCGCCCTCACATGCCTCACATAGCAACTCATCGACTGAAATCTGCTGGGAGTCAGCGCTGGAAGGTTACGTCACGGGTTACAAAGACTGCAGTCAGGAGGCAGTGAGGTACCTACTGGAGGAGGAGGGTCTCACCCCTACTGATCAGATTGTCATCGGGTTACAGAATCATCTTCGGGACAACGAAGTCGGAATCGACAATAATAACCGTAAATCGGTGGAGTCATTGGTCGGACAGACCTTGGTGTGTTTCAATTCGAGCAGCGCGGAGGCGACGGCGAGTCCGTCGTCGACTTCACAACAGCTGCCGCCAATCCACGAACTCATGTCTACCTCTTTAAGCGCCTTTCCGACGTCCTCTTCGTGTACGAACTCTTTACCCCAGGGTTCAATGACGGCCCTGACGTTAGCCACCCCTGGAAAACAAATGGAACCACTTACGGTTGATACTAATCAGGAGTATGAGTTACCATCCCCTCTCCAAAGAGGAGCGGAAGCTGCAAAGAAGAGCAAGGAATCACTTCTCACGATTGCACATACCCAGCCTACCATTAGTACTCCAGTGTACACACACAGTCTGGGGCACCAGGTAACCCCTGTTACAATCACGGCACCAATGGCTCCGATGGCTATGTCATGTGCCACCCAGAGGTTGGGTTTGGAGAAAGCCATGGCAACAAGCTTGAATACAGTGGGAGGCCAAGCATACGGGTTCAACCTTAACTACGCAGCCCCCTACGTGTATGCGTGGGTGAAGCCAGCACAGCAGTAATATGAAAGGATTAAACGGACAGCGTCGACTCAGCAGACTATCCATTCATCATACACCCGTAAGGATGCGAGAAGAAACACCCCTTATACGTCAGAACCCAAATGTTCAGTATGGGGCGTTATATGTAAGGTTCGGCATATGATGAAATCAATTATGTCCCAGTATATGCCTACATTTGTCGCTATCACTTATGTCCGTTTCAGGCTCAAATCAGGAACAAATTCGAATAACAGAGATGAAGAAAATTCAAAGGGGTAATTGAGGGGTCAAGTCGAAGCTGTTGTTACTTTCTTAGTGAAACGGCTGACTGACCCCTACTGCTTTACCTGGTGTGAAATTGAAAGGGCTTTCTTTATATGTGTCAAATTGACCCACAATTTAGGTCCCTGGGCAATTCAGTAGAGGTTAAGTTAGACTAAATTATGAGTGCCTGGGCATTTCAATGGAGGTTTGTGGATCTGACACTTAGGGTTGTTTCAACCAGGAGGCTGGCAACTCCCTGTTAAAAGATACTCCATCTGGGCAACAAAACGTCATTGACTTGTCATTGAACAGGCGCGACTGTGCTATCACGGAAGAACTACACTTGCCACACAATAGGCCTTCATGACTAATGATGAAGACGAATTCAGGACTTCGTTACTTTGGCAAGTTAGGCAACAACGGCAAACTTCATAAGTTCTCCGCATTTTCGCACTAGATGGTGGAAATTGTAGTGGTTTTCTCTTGGGGGGAGGGGGGAATGTACAACGGAACATAAGCCTACGGGATATTTTTCGGGAGGAGGCTGCAGCGTTGTTGCCCGAGAAAGGTCTGCATTACCCGTTGCCCGATGTTTTCCCAAAATTTGCCCCAGAAATAGGTTCTGCTAGGACTCCAGGGATTTGTAACCCCGAGATCCACATATCTAGTACACCTTTGAGGACCGTCTCCAATAAGGTATAGCTAACATTGTATTTTTTTTTTTTTTTTTTTTGCTTAAAGTTTCTGTTGTTTCGATCGAGTAGACTAACATTAGTCAACTTGGTCTACTCTAGCTATGGCATATATATGCATATGTAAAAACTTTGCCCTCGCCCGTGCATCACTTCTGTCAGTCTATTGTAGGGTATATAAAGCCTGCAGTCAGAACACTATTCAACTAGCATTTTAGTCCTGTTTTTTCTTTTTTTTTATTTCAAATTACATGATAGTGTCATTCTCACGTTTATGTTATTATTCCTCGACACTTCTGCTCACGTAAGAAACAAAACTCTCTCCCCTCTCAGTAAATCATGAGAACTCGTTTGATAAAAATGTCACGACCGAAATGAGCTTGGCTCTGTTCATCGCCTTCATCACGTCTTTATTACATGTCGAAGTTAGGGAATATTGTTTACATAACATTCAATCAGAGCTTCAAACTGAATGGGTTTCTGGTATTCATCTTCTCAATATATTGTCTTTTCTTTGCGCCACAAGATCAAAATGAGCAATCTTTCTTTCCAGTCGTTTTTTCTTTCCTTGAAGGAGCCTTCCCTCAATTTATGATCATGAATTTGTAACGCCCCAGCGTGTAGCTGCAAGCATCATACGTCTGTCACAATAGAGCTTATATTCTTTCAGCACAGCGTGGTACAAGAAATTCTGACATTTTATCGTAATGAATCAATACAGATCGCTGAGCCTCAAAGGCAATGTGTTGTATGCCAAACAAGCTTAATCTCATAACGCTTTCCTTTTACCTCAAAAATAAAAAAAAAATGCAATTTTCTTCAGAGCACTTTCGGTCACGAGATGAGACCGTTTAAGTATTGTTTCACTTCTGTTCGATTTTCAATGAAAAGAACCTTGTTTGAGGGCACCCTTAGGATTTTACTGAAAGTAAGGTATCACGTGTTAGAATAGCGACAGCAACTGTAAGCTGAATGCAATATTACGCGGCGGATATAGTTCACAAGCATTGACTGTCTACTTAAGGTCTTGAGCAAAAGTTACTGTTTCAACTCCGTGACAGAAAAAGCACATCTCACACCGTGCGTGATACGATACAACGCGGGGCGATACGACGCGATAAAAGTGTCGTCAGGCCAGTCACACTACAGCTCGCGACTTTTTCTTCATCTCTCAGCGACATTCCAATGTTCAGTAAGTCATGTGATCTAAAATGGCATTTCTTTCTCATGATTGATCACACGAAAATATCGCTCAGCGACGCGTGAATTAAAGCAGACGGAGTTCTAGTAGCAACTCCCTGATTAAAGATGAAGTTTTTCTCCTCAATCCCGTCGCGTCGTTTTACTTGCAACTTTAGAGGGGAACAAATAAGATCCAATTCGTTTGGAAGTAAAACAACCTAGACTTGGGGTAATACATACACCCATTTGGGTAACTTTTACTCAACGGCTGGGTTATTTTGCAATGCACTGGTTAGGTAAAAGAACCATTTTTTTAGACTACATGTATTGCACTTTGTTGCCGGGTTCGTTTCATGAGATACCTGTTGCGCTTCTCCCTCTTGTTGAAAATTGTAAGAAACTATAGACATTTAAATATTGTATAATAGGTAATTCATCATTTGATCTGACTACAATTTATCGCTTAGTATAATCTATTTTTATACAAATGAAAGCTCGGGACTGGGTACTGTGATACCCCAAGATTTTGAAGGACCGGACGAGGCAGCCCCCCCCCCCCCATCACACATCTCAACAATAGTGTTCGGTTTCTATTAGATGATCTAATTCTTAATGACTTTAACGTTGTCATAGACCCTTTTCCATATAGATATTACATAGGATTATGGGAGAGAGTTTTGGTGTGCTTCATTTTTGTCAATAGCATTTTTCTGTGGCCAAGAACGACGCATACCAAACTTCTATCCCACAGTCCTTTGTAATTGATGGAAAAGGATCTATGGCACTGTTATTATTCCATCTGAGCCCAAAGCCTCTTAGTTACCGGAGTATGGTATAGTGATATCACATTGCAATACTAGAAATTGCCGGGAAGGGGTGCACAATCTGAAGGTTTACAATGTAATCGTGGACTGTATCCATTTAGATGACAGCGTGGGCTGTACCGGTGTTCCTTCACAGGGAAAGAAATTTTGCTTCACACCCAAATCTGCGAAATCTGCGACTGTTCTACTACCCCCTCCCAGTCCCACCTTTCAAGAAGTCATGTGACCGCCACTGAGTTGCCTGCCGTTCCTTGTCAGTCCTAACATGATTTTAAAATTTGAACGGAACTGACAAGAGTCGACCCCAATGCTGGCAATAGTGTGACGTCAGTGAAGTACTTCTTTCACGACTGTATATTCAGTAGATATTCGTGTGGATTGGATACTTTGTGAATAAACCATTTCGCAATCTCGACTTCACATGCGCAGATCCTTAAAATCTGGGGTTAGGCAATGACAACGCCGTGACCTGTAGCACCCCCCCCCCCCCCTATATGAATTTATTTAAATGAAAAGATAATAATATCATTCCTTTTTAGACCAAACGGAAGTACTCTTCTAAACTGTGATTCCGTTTCTTGAATAGTATGTACGTTTTTACTTTTTGTCTAAAAATGTCTTATATTCGGTCACAAATTACGTGTATTTTCCATACTATGTATGGTGAGTGCGGTTTGTTTATCTTCCCTTTGCATCCCATAATTCCTTGCGCTGTCGAGATCGCGAAAAGGCTTATATTGCACACAATGTACTGCCAATGTACTGACAAAGATCAACGCCATATTTTTGCAGAGCCAACAGACGCAAAGAGGTGTCGCTCTCTTGAAATGGTTGGTTTCTTAGTTTTGAAAACGAAAAGTCATTTTATGTTGGGGGAACTTATTTTTTTATATCATAACAGTATTCAGCAAAGCTTGAAGAATTATAAAATCAAGTGATATTTTTGTTGTTATTCGCATTACGTTCCTTTCAGCAACATTCCTCTTCGATGTATGTTACATTTCCAGAATTCAGCAAAGCACGTACTTCGTTTATGTTTCTCATTCATGTTGTAAATACAATAACATTTAAAAAATCGCCATTATAACGATTTTATTACTTCACAAAATTTGTTTTTTGTGTGTTTTGTTCATTCGATTCCTTGAAAAAGTATTCCTTAAGACCCTTTGGGGTAGGTGAATAAGAAGTTCCTCCCCGTGCATCCTAACATGTAGCCTACACAGCCGTGATCACATATCCTCCGTTTCTCAGTTCAAATATTACCCATTACAACGAAGCGGACTTTAGTTAATTATACCTTGAACCATGGTTACATTGCATATAGGTTGGGCTTCGCAGACCTGCCAACTTCTAAATTTGTAAACCTGGAGATTTTCACACAAAAACCTGGAGAATGGCACCTCAAACCTGGAGATTTACAATTTTTTCTGTAGTACCGCTAAACATAAACTAAAAAATCAAACAAAATAAGGGTTTTCAATAGAATCGATGATGCGGCACACTAACCATATTTTGTTTTATGACTTTGAAAAACTTGAAGCTCAGTCATAAATCTGCAACCTTTCAACATCTTTCATTAAATAAAATCATTCACTCTGCTTGTAAGTATAATCGAGCTGTGAGGGTTTACCTTTCAGCAAAAAAAAAAAAAAAATTATCAACTTAAGGAAAGACATAAGGACAGATTGTTCGCAGGAATCTGAGGCTGAAAATGGCGTGATGTTTTAAAGTCACTGGCCAGATTCCTGTTAAGGGAAATTTTCCTTTCCTTGTTTTAACTATGGATTGGTCTGCAATCATGGTGTGTGTATATAGCAGGGATGTACAGTGAGTGCAGGTTAAAAAACAATACTGAAAATTATAGGTTTTATAAAGTGAATGCCGTCCTGGGGTGGGTAAACAGAGAGGGGATTCCCCATCCCTTTGGAAAATGTTTGCTTTTAGGGGGGAGCTGAGGTGCAAAATGGTGCACTGTAAATCTCAAGGCCCAGTTGTTTTTATGAGAACAAAAAATCACTGAAAGGTGTGAAACACTTCTGAACACCTTTCATGTAGCCTAGAACATGCAATTAAAGTTAAACACCCAAAATCTTCCCTACATTAGTAGAAGATAATGCATTTTTTGTTTTCCCATGAAATGACCGCAACATGACTACTAAATGACCGCTCACATAAACGTCTTGAACACCCTTTATTGGGCTATTACCAAACTTATACAGTATCAAAACAATGCACACCCCAAACTGTTACTACATCTGTAGAAACCAAGGTATTTTTTTCCATAAAATGACCACTAGATGACCATTGACCTTAAATTTCTGATCACCCCTTATGGACCTAGTGCCAGAGTATCAAACACCCAGAGATATCCCTATGTCATAAGGACATAAGGAATTTTACTTTCAGATGAAGTAACCACAAATGACCCCTAGATGACCTTTGATTCCACATTCCTGCCATCAGGGATAACCAACTATCTTGTCATCACAGTGTGTAAGTTTCATCACAATTTGTCCAAACATGTCTTCATGGGGATGGTCTGAAGTTTTGAGTACTTTCTCGTAACAGTGTCACAGATGGTCAACATATCCTAAACGTTTAAAATAATACAAGAAATTAAGATAATTCATGATACTATCTTAAAGATCAAGCCTTCACTTGTATAGCAGACTAATTTAAACAGTATAGGTACTCAATTTACACGATGCTACAATATAGATACACTGTTCAGGGTGCAGAGTTTTTTTTATTGTTTTTCTGTTTGCACTTCAACAAAATTCCATCCATTGTTTTCAGATTATTTTCTGTACTTCCGGTCTGGAAAATTAGGACAGAAATACGTACAAGAGAAAGACGAAGGATTAAGCCAATTCTTTTTAATAAGGAAAACTTACATCCCGGAATTATAGCCTAATATTTGCAATAGGCTAACACAATATTTTTTAACGACTCTATCTTAGTTTTTCACCGTGAGTTTTGGAGGTTTGACCGTGAGATGACCTAAAAACCGTGAGACTCACGGTGAACCGTGAGAGTTGGCAGGTATGGCTTCGTAAGTGCTGTATAGTCCAAGGGCCTAGGAACGTGAGTGAACAAGGAGCTTTAATGCCTCAATAAAAATTGGGGATGAATTGAATATACTTTTGCACCACTGTTCACGGAAAACTGGAAGAAAACCCTTTATTTTTTCCCTCTGTAAAGTATATCAAATTTTTTCAGAACCTTCCCTTGCATCGGTGACAGGCGAGGGAAGCGGAAGTAGGGGATAGGAGCGGGAGTGGGGGTTGGTGGGAGCTTAAACCGCTAGTAAAAATGTGGTGCAGGGTAAAGATGTATGCTTCCCTTACTTCTCAAAGTCGAAATCCCCTTATCTTTCCCCTCTGTGAAATAATCAATTTTTTTCAATAAATGTTCTTCAACAATTCAACAAATTGTAGCATCAAATAGCATCTCAGAACATTCAAATATTCAAACGTTTTTGCCAGGATCGTAATCAGACTATTACACATTGAAGGTATACCAAGGAATTATTCCACATGAATTTAAGAATTCAGTTACAAAATGATTGTCACGTGATTATAAAGGGCCATACATGAATTAAAATATATGGGGGTATATATTAATTTAAATTTGGGTGATTAAAGTTGACCTTTAAAGTCAAATTACGCTTTTAGAAATTCCCGAAATTTAGCCGAAGTACTGTATTGCAACCTGGACTGAGTGATATGTTCCTAGTTTAGTGGGATCTTCCCATAGAAATTGAAGAAAGGGAGAACGCCAACTGTAATACATAATAATAACCATACTCCTGCTGTACTATCAGGAGCCACTTGAGCAACATCCCAGGACCCAGCTGGTGGGCTTGGCCCGGGGTTCGAGGAAAAGGGTAACCGCGGAGGTACGCACTGTATTTAAAAATATTACTTTCGAAGAACAAGGGGCAGTGCACGGATCCGTGAAGGAAATGCAGTCAAACGGCAAGTTGTGGAAGACGTAGCTGCCCCAGCAACCTTCTAATATAGGCTGTTTAAGTTGTCCGGGGTAGGCTGATCATGACAAACCAGTTAAAAGCAGTTAAAATCTAACAAGACCCGACACACAAATTACCCGTAGACTGGATTTTTTCAGCTGGAATATTTGTGGAGTGTGTAGAGGGCCGCCCAGAGAGCTGCATAAGGTGTCAGTCAAGGACAGTTAAAGCAAATGTGAGGCAGCCCATCTTTATATTTACTAGTTTTTTTTTTTTTTTTGATCGGCTATGTTTTCAAATTCCAAGGTGTACTCCATATTCTGCAATTTTGTGCCTTAAAGCATGATCACAGAAAATTATTGTAAAAGTCACGTGGAATAGCCTCTTGTGGAGGTGTCCAAGTCCCTGGCCCCTCACACCAATGAACACGCGTGTGTGATGATGTATATTATACGCCATGCACCGACGGACCAGGGAGCTCCCTGGACGGACTTCATCTGGGCAAAATATAGCATATAAAGTGTAATCGCCCGAATCATCAATAGATTTCCCGAGTTTTTCCCATTCTCAAATGAGTGTCCAGAGGGTTGAGTCCAGGGAGTTGCAACAGAGGGTTGCACCATTCCGGTAGCTTGAGAAATTTAATCAACTCTGCCACATTCGTGTCCAGCAAGAGCAGCGGAGCAGCGAGAGTCAAGAATCAGTGTTGGGGCGCACTTTACAATCGCGTTGTGGATCACATACAGCCATGTTTTCAATTGTTTTGATACTATTAGCTTGCTATACCAAATTACCAGCTGAGTTCCCTATTTATTTGGATTGTACGTACATGCTAACAACACGAAGCAAGTGGCTGTGTTACGCTAGGCTTCTGAAACTGAATCACATGACAATTGATTGTTGTGGTGGGCATAGTCCAGTCTTCCTCCCATCTGTGAGAAAATGGGCTCGAAGGTTCACAGAACTTGAGCGTTCCTGATTTTTGCTGCATGTGAATCAAAACATTAAGAAGTGAGCATGAAACCATTGACTTAGGCTATGTCTGTTAGTGTTAGCCCCACTCCAACTTTTAGGTTAGGCTCCTATAGAATAGGTCTACAGCCTAGTCTGTGAAACCAACGGCCAAGGAGTAGGAGGCTAGGCCCAACTCTGAACTTAACTCCAATGTGTAAACCTTATGCTAGGCCTAACTAATGCTGGTGACGATGGATCCAGTTCCATCCTAGAAGTAGTACTAGTACTAGCCTACATTAGTGTTAGTAAGTAGGCTAGACCCTAATTTTACATTATTTTGCCGTTGAGCAGGACCAAGCGTTACGTTCTCCAAGGTTTCTCAAATCTTGCCGGTTAGGCCTAGAACAAACTGGCCTCAACAAGCCTAGGCATATTAGTTTAATAGTCCCTCTTCACCAATGTATAATGGGGGGACCGTCGACTGTGCGGGCCTGTCGAGTCGGTTCGAAATAATGCATGCACACACGCACCAATACTTGTAACTTTTTGTCAGTGCATGCAACTTTGAGTTGCTTACCTGCACACGTGCATGTAGGCCTAATGCACTTATCAATTGCAAGACGCACCTAATGACCCCCGGGGAAGGTGCGTCATGGGTGTGTCATGTCCGCAAGATTTATGACGAAGGGGTGCGTCAAAATACAGCTTTGGTGTGTCAAAGCATTGCCGCACAGGTGCGTCAACGTGCGTCAATGTCCTTGCATTATTTTCTGAATGATAGGAAACTATATTTTTGCACAGTATAAAACTTTCCAGTGTCTTGAGTATTCATTTTATTTTTGGCTTAAAGAACTCCCGGTATATGCTCACGCCGTGCACAAATTGCACTATATTTTACTGGCACAGACACACAAAAACGAAGGCCACAATCAAATACAAATATCTTGCGACCCTCTCCACCATGCTACAAATGTGAGATACTATACACAGTGTACAATACAATAACCTGTTAACTGTCAAGTTTACCCGCACGCGGTCTGGAAAGATGCGGCCACGATATAGGCTCGACCGAACTTTTCCCATAACACACGTTACATGTTAGGCTAGCCTAAGCGCTCTTACAGACATGTCCCTGAAGAAAAAAAATATCGTACGGAAATACTGGATCAAGTAAAGCTCTCGAAAATGTGGCCATAGGGCTTAGTAAGAGTCTTTTACACATGCTCCATAAACATTTTAAGAAATGTTTGCCCTCTGGATAATTTTTGGAGGGCTCTTAATCCCATGATCGCTACGAGACCCCTTAATCACGCGTAGGCCTAGCCTACACAGTAAGCACGTATAACGGAAAATTTGCAAGTTGTACGAAAAAGTAGCTGTGAAGTCAGATCGTAAAACAAACGCAACTAAAGCTTTTGAAAATGTTGTAGACGGCTTAGTATGAGGCTTTAAAAAAATGTCTCATAAATATTTTAAAAAATGGTAGCCCCACTTGATAATGCTTGGAAGTCGATCGATAGATCGCCAGTAATTATCGAATTTAGAAAAAAAGGCCTAGAAAAATGTGTTTGCGTAGTATTGGTGCATATACTTCATCATTGCCTATACGTTTTACTGTTCATATGTCGATACATCGCAAATTTTTTCGTGTGAACTTTGACGATATATGTTTTTTTCATATCGCCCAACCCTTCTGCTTAAGAATTTAGAAAAAGCAGGTGTCATAAGCAGTGGTAAGGTGTACCAAATGACCACAAGATGACCAGTTGACCTCAAATTTCACTTACTGTAGAAATGAAGCCATTGCGGTACCAAAGTTAGGCCTACCGTCCTATGGTGTATCAACAGTGATCATAGCCAGTCCCACGGAACCTTTGAGAGACATAAATTTTTTTTTATTCATAAAATGGCCAAATGGACCTCAAGATGACGTTGATTCTAGTTCCCTGGCCACATGCTACTGATAACCCATTGTCTATCCATGATTATGTCCAAAGTTTTCATTTAAAATTTTCCTAGTATGTGTTCATGGGGCATGTCCTTTAGTTTTTCACTACTCATCGTAACAATCTTATATATGGGCCGATATATATATATATATCCTCAACTCTTTTTCTAATAGTCCGAAGCAAAGTTCATGGGTGTAACTGTCATCCAGTTATTGGTAGTCCCAAATGTAGAGTATCACTGGTGCAAGTTGAGAGTTGAGAAAGGGAAGGTGTTTATTAGAGGCGGTAAATGTGGACCACATTGACCACAAGATGACTACTGACCTCAGATTTAGTAAACCCGTAATGAAGCAATTACCAAAGTTTACTGTGAATCACCAATGGTCAAGACTCACTGAATCTTTAGAAGACATTGCCCAAAATGACCCCAAGATGACATTTGACTCAGTTTTCTGACTACTTACTAATATTAGTCTAATAAGTAATAACCCACTCTATTTATCATTTTGTCCAAATTTCATCAAAACTTGTCTAAGTATGTGTTCATGGGATATGTCTAAATTTTTTAATATTACATCGTAACAGTGTTCTGTTTGGCCATGGTACCCTCTACTCTCTCTTCTAAGAGTCCAAGCAAATTTCATGGGTGCCCGTTTTGGGAAGTCCCGGGCCGGCCAAATTAAAAATGTACAGCACCACTGCAAAGTTGAGATGTTGAGAAATGGAAGGTATTTATAAGCCGTGGCAAAGGTGGACTAAAATGACCGCAAGATGACCATTGACTTCAACTTTCTCAACATGTCCTGAATGAAGCCTGAGCAACTACCATAGTTGCAGGCTGTATATCACCAATGTTTTAACATCGAGTCCAAGATCGTCACGGAATCTTTTTAAAGGCGCTGCCTTTTTTTTTGGCTATTCATAAAATGGCCAAAATGACCCAAGAAGACCTTTCACCTTAGTTCCCTGACCACGGCTGATAAACCATTGTTTATCAATCACTGTGTCCAAGTTTCATTAAAATTTGTCCAAGTATGTGTTTATGGGATATGCTCGAATTTTTATAACACTTCATCGTAACACTGTTATGTATGGCCAATATTACAAAAAACTTTAAAATGATAAAAAAATAGAGCCACCTTCAAAGTCATCTTAGCAAGAAAAAAGACTTCGAAAATTCCAATGCACAACACAATTTTAGTAAACAATCACAACAATTGTAAATATTTTTTCAAGAAAATATTGAAAAATTTATATATAAGCCCTGTAGCTCTCTGAGTGAGTACAGAGACACATGCATGCTTAACGGTAGTTCATTAGTGTCACGTTGGGCAATGGTAAACATTCCAAGCCCCCTCTTAGAAAGTGGGCCCGTATAAGGCAATATTTGCTCTGACACTTGCGAATATTTTCAAAATAGTTTTTTGGGGGTCTTCTGCACATGTCCATGTACATGTTTAGGGGTGTTTACTTGACCTACTGGGTCATTTTTTTGGACACTTTTAATGATCGTTCTGGTTAAATCAATGTGATTGAGGCATATTGTCTACGTACATTACACACGGTTGTGGAAAAGGCTGAACGTAGCTTGCTTGTGCGATCGTACCAAGACGTTCGGAACTAAAAATCTTGTACCTCTGGAGTAAACATATATGTGCAAATATTCACAGATTTGAAAAGCTCTCAGTGCTAGAATTTTTGTAAGCCATTTTAAAGTGGTGTGGTTATATTTTTACCATTTTTAGATGAGATTTTTAGGGTCCAGTTTAACAAGCTGAGCCACAGAAAGTTGAATGGTCAATGTATGCACTGTATGCACTGTATGCAACACATGGTTTCCAGATCGGGCCGTCCGTATATGATGGTTTAAACTGAATTTCTTCTCGCAGCAAATTTTGGATGTAAAATGGTAATTGTTTACCATGACTTTTCTTCTCCAGATCTTACGTTAGTTTTGCAGTTCTTTATGATGACTGAGAGTTTCCGGAAAGGGCCAAAAATTTGAAATGATATCAGCAACTTTTCGCGCCGTCAAATTTACAACGTGAATAAGAAAACTTTGTTTACATCAGTATGCTAATAAGCTACGTTGTTACGTCAGTATGGAATGTTTGCAGCGGCAACTTGCCATGTGAGTGTATGGGGAACTACAGTAATCAAATGTTCTTGTGACGAAGGCACATTGCCATGCACACGGCACCCTGATATCAACAATATTTCGAACGCTACACTATTTTACGAAATGGGAAAGCTGATGATTTTATTTCAAATTTTCGGAACTTTTCAGAGGCTTAAAGTGATAAAAAAACAACTGCAATATTTCAGTGTAAGATTTGCAAGGATAAGTTATGGTACTAAATTAAGATTTTTAGGTCCTAGGTTTGCTGTTAGAATATCAATTTCGCGACCAGCAGTGTGCTAGTCTAAGACCCCGGCCGGGGCTTTCAATGGGTCGTCGGTGCAAGGACGTGCATGGGGACGCTAATCGGTGACTGCCGGCTATATGCACGTTGCCTTTACTGAGGACTACTGTGCATACGTTGTGCTTAATGTGGATCCTGTATACAACAGCTTTATTTTGCATTTGTTTTAAACATCCGTTCAAGTGTCTTAGTGTTTTTTGTATAAACTGAAGAATTGCGTACAAATCCTCCCGGATCGCTGCTTGCAAAGAAAATCAGTTTACAAGCTTCTAATTACAGTAAATTCATGAAGTCAGGGTTTTACTGCAGCATGTTTCGTTACTTTTATATATCAAAACTGTTTCAAAGATTTCGAGTGCCCACTTCCTTCACGTACAATGTGAACTACCGTAGCTGTACATATACATACAAACGGTACGTACTAATGCTTATCTAAACACCTCCCCGAGTACTAGCATACGTAGAGTCACCACGCGTTGAACTTTAAGAAGACAATGTCGTGGCTCGAAGTTTTCGGGAGGTGAAGGAACAGTTTTCATCAGTTGTAAAACCAACCAATTTTATGTACGCTTCTGATAACCTCTCATACGACCATATTTGCATTTTCTCTGGTGCGTCAAATGGTGCGTCATTGTCTGGAAAAGGTCTGTCAAAATCGTATTTCTAGGTGGGTCATTTTCCAGCAAAGGTGCGTCCATTTTATGACGCAGGGTGCGTTAGTGGACATGAATGTCAGACGCACATTGTGGACATTGACGCACCTCTCCCGGGGGTCATAAGGTGCGTCTTGCAATTGATAAGTGCATAAGCCCATAAAAGAGAAATTTATTAAAGGTAGAGCCACACATTTTCTGCTTGAAAAATCACAACATCCCGTTTTTAACCTTTAAAATTCTGTAAAATTCCGTTTGAAGCGTAGCCAAATTCTGGAAATTTCGTTTGAAGCCTACTGTGTATGAGCAGCCTATGCTAACACACTATTGCGTAGGCAAATTGCAGCCTATACTGAGAAAATTTTGCCGATTTTCAATAAGTTGCTCCTCCTTTTTGGACCGTATTTTTTATGGATTTTGATAATGTAAGGGGTTATTTGCCATCATTATAGATAGTAAAATGTCTGTGTATCTCTTTCATACTGTAAATGCAGACATTCATTTGATATGGTTTTGGAGAATAATAGATCATCTTTTCTATCAAAAAGTTACATGTATTTTGAGCTGGATAATTTTTTGCTAAATTCCTCAGAGAATTGCCAAAGTTCCGTCCGTTTTTTTTTTTTTTTTTGGGGGGGGGGGGCTAGATGTAATGATGGTATCACCGTGCATGCCTAGTCTTTTACTAGGTGGCATGCATCATCTCACTGATTGTTCCTACTTAGGTCAAGGCTATTATAACAAGGGAAGAAACAGGGGTAATGTTAGGCTTGAGTTTTATAATCATTCATTGTCATACTTCAGTGGTGCATGTGAGAATTTATTTGTGCAGGTAAAATTTTAAAGTTGCATGCACAGATGCATGTAACATTTTTTTCTAATTTGAACTCTGCATTGAGTGCGTATCAAGCATAACATACCATACAAAACAGGGTTGGCAGTTTTTGCTACAGGAGGTTTTTACCGGTGGTTTTAATCGGTAAAAACTGTCCCGGTAAAAACAGGTTTTTGCCAAAAAATGGAAAAAATGGTAAAAAAGCTATTCTGCTGCATTGAATAAAATGTTGTTAACAAGTACTTTTTGTGCTTTTTTTTCAAAGTCTGAAGAAGAAAATCATTCTGTTACATCAAGATCAATCTCATTTTAGGCAACGATATATACCATAGTAGAGTTTGAATGTGATTTGTTTGGTGATTTTGGCCAGTTTTTGTTCGATTTACACTGTTTTTGTGTTAAGTATACATACACTAGGTATATTTAATGCAGAAAAATGGGAAGGAAAATCATGGAATAATTTAAGGATTTATTTTCAGTTTGATGGGAAGCTTTCCTGAGCATACTAGCAAGTGACCCTATGACCCTATTTGGAGAGCAAAGACTTTTGATGTAGAAGAAAAAGATGTGGTGGGTAACATTTGTACTTGTTGACTTTGTTGGGATATTTTGGCTGATTAGTGGGCAAAAACTGCTGAAAATGAAAACAGAACAATGGTAGCCCATTGTTTGTTCTCCCATTTCCCATGATACCTTGTGTGCATTGAGTCTCCTGTTGAAGCTGGCAGAAATCAAGAGGTCACTTTGAGTTCTTTGTATACATCACTCACAAAGGAAACAAATCCTCTAGAAGGCTGTACAGTGGACAGATAAGGTCACACAGCCCTCGTGCATGGTTGATTTTAAAATACTGTAATTCACAGGTGATCTGGACACATAACCCTCTACCTACATGCTTAGTGAAGAGTGAAATGGCAAGTATCAGTGGCACACTTTCTCATGTTGACCATAACATTGTAGCAGTGCAGGAAGATTGAGATGTGATCATGCAAAAAAGATTAGTTTTGTAGCCAAAATGTTGACCTGGCCATCAGGATAAAGCCTTAGCCATAGATGAGTTCTAATAATTATTGCTTGTGTGACTGTAACTAATGGCAACTGAACTCTCTCTGGTGCTGCCTGTGGCTAATTTCATTTCATGGTACGTATCTTTTGGACAATTTTCTTCCCTACTTCATGTACTGCTTACACATATCTGATGACCCTTTTGTTTCTGACTTGGGAATCATGTATGTACCTACTATAGCTCCTTCTCCCCAAACTCTAAATGCACATGTTTGGTATCTAGCAATGTATGTAGCTTACGTATATTTTGCAATGCAGTTTTGGGATCAATGAGACTCTCCTCCTCTTAATGTTTTGGTCCTACTGTTAACATGATCTGGCTTCTTCTTTGTTTTACAAATGACAAAGCTGTAATGGAAAACTTGTGTGATACAGACTGAATATATTTAAAAAAATTTTTTCTAAATCAGTTGCTTGGGGTATAATTTGGCTATTTTGTACATAAATTATTGATGTTTGATGGTAGTATTGAGATACTGCAGCATAGCTGCTCTAGTTTCCATTTTGTCCCGGTTTTTACCGGTAATAACCAGTTATTACCAGTTTCTACTGCTGTCCCGGTAAAAACAGGTTTTTTCAGGCAAAACCCCAACCCTGATACAAAAAGCTTGCAATGGTAGGGATCCTTAAGTACCCATTCGACGGTCAAAACACTATACAAAATGAAATTGGAAGGCTACAACCACAGGTATTCTGAGCATTATGTGTACATATAGTGCACTATATATACTAACAAGGTAGGTCAGTTATCTGGGCAAAGCTTACAACTTAGCCTATTTTTTAACTCTTACGCTCACTGTGAACCTCTCTGATTTCTTTCAATCACGTCGTTGATTGAGAAAGAACATCAAACATCTCTTCGAGCACAACTACAGGCATAAAATCACTTCTAATTAGAATTATTTGTAAAAAATGGACTCTCGACGCGTTCGTGGTTATACAGGCAGATGACGTATGATTATATAATCTGCGCAGCTATCTATGCCGTCTCGTAAGCGAAAACATGCAGCGCAAGGTAAAACAAAGCAAAAGAACGTACATTCTGTGTGCAGATAGATATGGGTAGCTCCTCATTTGACAATCCTAGGTAACGTGCATTGTGATTGGCATGGAACTAATTTGACTTACCTATTAGCTATTCACAACGCACGATACATAGGATTTGTCAAATGAGGAGCTACTGGTATCTATCTGCAAAGTGAACATACGTGCCATTTACAGGAATGTAGAGACCCTCCGTCATGACCCATCCACCAGTCACCGTTTCCCTGAACCCCGCATCACAGCATTCAGAATGGAAAAGAACATATCTAAGCACTTGGTCCATGCCTCCCAACCTCAAGCAGTAGTGACTAACACCTCAGGAACTTTTCCATGCAACCGTGGGAGATGCAATACTTGCCCGGTGGTCAGTTATGACAAAACCCTTTCTGTTGTAGGTCCCAACAACAACTGTTTTAACATTCATCAGCATTTTACCTGTACTTCAGCCAATGTTGTTTACATTCTCGTATGTAAACGCTGTAATATACTGTATGTGGGAGAAACAAAACTTCGTCTTGCTGACCGAGAACTGTGCACCTGAGGTCAATCAAACAGAACCTCCCAGGGTTCCCTGTAGAAACACACTTCAATCCCCCGTCAACTTGCTCGATCCGTGACTTGATGGTTTCGGCGGCCATCTCATGTCAAGGTTCTGATCATGACCGCCTATCTGCCGAAAACCTGTCTAATCATGAAACTTGGAACCCTGTCCCCACATGGTGTGAATGTTAGACTTGAACTTTTATAACTCAGCAATTTCTGCATTGTTTTTATGTTGTTAACCACTTAACACTGTCTGTTTTCCAAGCCGGTTTTACCGTTCCCGATTTTATTGTGTTTTTTAATTTGTACGTTTGGCCATGTCATCAATCAGTTGCATTTTTGCCAACTGATGAAGGGCTTAAACCCAAAACGTCGTGGAATTTTTCACACACTTTTATCACTATTTACTACTTCTTTTTTTACCTAAATATATATGTATGTATATATATATATGTATGTATATATATATATGTATGTATATATATATATGTATGTATATATATATATGTATGTATATATATATATGTATGTATATATATATATGTATGTATATATATATATGTATGTATATATATATATGTATGTATATATATTATATATTTATATATATATATATTTATATATATATATATATATATATATATATATATATATATATATATATATATATATATATCTATATATATATATATAATATATATATTATATATATATATATATATTTAGATAGTGACTCTCCTGTAGCAACTAATAACGCACACTCACGGTGAACCAGGCAGATGACGCTGCGTCTCCATGTGTGAGTTTTGAATTCCAATATCCTGTACATTACGAGGTGGTACAGAAAATGTGGTGGTAGTTTGTTGTGAGCAGGGTCGTTGGAATTACAGCAAGCAAGGTCAACATGTATTGCATAACGGGTGCATATATGACCTGACATGACCACTCTTCCTAAATGATCATGCAGCAGTACGAACATTGCATAGTGTGGGCGAGGCTTATCAGTTCTATAATGAGCCCGTTAGATACAAAAATTGCTGCTTCTTTCTTTTCATATTTCGTGAGATTAGTGTTGATCTGCTGCAAGTTATTTGTGTTCCATGTTTGGAAAGGGTGAAAGACCACAATGGGATTAAATTAGAGTCAGGTAGTGGTATTTTTTCAAACACAATATTTCCCTTTAAGGTGCCATCGAAGAAGCTTTGCAGTGTTTATTTGATTTGGCAGAAAATGAGGAAGAGGAAGAGTATTTGCACAGGGCAAGTGACTTAGACACCAAAAATAAGTTACAAACACTGCCATTTGCTTGTGTTTACTTCAAAAAAGGAAGAAGAAGGAGGAGATGACACATTTTTGTGCTAAATATTTACAGTGTATTATTTTTCCAGTGTAAAGTTGAAATTTGCAAAAAAAGACATTTTTGCAAAAGTTAGTTCCGCAGTGGGGTGAAAGTTACAATATTTCAATTCTGCAGTTAACTGGTTAACATAAACACAAAGGTTGTTTAGGGTTTTGTATAGGGTTAAGTGTGGCCATGTGGCATGTGAATATGTAGAAGCCAAACCACTATTCACATGACTGCAGGGGAATGTATGATACTCATACCAATTTTGGCATTTTCAGGGTTAGAATATGACATGTCGCAGTCATTCTTATGAATATATTGCATAAACCTAAACTTTTTCCTGTCATATTGTACTAGTGACAAATTCCAGTGGCATCTCCAGGAAAGCTGTTTTGTGAAATCTTATCCTTTTCTAACCATAAAGGGGAATTTCTGATTTTTTCACTAACAGAAAAATGGACACAGTTGAATCAGCTTCACTTGTGGTTGGCTTGGAAACTCTGGTCAAGTGGTCAGAGATGGAAATTCCAGAATATTCACCACCTGTCGTAGTTAAGGACTCACCATTTCCATGTCTCCCACACTTGAATGAAAAACTGCGGGTAAGGTAAGTTGTTCAGAAATCCTTTGCTGATGAATTCAAGATTTTGAATCTGTGGAAATGAATTTAAAATTCACATTACAGGATTTTTGAGAATGAAATTCCTGAGCTGCTGATCAAATTTTCCAGAGTGAAATACCAGAGCTGCTGATCAAATTTGCCATGTCACCAGTAAGTGTTGTGTATACACTTTTAGTACGTGTCTACCATTCCTCCTAATGCAAGTTTGTATTGAATGACTCTACCCACTATCCCTAGGCATAGTCAAAGGTGGGCCATTGGTCAAGGACAGTGCAGACACAAATGTATGACAGCATCAGTCAGATTGACTGGGGGGGGGGGGGAGGTAAGTCACCTAAACTTGGTTAGTTATTTTAACTGACTCATGGGTGAGTCAAGTAGGGTTAGTTGTTACACTCAGTGCAGTACTCACATATGGCTAGCCAAGTTTATGACCTACATCATACATTTCCATTGAAAATACAAATTGTGTCACTTCTGCGACTGAGGGGAGTGTCATTTTATGTAAGATGTCAGTCACAGAACTGAGGGGTGTGTCAGTGTGCATGTTTTGTCCCCACACCTCTGTGCAATGAGGCACCTTGACTGGGGTTATTGGATTGAACCATTCAAATAGGAAGTGCTTTAATGTAGGGGTTGGACAAGTGTTCGAAAACACAAAATGGCATGGTCCAAATTGCAAAAAACACAGTCACGCAGTGTAGCTTCTGCTGGTATGCTGGTAAAAAGTCCATTCAGATTCTTTTTGGCAAATGTTTTCAGACAGTTTTCTCTGTTGCAACCCATCTGTAAATAATTCCGAATAAAAGCAAAACATTGCTTGCGAACCCATGTGTACAAATGTTTATCTCGATCAGTAATTAGTATTTACGGTATTTTACAAGTTACCATCATTATTTGTTTCAAATGCCAGTACTTTCTTTGTCAAGATTAAAATGACACTACAATTAGTGTTGATATCTCCAGTTACTGATATTTACCAATCCAATATTTCATTCGCAGTAATGCACCAATATTTCTGCACCAATATTTGGCTCTATGTAAGCCACCAGTATGTTACTAACTATTAGGTCAAGCACACTTAAGTTGTTGAATAAAAGGTATGCTGCTGATAGGCATAAAATACAGTACTATAGACATTGGTAGTATCAGGTAGTGTCATTTTACGTATGGGGTAATATGTAGAACTCAAAGACAGAAAATAACGTAACCCGTGTAGGTTTGAGGTATGGGCCCAGTAATGTTAGTATAAATGTTACTTTATACCAGGGGTCTGCAAACTAGGGTTCACGACCCTTTTGAGGGTCGCGAAAATATTTCGGAGGGCTGTGAAAAGGATTCCGGAGCAAAATATAATTGCCAAATTTCTCATTAAAAATAAGCAATGGGGGTGTTGCTAATCTAAGAACCAGTGACCTGCTTTATTAACACTGCATAACCAAGTCAAATCAAACTCCTCTCACCGACCCGTCAATTTGAGGGCCACCAAGATGCCGGAGTAGAAATTTTGGGCCACCAAGCAAAAGAGTTTGGAGACCCCTGCTCTATACCAATAAAGGACAAAAGTTTTGGCTGGTACCCATAATGAAATACAAACTTTGGAAAATATTGTAGTAATGTCATCTTGATGTGATTTTCTTATCAACTCAGTGATGGAAATGGTCTAAATCTTGATGTGATGGCATTGGTGCATCCTTCCAGTGAAAGCTTGAAGGAGTCAACTCCATTCACAGAGGAACTTTACCAGAAGGCAGGACCAGACTTGATGAGAGAAGTTGAAGCAGAACTTTTCAGTGAGTAACATTAGTGGCTTATGATAGCAAACCTCTTGTTACCATAATTTAATTTGGGCACTCCAGTGACATCATCAAACAATAAAACACAAAAGAAATTGGCGATTTTCTCTTCACACCCAAATGAGCATGTCCGTACAATAAAAGAAAACTTAGTACCAAATGTGTGTACTGGCTCTTGCTGTGGAAATTTCAGAACGATTTCGCAACAAAAAGATTGATCATTCAAAGAAGTATGGGAAGAATCTGTAAGAATCATTTAGATTTTCGCTGAAACAATATGCCACAGCAGGCTTAGCAGCCTTTACAAAGGGTATTTCAAGTATTATTCTGCCAATGATCTACCGTAAGCATTAACCCCCTTTGCTGAGTACTTCGTAAACCTGCTACTAAGTTTGCAGTGCACATTCATTGTCAGCACTCAAAAAGTTTGTCACATGACTTGTACATAGAGGTTCAGTTGGGCCCAAAGACAGTGCGAATGTTAAAATGTAGACTTCAAAATCCATTTAAATTTAAAGCAGCCCTGCAATTTTCTCACAAATTTATGGTTAGAATGTTAAAATATGTCCAAAAAAGCTATGTTTTATGGAAATATTCAGAACTATCCCTTTGTGAATTTATGGGCTGTTTTGTGTCAAATTTTGGGCTTTGTAGCAGAAGTGATGAGGTCTTGCAACTGAGTTGATGGATACTGTATTACTGCAGATGCAGGTTTGTAACTGATAGGATATTACACATCTTAAGTGCTGCAGTGTCATAAAGTGTTTTTAGTGAATGATTTCTCTGTTGCCCAGGTATGTATCATAAATTGGAACATAGAAAGTGAAAATACTCTGAAATATCGATTAGATACTCTTTAACAATTTTATTATCCTTAAATAATCATTAAATAGCAGACTTGTAGTGAGTATGTACTCATACTCATGGGTTTGCACAATTGCGTACTCATGAGAATTAAGTTGTACTCGTATTCGTACTCACAGATTTTGAAAGCTCTGCATAGGGATTCTTACAAAATTCTGTACTCTTACTCATGAAAAGGATGTACTCGTACTCATACTTGTACTCACAACACAGACATTGCCCTTGTACACCTACTCATGACATTGTACTCACACTGCAAGTCTGTTAAATAGCACTGGTAAGAAAAAGTCATTTTGGTATATTTACTCTCCAAAATAAACCAAAGAACTGTTAGGGATCTTTTGAGTACACTTTCCTTGAACTTATCAATTAGCCCAACCAGTTTCGTTCTTAGCATAATTAAATCTGCAAAAATGGCTGTGACACCCAAAGGGACACAAAGTAGCGCTTGGGACATTTACCTGTACAGGCAACATCTGCCTTGAACAGCACCAAAGTCAGGGGTCAAACTAGGCAACACTTTTATTTGCAGCCACTGTGTTGTTCCTGTTAAACAGTCTTTGTGAAGTAAAATATATTTATGTGGTATGTTTTGCTTCTTTTCTAGCATTTATGTAGGATAACAGTCCTTGACAAGTTAAAGTGTAGATATAATAGTAGCCCTGGTGGACTTCTTGATGAGTGTACACCTGTTCTCACTGATTTCTCATCATGAAGAGACTCAGGCAAGCCCATAGCCAAGGAGGGGGGGGGGGAGGGCAGGGGAGTGGACTGTCACCCCCTTGAAAATCCCTCCTCAGAGAAACCAAACCTTACCATTGCCTTAATACATTTTAGTATATCTTGCCCTCCTAAAAATCATGTCACCTCCCGAAAGCTCTCCCACCCCTTCAGTACCTTGTATGGGTATGGGCCTGGACTCTGGCTGATGTAAGGAGGAACTTCTTGGCTTTGGATGGATTTGTGATGCAAACATAAGTTTAAAGTGCACTTGAGTTTTAATGTAAGAAGTTTTGTAGCAGGGTATAGATCAGTTTTATAATTTGTGACTGTTAGAATTTCTCATTTGATTAGGAAATTGACTAAGAGATGTCATTTTAAATCCAGGACTCAACTCTAATGGGGTATTGAATTGTGAAGAAGTAAATTTTTGTAGGTGCAGTATTTTATGTTAAGTAAATATTAAAAAACTAGGACTGAGACTCAGTGTGATTTTCAGTCAATTTTTTCAAGTATGGACACTTGCTTTGTGTGTAACAATAATTCAGTGTACACCTGTAATTACCAAGCATGCCAGTAAATATTCAAAGAACTCATTGTAGTTAGCAGTTGTATAAAACTAGAGTAACAAATTGTATTTTTCAGATGTAATGATTGAACCCACATGACTTACATTTTCCATCACACAAAGGTGGTTCTAGTCACTAAAAGTGGTAACTCAGAATGCTGAGTCCTGATCATGATTGTGAGCACTTGTGAGATTTCACCTATGACTTAAGATTGGAGTTTACGTACCATTTTACAAATACCAAATTCCTTTTTGCATATCATCTGTTTCTAAATTTGCATAGGTTTTTGTTTTAAGCTGATTTTCCAAAGAAAAGTTTCGGTACTATGGTAGAAGTAATATGTGTTGTTTATAGTAATCATAATTTACTAGGGAACTTGAAGATTGCATCGAGTTGTTTCACTTTTGGTGGATTTGTGGAGTTTTGGATTACAGTCGAATTGTTGACTTAAATGACAGGATATTTGTTTAAAATTGATTAGGGCTGTGCATTTCCGGTTAATTCACTATCCGTTTAACCGTTTTTATTAACCGAACGGTTAACGGTTAACCGAAAATAAAAACAAGTCAAGGAATATAAACAAAATAAACATTTCGAAAGAGCGCCACCATTTAAATACCAAAGTTTCTACATTTAAAATGGCGCCGGTAGTGATGATCGTCGAAGTAGCGTGCAAGTTAAAACGGTTGCATTATTTGCGATGTTTTGGCAAGCAGTCCATACGCATGGGCGAATCACGCATTTATTCAAACTTATCACAAACATGCATACTTTTTGTTATGCCACTGATTACAGTTTTCGAGATTTTTGCGGTCTAACATAGCACCGTAAGATGAAAAGCCTATGGATATCACTGGCATTATTGCAGTTCAAGACACACTTCTCCGGCTACGGCGATACAGTATCACACACGCCTAGAGCAGTGTCGAGTACAAACGTACCACATACAGTGTACTATAGTGTGCCTTGTGACCTTGCTGCAATTCATACGTAATATACGTGTGTCTGCTAAGAATTCCAGCACTGTTATGTCGTAATGGTGTGAAAATTTTTACCCATATGTATTACTGCATGCTCCTTAAAAAATTGTAACGTTGAATTTTAACTTGCCTTACATCGCATGCCTTTTTACCTAATACCTACTAAAAATACCAGTTTCTTCGTAATTATGAACGGCGAAACTTTTTGGTAACGGTCGCTACCCTTATACTTAATGTTATAACGGGACTTGGGCATAGTTGTCTCGTACGCAATACTGTACTGTACAATGTACGTACGGTATGTCATGAACGATCGTTCATGCAACGTGCGAAGCAGCGAAGCACATGGCTGGCCGGCCGGCCCGGTTCGTTCAGCAAGCTCAATCAGCTCTGCTAATTACAAATGCTGTATTGTACTGTACAATGCACGTACGTACAGTGCGCCGGTTCGTTCAGCAAGTCCAACGAACTATGCTAATTATGTTCGAAAATAATATGATTATTCATGAAGTTCACCATTGGAATGCTCCATATTTTATAATTTGGGGTTAATAAATGAAATAGCCGAAAGAATTTCACTCATCTTTGCGAATTTTGGGGGTTGAAACTTTTCCAGGAATTATACTAACGTTGAAAAAATTATAAAAAATGTTTCATCGTCTTTTGATAAAATTATTAAGTCAGCTTAAATGAGAAGGCTAACGTAGTTACAAATATTTTAGTTGCACCCACAAGGCTTGCAAGCCAGGATTGCATAATTAAGCCCAGAGCTACATAGCTTGGTCCCTTTTTTGTGCAGATTCCATATGTTTTGAGACTGATGAACTGTAAACACGTAACCTTGGAAGTTACGCCTGGGAAAATTCCCGAAGTGCATTTATCTTGAACGATATTAAGCATATATTTTTCTGCCGTCTAGAGGTAACTTTTTAGGTCTTATCTATCAAGTTTACAGTGCTCCACACTTTAAAAGGTATGGTGGATTGTTGAAGCGTGTACTGCATAGTTTAATCCCTGCACCTTTGATAATTTTAATCCTTTCAACAAGTTGCGTGAAAGAGTTTATTGTCACATTATTTCGGCAAACCACTCCCAGATCAAGGAGGTTCTACAAGTAGAACCTCCTTGCCCAGATCATGGGGCGAACGGATCGATATACCAGTCAAAGCAACGCAACGCAGACTGTACAACTGACATTATAAAGGTCTTTTTTTAAACCTTTTGTAATTTTTCATCCAAAGTTTACCCATTGTTACGTGGTTTTGGGCAAGCAACTTCTGCGGTTTACTGCATAAACGAGTTTAGGTATAATGGTGAACTGCGGCGACAGATTTATTAGGATGCAAAAACGGTTAAACGAAACAACATTTAGCGGCCGTTTAACCGACCGATCGGTCGGTTAACCGGTTAACCGTTTAACCGTCGCAGCCCTAAAATTGATGAAACAGCAAAGAAGTTTCTATGTTTATGAATTTTTTCAGTTTCCTTTTGTTTGTACTTTTTGTCATCTAAGTTTTTTGTGTTTTGGTTGTTGCACTTCCATTTCTGTGAAGTTTGTCCGTTTTCCACCAAACGCTTAATTCCGGTCTTTACCTGTGACTCAACTTTGTTTGTAACTGTAACTTAGCCAAACAGTCAGGAAATATTTGTTCCCCAAGATAAATCTGTCAAGCATGCAGTTTACTTCTGTATTTAATAACTTATTTAAACAGCTAATGTCCTATGATTTGGAACTGTATCTCATACTAGACTTGTGATTTAGACCAAAACTAAATACTCTGTAACTTGTAATTAGGCCAGGGGTGCCATTTGACAACCAAATACTGGAAATCTGGGATTATTTGAAATCGATAACCTGCTGTTCAGTCATGAAAAGTGGTTATTTAATGGAAAAGACCCTTGACTCTAATGAAATAGAAAATCTTACATTTGGCCAAATTTTTTTGGGAAAGTGACTTTAAAGTGTCAATTTATCAAGCAGCTCGTGATTAGCCTCAAGTCATATGAAGTTAGGACTTTATGAACTAAGAGCTAGCTTTCAACTGTGGAAATGGGGCCTTGATTCACATTAGGGGGAAAATTTTACTAAACCTTGAATGCTACAAAATCACGCTTTGACCATCCTTTTTCTTTATTCTACATGTAGATTGTCGAACTGGAGATGCCAAACTTTCAAAAGGTTATGACCTTCCAGCTCGATATATCATACACACGGTTGGACCAAGATACAACATTAAATACAAGACAGCTGCAGAGAGCGCCCTCTACAACTGTTATCGACAAACTCTTCTTCTTGCCAAGTAAGAATTTGAATGACTTATTTGCAAAATCAGTGGTTGGATTGCAGCTGAGATCATCGGGATTTTGTTGTCTATTTTGTGCAGTTTTTGGATGTGTTTAGTTTTTGTAAGTTGCCTAAAACACTGGGGGTTAGTTTTCATTGTGTGTGAGTTATTTAGGGTCATTAAATGCCAACCAATAATACTCATTACCATTAAGTAATATTTATGGATTAGTCCAGTGATTCCCACTGATTTTTTCAAGTGACCCAAATTTCATGATTTGGCATTATTCATTGACCCAACTTAAGGGGTATGTGCAAAATTTTCTGCAGGGAGGGGTATGAAATGTATTTTAAACCCATTCCAAGGCTATGTGACCCCACAACCCCCAGATGTGCTGGGGACCCATCAGTTTTTATCTCACGACCAAATTTTGGGTGGCAACCCACTATTTGGGAATCAAGGGATTAGTCAATGACATGAGATGGCGTAGAGGGTGAGTACTGTTGTGTATGAAATACAAGTACAAAGACAATGAGAAAGTGATATTATACCTTGAAAAAAAGAACAAAGATGGTTTCTAATGTTTCTCTTTGTGTCGAAGATGAAAGAAAAATACAATTTTGTTTTGTGTGATGAACCAAAGTAATTAAAAGAGCCTGGGACAGGGATTTTTTTAACTCATATGAGGCTAATATGAAAGGGGCCCCTTTCTTCTTTTTTTTTCAGAGAAAATCACATATCATCATTAGCAATGGGTGCAATCCACACAGCAAGGAGGAGCTATCCACCAGAAGAGGGTGCTCACATAGCAATAAGTAAGTCAATAGTTTACATAATTATAATGTGAGGTGACTTACTGCCTGCTTGTGAGTACAGTCCACAAGTGATGTTTTAATAAGATTTGTGATCTAAGGAATGCTGGTTTAATTCAAAACTGATTCAGCAGTGTTCTCCACTAGCTGTTTTGTTAGGGTGCTGCACCCAGACAAAATTTGCAGAGGGTGCACCCGACAAAAAATGTACCACCCGGACAGAAATTATCAATTCAGATCCTTAAAACAGAGCAAACAGCAATAATATCAGTGAGAGCATCGTGTAATGATAATCAGAAATGTACTTAGCCTAGTCATCAAAGAAGGCCATAATTAAATTTATCATCTGTTTAAGCAAACATTTTTCAAAGGGAGCATCCCTCTCTTTATAGACAGGGATTACTATTAACCTTTAACCTTCAAAGCACCCGGACAAAAATTAAATCAGTGGAGAACACTGTTAAGTGCTGCATTGCCACTGTGTCTTCACTCTTAAGGCAGGTAAATGTTTTTACAGGTAACTCTCCCCTGCCTAATGTTAAGGGAGTGGGGTGGGGTGGGGTGTTCCTGAAAGGTAACTTGTCATTAAGTTGCAATTTACTGACAGCCTTGTACTGGAGTTATTGACTCTGGTTTGACAGTATTGTGTGGTTTGGAATAATTTGGAGTAATGTGTGTACACACCTGTGATTAATAGGTATTTGCCTGTAAAAATGGATCCTAAGAAATATGTAAGTATTGTCATCATTACTATGGGAGTTTGTGAGACCAGTTTATCTGGCACTGTGTGTTTGCCGGGTTTTAGTTCTGAGGGGCAGCAACTGACACTACCACCCGGGACTACCTCTGTGCACCCAGCACTCATGGCTTATAAACCTTTTTACCACTGGCACTGTCTGATACTAATTTAATTAAGATACAGTTCATGGTATGAGGAAATTACAGCAGCTCTTTATTTCTAAAAGTGGTGAGATATGAATATATGATTTAGTTATTGTTAGCTTGTGATGTAGGTAGGGTAGAGCATCTAGTAGCATTTTCCTGTACTTGCTCTAAATGAAGGAAACAAAGTGTTATTTTTCCATGGTGATTGAGGTTGGGATCATGTCAGGTTTGTTTAAAGTTGTGCTTGTCTCTATAAAATGTGTTGATGCCAGACATTTAGACTTGTTGTGTGAACAGAGAATCAGGAGTATACATGTACAAGTGAGGTGGTTCTGGTTGCAAATACAAGTACACTTATGTTTCCCCCTACTGTCATCAAAACACCCCCCTGTGGGCTTGGGGTTAAAGAATATGCCCACGGTATTTCCTGCCTGTCGTAAAAGGCGACTAAAGGGAAGGACTTGAACCATATTTAAACTTGTTGACACTGTATAACACATTCGTGTTGGTGTGTCGTTAAATCTCATCTAACTAAGTCATCAAAACAAGTACATGCACATGTACCAACACATGTGTATTAGGGCTATGCATAATACTACCAGCTTACTTGATGCTGCTAATTTTTGGAGAAAAAAAGTACAGAATCAATTTTTTGGTATTCATTCACATTTTGCAACATTATTAGTTAAAATAGCATATTTTTGACAGATCTTTTTGCTTTTAATGTTAATGAAATCTTCCGTCTTCATTTTCAAATACCTGCAGTCTAATGACAAAATGCTGTAAGCACAAATACACAGTAAGCCTATCTCTTTGAAGAGCTGCAAAGCCAGCAGTTTAAGAGCTCTGTAGTGATCATACATAATTTTTTCCTGTGTCATTTCCTGTTTCTCCCTACTTTCATTTTTGGTTTACTTTTGCAGTTGACTTCTCATAGCAGTCACAGTAAACTAGCATAAACTCACAGATTTGATTTTTTGGTTTCTATGAAATAGAAACCTAAGCATTCATGATGGTGTGTGTATGTATGTGTGTAAGTGTGTGTGTGTATGTGTTTGTGTTTGTGACACATAGCTTGTGCACACAATATCTCAAGAACAGAAACTTGTATGAAGCTCAGACTTGGTGAGTAAGTACCCCATATGGAGTAGATGAACCTATTGTTTTTTTGGAGGTCAAAGTCATCTGAGGTCACCAGAGGTCAAACAATGAAAACATTGTGCAAGATGGGAAATTTCAATGAAGCTCATACTTTGCATGGTAGTGCCCCATATAAGGATAAAGAACTTTATCATTTTTGGTGGAGTTCAAAGGTCATTTGAGGTCACCAGAGGCAGAAAATGGATCACCTGTGACATGGTGACATTCTGTGACAAGTTGTGACGAAAAGGCCATTAAAATATTGTGACAGAACATAAATAGAAAATATTCTTGCTGTCATCACTACCATTGACTTCACATTACTACTACCCAAGGTAATAAGGTTGTTACATTTAGCTCCAGAAGTAGATACTATCATTAAGGCTTTAGGCAGCACTGTCAAAAACAGTACCTAAGATTGCTTTCTTCATTTGTGAGGAATGCAAGTCTTCACTGAACTCATGGTTAGTACATGTACTTACTTTGTTCAGAGAATAGTACTAGTCCTAAGATTGGTCATGGATCATTGTGGTCTGATTTCTTAAATCAGGTGATGATGACTGACCAGACAGAAATACCCTGTATAGTATATATGGAAACAGAGAATTCATCTGTTGATGAGTCAACAGTTTGTCTGAGCCTGATTTATTATTTCAGGCTGAACTCATAATTGTCTGATCATTTGCCTTCATGCATGACGTTAATGAGAACAACAGTAACATCAATGTCACTTTCGATTTATTCCTTATCTTTACTTGCCTTGATCACCCAGACCTGTTCCTGCAAAGAGTAGGCTTTGAGTTTACCACATAGAACAGTTCTGCATTGCCATATAGCTTTGAAAGCATTGTTGAACAGTGTCCATTTGTAGCTTCAATGATTTCTGGCAGAGTCCCCCCCCCACTTGACAAGTGGGGAAGGGGGGCTCTTGTGGTCCATTGTCAGCATGGCTTTATTTCATAAAAGTTAGGAGTATTCCTATCTTGGACCTAAGAAGAATTCTTTCCTATCTTAAAGTTGTTCCTAAGCTTAAGAATGGTCTTTGGTAGATTTAGAAATGTTCTTTATTGATTTGGCTGGAAATTCACAGATAAAAACAATGTCACTTTTGGTTTATTCCTAAATATTTGAAGAAAGGAATGGAGAAATTGTTCCTAAGTGGTTTAGGAACTTAAATTTTGAAAATATGCCTAAATTTTTTTTTCAGGTTCCAATGAATAGCCAGCCTGATCAGAAGCATCACTCACATTGTCAGATATTGTACATGTATGGCTGATTTGTTCGTAAAGTGAAACCAGAAACCCCAAAGGCTTAGTGATTCCTTGCTGAAAGGGGAGTGCTTTGTTACACAGGGGTTCATCCCTCAAATTTATACTTCTTGACTGCATTAATTTTTACAATGCATTCACAGTTTAACTCCTGCTGACATCACATGACATTTGAACCCACCAAAACTTACATAATGAAACAAAAATTAAAAAAAAAAAAGGTCTTTAGAAGAGATTTGTCTCACTTCCTCCCTTGTAATGTCATGTTTACAATGTTTCAGTTTTTGACCTCTGGTGACCTCAAATACTTTTGACCTCCACCAAAAAGAGGAAGGGTTCCTCCTCTCAGCATGGCAGATCTATGTACAAAGCATGAATAGCTTATATCCTTCCCATCTGCATATATCATGTTAATAAGGTTTTAAGTCTTTGACCTCTGGTGACCCCAGGTGACCTTTGACCTTTACCAAAAACAATAGGGTTCTTCCTCTCAACATTTCATTTCATTTGTTTCTTCGTAACGAAGAATAATTACAATGATTATGATATGTATGATAAGAGCCCGAGGTTATAAAGTTGCAAGTTACGAAAGGAAGTACATTTACTCTAAAAACCTTGGTAGGTTTGTAGAGCAGAGCACTCCCTGTAAGAAATGCAAAAACAGAAAAAAGTGAACATTAACCTAAACGATATACAGTGAACATAAATATATGTGAATGTTGCACGAGTTGCATCTTGATCAATAGTTTTCTATGCAATGCTTAAAATACTTTCAAAACAGGAAATTGATTACAGCGTTGGATTTCATTAGGAAGTGTATTCCAGGTAGAGGATGCTCTTACACGTAAACTTTGCTTCAGAACTTTTGAGTTAAAACTTGGTAAGCGGAGGTATCTAGGCTGCCTTGTGTTATGGTTGTGCGTGTCACAGTGAAATGAGAATATTTGTTGAAAGTACGGTGGGGCAAGATTGTTTACAACGCGGTAAGCAAAGACTGCTTCTTTGATGTTAAGTCAGTAAACTTCAACAAATTTAGGGAAGAAAAAAGTTTACTGGTATGTTCAGTTGAGTCTACGCTGCAAATATGCCGGATCGCCCTATTTTGTAGTGTAGTAAGTTTAGTCAGGTGTTTCTTACTTGTTCCAGCCTAAACTGACAGGCATTATGAAAGGTGTGGCAAGATGGGGGTGAGGTATAGGGAACGAAGGATATTCCTCGGTAAATAGTGCTTAAGCTTTGACAGAATTCCACTACATTGGGCAATTTTAACACTTATGGAGTCAATATGTGGCTTCCAAGTTAGACCATGGTCAATTAAAACCCCTAGGAATTTAGTACAATCAACTTTTTGCAATGATTCACCATTCATGAAAAGTCTAATATTGCTAATGTTAGGTCTGTTGCTGTAATCGGCTTTGCTGAATAGCATAAAATTTGTCTTTTTACATTTTGGGATAGCTTGTTAGCAGAAAACCATTCATGGAATTGATTGAGTTCAGTACATACAGTGTTTTTTAATTGATTTATATCGTCACCTGTAAAGAAAATGCTAGTATCATCTGCAAAAAGAACAAGAGTTCAAGTATTTGAAACGTTAGCTATGTCATTCTCATAAATTATAAAAAGTAAAGGAAAGGACCTAAAATGGATCCTTGAGGAACACCACATGTTAAACTTAATAATTCAGAGTTGATTCCATTGTAAGACACAAACTAAATACCAGATCTAAATCTATGACAAATCTAAATACCAAATATGAAAGTGTCCGTCATTCCTATCTTGAGATATGGTGATTACAACAAGCCTCACAAACACACATACATACGCACACACACGACATCACTATTGCATACTTGCCTGCCTTTGGCAAGGAATCAAAAAGGAAGGTAGGGGTGGTGAATGAACATTATTGTAATGAGAGAACTGGCTGAATCTAGCACTATTGTTCATTCACTATCCTGAGACTAGTTCAGCGTCTTTACCGTTATTCATATTTAATGATAATTCTTTAATCTACTAAGCCAAGTAGGCTGTTTTGGGTTTAATTTTTATCTAAATTCTAGCCTTCTTTCTGTTCTATAATGTGATTTTATGCTGCACCAGGTGGTAGTTCATTTTTTCACAAATAGTAAAATTGTGGTATTTGTTGTTTTCACCGGTGTTTTACCCTGTAAATGTGATGTAAACACATTTGATGTGACTGTGATGTAAACACATTTGATGTGACATTAAGATGCAAAAAGCTCTAAAAAAGCTGTGACAGTTTTGGCTTGCCTGTGACAAATTGTTAATTTTGTGATGTGACATATTATGACTTGCCATCAATCATCAATCCATTCTCTGCAGAGGTCAAAAAATGAAAACTTGTGCACACGATATGTCAACTTACGAAGCTTGTATAGATTTCATACGTAGTATGTGGATGTGTTATGGTGAGAAGTAGAACCCTATCGTTTTTGGTGGAGGTCAAAGGTCATCTGGGGTCACCAGGGATCAAACTCTGAAAACCTTGTTAACATGATATCTCACAGTAGGAAGCTTGGATACAGTTCATACTTGGTATGTGGATGCCGTATGGTGATGGTAAGAGACCTTTTGTCAAAGGCCATCTGGGATCACCATAGGTCAAAAAGCCAAATTTCCCAATAATTCCCAAAATCGTCATCTAGCCTACCAGGGGTCAGAAAGCAAAATTTCCCAGGAATTCCCAAGATCATCACCTGGGGACACCCAGAGGTAAAAACAAAATTCCCCAAGAATTCCCAAGATTAAATATGAATAGAAAACTGTATTTTTCCTACATGTTAAGATAGCATTCGACCTGTGATTGAAAGAAATGAAACTTAATGGCATTACTTGGAATAAAACATATATATCATTGAAACCTCAATGCATGTTTGATTCTGGTTCTATAGTTGCATCTAATCCTCTCAACTGTATGGTTTCAATTGGCAATTGTTTACATCAAAGCAGCTTACCTATGTGTTTCATTATTTTAGAAGAATGCTTGATTAAAGATATGATTTGAATGATGTTGTTATGAAAGGGAAATGAAGAAACGGACCCTAGTTATTGTGATATTGTTTTCTTTCTGATTTAGGAACTCTCCGTCGTATGTTAGAAAAACATGGTGATGCTTTCGAAGCAATTGTGCTAACTATACATGGCATCGATGAAGTGAGTATAGGCGATGGGAATAATTGTTAGTAAATTACTGTCAAATGAGCATAGCTAGATTGCTATGGAGAGAATAACACATCTGTTATATTAAAGTTAAAACCCTAATGTAGAAGTCAAATTTTTTTGTATTGAAATTACAACGAATCCATCTTTTTGCTGAGACATGTTTAGATTGTGGATAGTGGGACAAGCTTTATAGCATTAAAGGGATGTTAATTATATCTGCAAAGCATTATGCAGCATTCTGAGATATATGTTGCATGTTGTCATGATAGTTACATGTTGTCATGACAAACATGTACCTAGGTTTTGGCATTGTTATAACTGCCATCCAGGTATGTAGAAATATTTAGTAAACTCAAAACTTAATTGCTAAGTTTATTACACCTCTGTTTGTCTTAGTTTTTGACATTTCCAAAAATTTTTTGTATCCAGCCAGCGTCCTGCTCTGTGTATATTCTATGAACACACAGACTGCACTTGAGCTGTGACCCAGATTGAGGCAATTGAAAATACCTAGCATAATGCCCCCTGAAAAAGATCTCTTCCAGTGGTGCATGCAGGATTTCACTGATGTGGAAGAGTGAGGGGTATTCATCTCCAAAGACACAACATTTTGTTGCTACATAGTAAATGTCATTTAAATATGGGGTGAGGCAGATGGCACATGGACCAGCTGATAGTCTGATGGCCCTCACCAAGAAAATTACAACCCTTCCCCCCCAAAAAAAATTGGTGGGGTAGGTTGAAAGGGGAAGTAGCACAGGAGCTTCACCCTTGGTACACGAATGCTCTCTACCTGTGAAAATGTGCTGTGGGCAGACTAAAAGAACCTGACGTGTTCCTATCCTGTTTATGGTATTTAAGCTTAATGCTAGATATTTTTGGTCTACAGCTAGCCAGTTCATGAATTTAGATTATGTATTGGTTGGTTGATTGATTAGTCAGTGAACCTATAGATTTTGTTTTTTTATTCCAGAGTCTTTACCCAGATCTTCTCAGACTCTACTTTCCTCGAAACAAACAAGAAGAACAGTGGGCGGTGGACCTTCTCCCAGATGACATTGGGAATGAGGAAGGGGAACCTGTCATACCCGAGAGACAGATTAGGATTACAGGAGACCCTACGGGAAGATGTAAGAATTGTAGAGAAGATGGAGGAACTCTTGATAAATACTTGGCGTTCTGATGTGATTGTGGTGATGGTGATGCACTACTTTGTAAATGTCTTTTAAATGGCAGGGGAGGGGTTGGAGGGAAGGGAGGGATGGAAGGTGTCACAGTGCCATTGGTATTTCTGTAGGATGGTGATGCATATGGCACAATTGAATTTTTAGTGACACATTTTCCATTATAAAATCAACTGAGGGTTGAAAGGTAGAGTAGAGATGGGTTGTGGAAAGTAAGACTTGTGGGTAAGCATGAAACTAGAGGTAAATTAGGGGATGGTATTGGGTTAAGTAAGAAGGAGATCTGTTAGTTTGACATGTTGGTCGGTATGAAAGGAAACTATAGTATAGTTTCCTGGAAAGTAAAGTTAGCTTCAACCTGTTGAATACATTGCGATAGCTCACTGAAATAATTATTTATGTATAATGAAAAATGGTTTCCTGAAATGGCTCTTACTGGATGATAGAGGGAGCGCTGAGCATTGTCTCACACATACAAAGCAAAGGTAATTTATAAGTGACAACTAAGCTTTTCTTTGAGTTGAGGAAATCACTATTAAATGAGGCATTAGCATGGGTAGTGAGAGGTCTAGAGCAGTGAAGGCAGGTAGTGTACATAAATGTGGTGAGACTGGATACAGGTGTTTGGCCTGACATTGAGGTTAATGTGCAAGTCTGGTGTAGAAATGTGAAAAATTATGCTGAATCACATTGAAGGTAGAGGCCAATATCTTCTGTTTCACATCAGTTGTGAAAATTTCAAGACTGATTTGTAAGTTTGACATGTATCTAAGCTTTCT
Source organism: Holothuria leucospilota (assembly GCA_029531755.1). Taxonomy (NCBI): domain Eukaryota; kingdom Metazoa; phylum Echinodermata; class Holothuroidea; order Aspidochirotida; family Holothuriidae; genus Holothuria; species Holothuria leucospilota. The sequence continues at coordinate 36,138,067 of CM055976.1, forward strand.
GCTTTCAGTTGAAAAACTGAAACACCCGTTACCCTGTAGTGTTAACTTGTCTGAGTACTACTCTCTATGCTCATTCCATGTTGGGTTACTTTTCTTTTTGCTGTGACAATACCAGAGAAGGAATAAAGCCTCCAATCCTGTTTTCAGAAAAAGAAAACTAGAAAAGGAGGACAAGTAATAGAGAAAGGAGGAATTATCCATCTTGTCATAAAACTTCTTTGTCATATTTTATCTTTTGCCCAGGCTTGCCTTTGAAGTCTTCTGTATGATTAATGAGGAACTCTTTATTAATGTAAGTTTCTTAACTTTGTAGCTTTCTTTACAGTGGACGGAGATGACAGTAATAACTCATCACCAGTGTCAGAGCAATCTCCTTTTGACAGTGATGAAATCAATGCCAGGGGGCATGCATTTACGTCGATTGAGAAGGACCCAGATGCCATAAAGGCAGAAAATATGAAGAAAAGAAGATCAGAAGAACCTTCTGATTTTGATCTTAGGCACAGGTTAGCATGATTCTGTGGGTTTCAAAAAAAAAAAGAAGAAGAAAATAAAAGATTTATTCTTTTGCAATTAGATAGCAAACAAGAAACTTTCACAGAAATGTTATTAAACTTGAAAGTATAGTTTGCTGACATTTTAGTCAGGAAGGCCAGATCTGTAACTATGCTGTAATTGTAATCTTATTTGTTTGAAGTTTTCAGGTAAAAACAGTTCCCCAAAGAGCCTTATAGCAATCCTGCTATTTTATGACCTGTTTTCTTGCAGTATTTCACTGTCTTGGTTTTCAAAATGCCTTGTTTAGGGATTTAGTTCTTGGAAGTTGCAGGTAAATTTAAAAGACACTTTTTATACATAAGAAACTTTCGTAGATGAGCTTTAACAGTGAATGCTTTTGGCTTGTGCTCTTGCAGTATTTTACTGTCATTTCCAAATGCTTGTTTAGGGATGTAGTTTCTGGTGTGTGTGTGTGTTTGTGACACTTTGCTTGTTAACACGATATCTCTAGAAGGGAAAGTCTGACAGTTGTCAAACTTGGTACATAGATGTCCCATGTTAAGAGGAAGAACCCTATGGTTTTTGCTGGGGTCAAAGGTCACCTGTGGTCACCAGGTCAAAATCTGAAAACCTTGTTAACACAATATCTCAAGGTAGGAAGCATGGATAAATTTCATACCTTGTACGTAGATGCCTTATGGTAAGAGGAAGAATCCTATCATTTTGGTGGAGGTCAAAGGTCATCTTGGGTCACCAGGGGTCAAACTTGAAAACCCTTGTTAACACGATATCTCAAGAAGGGAAGCTCTGACAGTTCTCAAACTTCGTACATAGATGTCCCATATTTAGAGAAAGAACCCTATCATTTTTTGGTGGAGGTCAAAGGTCACCTGGGGTCACTGGGGGTCAAACCCAGAAAACCATGTTAACACAATATCTTGAGGTAGGAAGCTTGAATGAATTTCATACTTTGTATGTAGATGCCTTATAGTAAGAGGAAGAATCCTATCATTTTTGATGGAGGTCAAGGTCACCTGGGGGTCACTGGGGGTCAAAACCTGGAAATCTTGTTAACATGATATCTTGATGTAGGAAGCTTGGATAAATTTCATACATTGTATGTAGATGTCTTACAGTAAGAGGAAGTATGCAATCTTTTTTGGTGGAGGTCAAAGGTCATCTACAGTCACTGGGGGGTCAACCCTGAAAATAACACGATGTCTCAAGATAGGAAGGCTGGATAAGTTTCATACTTTGTATTTAGATGCCTTATAGTGAGAGGAAGAACCCTATCATTTTTGGTGGAGGTCTAAGGTCATTTGGGGTCACTGGGGGTCAAAATCTGAAAACCTTGTTAACATGATGTCTTGATGAGGAAGCTTGGATGAATTTCATACTTGGGATGTAGATGTGTTGTGGTTAGACAAAGAATCCTATTGTTGTGATGGAGGTCAAAGGTCTCCTGGGGTTACGGGGGGTCAGACCCTGAAAACATGGTTAACATGATATCTTGAGGTAGCAAGCTTGGATAGTTTTTATATCTAGTATGCAGATGCATTATGGTGAGACTAAAAACCATGCTATTTTTGGTGGAGTCAAAGGTCATCTAGGTTCACCAGGGGACAAACACTGAAATACCAAGATTGTCATCTGGGGTTACCAAAGGTCAAATTGCAAAATTTCCCAAGAATTCTTAAGCTCAAATATGAACACAAAACTGTGTTTTTGGCAATACGTTAAGATGCTGTAGCATTTGACCAGTGACTGAAAGAAATTGGACATCGAAACCTCAGTGCATTTTTGCATTCTGGTTAAAGTTAAGCTTTAATGAGTGAATGTTCCCACTTCTTGCTGGGTATGTTTGTACAGGCATGGATCCAGATGGCACCTCAATTGGCATGAGTCACAGGCCCTTAACCAGACAGGGTGCTGAAAGGGGGTGAGATAGCTTTCGGGAGAGGGGATATCTTTGTCAGGGGAGAGAGAGGTTTTAAAATTTTTTAAGTCAGCTTGAAAATTTTCTTGGAGGCAAAAAAATTTTTAGGAGGCACTGCCCCCTGGCTCCTCATTAGGCCACAGGCTTACTGAGCTCCCTCCCTGCATTTTGCATTTACCACTTTTGAAAATTCTGAAAACTCTTTTTCCTGATAACAAGGCTTTCAAAACCAGGAAACCACATGTGAGGGTTTTTTTCCTGGAATTTATTTATTTTTTTTGGACGGGGCGGGGGGGGGGGTGACTTCTTTGAACCATCATCTCCATTAACACACAGTTGGTACTCTCATGTATGAGTGTTTGCCCTTGTGGCTGAGCCCTTATCTTCAAACCTTGAATCCACTTATGTTACTTTGTAATTTGTGATGTATTTTTTCATGTCAGGTATGAACGTCTCTTGAGGAAGGCAAGGACAGAGGATCTATCTGACTTTGCCGCACATCGATGCGTGTACCAAAGTGGGGTCGACATATTTGATCGACCAATTATTGTCTTTGTGGCAAGAAACTTTCCAGCAACTACTGTTAATCTAGGCAAAGTAAGTAAGATTTATAACACTTTGTGTTTGTTATGTGAGAAGAAGGATATCTTTATGATTTACATTCTGAGACAGGACTGTAACAAGCATTTCAGATCCCAAATTGGGAGAGGGGGTCTAAGAGGAGGAGTCAAACTTTATTAGCAATTCTCTGTTTTGACTCTTCTTAGATGTAAAGTCGTACAATCTTTGCTCATTTTGCACTCTCACAAATGATCCTGCAATATTTGTTGTTTTACTGGACATCTGGACATGCTGCATTTGTGGAAATGTGGGGGGGGGGGGGGGGCATGGGGGAGATTCGGGGCTCTCCAAATGGTGGCTTGACAACTCTCTGACTAAAGACTTGTCCTAGTACATTGAACTTGATATGTGGGACTAATGGCAGTTTTGTCCCTAGGTTTCTTTAGTGGCAATAGTAATCACTAATTGCATCCTTTGTTTGTTGAGGCATTGATTTTTGATGAATAAATTAAAAAGTAATTTTGGTTTGTGGGAATTTACTGTCGCTTTAGTGTCATGTGTAGGCCAGGGTGAGTTACATTCCTTAAGCTTCACATGGTACCTGGCTGATGTGGGTTGGAGTCTCAACTCTACAGTGGCAAAGAAAAAATTGTCTGATTTCTTGAAGTTGTAAGGTTGAAAAATAATTCTTTTCACTCTTACCAACACTAAAAAATTTATCCACAATTTCAAACAAAATTATTCGAGAGTGATCTGACCTTTGGCTCTACATTTTAAGCAACTACAGTAGCAGAAAGTGTACAGAATAGGTTCTGTGTACAGCTATGTACATGATAGGTAAGTGTGCAAGTGCTGGTTTTGACACATAAACCCGTACAGAAGAGTCTATCAACTAAAGTTAACAAACATATTGCAGATTGCTTGCTTTGGGCTTTCCACACATGCTTCAAAATATACTTTTCCATTCTAGACTGATTGAGTTCTTCAGTTCCTTTGATGTTTTATCTTCCTTGGTTATGAAGGGTCATTTCTGGAGTACAATAATGTATGAAGAGAAGTAGCTCACTTTTGGGATTGTTCCTTGAATTTTAGGACAGTCTGTCCTTTTTGGAATGCAACAAACTTATGTACATCGACTTTAGTGTCAGGGTATTATTATTGGATGAATAGCAGTTGTTTACTTCATTCTCACAAGCCATACAAAATTATTTGCCCAATTTAAAAATGGAAAACCATAACTCATTTCTTCATAAGTGGTTGTTAGAAAAGCCATAACTTACTTTTTCATAATGGGTTGATAGAAAAGCCATACTAATTCATAAGGGGTTGATAGAAGACCATAATTCACTTCTTCTAAGGGGTTACTAGACAAGCCACAACTCACTTCTTCATAGAAAAGCCATAACTCACTTTTTGGTTTCGATGATAAGAGAAACCTATGCAGTCATGATGGCGTGTGTATGTATGTGTGTATGTGCGTGTGTGTGTGTGTGTGTGTGTGTGTTTGTGACACTTTGCTCGTTAACACGATATCTCAAGAAGGGAAACTCTGACAGTTTTCAAACTTGGTACATAGATGCCCCATATTGAGAGGAAGAACCCTATTGTTTTTGGTAGGGGTCAAAGGTCACCTGGGGTCACCAGGGGTCAAACTCTGAAAACCTTGTTAACACAATATCTCAAGGTAGGAAGCTTGGATGAATTTCATACTTTGTATGTAGATGCGTTATGGTAAGAGGAAGAACCCTATCATTTTTGGTGGAGGTAAAAGGTCATCTGGGGTCACCGGGGGTCAAACCCTGAAAACTTCGTTAACACGATATCTCAAGAAGGGAAGCTCTGATGGTTCTCAAACTTGGTACATAGATGCCCCATATTGAGAGGAAGAACCCTATTGTTTTTGGTAGGGGTCAGAGGTCATCTGGGGTCACCGGGGGTCAAACTCTGAAAACCTTGTTAACACAATATCTCAAGGTAGGAAGCTTGGATGAATTTCATACTTTGTATGTAGATGTGTTATGGTGAGAGGAAGAACCCTATCATTTTTGGTGGAGGTGAAAGGTCATCTGGGGTCACCGGGGGTCAAACCCTGAAAACTTCGTTAACACTATATCTCAAGAAGGGAAGCTCTGATGGTTCTCAAACTTGGTACATAGATGCCCCATATTGAGAGGAAGAACCCTATTGTTTTTGGTAGGGGTCAAAGGTCACCTGGGGTCACCGGGGGTCAAACTCTGAAAACCTTATTAACACAATATCTCAAGGTAGGAAGCTTGGATGAATTTCATACTTTGTACGTAGATGCGTTATGGTAAGAGGAAGAACCCTATCATTTTTGGTGGAGGTGAAAGGTCATCTGGGGTCACCGGGGGTCAAACCCTGAAAACTTCGTTAACACGATATCTCAAGAAGGGAAGCTCTGATGGTTCTCAAACTTGGTACATAGATGCCCCATATTGAGAGGAAGAACCCTATTGTTTTTGGTAGGGGTCAGAGGTCATCTGGGGTCACCGGGGGTCAAACTCTGAAAACCTTGTTAACACAATATCTCAAGTTAGGAAGCTTGGATGAATTTCATACTTTGTATGTAGATGTGTTATGGTGAGAGGAAGAACCCTATCATTTTTGGTGGAGGTGTAAGGTCATCTGGGGTCACCGGGGGTCAAACCCTGAAAACCTTGTTAACAGGATGTCTCGATGTAGAAAGCTTGGATAAATTTCATACTTTGTATGTAGATGCCTTATAGTAAGAGGAAGAATCCTATCATTTTTGGTGGGGTTCAAAGGTCATCTGGGGTCACTGGGGGTCAAACCCTCAAAACCTTGTTAACACAATATCTCGATGTAGGAAGCTTGGATAAATTTGATACTTTGTATGTAGATGCTTTATAGTAAGAGCAAGAATCTCATCATTTTTAGTGGAGGTCAAAGGTCATTTGGGGTCACTGGGGGTTAAGCTCTGAAAATCTTGTTAACGCGATATCTCCACGTACGAAGCTTGGATTGATTTCATACATGGTAAATTGATGTGTTATAGTCAGAAGATGTACCCCACTGTTTTTGGTGGAGTTCAAAGGTCATCTAGGGTGGCCGAGGGTCAAACACTGAAAACCTTGTTAACACAATATCTCACGGGAGAAAGCTTGAATAGATTTTATATGTAGTATGTGAATGCATTGTGGTGAGAATATGAACTCAATCATTTTTGGTGGAGGTCAAAGGTCATCTTGGGTCAACGTGGGCCAAACATTGAAAAGCTTGGTAACACGTATCTCCAGGTAGGAAGCTTGGATAGATTTCATACTTACAGTACTATGTGGATGTGTTATGGTGAAAAGATGGACCCTATTGTTTTTGGTGAAGGTCAAAGGTCATCAGGGGTCACCAAAGGTAAAAAAGCAAAATTTCCCAAGAATTCCCAAGAGTTTTATATGGGTTCAGCAGAGGTCAAAGAGCAAAATTTTCCAAGATTTCCCAAGATCGTCATCTGGGGTCACCAGAGGTCAAACTGCAAATTTCCCAAGAATTCCCAAAATTAAATAGGAACACAAAACTGTATTTTTCCAACATCTTAAGATAGCATTTGACCATTGACTGAAAGATATGGGACATCATGGCATTATTTGGAATAGAACATATATCATCGAAACCTCAATGCATTTTTGCATTCTGGTTTCATAGGTGGTTGATAGAAAAGCTGTCACTTGTTCATAAGTAGTAGCTTTGAATCCTAGCTTCGTACAACTTTTCAAAAAATGACTTTTAATTAGTTGTAAAAAATGGCATTACACCAAATTCTGTTCTTTTAACGTCTCACATACAAAAGGTTTCTTGTCTGTCAAGAAAACATGGATTAAAACATGAGTTAAAACAGTTTTGAGAAGGGATGCTGGATTTCCAATCAGTGGATAAAAAAAGGAAAAATGTGGAATCATGAATATGGTCCTGAACTTGCTTGGATTTAGGGTGATTGGTTGGGTAAAACATGGTCTGGAAAACTGAGAATATCAAATTTAGTGTATATAATTCAGACTTTGTTACTACAGATCTCTGCAGTGCATGTTTGTAACTGTAAACGTGAAAATAATGTCAACTTAAATATGCTGGAGGGAATTAACTGAATGCCTTACGGAGGTGGTATACATGTGTAAATAAGATTATTAAGTTACAAGTTTATTTTTACCATTATCACATGCACAAAAGTAGATTATTTTCCAGCATAATTAAGTGTGAGTGAATAGTACATTAAATGGAAGTAGAAACAGATCCTTAAGAAAGTAATGATAAGGTACTTTGTGGTTGTAATTATCAGAGATAATACAGATTACTAAAATGTGATAGGGTAGAGGAACCAGAATAAGTAGAGCTTTGCAAGTCTGATCCCTTCTAAAAAACAAGGGACTATTGGCAAATTGTGATAAATACATACTATGCAAGTTCAAAAAGTTTTCTTGTTTGCTACTGAGAGTTGAAATTACTATTTTGGTCTTGACAAAGTCTTCAGCGTCATAGTCTTTAAGGTGTTGCAACTGTAGGAATTAATCCTAGAGGTGCTGCCTGGCAATGCTCTAATACACAGTGACATTTGCTTTTATGGCAAAGGTTAAGCTCAGTGGTTTCTGCATTTTTATTTGTACTGTTTATGCAGACAGTAATAGTTTGGGCAATAAATTCTTTTATGTTTTCAATGGTAAGAGAAACCTATACATCTGTGATGGTGTGTGTGTCTGTGTGTGTTTGTTTGTGATACTTGTCTCATTAACACAGTATTCGGAGAAGGTAAACTCTGACTGTTCTTAAACTTGGTGTGTGTATGCCCTATATTGAGAGAAAGTTCCCTGCTGTTTTTTGTGGAGGACAAAAGGCCTTAGAGGTAACCAGAGATCAGACTCTGAAATCCTTGTTAACATGATATCTCAAGTTAGGAAGCATGTATACTCTGCATAGTTAGGATGTGGATGAGATCAGTGGAGGTCAAAGTCCGGTCCTGTTTTACACTATCTCTAGTTAAAAGGCATGTATACTTTTCATGCTTAACATGTAGATGCCACTGTATAGAAAAGAAAAACCCTTATATTTTTGGTAAGTGTCAAGGGTCATCTGAGCTCACCAGAGATCAATCCTTAAAACCTTGTTAGCAGTGGCACCTCAAAATAGGAAGCAATGATATTTTTCAGACTGAGTATGTAGGTGCATTATATTAAGGGTAGAAGTACCCTGTTGTTTTGGTAGAGGTCAAAAGTCATCTGAGGTCACTATATTAAAATCTAAAAAGCTTTTTTGATAGGATATTTAATGCTTGGTGTATGGAAACCTTTAATGCCTGGTATATGTATTGCTATATTGAATACAATAACCCTTTTATTATTCATTCTGTGGGTTAAAGGTCATTTGAGGTCACTAGAGGTCAAACTGTAAAAACTGTTTAAATATGGCATGATAAGCCGGAATTTCTTTTATATTTGCTGTATAGATGCTTCACATTGGTCCAGGACATGTAGGAGCTACTGCTGTGCCAGTGAAAGCTGAAGTCTGGTCAAATGAATTCATCAAAATCTCAGTGCTTTCTTGCATTCTGGTTTTCCTTGTTGTGTTTGGTATTGTGAATATTAAAAAAAAACAACAGAAAATCTGAGCTGTCAATTAGAGGATGTGATAGTTTTACCAAGTCTGAACATGCAGAACTTTAAATCTCCTTTCAAATATTATGCAGGAATGGTGACTCTGTTGTAATGAGATCTAGTAAAGGAATCCCTAGCTCCTACCCATCTCTAGTGAAAAAAATTGTTATTGTCTATAAACAAAGGGTCATTTTTCCAAACCCTTAAAATTGAGAAGTTTTTGGAAGATAACCCCATATTCCCCATGCCTTCAGCATCAAATGTAAGTGGATGTTGATTCCACCAATTTCTATGGCAAAAACTGTTTCCATATCCTTAACAAATTTGACTTCAGTTTCATATCTTTTTCCTTGCAGGCTCTTCTGTACATTATTCACCTGCTTGATCCCATCGTTAGTCAAGATTACGTTATTGTTTACTTCCATACACTATGCACATCCGCTAACCAGCCTAGCTTTTCCTGGCTGAAGAGTGTCTATAATTCTCTGGACAGTAGATACAGACAAAACTTGAAGTCTTTCTATGTAGTACACCCAACCTTTTGGTCAAAGGTAATGTATAATATCTTACCTAAATGTATATGAAGCAGTATTTGCACCAGAAAGTGAATCAAAGAAAATTTTTTGCTGGTGAAGGATGTTTGAAGTTTGGGGCCTTTTATACTTAGAGAAGGGTTTTGCTTCTGCTGTGTAAGTGGCTGAGAAATGCTATCTACAGGGAATTTTCTCTGTGGGATTTTAGGAGATGATATGGGAACACTCATAATGGGAATCTCTTATTGAAATACTCATTACCTAATATCACCCATACTCAAATCGCCCACCACTGAACAGTGCAAAACCCAACATTCTGGGGAAAAAGTCGGAATTTTACTTGATGTTTAAACCAACACATTATAGCCTAAAACTAAGAAAAATCAATAAAAATATGATAAAACCTGAAAAGTGTCCCAAAGGCTAAAATCTGTAGGTGCGAATATCAAGTAAAATCCCGACTTCCCCCCAGAAGGTCAGGGTTTGCACTGTTCAATGATAGCAATTTGAGTCAGGGTGGTATCATGTAATGCTTGTCAAAATGCTGAATTTTATGAAGCCACAGCCTGGTGAGTGTTTCTCTTTATGAAGAGCTCTAAGTTTCAGTTTTACTCCTCTGTCACTATCTGACTTTAAAGAGCCTATGAGATGACTTTGAAGTTTGTTTGAGGTAAATGTTTGAATAAAATTACTACCAGAAATATGTTTTATTTTAAAAAAATACAACTCATTAATTAGCAAAACACAGGATAGAATTACACTTCTACCCTATTTGACTATGATTTTCATGTTTTTTTTTCATAATTTACAGTCTGTCATAGAAATGGTAAAGAAGTTAAAATTTTAGCTACTATTTCATCTCATTTTGTGTTTAGTTACTTATCTGGTACTTCACTACCTTTACGGCCGGTCGTATCAAGGAGAAAGTACAAATGTGCAATAGCGTCCACTACCTGTACAAGACAATTCATCCTGACCAGTTGGATGTACCACCATTTGTCCTGGAGCATGACATGAAGGTTAGTATATATGAGGAGTAAGCAAGGGTGATGTGTTGAAACATTACTATTGCCAAATATTTTCCTCCATACTACAGTTTTTAGAATGCAAAAATAAGGTAAGGTTTTGTGAAAACAGTGCAGTGTGAAGTTTTCTCATTGGTTAGATTCATTTACTATGGCATTGAATTTCATAATTAATGTTGGTTTTTGTATAATTGCTGAACTGAATAAATGGGGTACAATGAAGCTTTGACTCATGCTGGTTGGAAGAAGAAAATTGGGTTCGCCATGAAACATCCAAAGGCATAGTGCTGTGCGGAGGGGGGGGAGGGGGCGGTAATGACAATTTAAAAGTTTGGAGGGGGAACATTTTTTGAATATTTGAGCATCCTAATATACACTTTAATGCTACATGCTGTGTACTTATTCATGTTTTGCAAAAAAATTTTGCCTTTTTTTTTTGATAATGTTTGATATATTCCACAGAGGAGACAAACAAGGGGTTTCCATCCTTTTAAAAGATGAGGAGGGAGGAGGAGAATGCTTTAGCCCCCTTTAATGATTTAAGGGGCTAAAGGGCTCCCTCTTTCCCTGTCCACAATGTCCTAATCTGCATTCTGTAGATTAATCTGGGTTATGACTTAGCTTGATAATTACAAGTGATGATGGTATAGTTATTTTCTGAATTAAAAATTATGATATTCTTCCCTGATATGCCATTTGTCATGCAAAATTGACTCAATAGAACTTACACAGTTTGTGGTAAATACACTTTGCGTTCAGTTTTGGTTGGTCTACATGGAATATGAAATGTCAAGTGTCTTTATTTTTTAATTTTTTCGCTTTGGTTATGTTGCAGTTTCTTTTTGCCTTCTTCTTTCATGATATCCAATTATCTATCCTTTATCAGCAAAATCCCATTGATTACCGTGACGATGAAAACAGTGATGGAGGGAGCAACTCTTTGTGATTGGACGTCCACTACTTGTCTTCTCCACAAATACCAAGATATGCAAGGAAAAAATGACAGCTATGTAGAAATCACTTGTAATAGTTTATAATTTTGCAGATGATGTAACAGGGTGCTTCACATGGTGTTGGTCCAGGTTGCCCAACCGGTGAGTCCAAGATCGACAGGTCAGCCGCAGACTGATTGTGAGCTGATCTGTTGGTAGTGTGTACAAATGTAGGTCATCAGTACTACAACTTTCCATTTGTACTAATAAATTTCTGCAGACTGGCAATTTAAAACCAGGTCTTGGTTCAAGAAAGGGTTTGCACTCCTGAAGCCAGTTTCACTTAAAGTGATCATTGCTGACGCTGGTATCCATCCCTGAACCTTCAGTCCATTTTTAAAAATTCCACTAAGCTATTGCAACCAGTTTTTGTATTACAAAGTGAGGTCTGTTGTGATGAGTTGTTGTGTTGTCTGTTATAGCAGATGCAAAGAAGTAGATGTATAGTTGTCGATTTTAGCAATGATTTTTGGTCTGGGAGTGATATAGCAAGTTATCCCTGAACTTTATGTCAGTGAAATTGGTCCTTGGCTTAGGTAGACAGTTTTGAACATCATTTGCCTAAGATTGGAATTTTCAAAGGGGATTAGAGCCATGGTGCTTTTAAGTTGTCATAGGTATCTGGAATCTGGAAAAATACTGCACAACACTCCTAGGTGGAGTCAAGGGTGCAGGGTTTTGTGTAGATGAAAGACACAGCTCTGTTTGAAGATAGTGTGTCTTTTAAAAGAAAGATTTTAACTGATTGGTATGAACATTATTGGGAGATATTGACATTGTTTTGAGGGCATACTTTGCTTTTACTGACGTGAGGATGAAACAATCAACAGGACCTCCATCTTTCTAGTTTCCAAAAGATACTTCCCACAGTGACCAAAACATTGCTGACAAACAAGGTAGCTATTGTTCCAACTACACTTACATTTCGGTTACCAAAATTTTTGATTGGGGCTAAATGAATTTTGACTGAAATTGGGGAATGGAGAAAATGAAGTGCAGGTGATGTAAATCTGGTTTGAGGGGAAAATGGTTGTTCTGCAAAGAATATGTGAATTTTTGGTTCGTACCATGACTGGACAACTCCCCCCTCCCTGGAACAATTTCCAGAATGTAATTTACACCCCAGACATTTTTCCTTGGGCAGTTCCCATCTATGACAGTTACCCCTTAAACAACTTCTGCCACCAGAAAATTTGGAATTTCTAGGTTGGGAATTGTTGGGAGGGGGAGGGATTTTCTGGGTGGGAATTGTCCTGGGGTAATTATTTAGAGGAGGGGGGTTGTCTCGGTGGGACTTGTGAGGGAAGTTGTTTGGGATACAGTTCACACAACTCAATTATGTTGGCTAGCAACTCTGTATTTTGACATTCCCTATCATGTGACTGTATTCTGACGAAACGAATCACTGAAATTGTCTTTGGAGAAGTCTGTTCTTCAGTGTACCTTTTTTGTACTGGATAATGTTGTTCCAAAAGGAATTTTTGTTGAAATAAGCTATCTTGATGATAGATTGAAAGCTCTTTTTTAAGTAAGTACTTAATGTATCAATATGTGATGACTTAAAAGTACACCTTGTGGGAGGTGAATCTGAAATTGAGGTAAAAGGTATATACATTCCCGTAAGGTGTGTAGGTGAACCTAACTGTACTATAGATGATTTTTCCATGAAATTATGGAAAAGTTCAAAATATTCATCCATTTTGATATGAAAGTGATATTTTTATCTGTTAACTGGCACCAGTATTACCCTGGACATTTCATAGAAGAAAGTGTAATTCCAGTTTGGTATTTTAATTTCAGGTATTGGAATGGTGCGGAAAAGCTTATTGGTGATAAGTGGCAAGATTTTTTGTGTTGCACAAAAAATAGTTATAAATAATATATTGATAATGTAATAAAAAATAATAGTCAGAATAAGTAGCAAGAGCACACAGCTGTATAAGTATAGGATTTATATTACAAATACATTAATCAAAGGGTTTAAGCAAAAGTTTGGTTTAAATATGTGCAAAAGGAACTAAATCTAAGAGGTTCTGGTGAATTTTTTTTTAATTCCTATGTGTTCCTTGAGATGCAGATGAAAGCACTATTTTTATTATTCCCAAAGTGAACTTGAAGCAAGCAGGAGAGATTTCATCTCCTCTAACTGAGATGTAGCCTTTTCTTTGGTTTTCAATTTCTTGGTGGTTTCTATCATGAAATAGACAGGGGTTATGACTTTGCCCATAGGTTGTGTGGAGTTTGTAAACTTCTCTTGCCTCTCATGCACTCACATTGCAAATGATTTAGATCAGGAGTGCCCAACCAGTTAATTGCGGTCTACTGGTAGACCGCAGCCTAATTCCAAGTCGACCGCAAGGGATGTAGGAAAAAATGAAAAAATAAAGTTTTTCAGTGTGTAACTGTATGACAGTGTATGTTTTGTAGATTGCGGGAGGGTAGCTACTTGAAAAGAAGATCTTGGGTCAAAAAAGATTGGGCACTCCTGATTTAGATGGAGAAAATGGGTATAAGTTAAAAGAATGTTAGAGTGTTGAATCATTAATGTGAGACTATGATGTCGCTTTGCTTCCTTAAAGTTTATTTTGGTTTAAAAATGTGTTTATTTCATTGGGTAGTATTTCCAGTACCACATATAGAAACTTGATGTAAAATTTACTGAAATGCTGAAATTTAGTTTCTTTTTAACATAGCAAAACAATTTTAGCTTAAAACACTTTTTAAGCAACAATTGTTGACTTTCAAAACCTTTGGGTACACAAAGGATTCCAAACCCATATTGAATGCAAGTTGGAGAGGTTTTGCCAAACTGGTTAAATATATGAACCTGCTAGTAGCCTACAGATGGTGTGGTGTTGATGGTCCTGTGTATCAATGTATAAAGAAGAGTATTAAAGATTAAGTACAGGGTTCTTTTAAAAAGAAAAGAAGAAAAAAATAACTGCACAAGACTGTTTAAATTTACCAGTGTGTGACATTTTAAATTTTTTGTGAATGTTTTTGATTTAGAAGTACAACTATATAAACCTGAAGTTAGGTTTTAGTCATCATAGAATGTGTGCCTGTTAAGTTTGTTTCCAGTGGTGCTTAAGCAATCTGCAAGATGTTTCTGTTTGTCTGTGGTCTGCCATAAACACCTCTGAATTGAACATGAGTGTTTTATCTTTAATAGCACTTAGGAAAAAATCAGAGAGCATTACTGGAAAAAGGTGGAGCTGTGGTCATCATGTGTTTTTTAAGCATACCAAACTTGTTCATTTCTCAAAATATCCGATCTCCTACAAAGCCAACATGTCGTTATGCCCTATTTTGACAAACTTCCATACCATCACAGGAATTTAGCTGGTGCTCACATTTTGTCAAAGTGGCCATCTCTTGAAGAAAAATTTATATACATTCCCTCTTTCCACCCTTCCTATCTACCACCACTGTAAGACCTCTCTTTGCCTGTTGTGTAAATTGAGGTCTTGTCACATTCCAGTATAATATATTTGATCTATAGCCATTTTGCTTTTGAAAGAAGTTTTATATAATACAGCCTCCCTAGCATGGTATTTGTGATCCAAAGATTACACGTTTGATTTCTGCCTTGCTCATTGCCTTGTGTCCTTGGGTAAGCTGCTTTATCTGAATCGTTCTCTCCACCCTAGAATTAAATGGGTAAGTGGGTTTATGTGGGGTAAATTGTCATTGAGCACAGTATATAGCTGCAGCCACCTGGAGTGATTGTCCCAGGGACAGCCATTGTCTAAAGATGTTATATAAAGTAGAAAGGCTTTCACGATGGGAATCCATACTAGTGAGATGATTTCAACAAGTACGCTGTCGAAGGTCTTGAAATAGTAAAGCTTTCGTCAGAAGTGGCTCTGACTTCTTCAGGACTGCAAACAAATCAGCCAATCTCAGAACACAGAATCCACCAATCAGGGTTGCAGCATAACTATATAACTTCACTGCACTTACTTCCTTGCATCAGTCCTGAAGAAGTCAGAGCCACTTCTGACGAAAGCTTGACGATTTCAAGACCTTTGAACTTTTGTACTTTTTGAAATCATCTTACTAGTATGTCATATATTGCTGCAACTTTGATAAGGATTGTTTGGATAATGGTGGCTCGTAAATGCAAAACATTTAACAGCCCTTGTCAGTATTATGAGCTGAAAATGGTGTTTGTTATTCCTTTATACTATTTTGTTCAGTTCACACAACACTCTAAGGGATGTTGGGTTGGTATTATCAAGGCAGACCCTTCAGCTGGAAATTTAAGATAATGTGATAAGATTTAGTTCCAGGTAAATGTTACCAAAGATTTGTGGATACTCTTGTTTATCATTGCCTATTATTATCATAGTTGATGGTAACTTACTTGGCACAGTTCTTTTTAAGCAATATTTGTGGAGTGGTTCAAAATGGGGAAGCTGTGAGTCCCTTCTAGAGTCTTTGGGTGGTAAGGTTGGGAGAGGACTTGAACCCTCCAAGGTGTAGATGTTTATTGGCTGAATGTTAATATCCACTTTTGGTCCGAATTAAAAATGGATATGTTTGGAAATAGCAAGTTATTTGATTGAAGTATTTGAATTTACATTTTGATCCACTGTACATTATATCAGTCATATAAATGCACGACTCGCTTTAAATGAGAGAACATTAAGTGTAGCACTTATGTTCCTTTAGTTGAGCACATTCTGTGACAAATAGGTTTTAGATATTTTATCTGAATAAGAAAAGAGTCTCACTCATCTAATGGGCTTCCAGTCACTTTATTTTGCAAGTTATGCTTCATAAATCTTCTATGCTTGTGTACCAGTTTTACTCATGTTGATACTTTGAGGTTTGTGTAATTTTGATATTACGCTGAATCAGAGATGTAGTATCAGCAGCATCTAACAGAAGGAATCTCCTTGTATAAAGCAACTGAAAAATGAACTCCAGTGTCCATCAAAGAGTATTCCATGTTTAAGTTTTGATGTCCTTTGGAAGTGTTTCTGTGAAAATCAAGCAAATTGTGTTAAAAAAAAACATGGGTTAGTCAGTTAGTTAGATTGAGTTTTACAGCCCAGTTTCCAACCTATTGGTTCAAGTCGAGCCGGCCACGGCCTTTTTTCCAGTTGTGGCTCACTGGCTTGTTTTCCCTACTCCATCCAAAAAACATGGGATGTCCTTTGTGACCAGTGAGGGAGATTTGAGGTGATGAGGACAAATTACACTGTTGGGGTTGGATACAATTACTTTATTGTATGAAGCAATCTGTTGGATAAAACAAGGTATTGTGCAATTGGTTGGTGGCATGAGGTCACACCATTTCACCCAGATAATGTAGGGCCATGTTTGCCAGTGTAGCCCATTTGTCACAACATGTTAATACTTTAAAAATTATTGAGAGGGCTGCAGCCTTCTCTGGTTGAGATTCGCTGCTTAGGATACCCTGGCAATTTAATAAATATCCCATGAAAGCTTGCTCCTGATCAAAGCTTTTATTGCTTGCATTAACAGTAATAACTTTCCTGTCTCTTTCAGTTTTTTGAAAGTCTTTTTCATTGCTTTATACGTGTCATCATGATCATTCTTTATACTACACACCCTGTTCAGGAGCATCTCTCTATATTTTGTAATACATTCCATAATTCATTTTAATCATTTGGATAGTTTGCAATTTTTAATAAAATGAATTTCACATTTTACACTCAGTGTGACACAGCATTTTCAGTGGAGTTAGTATGTGAATGATATTTGTGTACTTTGTAATGTTTATAATTTTTATAGTGTTATAAATCAAGATAGTCCTTCGAATTTTACATGAGTGGTTGTAACGATATTACAGCAACATTTGGAAAATGAAAGATACAGGTTTATAAGTATTCTGTTGAAATGTTATCACTGTTATTAATAGTGAATGAAGACGGTATTTTGTTGAAATGTTGTCACTGTTCTGTTGAAAGGTACCCAGTACCCCAGTTTAAATTCATTTATAACCTAATTTAGTAAACACAGTTGAATCTAGTTGCTTTAAATGGAATGTGGACAAAATTTAGCTGAACATAGTTCACCCCAGTTGCAAACTGTGTGATCCAGTTGGTTTAATATTGAACTGGGGAAACCAGCTGATCCCAATTAAATTGGCCAGCTATGTTCAAATGGATTTGAACCAGGTTAATATTAAGTGAAAATGTAATCACTGTACTGTTGAAAGGTATTCACTATTCCGTTGAAAGATATTCTGTATCCTGTTGAAAGGTAGTGTGTTGTTGATGGGGTAATCAGTTATCTGTTTAAATGAAAGTTCCTATCAGGACTTGCATGGTGTCAGCTTAAGAATTCCCTTTCATGATGGTCATCAGAATTGACAGAAATGAAGTGAAGCTTCTGGGGCTAATTAAGCATTTCATGAATTTGACCTTTGATAATATTTCATGAACTTTGCATTTGTATTCCATTTCACTGCAGTGATAAGTGTAACCTAACCTTGGTCAGTTTCACATTTCAGAATTTCCACACTTTGACCTCTTAATGTTACCTTTGACTAACTTTTTAGATGTACTGTTTGTGTGAAAACCACCTCGATTCACAATTTGCCCAATTTTGTTACAGGGTTTCTTTGAACAGCTGGCTAGCAAAGTCAGACACACAGACACTGCCATGCTGTGCCTGCCACAAGCTGGGCCAATTTAGCTAAAAGGTTACATAATAATACAACGAAGAATTCTTGTATAGTAGTGCCTCAAAGACTGTATTGCCTGCACGTATCTGTAAATATCAATACAAAAAGTCTATTTACACAAATTAAATACAAATAGAATTTCCCCTAAATATACCACGGTGGGTCTCACAAGCTGCAAAAGCATACCCACCCTCAGGTAAACTCTGCACACAATTCAGCCATAAGGCAACCTTCCGATTAAAAACTAATTTAAAAAGCTGCTAATGTCAGAGAATGTTAGTAGTATTTTCAAGACTTATTTTTCATATATCCTTTCTTCCATGATTGGTATAGAGTGGATGTTTCTTTTACACGTACATATCAAACAAACGATGCGCTCCTCAAACAGTGGATCTCTATAAATAACTTTGTAATGGGATACACGTGTACACATACATCACTGCAGGAAGAGACGCCACCAGGGCATCTCCATCTCAAGTGTGTACCTCAACTTAAATTCAACAACCACAAAACTAGATCCTACAATAGCAAACATTTTTTGTTATTTTCCCATTTCCAAGATTTTGAACTATAGTGACCTCCATAACCATTGACCTCCACCAAACCTGTTCTAGTCATATAACATGTACCATGTAGGTTTAGACCTGTCCTGGTTTACACCTGCATCTTTCCTTCCTAACCACCTTGTCATCTAGATTTTAAATAGTATTCATTTGAAAGGTCTGTAAGGTTGGGTGATGTGAGCTTGTGAACCTTCCAAGCATGCAGTTGGCCCTCTCAGGATGTAGCCTTATGATGACCTTGACAGTGGATTTGAACTTGAACTTGGGAGCAGCTGGGATCTGAACTTGAACTTAACCTTGACCATGGATTTGAACTTGACTTTGAACTTGGGAGCAACTGGGATCTGATCTTGAACTTGGATTTGAACTTGAACTTGGGAGCCCTTGGGATCTGAACTTGACCTTGGATTTGAACTTGAACTTGGGAGCCCTTGGGATCTGAACTTGACCTTGGATTTGAACTTGACCTTGAAAGTGGACTTGAACTTGAAAGTGGTTGCAATTCATTGTAAAAAGGATTGCTTTGCAAGTGGGGAAGAAATTGTTACAACTTTCCAATCCTCTAACCAATTGCATAACAGTTGTGCAGAAGACAACAAAGGCACCACCACCAGGTCTTGAACCGGCAGCCTCCAGCCTCCTAGGCAGGTATCTCCTCCGTTGCACTGCTGCTGGGTCCCCAGATTCCTAAGGTGTTACTTTTATTTTATACCACACATCAGAGCTAAAGACTTGAAAATCAAAAAGCCTCCTCCAGGGATTTGAACCAAGGACTCTAAGATTAGAAACACCCATGATTCAGATGGCATAAGCAACTAAGCCATGCTAGCATTTGAAATGCTGCTGTTCAAATGTTTGTATTAAACCTTTGCACAACCATCAACAAAAGCCATCAACCATCATCTATTTTTGTAGCTTTATTTCATCCAGATGGTGTATTATGCACAGATCTTATAATGATTTGAACGTGAATGATCCTCTGACTTCAAATGACCTTTGATCCCCACCAAATGCAATGACATCAATCACATGCCAGGGATAAGATTCTTTAATGTTTAACTTCTTGAGATCTGTTCTTAATAGGGTTTTCATCTCAGATGACCTCTGACCCCAAGTGTACAGAGGGTTTCTTCCTTTCAATATGGAACATCCACATACCATGTATGAGAACTGCCACTTTTGCTTCTTGAGATATTGTGATAAGTTATATGAGTTTAACGCTGCAAACTCACACCAATTTACACCATAATGAAAACACTCCTTTACAAATGCAGGGGTTTCTCTTTTCATCGGAACCAACGGAAAAGTTTTGAATTTGGTCAAAGCTGTACACAATACAAGAAGATACTGACCCACAAACTCCTGAGGAGTGAAAGGCAACAAAGACACCCACTACTGAATTATTTCAACAAGAATATTTAAAGATTTCAAATGAGGGATGATCCAACGATAAGGTCACATGATTTTTAGAAAAAAATGGTAAACAGATATCAGAGCACATTTTATTGCACCTTATAATAAATCTATACAGAGACAGAAAATACTGTATTGTACCAGACAGCACAAGTAATGTCTTACGTCATATATTCTTCAGACAGGTCAGACAGAAAGCAAAGAATCTGAAGAATTAGTAAAAATGACCAGGATATATATATATCTAACAAAATACATTTCATAATTTAGTATGAAGTTTTCTTCCTAACTTTTAAACTGCGATCTATCTTAATACAAAAAAAAATGAGGAAATTTTTATGTAAATGCTTCTTTATATCCAAAATTTTTTTTACATCTGTGCTCTCACAACTACCACCCACTAGTTAGTTAAGAAAGTATCTGGAAGCTGAAAGATGATTGAAATATTTTCTTCCAATTTTCTGAAAGATACTTGACTATTGCTTGAAAACTGGAGAAAAGCTTAACAAATTAAAGGCACTTATTCTAAGATTACTTACTGAGCCTTCATGTAAAGGAAAAAATAATTTTAAAACTACTAGGTGGATTTTACAAACCTTAGCTTTGTGTTTCAGGTAAGTGCTATACAACTTACATCATTTGCCCTCTATTTATTGTACTGTAGGGTTCATAGCGTTTTCCTCTTTAAACTTTACTTGATTCAAATGCTAGTTGCGCAAGTTTGCCGTCTGATTTCAGCCATTTTTCCTCTGTGATACACCAGATTTCAACATTTTAGCAATGCTAATGTAAATTTTGGTTTAACTTCTAACACAATCAATAGCAACTACTGGCTTTATAAAATTAAAAAACATATGCTGATCCTTACTGCTTTTTCAGGTTCATTTTGCCTGAATTTCTCAATTTTTCTGTAAATTTTACTTCTCCCAAGTCTTGTCCAAACCCTGATTATACGTACTCCATTTGCACAGCTTCAATTAAATATCTGGGCACACTTGTCTTTATATAAGATTATGTTACATTTATCAAGGAATGTACATGAGATACTGCAAAATTCACATAAATAGCCTCATTTGTTACAAAATGTACATACAGTGCAAAATATATTTTTGTTTTCGAGCTGTCAATGGTATTTAAACGCCTACAGAGTGGAGGCAATTCTGAAAACAATGATCTAATGTGTATCACAAATTTTGTAGGGAAATTCCCCCAATCATAAAAGCATACATGATTTGGTTACCCAACACTGTTCCAGTACCTCTTATTTTCAAAGACTAGATGCAAGCAGACATATAGCTTTGAGTGACTGATCCAAGTTTTTTTTTTTTTTCATTTAACAAAAACACTGAAATAAAGGGCTTCTTTGTTTAACCTTATCCCTGAGCATGACCCCAACCTATCCCCTACCCCTAAGCTCCTTACCCTAACCATTACGGTGTGGGAGCATAGACAAATTGGAACAAAGAGTCATCAGAATAAAGACCAATCATCCATGGGTTCAGAGATAAAAGTCTTCAGATTCTTGGACTGAATGTCAATCAAGCCCATAATGAGTAGTTACCTCTTAACCTGAGCCAAAAGCTGAAATTTCTTTTGTGATTTTGAAACAGCTCTGGTACACATTTTAGGTACATCTAGTCACTGATAGCTTGTGAAAGCCATCAGAAATTTTTTAAACAAACTTCTCCAAAAGTCAAACCTAGCAGGCTTTTTGTCACATGAAATATCATTTCTTGACTGCAAAGTCAGCCAAAACACTGATGTTATCTGAATTGCAATTAATTTTCCCTGATGTTATGAACTTTGAAGGAAACAAAGAAAAGCGCTGTAAAATACTGATCGGCTGGTGTGCATGAAAGTTGTGAAAACCCTACACAACTGAGACTAAACACACTGATGCAATTGTTTCATAGCTATCTGACCTGTGACAGAACCTTTTCTACAATTTGACAAATTTTCAGAGCGTAGCTGATTTTACTAAAACCAAAGTTTTGCAGATATGAAGCAGAAACCATTTTAAAAGAAGATTCTTTTAAGATTGTTGTCAAAAAGCAAACAGCATATTCATCTCTTATTTTGAACTCCCTGTCTCAGTCATTTTCATCTGCCATTTTGAAGCAATCCTTGGGAGGAAGTTTGATTCAATTTTTAACTCACTACAAGTCTCATGGGTGTGTATAGTGCAGAGCCAGAATAGATGCTTAACTCCCTGTTCACTACCTGTTTCAACTTACTCAAAAGATATCAAAACAATTTGCTTCCAAAAATAGGAATCTATTTTAACAAGTTTCACTTCCTCAAACTCTACCTTTTAGTTCACACATGCAGACTCAAACTGTATTCCTTACATCTTTTGTCAGACAATCCACCCCTTGCCGAATATTTCAGTGTAGCCACCCCAAAATTCTAAGGATTTTACTCACTCTACTTGTTTACCAGAATATCTTAAAAAAATGAAACAATGCAGAAGAAAGTCAGCAGGATATGCAAACTGTCCCCTGACCCCATCTGGGGTTGTGACTTCAGACAAGTAAAACCATTGTATCACATGTCATGTCCATAGAAAGGACAGCTTGTTTGCCTCTCTCATTGAAAGACACTATCACTCTCTTGAGGTAAGACCTTCTCTTCTTCCCACCTTTGTGAAATGGCTTTGAGAGAAGGTCTCTTATAACTGTCATTTTCCTCCTGTAACTCCCCTTGGCCATTTTTTCTGGAAACATTTTCATGAGTTAACGTAGATGACTTCACATCATCAGAGTCACTACTTTTCTCTGAGATAGAATTGTTACTATTTGAGTTCAACTCTAAGCTAATTTGCCTTCGGTAAAATATTTTATCTCCTTCAAGCCCATCAGTTGATTCTTTTCCGGTGCTTACTGAATCTGTATCGCATCTATCAATGTCCGATTTATCCTGTAAGGATCCACTTTCACTAGACCTTTCTTCGCTTCCAAGAGAACTGGCCTCGCTTCTCCCTGAACTTACAGAACTGCTTAAGTTTTTGCGCAAGGTCCTTTTGTTTCTACCTAGGGCTTCTAGACGTTTCCCGCCATAGCCTACATAGCTCTTAGACCGTAAATATGAGTATTTGTTTGTACCTCCAGAGGCTTTCCCTCTGAGGAACTCTCGTGTAACTTGCCGTATTGTTTTCACAAAATCAGCCCTGATTTTTTGAGAACTGTTGAAGATGAAAGAAAGAGATATTAAGCCTAATCTTCAGCAACATGGTTCCCCACCCTGTTCCACCCCTGTTTAAAAATTATCTGTAATAGTCCTTACAAGATTGAGGCAATGATAATGAAAAGAACACAACATTTGTAGATATTTGTTGCACCAGCAGTTTTCAGCCTGGTGTAATAAGATTACTCCAAACTTTTCAGCTGCTATGTGAACAGTCAACTGGTGTAAGTGTACCCCACACTTTTCAGCAGCTGTGTGAATGCCTTTACCTAATACGAATCACTGTGTTGGAAATAGAGTGGACTGTATGTGAATTAAAACACAAACTGATTACTGTTTGACTGCTACTTGATGTACTTCGTCCTACACTTTAGTCTAACTCAGAGCCCCAAAGAACAATATAATTCTCACCTGATGAAGTCACATACACAGCCAACGTACAAATGTGGCAATGCTATGCTCTGTTGTATTTGTGAAAAATATATTTTCTCTACCTTGGGATACACATCATGGGTCATGTAGACTCCAGGGGTATGCTCATGAAAAAATGCTGAAAATGCCTGCATTACATTAAGATCTTCAATAACTTTCAGTGATCACCCTTAATATGGGAAATGGAGTACAAGCACTGCCTTTTAAATGGCCCATTCAAATTCAAGTATTTTTAACATTGTCCAGGCTGCATGTGAATCCATAAAGAGTATAGAAACATCAAAAGGTCTTGTGTTTTCAAATTGAAGGTACTAAGTATGATAGAAACATTTACCTGCATGATAACTGAAAGATCTTTTCTGGTTTGCCTTCATCTTTCAAATGAACTAATTCAAACATACCCTGGAATTCAGTTGATTCTAGTAAAAGACAAATGGGAGATAAAAAACATGATGATACTGCAAAATTTTGGGTTCACTCATGACTATTCCCTGGGAAATAAACCACTTAAAGCCACAAGCTTTTACTTTGTTTAAGAGGCTTTAATGAAGACTTAAATAAGTTCCTTGCCAGCTGTTAACCTTTACCATTTTTTCTACCATTCAAAGAAATGAGCACTAATATCTGCTATACAACATATTCCAAGCTGTATTCACTAAAAAGTAGAATCAGGGGTGTGAGTGGGGTCCTTCAAAAAAAGAGGAAAATAGCTGAAGCTTTTCTGCTGAAGCATAGCTTGCACACGGCCTTCCTGAAAGTCCAGGGTGGGAGCTCCCAACAGGTAAAGGGGCAGAGCTCCACGAAAATTTCTTTGAAATATGGAACAATGAGAGTGATATTGCCTGAATATTTTACACCATATTTTTTTACAAAACAAATTGATTATCATTTTTTGCCAAACATATTTATTATCATATGATCCAACTTAATTGGTAACATGAGCCAAAATGACCATTAGATGACCATTGACCTCCAATTTCTAAACACCTGCCCAAGAAGTTACCAGGTTACTGAATATCACAGTAAACACCCCAAGACATGGCAAGGGATCTTCTGGGAACATAGTCTTTCAAACTTATTTATTTTCATAAAATGTCCCAAAATGGAACCTAGATGACATTTGACCTCAAATCCCAGATCTACACAGATAACCTGTTATAGGTTCATCTTTGTGCCAAAGTTTCAGTAACATTGCCCAAGCATCTGTCTATGGAGTATGCCTTGAACTGTTGTATGCTTCATCGTACAGTACTATATAGGCCTATGGCTAACACAGCCAAATGCAATTAAAATAATCAAAGAAACTTAGACAAGTAGTGATGTCACCCTATCCATAAAAAACACTGACCATGCATAACACAACTTTTGTGAACAAATACGACAATTTAAGCAACTTGTAACGAATATTATTGAAACATAATACTAGGCCATGTAGCTCTTGTAGGCCGCCTATAACTTGTACAGTAGATCAAATGCAATTGCATGTGTTGGTTAGGTTGTAATGTGTACATATATGTGACACGTTAGGCAATGGCGAACATGCCATTCCTCTTTGAAGAAAGTTGCCCCGTATAGGAAAACCTTATCATAGAAACTTGCAAAAACACTTCAGATAGTTCTTTAAGGGTCTTTTACACATGTCATGTACATAATTTGGAGGTTCTTGACCAAATGGGATATTTTGGATTCTTTAGACGATCGATCTTGGTTTTGCTGGCCTATGTATTGAGACATACTGTCTACAGCACACAGTGTATGGAGAAAGTTATAGCTTGCTTGCGTAATCAAACCATGACTTTTGGGACTAAAATCACGCACCTGTGGAGTGAAAATTTTGCGAATCTATACTCACAGATTCCAACTGCAAAGCTCTCACCGCTATATTTTTGCAGCAAGACTGCTAAGATCAAATCTCCCGATCGAGATTTTTAGGGTTTTAATGTCAAGACAAGCCCAGCTAGCTATATGAACTCCCGTACAAGCACTTTGCATACAATACTGCAGTAGTGCGGTATATACGTTAGGAAAGACGTTAACTGGTATCGTTTCTCCATTGACGGAAATCTTCGGTTTCGATGCACAGTTACTTCTGTCAGATTTTTTAAAAAGGCGGAAAATGAAATCGGGAGGGAAAATGAAAAAAGCGGATTTCCGCTAAAAGGCGGAGATTTCACACCCCTGTAGAATACAGGACGTAAAAGTCATTGACAGGCACCAGAGATTTTTTTTTAACAAATGTACACCTGTACAGTCCCATAACACCATAACAAGCACATGATTTGATCCCCCCCCTTTCCTCCCCATACTTCAAACTCATACCTTAGCTAATATATCCTACAAAAAGTTCTAACAATGACACCTACAAACACGGAAGAAATGGTGGTTCTTCTGGGGGGAGGGCTAGACATGGGGTAACATAATGGAAGTCAATTTTGCAGAGGCTTACATGCAAAAAAAGTAGACCAATGGCAATTGTTAGAAACTCCCTGAGCATCCATTAGACCCTGACCCATCCCTATCTTATTAAAATGAGAGCCAACTTACCACTAATACTGGTATCCTTCACCTGTAACATGGACACTGGTATCATCCATTTAAATCGTATCACCTCTTCACTACCTGTGATCATCTTAGTGGCACGACTCTTCCTCTTCACTGCTTCCTTGTAAACTATCACCATGGCCATCCTGAAAACTAAACAGAAAACAAATATGACATAAAAAGCAAATTTTTCCATTGAATGCCTCTGATAAAGGTACGGTTATGCTATAAACACAGTCCATTTTCCCATAGAGAATAACACAACAAACAGCATAATATATTTTCACCGGTGTTGTAAAATGTAACATCTTTATCAAAATAAAGTTATAACAAGACTGCAATCAATGATTTAAGTCACTAAAGCTTGACTTGAATTACTAAGGGCTGCTATACATGAGGGGAAATTAGCTCAGCAAATGACTCTCATATCATTTTGCTAAAGCTAACTTCTCTTGTGTGTGGGCAGAATACTGAAATACCCAACTTATCAAAAATTTTCTGAGAAAAGGTGCACTTTTCTTGCTGTGCAACCCACACCTGAGCATTTAGCTCCTGTCTTAAAGCTTTTACCCATGTAAGCTCACAGCACTATGGACAAATTTTTTTAGTAATATGCCTCTCTTGTCACTATGCTCAACTTATTTCTCTCATGTTTCAGCCTGTTTCAAACACAATGGTAAAAAGATGTGACCCAACTGGTCTGTCTGGTGCATATTGGAAGAATTATCATCATGTGAAAAACATTACACAAACTGGACAACAACATCAATGGCCACAAGAGGCAAAATCTTACTTTAATTTCTCACACTCATGAGAAATTAGCTGACCAAAGTAAAGTTTAGGGCAAGCAACAGCTGTAAGTGGTTTGACTCCCCCATCATCTACTACCCTCCCCCACTCTTTGGAGATGCTCCCATTGACTTTTGGAATTGTCACAGTAAATTTTGCTTCAAGGGCCCCTTCCCAACTTCTCATGCAATCTTTACCTCAAAAAGGGGCATCTTGTTGCAACTGTGTCCTTCTCTGTTGTAAAACTTAGTTCTTAATGTTTAGTCTAAAAGCCCTAGGTTCTAAAACTTTTTGCAGCTTTGACACTAAATCCAAATTGGTCTAAATGAAGTTAGTTGCTTGAATCTATACTGGTATATTATTCCCAATGGTACAATTTTCAATTCTTTGACATCCTACTTACCAAACAGGAGAACCCTTGGTTCCCTGCCCTTCTTCACTTTACCCAGATCATCGCTGGCATTCAACCAAGTCACATGGGAGTAATACAACAGATCATCCATGGCTAGATGAGGAACCTGTGAAAAAGTACACAGAAACATATCTCCTCACTCACATGTAGAAAAGAACATCTCAATATCAGCAGTAGTCACAATGTGTGTTACCCAGGGATGTCCGGCCAGGGACAGGGGACCTGTGGGTTTAAGCCTCCTAATAATTCCATAATTTCCAGTTTGGAAGTTTTCCTGCAAAAAATCATAAGCCGTGTTTGAGAACAGCCAAAAATACCTTAGAAAATGTCAAAAGCCAGGAGCCAGAGGGTCTCAGCAACTCCCCCCCCCTAATCACAGAAGCCTTTCAACAGCCCTTGTTTTACCTATGTACAGAGTTTTACAGCATCCATTTACTCAGTCTGTAACATCTGTGAGCCTGAGCCTGAGAATACAAATAAGCCCTTCTAGTATACTTTTTCATCAAGAATCTGCTTTTACTCTCAAAGTGATGGACCAAGTATTCTCTTTCTCAGGTCCCCTCCTTCTTTGCCTCTGTAACACTTTTTCCAGTATATTTAGATTAAGTTAACACAGCAAATGATTAACAATTTTAAGTCCAATTAGGCTCACATGCATAATTGGACATACAGTCACCCAGGATGGCAATTCAACTTCCTTGACAACTCTTTTCAGTAATTTTCCTCTTGTCTTCCTCTTGTGGAATATATCATTGTATCATTTTAATACTCTACATTTGATTTTCTTCTGTGATGCCACTCCCCCCCCCCTCCTCCCTCCCTTCTCCTTGCAACCTCCCTCCTTACAATTTGACCTCTAACACCGCTAAATATCTTGCTACTGTCAATCAGGCCAAAAATTTTAACTATTGTTTGCTCCAATTATTTCAACAAGGTTCCTCTGTACACATTCAGATCACATTGTGATAAGTATGAAAGCTAAGCAAGCAATTTACTGGGTATTCCTGCAAGTTAAGCTGGTTTCATAGCTTTTTAAATTGTTAAAGCAATGTTAATGTTTGTTTTCTTTATGAGTCAGTACATACTGCTTGTATCAAGGAAGTACGTCCAATACCACAACATTGTCGAGGTTACCCTGGATTTACACAAGGGAAAGAAGGACTGACCATGCTAGTTTCACTTTATTTCACAGGAACAAATCCCTTCTAACTAGACAATCATTTGTTTTCTATATTTAATGCACTGACATAGGAGAAATAACATTGTTAAGAGTAAAGGCCATTTCATATTTCAAAATTTTCATGTGCTGTAAATCTATAAGAACCATAAATGGTCATCCATTGCTCTTCCAGGCCATTCAAAGAGATGGCTGAGTTGAACAGTTCAACTTTCATACCTTTATAGTGCTATACTAAAATATGAATCAGTCTTTATTTAAGGAACTCTGTCAAGTGTTAACTTGCATGTTCAACATGTCCATACTGCTAGCTGCTCTATTTCTAATATATCATGTGTAATATTCAAACTGCTGTACTGGTACCATAAGATATATTTCCTTCTTTGTGATTTTACTTGCATTTAAAAGTTCTTCTAACATCCATGACTGCTTCCACAATTACAAAAATCCCTAAGGTGGTACCAGACTACTTTTCTATTTACCCTACACCAAGGATGGACTGATTCCAAGTCAATCAAAAGAAGCCTATGTGCGTACTGTGTACTAAATATGTATGCATGCCATCAGTATTAACGCTCCCTATATGAACTAGTAGATTTCAGAAAATGGGCAAGAGAGCTCAAAGAAAACTTATTTAATGATCTCAGTATGATAATTTAATGGTCTCAGTAATTCTTTGAAAAAAACAGTGCAACATCAGAGAAAATGTTTTGCATAGCATATAGACCAATCAGTCTATGTCAAGGTCAACTTGATATAACTGAAGTTTGAAAAGAACCAATAGCCTTTGTGTTTTCAAAATCATTAAACTGGAATTGACACAATGCAAAAAATAAACAGTCATTGTTTGAAGAAGAAATACCACATTCTCTGAACTAAGTGCCATTAAACAATCACCAGCACTTCTCATGTTTTCCATAATACAATACAATTGAGGTGAGGAGTAAAAAAAACTGTACTTTTATGATAAGCTAAGTTCAGCAAGTCAGTGCTTACTTTTGCTGTCTTTGCAGAATGTGTGATAAAGCACGACTTGAGGCATATCACTGAGATGAACAATATGTTTTATTAATGTGACTACGTGAAGAAAGACCCTAGTCAAAGGGTTGTGCACTGGATACTTTGACGTTTACTTTATACAGCTGTGCATTTTCAAATACTGGATGCCGATTTCAAATTAGTTTTGCCAATCCTATATTTATCTATGTATTCTAATGCATTTGTGCTTGAGGACTACAGTATATAAAACACAGACCTGGGAAAGTCTAACAGCATATGAATAACTCATGCAAGTGTGTGTTGATGGGCATGTGAATTTTAACAGTCTGTTATATTCAAATATTATGTTTCACATTCATATCATACTCCATATTTACAATTCAGTTGCTAAAAACCTTTTTCTTTATCTTAATCTCTTTCTTAATCTTTTTCTCTACACCATTTCTAGATACCACCCTGTAGTAAACTGTTCTGCACAGCCTCCTACCCATTACCATTATAATGAAAATATACATAGACAAGGGTAAGTATGCTTGCCCCCTTCCCAAAACCATGGTGACAACATACATAGACAAGGGTAAGTATGCTAACCCCTCACCCATTACCATGATGACAATACATAGACAAGGGTAAATATGCCAACCCCTCACCCATTACCATGATGACAATACATAGACAAGGGTAAGTATGCCAACCCCCTACCCATTACCATGATAATGACAATATATAGACAAGTGTAAGCATGCATAGCACCATTATTGACAGCACCATGATAGTAACATATGTGAGTTCACCATAACCCAATGATAAACATGTTAGTTTTACAAGAAGACAGACAACATCAGTGGATCTTGCAGAGAGTTAGATGAAGTTTTACAGCTCAGTTTCTAACCAATTGGTTTAAGTCAGGCCGTAAATGGTAAACATGTTACGACCTTTACATATGGTTCTCTGGTAAGCATGGGTTAAGAAAAATTATACTGCATTTAGCAAAAACCCAAAAATGTCATCAATTCATTCTAATACTGATGACTCGATGACACTTTCCTTTTAAATTGTTATGGTGTTGTGACAAGCTACAACTTTAGCCAGATCTCCCATTTAAGACACTGATGATACAGAAACCCAAAAAGTTTGAAAAGGGTAAGGTTTGTTTCACACAATGAGGAGACTACTAAAATTTTAGCTTTGTAACTGAACAAATAACACGAAAAAAGTCTTACACAGAGAAAAAACTTTTTCTGTGACACAAGTGCAGCCTTACTGGAAATGACCCCAATAAACGTACCCAACTATGACATCTGACCTTAAATGAGAACATGCTGTAAAAGTGGTTAATTTGCAAGGATTGATGTAACTTTGAGTATTCAATGGTATCTTTAAAGGAAATATAAAAATCTGCAATGACCTAGCTCAAACTGTCAAAATCAATCAATAAAACTGAAAAGAGGAAAAAAATCAGCTACCTGACTGAATTATGCCATATAAGTGTCAGGACAGGCTTTGTGATGATAGAATAACCCAGCTTCACAGGTTTTGCTTAATTGACAAGTAATCTCAAACAAAATTTGTTGGGAATTTACCTAATTAACAGTAATTCTTTCCAGATAACAGAATGCATAACCTTGACATTTCACTGCAACAATGGACTGTAGTGGAATACATCAGTGTAAATTGAAAATTTCAATTTTGGTTTTAACAAATTTAACTACAACCCATTGAAGAGTAGTTTACGTCAGTGGTGCCATTTGGACATATTGTTGCAAACAGGTACCTCGTCAGGCTTGTTTGTATCTAAAATTGTTTTTTCTTCCTCCTTCCTTGTTGCTAAACACAAAACAGTTAAATTCTGTAACCAATAGAAAAGGAACTGTGGGATATATATAAGTTTACAACACACAGATTTACAAGGAACATACATAGCTAGGAATAATAACACAGCATATGGGTTAAGTGTAACTGGGGGTGGTAGCTACAAAGCTTTGATTCAAATTTAAGTTATAGGAAAGCAGAATCCTGGAGCTGTAGATCTGTTAGTAAAAGATAGTTATTCTCTATGAGAAGCACACATCATGCATTGGGTAATAAATCTATAAAACATTCGCACTGTACTAAAACCCATCAATGGGTTAAATAATAAGCAACAACTGCAATATGTTTGGCAATTATGGTAAGAAAGAAAGCTAGGGTGATTTGCAGTGCTTTTTCGTTTTCTTCCAGCAATGTTTTGCAATTTTGCATGATCAAATTTTAGGGAATGGAGAGGTAGAATTTCTCCTGTTTACGGATGGGGGGAGGGAATGATATCTGGATTTCACTACTCTTGAAGCAAACTGATAAACTTTCACTCCAAATGACAAGAGGACAAATGTCAAACAAGCCACACAACTACATCTTCTGAATGAAGTGACTTGTGATATTCTTCTGAAATTATTCCCAGGTTCTGATATTTTGGGGTTCTCCTCTTTTGCCAAATGTTTAAAAAGTACCCAAGTACCTGATACCAGGCAATATGGAAGCCCACCTTTTAAAATCCATACTGGCTTTTGAGACACATGGTTTAAAAGTCAATGTTACCACTAATGCACAAAGCTGACTACAGAAACTAGATATTAGGGCACAACTAACAGTACAAAAAGAAAAGAAGAAAAATGAAAGAAAAGAAACAAGGAAACATTAAAAACAACAAAGCAACTGAACCATTACAACAAAACAAAAACATTAACAACAGAAAGCTGTCTGGAGGCAACTGACCTTATATCCAATATTCTACAGAGAAGTGAAATAAAGAGAAAAAGAATGTTTGCAAATAATAAGAAAGTTAAGATTCTAGTTATTATAGCAGTGCTGGCACTAGGTCTCAGAATTTGGGCAGGATTCTACCCCCTTACCCTTCAAAATATTTCGAGGGGAGTTTTCTTAACAGGTGTGGGGAATTCCCACACCTGATTTGAAAACTTGCACGATTGTTGAGACAGTGCAGGAAACACACGATCTCACTGCCTAATGCCAAGACTGTATTACTGTACAAATATGAACAAAAAGAGCAAATTTTTTCCATAAATGAAAAGAATTACAAAAGAAAGAAAAGCAACACATATGACAAAATACATGACAGTTCTCAAAATTTTGAGACAAAGAAAATCATGATTGATAGTAAAAATGTTATTGTCTACTATGAAGGGGAAATTTTCTAAACTATTATAAGCCTACTGAAGTCTGTGAGTCACAAAATAAATGCTTCATGCTTGCGCACGATGCTTAAGTTTAATGCTCTAGTCTGAACAGCTCATTGAATCTTTGTTTCAGAATGGGTATAACTTAAATTTATGCTCCTTTTGTCAACAATACCATGCGGCTCTGTCATCCTCCAGAATGTATCGCTGCTGTTAATATAAATGAGCCATATATATACCACATAAACACAGCCATATATGGCTCATTTGCATCCTGCAACGGTAATGTATTCTAGAGCATGACCCATGACCCAGCCTTAACAGATAGGTCCACACTGTCTAAAACAGTGCAACTAAGAATGTTTTTAATGAATGATCTATTTAGATAATTACATGCTAGGCATTTTGTCAATATGAGTTCTTATATGAATGGTGCTAATGCTTGTCACGATAAATCTAGAAAAGATTGGTTTCCATTCTATCATATCATAGTAATATCCACACATTATCAATATGGACATCACAGCTTGTTTCCCCATTAAGATGATCCCCATCATCAGGGTTAAGTCAGAGTTGTAACCATATCGCTCTTTTTGCAGTAAATCCAGTCAAATAAAGCCATTTTATTGACTCCAGTCAAGTCAATGACTCAAGCCACTGTGTTCATTTAAATAGAGGAAAGTTTTCTAGAACTTGTCAAAAAAAAGATAGTTCTGGATAGTTCTTTCCCAATTTTAGTGCCCAACATTTTATGCCTTTGTGTTAAGTCCATGAACCCAAACACCAGCAACGTACATGAAGGGCTCAGCTTGTGATTGCAGTACCCGCAGAGTTTAATGGCCAACCTCCACATGATATGTATACCATTCTCAACAGGGAAGGTTTGGTACAGCATTAAATTAGAAAATGCACCAAATCAGGTCAACAAGCACAGAGCAGGTATTTTTTAAAAACTTTTTGTAGCTTGTTGGTAAGGCTATGATAAAGATGGGGGTCAGTCCAGATATGAAAGTGCCAGAGAAGTAGCAGCTTTCTACAGTGAAGGACAGGAAAAAAAAAAAAAAACACTGCAATGATCAAGAAACTGGAAAAAGAAAGATGAAGAAGGTTATTCTCAGGGTCAAAACTGTGACCTGAGGTCACCACTCTATTGTGCCCTATACAGCATGAGTGAAAATCACTTGACTGTAATTCATGCCCAATATATGCCATACATCGACTTCAGTCTAACACATTATAACATATGTGGAAGTGAAATGTATCCAACCCCGAGAATATCCTGATGAAATTTAAGTATATAATCACTTTTTATGGCTGATGAGAATGAACAGCACTCCATTCAGAATTGCCACCTACCTCTTTCTTGACATGATACTGTTCTGCGACAAGCGCATCAAAGATATCTCCAAACTCCTCATGAACTCGCATCATGTCATTGATATGTTCGGCTACACTCTCCATCCCTCTCAGTGCCTCACTGATGTGGTCCTGTTCATTACTGTCTTTATCCAAGTTACTGATGATTTCTTGCAACAGGAGCGGGTATTTTAGGACTCGCTGTTTGATAAGAGAAAAAGATTAAGCGGGCATTAACTATCTTATTTTACTTCTTTGTAGCCTATAAGATAATTTCACTTGTGGTCACATTTTGTATATGCGGCCATGTTGGAGAGGCACATGTTAAGAGCTTGTATGCTTTTGCAGGTTATGTGTACGTATGAGTAATGACCACTATAGGTAGTATGCATCAGTGGCACATCTACCTGACTTCTATAGAGTACAGATGTTATGCATTGCTGTCACACAACATCATTTTGGAGGTTAAACAATGAAGAACACTGCAC
Organism: Holothuria leucospilota; assembly: GCA_029531755.1. Taxonomy (NCBI): domain Eukaryota; kingdom Metazoa; phylum Echinodermata; class Holothuroidea; order Aspidochirotida; family Holothuriidae; genus Holothuria; species Holothuria leucospilota. The sequence continues at coordinate 36,172,420 of CM055976.1, forward strand.
ACACAATGTAGACGTCACATGCGCACGCAGCAGACTTACGCGCGCATCCCACCAGTACACAAATCAGCCATCTGTGTTTGTTGGCGTAGGTTACAATGATATGTGCTTGCCTCCATCAGAGGGCGCACTTTCTGTTCTGTGACATAATATGCATACGGTCCATCGACTCATCACTTTGTGAATGCATGAACATCTGCATTTGGCTTATTCCCTACACATTGTGACTTTTGGTGCAAGCCACCAAAAATGTGACAGTAGAAACATGTGTCTCTCAAATTATAGCATGAAAATGGAATGTTGTGATTAAAACTGAGTAATAAGTCCTTTGTGGGAAAAACAGAAACAAAATCTATCCAAACTGTTCTGTTGTTTCGGTGAAACAGTCTGTCTGGTATATGCAGAATAACCTGCTCATTTTGCTAATAATACTCCAATTGGTTTACGGACAAAAACATTAACAGCAACTGAGATATTCATTATAGGTGAGAGAACTTACATGATTGAGAAAGTCTGAATACTGACTGATGGTTCATTTGCCTGCACTTTTAAAATGCACTTTCATAAAAGAAGTTGAATGCATTATCTCAGTGTAATAGAACTATAACAGAGAGGCCACCCAACAATCAGAGATCTCTATAATTGAATATGTGATTGAACAAATGGCTGGTATGGTGAACTAAAAGTAAATCACTAAGTTTCCAGGTCATTCACATTTCCAATGTCTATTTCATATGCCTACAACTTCCTGCACAACTCACGTGTGACCTGGGTATGACTTATACAAATCTTCTCATTACAGAAACTTAGTCACTTCAGGGCTGCCTTTTCAATAGTCTTGAAATTGTATAACTTTTTTATGAAGAGAAACTAAAAGTATACACAGTAACCAGTGTACGTTTTCAGCATTAAACCAACCACCCATTCAACAGTCCTGCTTCATTTAACACTATTCTTTCAGTCTATTCTCACAGTAATAAAACACTTCCAACTTAATACTCAAATCAACAGCAAAAAGAATAAGCCACTGTCTGTTGCTACATGACTTTTACTCAATTTCTGTTTCACTTTCATTAATTTAGTTTCTCATCAATGAAACTGAAAGTTTTACCACCTCCAGCTAATTTCACACAATGACCATTTGATACGTGACTTTGACTGTTCTAGAAAATGATTACCTTACACTTCTGCATGTCCTAAACTCCAGGCATGCACTAATGACCTGCTGAAGATTTGGACAGCCCAAAATATTAATAAGAAATCACACAATTCAATCAAATTCTTGCTACTGCAATATTAAAATAAAAACTCTTGTGAAATTGTCCCCTGACGAACAAAAAAAAATTGAGAACCCTGATCAAACTAAACACTGAATTGCACCTTCAAGAGATCAATCTCACCCACATGCCAACTTGGATGCTTAAGTTACAATGCTACCAAAAACGGTGCCCACCTTTAGCAGGAAATTTAAAAGGGAAACACTTTATTATTCTTCCATTATTCTCTGAGACAGAAAGACCCAAAGACTTAATTGGATAGGTTTGATCAAGTAGGAGGCTAGTGATGCAGAGTGTTGTTGCTTGGGATTCCTGGCAGAGAGGAATTCTATGCAACTACTTACTGGAATAATTACTTGGATATGTTTGATCTAGTAGGAGGCTAGTGATGCAGAGTGTTGTTGCTTGGGATTCCTGGCAGCGAGGAATTCTATGCACAACTTACTGGAATAATTACTTGGATATGTTTGATCTAGTAGGAGGCTAGTGATGCAGAGTGTTGTTGCTTGGGATTCCTGGCAGCGAGGAATTCTATGCAGCAACTTACTGGAATACTTACTTGGATATGTTTGATCTAGTAGGAGGCTAGTGATGCAGAGTGTTGTTGCTTGGGATTTCTGGCAGAGAGGAATTCTATGCAACAACTTACTGGAATACTTACTTGGATAGGTTTGATCAAGTAGGAGGCTAGTGATGCAGAGTGTTGTTGCTTGGGATTCCTGGCAGAGAGGAATTCTATGCAACAACTTACTGGAATACTTACTTGGATAGGTTTGATCAAGTAGGAGGCTAGTGATGCAGAGTGTTGTTGCTTGGGATTCCTGGCAGAGAGAAATTCCATGAGGGCTGCATTACCCCTGTTAGGATCCAGAATCTTTTGGGACCTTGAGTGACAGGCACAAAATGAGCTGTACAGTTTAAAGTGATCCATGTAGTAAAGAAAACAGCCACCAAGTGAAAATATGACTCTCTGCAATGTAAAAAGAAAGAGATAAAGTGAGCACTGAGTTAGATGAAAAAAGTCACCCTTCCTGTTCTGAAACAAATCTCTTCATTGTATTTACCCTTTAGTTTCATGATAAAACATAGATTTAACTTTTGTTAAATAATTGTAATATTATGCTACACCATAATCTTATAATGTGTCAATTTGTCTACAGTTAGCTTTAAAAAGTAGTCCAAGTTCAAGCAAACATCATATAAAAATTGTGTGAATATCTTTGTATATCACAATCATTTTTCTACAAACCTTCAAATTACATGGGTTCCAGTATAATGTTCTTCATACAATTGTCCAAACAAAAACTGCAATCATCTCCAAAAATTGCAGTTTTTGCCACAATGAAGTGAAGGCAATTAAATGCATCTTTTTTACTGCAATTTTACATTTGCACTTGGAATTATTTCCATAACAACAATAATTCCTCTCTCCTCCAGCACAGGGACCCAATCCCACCTGCCAACACCCCTCCTGCTTCCAACCTCCACTACCTTTCCAATGTCACCACTCATCACTTTTCTTTCATTCTTACCTTAAATTCTGGAGGGCTTGTTAACTGTTCAAGTGTGCCCCCAACTGATGCTGCATCTTCAAGGCACTTCAGAAATGTGGTTTGGAATTTTATTATTTCTTTGACATTCCCAAACAGGGCATCCACCTGCAGAAATAGATAAACAGTACAAAATGACATTGAAATTCTCATACCATTTCTGAAACATTACTAAATATTAATAAGCTGTTCCAAAAACTTTTTGCTATCATAACGTTTTCTTAATAAGTTTGTCTTTTTCATTACAAGACAGAACTGGATAACATTTTCTATCCTTAAAACCCTGGAAGTCCAATTGCAGTCTTGATGGTCTATAATGAAATATTACAACACCAACCATGACAGACCAAACTATGAAAAAAACAAGACACACCTCATCAGCTGAGAGAAAGGCCTCTTCTTGAAGTGGTTCCAAGTAACGAGATAACAAACACTCAATGTCTTTCACATAAGCGCGTTCAGTCTCCAAAAGTTCATAAATGACTTTTCTCAGTTTATTCGCTGCCTGCTGGTCTTCTGTGAGTTCTGCTGCATTGACTCCATCCACCGCTGCTGACATTCTCCTTTCATCTTCACTACTGTATGTCCGGCACAGCTCTGTAATTTTTTCAGCGTTTTTCATGAGAGCTGTTATGTCTACGCTATCTGGACGGACAGGAGTTGTTTCTGTAGTTTGGTTATTATTCCCCTCTGCCTTGGATGGGGATTTTACTGGAGTTCCCTCTGGACTTATCGTTGGCATTTCATCAAAAGCTGTGGAAACGAGGACATTTCAGACAAAGCCTTAACATCTATCTGTGTTCAACATTTCTTTCAAACAAGCAAGAAATAAACAAACCCTTTCATGAAACTAAATTTTGAGGATCAATTAAAATATATATTGCCTTCTTAAACAAATACAAGGTCAGCCATAACTGAACTGTTCCAGGATCTTAGGACAACAAAAGGGGAATTTGAAAACATTTCACAGGTGGGTGTACTTCATAGCACTGTATTTTACTCTCAATGGGATCAGACACTGTGGTTCATGACATGTCAATATAGAGTCTTGTTTACAAAAGTTCTGTACAACCCTAAGAGAATACACACAACACAAACAACATTAATACATACAATAAATACAACATCAATATTTAGCCAGTGTGTACGTGCCATTTGGAACTCAGTGATGTGCATTTACAAAGATCAAGTACATCTACAAGAGCTGTGGATGTTTCCCAAACACATTAAACATCCTACTTTCAGAAAGTTTCCACTTCTAAGTTGCAAAAACAGTGAAAACATGACTTACAAACAGGAGCTGGAATAATGAGGTTGCCGAGGGCATCATCTGTTAACCTAGCCTGTGATGGGGGTGGAGGGCATGTCATTTGGTCAATGAAACTGTTGGTGTCCACCATTGCCTGAGTTTGGGCAAAAACTGACCGACATGATCTTATCGTCAAGGTGACTGATGAGGCTGTCCGTAGCAAATTTTCAATGAACAACATATCCAAATCACACACCACTCGTCCGTTGATCACTAAGAGCTCATCACCAACTTGAAGATCTACAATAATAAAAAAAAATGCACTTCTTTTAGCTATACTGTTCCCTTTAAGTCAATCAATGGCTATTTCAGGATTCTGTTAATTTTTTCAACTGATCTGATCTGCCATAAGATACACACTGTACCATACAAGTTCTAAACTCAAATTATTTCAAATCCAAACCACTTAACAGCATTAAGTTTTTCCTTTTTAAGATTCTCTGGTACGTGCCTACGCACTTCCATAGAGCTCACGTTTCCTGTCCAATTATAACTTTCCCAGAAGTCTGCTCAATTTTGTGCTTCTGTCACTACCATCAATATTTTATTTCAGATTCAGTATTTTATACACACTTAAAAATGCACTGCCACATACATACATTAATCTATAGTTCTTATTTAAATATGCATCCTATTAAAGACAATTTCCCTGAATTTGATTTACATCCTGCTATCATCACAAAAAGACTGTCTTCATTGCAACTGCCGCTTAAGACACAGTTTTGCTACTGGACACACTGATAACATAAATAAAGATACATTTTAATGTAACGAAATAGGAAGGGGGGGGGGGCAGTGGGAAGGTCAGGGTAAGGAGTAAAGAAGAGACTAGTCCTCACCATGGAGGTATGCTAGAGCACCCTTTTCCACATGACTAACAAAGACACAGAGCTGGTCATCTTCTTCACAGTCCTGCATCAACTCTGCCTCCACTGAAAACCCTTCAGAGAAAAGAGAAAACCCAGCATTAAATTCAAAAGAGTACAATACATCTAAACTCACATTTTAGAATGCTTGACAGTATTCTTACTCATACTTAGGACACATGTTGAGTCTGCACATTTACTCTAAATTCAGCACATTTTCAACACATTTGAAAGTGTTTATACTTATACTCAAAAGATACTGGGTATGTACTCCTATTCAACACACATAGTGTGTCTGTACCTATACTAAAAATTAAAAACATCTGACAGTGCTTATACTTGTACTTTTACTCAAAAGATACTGAGTATGTACTCACACTTAAGACACATATAGTAAGTCTCTACACATACTCAACATTCAGCACATTTGAAAGTTTTTATACTTTTTATCATAACCAAGAGATACACTCAGTATGAACTCATCATACTCAATAAAAAAATTCAACACATTTGAAAGTGCTTACACAATTCTTGTACTCATACTAAAAAGATACTCAGTATGCACTCATACTCAACATACATAGTGGGTCTGTACTCATATACTCAAAATTCACCACATCTGACAGTTTCATACTTCTGATCAAAGACTGTACTCAACACATAGTGACACTTCAGTGAGTATATAGTGAGTATGAATTAAGCTCATACTCAAACATACTAAGAATGTACATATGCTCAAAGTTCAACACATTTGACAGCAAATATACCTTTATCAAGACTTTTACTCATACTCAACACATACAGTATGTAAACATACTTACACTTCCTGTGTATACACTACAGTGAATTGAACACAAAGGATCAGCTCATACTCAGCAAATACTGCATATGCACTCATCATACTCACAAATTTGACACATTTGACAGTATGTCTACTTAGGAATAAGGCAAGTGTATGATATTTTCAAGCTATTGGCATTGATCCTTAAATTTAATTGTTTTTTTTTTTCTTTTTTTGTACTGATAAGAATACGCTCATACAAATTCTCTTTATGAGCAAAGCAGATTGGGCTTGCTAACTAGTCTTCCCATGGGCAGTTATAAAGTCTGGTGCATAACCTACTTCCTATGTTGGGCATCTCCCCCCAATCCCCCTCCCTTCTCCCAAAAGTACCCTTTATCAATACCTCTGTTATCTAAATATTTGTTTTGACCACACTGACAAACTTTCAACCATGTTTACACTTCACTATATAAACTTACCAAAGTCCATCTCATCGGTAAATTTGCATAGCTCAATGTGATGAATACTCTTTGGGCACACTTCAATTTCATCAAATTTCTGTGCAAAAAAAAGAAAGAAAAAAGGGATAAGAAAGAGAATGCATCCTTAGAAGGTTGCTTCAAAGAGCTTGTACTATGTTATGTTCTAACACATAATGACATGAAACAACTTACCATTACTTTCCCAAAAGCAACATAACATTCCAGTCATGTGTTCATGAATAGCTTTAAGGATTTTCTCAAACACTGAACCCCAAAATGTATACTTTTCAGTGAAAAGCCCCTAATATTTAAAAAAAAACTCAACCCCCCCCCCCCAAAAAAAAGGAAAAAATTCTGACACCTACCTCCTTCTCCAAAATGGCACTTTTGTCAGGGATAACAAAATGGGCACCAGCTTTCATGGCAAGTTTGAATCGTACATAGTAATTATTCACATCCATCTGGCGATTCTGTAAACATGCAAAAAAAGATAATTTGGGGATGTTATCATGGAAATGTGATGTAGAATATGACTGGGTGTATTAATATCATTAGGACTTGCCCAAAAAGTGAAAAAAGTAAAGAGCAACATATTGCCATTTAAACTCTTAGAGGAAAAAGTTTTGAAAACCCTTTGGGTTCAAAGGGCATCCTCTGAAAAAACCCTTAGGGTCAGAAGGTTCCCTTTGGTTAATGGAAACCAGACAAAAGTAACTACAAAATTAACCTTTGAAGAAATGAAATAATACAGAGAACTCTTTCAGATTGTTGAAAAACATTTGATTCTCATTAAAATCCTTTGGTAAATGGACTTTGGAACCAAAGGTCTCAAAGCAAATTTTTTTCTGCTGGGATTGTTACAACTTGAGTTAATGAGAGCAGCACCTGCATTAAAAAGTCATGACTTTCTTACTCCCTCACCCCTTACCCCCACTCCCACCCCCCACACACACACAGACACATAAGAATATACAATCTGCTATAAATTTGGCTTGAACAAATATGGTTTGAATTGCTCGCAACTATGAAGAAGGTTCTTTCAGAGTATACAGCATAATTTAGGCCAGAGGCCAAATAAGCCTAAGGTCACAGGATACGCCCTTTAAATGTATTATCTGACCTGAAAGAAATGAGTTTTTAAAAAGGTCATACAAATATCAGAAATCTCAAGGAAATGAGCCGAAGGAAACTGAACTATTCAAAGAAATTTAAAGGTGGCCCGCACTGATAAATCTACCATACAACACCATACTGTGAGCTACATGGTGATGACGTGTAGGAAATGTGTATTAAACAAGCAGCTCTCCCTGACATACCATATCACTTATATTTCACAGTTGTAATGAAAGCCTTGGGTGACTGGGGGTATTAACCACAGACCACAGCAAGTCTGATTAATCTTCCAGGGATTCCGCCAGAAATGCAAAAAAGGGGGGGATTAATTGCTCCTAAACCCCTAGTCCAAATTGATGCTGTCCCTGGCTAAAGTTACAAGTGGGTTCAGAGAAACTAAAGCTTGCTTCAAGACCCTTATAAGGTGCATTTTGAAGGGTTTTAAAGGCCATTTACTTATGAAAGTCCAAACATTGCTGCAAAGGTGCCCTCTTCTTAAGTAAGAAACCAAGATATGGACAATTTTTTTAATTTTGATGGAAATGAAAAGGGGGGGATTTTACCCACCTTCTTCTGGAAAGGGGGGGACAAATCCCCCCTTTCCCCCCTTTGGCGGAAACCCTGTCTTCACTTTGTTTACTGACGTAAGAAAGGATGATTTATCACAGGCAGCTAGTTTCATGGGATGCTAGGAGTTATAATTAACTATCAATGTAACGTCACCTTCAACAGTTTGGACAGGTTGAATGTGCCTCAAAAAATTTAAGTGTATGTGCTAGCATGGGGCTTATAAAGAAATCATTCTAGGTAAACATCATCTCGAATCCTTAATTTACCCAAAAAAGAAATATCCTTTCTACAGATTAAAGATCAATAAAAGGTAATTTCACAATTCTAAGATATTAATTCTACCAACTGCATCGCTGGAATTACCCATGAATTGTTTTCATATAAATGTGAATCAATAAATGCTTCCTTCTAACATACTTATATGTTTACAAAGCACTAGAAATGCTTAGTGAAACTTTTCTAACACAACAAAACCAAGATCAGTTAAATAGGGCATATAAACACTTAATAAATACTTAAGAAATTTCATAACACTGAAAAGTAGTTTGCATTACCCCCACCCCATTAAAGTAAGGATACATTAACTCTTTTCTGGTGCAGTTGGTGATCTTTTCAAGTAATACCTACTGGTCAGCACACAAGGTCAAAGTTTGTCAAATAGCATACTGCACATGCATATTCAGCCTTTGATTTTGTTTATTTCATTGTCATGATAACAATGTCAATGTTGGTGTTTACACACACTGTGTCTGCTTTGACTAATTCTAACCACCAAGACAAGAGCACGCATTTCCAAAGAATTCGGCCAATCTTCTTTGGGGTTGCATCTAGCTGTCATGTCTTAATCCAGTCACACTGATCGTTATTAGTGGAATCAAGTGCTACAATGATCAACTTGTCTACACAAGTGGACAATTGCTTGGCCTAAGGTGTGCACAACTATGAGTTTGTGTAACTCAATGTGTCCCTATGGCATTTTGCACTAACCACAACTCTAAATTTAGATCAAGTTATGCTCAATAAGCACTTTTCTTTTGTGAATAACTAATTAGCAAGACAAGCTGCTTTAGTCCAAATTATGCAACTTTTTGTCATTGTAAATCTAGGAATCCCAGGACAAGACTCACTGTTATGTTGAAGAGGTTTATCTCAAAGGGGATTATCTTAATGGGACTATCTTAAATGGGATTATCTTAAAGTGCTTCCACTGATGTGGCATAGACAGAAAATGTCTTCTATTAATGTTAAACCATTCAATTTCATAAGCAAACTCTACCAATAGCTTTACAGTAACCCAAAATATCATGCATCACATGAGTTATGAATGCTGCATTATTTCAAATTTAAAATTTTGGATGAACAAATTATTCATGACCATAAAGCAGGGAACTTTTTTCAGTGAAACGTTACTTCTTGAAGGTAAAGTTACCTAAGTACCCAGTTTTGAATTGCCCATCTTCCTACATCTACAAATCATGGTTTTAAATGTCATGATAATTTTCTGCACCACAAACAAATATAAATTCCATAAATTTATGTTTTAGCCACATGTACTTTGTGTAACTTTGTAATCCTGCTCATAATGTTGCAGTGACACTATGAATGGAACAAATCATTCAAGATGGATCATACAATTGGAAACCTTCCCCAACAGAATTTAATAGAAAACACTGGCCAGTTTTTGTCCTATAAATATGAAAAACTTTGTTTTCAAAACTTAAAAGCTGGATGGCCATGCATAAAGTTTTCTGTTTATTAACTAATTGCAAATACTGAACTATTTGCTAACAGCAAAAAGCATACAGAACTGGACTGTCCAAACAATATCATTTATTCCAGCACAGTAATAATTAGTCGCTCGGTAGCATATCCTACCCTATTGTATTGCCAGTAGGGTTCATCCCTGAGCATAATTAATGGACCCAGCCACCATATGATTGTATACACAACTGCTCCACTGGCTGGCAGTACTAACAAAGGATTGTGCATTCTGTGCCATTACTGTTGTACATATCTCTGTGTCTCTGTTTAAACTCATAAGATAATCAATGGTCATTGAAACAAATATTTGTGCAGGAGTTATGCTAACATTACAAAATCATGTAGATATTTAAAGCGGCACATTGAGTTGATATTAATGATTTTGTTAGGATTTTGAGGGTTACTATCACATGAAAATACTTATAAATAGCATAATTAGTCAGGTTTCACATCCAACACTTTATGCAAAAACTAAACATTTGGACCCTTGCTTGTAACGGTCATGTGCAATTATGATAAACACTAATGTGAAAAAGTGTCTGGTCACAAATTTTTGAAACCAAATTGAATTGTTACGTAATCACTCATGAAGTTTTTATTTGCACATATATAGGGTATGGGGACTGTCTCAGTTTGACCATTAGTCTTAAGTGAAGAAAACTTGACAGGTTTGGAAAACTTTAGTGAATTTCACGAACCAACTCAAAGTGTCTCTTCAACATTCTGTTTTGGGCCACAAGTAGGGAATCCAGTGGTATTCTCTGTAGGTGGACATTTTAACATTAGAAGAGGGGTCCCCTACCTTTTTATGTGATGGCCCCAAGCAATGAATCTCAATCATCCGGCAGTTCCCAACCCCTACCCACTTGAATTTTCTGCCAAGGTCACTTTCTGCCCCCCCCCCCCCCTTTCCCTGGAAAGTATTACTGGCCTCTAGTACACACAAACTGCAGGATAGATCTGAAAAATGTCAACTTACCATGCAGCACTGGACAAGCAAGTCCTGCACAGTCATCTCAGGTTTTAAAGTAACCATTGAACTTTGGTTCTCAGGCAATGCCACCTTGACCGCCATGCAGTCTACTGAGTGCTCTGAAGTTGATGACTCTTCTTGGGATTCCAGGTCAGGTTCGTCCATGCTCTTTAAATAATTAGTTTATTACAACTATGAATATTCATATCAGAATGACATCTGAATGCATACTACACAACTTATAACTTGAAGTGTTGTTTTCTACTTCAGGATGTGCTTTCAACAGTCGTTGTTATTAAAAAATACAACAAAATCAACTATCATAAAGTTATTTAGTTATTTTTAGAAAGACAGCAAAGTAGAGATCAAATTCCGTCAGTCTAAGCAAAACATAAAATAAGTTATCTATATATATCATTCACTCAAAAGTAATGCCAACAGATTTAAATGAAATCTGATTACAGTAATCCACTTGACTCCTACAGGTAAACATAGACTGTAGTAGTACACAATGAAGTTTAAACTTAGAATAGCTACCTCGTTTTTCCCTTTTTGCTCTGTGGGCGGTAGCTTGTTAGAATCAAAACTATCCAAACTTATCCACTACCATTAACACAAACTTTACAAGAACAGATTCACTTCACAAACACGTCTAACTAAAACTGATGCACTCTGCAAAGTTGTTCACAACAAATGAAGACTTACTGTACATTAACATGCCTCTGAAAAGTTTTCTTTGCAGTGTATGCTCTGATTGGGCAAACACAGGTCAATTAACAATACCCATTTTATTTTGTCACGGTAACAATCTAGTAAGATCTATTCTTATAAACCAACAAAGCATAACTTATTTCCTTTGCAACTGGAAAGCTATTTTAATGGTATTGTCTACATTGCATCTCTGCCCTTTAAATTTGAATTCAAGGACTAATGGCATGGCATGCTTCTTCAAAGAACTTCATGATGCTGGGGGCCCAGAAAACAACAAATCCCAGGTCTAGTTTCACCTATAAGTTTACAGCTTGGTCATGCATGGAAATCCACAACTACCATGTCTGCTTGGTACCATTTAGTGGAAACTGTCCCCCCAACAAATAACCATTCATCTCTTTAAAAGTTTAGGAAAGAGTTTGCTTTTAAACCATACTTTTAAGAAAAGACAAGAGATTCTATACAAGGTATAGAATTCCTAGATTCATGGTTTTGTATTAAGACCTGAGAAGCCTGTTTTGATGTGTGACATTCATGAAAACTTGTCACAAGCAGAATATCTTCACTTTAAAATTTAGCAGTTTGATCCTTGTCAACTAGATCAAGAGTAAATAAACAGAATGTTTGTCTGTGTGACCCCCAAAAATTATCCCAGGCACCTCCACCCCCTGACTTCCCTGAGATAAATTCTCACTCAGAAAATTACAACCATGGCAACTGCCTGTGAATTATTTAGAGGGCAGTCATCAGTGGAAGGTGGGGTGGGGTAGGGTGGAGATGGGGGTAGGGGAGTTACCCTGGAACCTCCTTTTGGTACACAATTATCTGTAATTCAATCTGCATAGAAGTGTGACTTTTCAATATCCATTTCATCGATATTGCAGTCCTTCTGAGAATTAATTAAATTGTGAATTAACAAGCAGAGCTTGACTCTTTCTTTATCTGTTCAACCCTTTTCTTTTATCATTTTATTTCTATAATCTGTAAGTCTGTAAAGAGTCATCCATTTTTTTTTCATTTTCACGAGAGTACAAAACACACTCTCTCTTGCAGTCCCCTCCCACCCTCCAAAAGCACACTTTAAGAAACTGAGAAAAATGATTTTTTTTGGAAAAAGTTATAGTCCTCTATAATATTTAAGAAAAGCTTGCATGGGTCTTTGGTTCCTCCTTTCCCAATGAACATTTTTGACTCTTGTGAAATGATGAAAAAGTAGATAATCCCTAGAGGTGACAGTTTCAACTTGCAAGTTTTTTCAAAATAAATTTAGTCTAGCAATTTTAAAGAGATAACATTAAAATTAACCCACATCACAGAATTAAGACAAAATTATTTATCCAAAGTAGGAGTCCCTATTGAACCTGACAAGTGTTGGCCATTAATTTTGAGCCTAACAAAGACTATAAATTACATTCCACCTGTTATGAAAGATTTTGATGTCAATTCCACAACTGCCACTGAACTTCAAATAAATTCCAGATGGCTATAATTTGACCTTAACCCCTCATTATTACTTTGCCAAATTTTAAAATGGGGAAAGCAATTCAATCGAAAGGGTGATTTTAATTATGGTACTAACAAAAATTTGATAGCACTGTTGTCTCATTTAGTTTCTCTACTTGTTTACCACTTCATGGATGCAAAAGAACAAACATGACAGTAATGGTAATAGACAGAAACGTATGTACTGAAGTGAAAGGAGGTGTCCAGAAACCCACTGGGCTTGAAAATATGCAGCTCTCACAATACAATACAATACCAACAAAAGGAAAATGTACCACTACAAAAACTAAACAGACAAAATGGAAAAAAAAAAAGAATCAGACACACCTATGACAAAACCTAACCACAAAAACAACAACTCCCACACCAGTGGGATAGTCAGAAATTTTTTATAGGGAGGCTGCTGGGGAAAGGGACTCCACCATGTCACTGGGGCCTTCAAATATGGAAGTGATAGGTATTTTTTGCTCTCAAAATTTTCCTGTGTAGTGAGAGACTTATGGGGAGTTGGGGGGTTGTACCCCTTAAAGCCCCCTTAGCTATGCCATCCTCCCATATCTAAGCCCCTGTCCCTCTTCAACTATGCTAAAGAATATATGTTTTACTTACAAAGCTGACAGCATAAGGTTCTGGAGTGTCCATGATTCTCTCAACCTCCTCACCACCATCAACCTGTTCTTCTGTGTTCCTGTAAGACCAGCAGAATATGAACGAACCAAATGCAGTTAGGTAATGGGGTTCTTTATGGGTAGGCAAATGTACTAATACAAGGTCAAGTCTAACTTACACATGAATCACCTCAATCCATTATCTCTGATACTTGACAATGTTCACTGGACAAAGTTCAATAACAAAGTCCAGGCAACGCATTGATATTATCAATGGTAGCTGTTTTAGAAAAATCCCATCAACCTTAAGCAAAGTATTCTTGATTAGTTATCAGTCTTTCTCACAGACAAGCATAATTTTCAGATTCGTCCTACATGAGAGCAGCTCAACTAAACTTGAAGCTGTAATGTTATTGGTTTATGTTTATAATGAGTTATAACGTCAAAATCACCAATTAATAAAGTAAGAGTAACAGACGTTTAAATATCCATAAACACAACAATACCTGTTTTTGTCTATTGAAAGCTGGGCACTTAATTTTTTCTTGTTTCTTTTCAATGTTCCAAACTGCAAAATATAAATGAACAAGAAATGAGAAATACAACACATAGACATGCTCCTCAGAGATAACAGATAAAATGCATGAAAATATCTTCTTGCATTAATTGATGCATTTTACTACATAAACAGAGTTCATATTAATCATTCATATAACATTGGTATGTCCTCCTCAAACCATTAGACTATTCCTTTAATTCATATCCACCTAACAGCTTTGAACTCCTTTCTGGAGGAGATTTCTCATGGATTACTGCCCTGCATTCAAAAAAATGGAGCAGTGCACTTGGCTGAGAAGTTTTTTCCCTTGTCCTGTAATGTCAGGGGGGGGGGGGAGGGGTCTGTCAAGCCCTGTTCAGCTACCTTATTTTGACTTTTAATTCATTCTACATCTGCAGTAAGTCATGCTTCTATGGTTACAGACATTTCCAAACCAGAAACCCAATATTACCCTTGAAAGCTAATTCAATTATAGCAAATTCACTCTATCAACTATACATACCAAACGATTCATACTGAGGAATTTCAACTGATTACTTTATGACATTTGAAACACAGAAGCTATTGAAGCATCTCTCATCTTCATAATTGCTTTTAAAGTGGTTTTTAACCCTTCCAAATATTTCAGGTTACAGTTCATTTAACACAGTATGTACAGTGTCTGACTGAAATGTGACTACTCTCTGTCCTTGATGTCAATATTCCCACAAAAGTTACTACAAGTTTTTTACGAGTTCAAGTTGTTACGCTTGTTCTTTTTTATGTTAGTCAACTCAGATGGAAATTTTCTAAACTTTGCAATGTTTCACTATGGTGAGAGCCCTGGTACATAGTAACAGGAAAATATGACAGACAAAAAAAAGTTTGCAGAGATAAAATTTGAGAACCCACGACCTTAAATACCCACCATAAACCTCAAGCCATCAATAAACAAGTTTTTCCAATTTACAACATTGAATCAAAACAACATCTGTTTCCAGTTTGATGTTTGAAGTCGTTCTTCAATTACTTCAATTGTAATTGTACCCACACTTACCAAACCATTCTGTTTTTTACTCTTTGGTTTCGAGAAACGTCCTTCCAGACCCATGGGATTACGAGCACAGACTAATGCATGGAAAGACGAAACATTGAAGTACCCTAGACGAGACAAAGTGGCTTTTGTGGTCTTGGATACACATGCCAGCAAGGTTTTGGGGTTTGGAAGCTCTGTAGCTTGAAGAGATGAACTGTAACACCTTAGTCTGTATAATTCCAGGTGAAGACTTTCAAGATTTTGATCCCACTGGTGAATCTGTGATAGAAGACAAAATACAAATTTTGATCTAATTGGTGGATTTTTGTTTAACAAAGACAAAACACAACTTTTGATTCCAGAAATGGATTTGCAATAGATTGCAAAATACAAATATTTATCTAAATGGTGCATCTTTGATACAAAAAAAAAAAAATACATATTTTGATGCCACTGGTAAATCTGTCATGAAAATACAAGTTTGGATCTAAAGTACAAATTTTGATCTAAATGGTGGACCTGTGATACAGAATCCAATACAAATAAATGTGAGTGCATGTTTAACATAATGCCCCTGACATTAAATGTCATTTTTCATATTTGGCTATAAAGGCTGCAACTCCTTTAAAGTTAAACAATCCATAAGGAATGATTTTTACATTGATACTTTTCTCACTGCTATATTTGCAATAAATTCTAATTTATTTTTTCACTCTTGATTTTATTATTGTAAGTATTAATAAAAATAAGCTTTCAAAGACAATTGTTGTTACACAGGCCCTAAGTCAGCATAAGAAAGGGTTCTTTTTATAGTGAACAAAAAATTTTCTTCAAAGAAATACAGCAGCCTGGGAATTCAAAATAAATTATTTCAAATGTATAAGAAATGCAGTTTAACTATTCTAAACACTTCAATTATCATTCAATACTGTTACATGCTTCCAATGCATCTGTGCTTCACCACTATTCTATGTCATCATGTCATCAATTGATATTTTATTTTACATTTGTATCAATTTCAAACTTAAGTCAGATGTCTATGCTTTTACAGTTTTATCTGATGAAATATATTAGCCATTTTACGGCAAAAGTACTAAAAGGCATTTAAAGGTTTTATTGGAAACTCCCTGGTTTGTGAATCTACGAGCCCTGATACTTACCTCCTATATACATATGTAAAAAACAAAGCTTCCTGCTTTAGGCCAAAACCAGGTGAGCAAACTGCATAGAGTCACAAAGGAAAGGCAAGCAGGAAAGAGGACTAGGCTGGGCGCCCTCTATCGGAGGTCGCCCGGTCTCCAAGGTCCTACTAAAAGCTTGCCAGGGACTTACTGTGGGTAAATGGGGATTACATATGTAAATAGGAGGTAATGAGGGGCGAAGGAGATTTATAACATCTGTAGGTATACATGCAGAGGCTAGGGGTGAAAGAATAGAGATGGCTAGGGGGAAAAGGTATGGGGAAAAATGTTAGGTGACCAGGTTTAGAAGCTTGTGGCAAGCAACTTCACAGTGCCATTAAAATACTACTTGTCCCACAATTTTGAAGTCAGTAGGTCAGTCATGAGAATTTAGAATCACGAATGTGCCCCTACCTGAGATGCTATTGCTTGCCTATTCTTATGATCCGAAACAGTGCTTAGTTGTAATTCAGCCATTTTCTTTGTTTTTGTCTCCTGTCGTGACAAGAAGAAGAAAAGTATCGTAATGAATAGGAACATCCATACGTTTAAAACAATGGAACTTAACTTTATGGACATGCATTTCATAGAATTTCTAGCTCTGTAAACGACAGAATGAAAGCTAAATTAACAGAAATGG
Source organism: Holothuria leucospilota (assembly GCA_029531755.1). NCBI lineage: Eukaryota > Metazoa > Echinodermata > Holothuroidea > Aspidochirotida > Holothuriidae > Holothuria > Holothuria leucospilota. The sequence goes on from CM055976.1 coordinate 36,189,319, forward strand.
CATCGCGTGTAACAATGTACTACCTGTCTATTTATTGACAGCACGCAAGTTTATATTTAAACAAAGTGAAAATGAAATCACTAAGATGGTATTGTCATGCAAGGCATCAAATATGAACAATGAACTGCACAACAGTTTCAGTAAAAGTACGTTTATTTTATGAAGGGTCAAAGGTCAGCTATGGACAGCAGAGGGAAGAATGTCATCTTCTTGATAACTTTCGTTTTACTCTGGCGACATCACAGCATGTCTCCTTACATTCATGATAGTAGCACTGCTGCAGTTAATAAAGAAAACCAACACATTCTGATAGCCAGCAAAGATTTTCATGCCGCTGATTCTTTGACTGAGAATACATATATGCAAATGAAAACCTTTGGCTGACTGAAAGCTCCAAGCAGTCTTCGTAATCTAATTGAAAAGACTGTTCCTACATAATGAATCTGAAGATGAAACATTTTCCTTTATAAAGAAGTCTTAAAATTTCCTCTACATTGACAATATTTGAAAGTAATACACTTTTGCACTTTTTGAAGATCACCCAAGTCAAACATGTAATCTACTTGCCAGGTTCATACTCGTGTTAAATGGTGCTTATCATCAAATGTAAACAATCTGACTGGTAATAGAAACTGTCTTTTAGGTACTGCAGCCAGCAAACAGTACTTTTTCACTCACTCCTAGTGGGAAGTCTTCACACCACTCTTAGTATATCATAACCTGTTAATACCCGAGTAATACTGCTTTTAGTCAGGGAGGATCCGACGAAACAACTGCTATCAGCGTACTCTTAATGGACATTCAGTACCTATGCACTCAAATAATTTTTCCCATTTTACTGTGGGTATTCACAAGTAACTACAGTTACCCTTTGCTACATCTATTTTGCATTTTATTTTTTGGTGCACTATACCAGGGTTGTAGCTAGACCAGTTTTACTGGTGAGCTCCAAGAGTCAAACCAAAGTGTACCTAGTAAACCATGTAACTGTTGAAAAGAGTTGGGTATATTCGATTTATTGACCCTATATTGGGGTACTGTCAGCAAAATGGGGAAAATACCACAAAAAGTTAGATTTTCCTTCCAACTTCCTCCAAAACCAGTTGAAGCCATCATGATTCCTACAACTGGAAGGGGAGTTAGTACTGGGCAGTTCCAGGCTTAAATACTAACAGTCCTGGGCACTACGGAACATTCCCAGGTGGCACTGCCCAGTGCCTTCAGCCGTAGCTACAACCCTGCTCTGTACCCTACCCAGAGTATTTTCGGCGTTGATCCCCCCCCCCCAATTATTGCCACCTAACTTTGTTCTCATTGGCATGTAATCATACGGTCACAAATTTACTGTTACTGATATGTATAGCAACCAACTCAAACCAATGGATGAAACAGGTAAAAGACTGGTTCCAACACAACAATTTCTTCTTTCTGTGTTAACAGGCAAATATCCTTGTACTTTTATAACTGTAGACACACTTCAAATGTGCCATGGATCTTCACTACAAAGATTTGATCCCAGCATCCATGAGAGTACTTTGGAAACGAAACAGAGGCTTTTTTAATGCCCATGTAATACCTTTAAGATCAACTGCTCCCTTTACACAACAACCAGCCCATTCACGATTTGTCACCACACTACCAATTTCAGAACAAAAGGAAAGTGACAACTTACAAGCTCAATTTGTTCTTCTAATTTCTGAGCTTCAAGGCGTAAAAGACGTAATGTTTCTTCTTTACCATGCTGTCTTGTAAAAGCTGATGAGCAGGCTGTCAAATCAAAAAAAAAAAAAACTTCTTGCATTAAATTGTGAATGCTTGCATAAGCTTCAACAACATAAAAGACTGCCACATATCTCACTTATTTGGCTCGCTCATCTATTCTTTACTCAACTCAAATTTATCATATTTCGTTTGGGTTTGAACAAGCTTTCCAGAAAGTTATATGATACATCCACAAGTTTTCCGTGAAAATGATAGCAATTCTACGAAGACAAAGAAATTTATTTAAGCCTTGGAGCAGAATGAATCCTGAATGCATTTTCCTTCTGAAACATTGACAATTGTATGAGTTCCTGTACGTATACTTTATTAGGCATTTAATGCATAAATTGTTAAGAGGATGAAATATCAAACTAATTGCAGCTGCAAATTCCCTTTGAAAACCTTTGGGGGAGGAAGAAGAGCGGGGAAGATGATGGAGAAACCTTGGAAAACCATTTGGGTCCACAAGGAAGCCATCAGAAAATTCATCTGGATTCAAAGGGTACCCCTTTTGGTTTAAATGGAAACTGGACAAAGGGAATTACAGAACTACTCTCTGAAAATGCCACATCCTGTTGAAAACCATTTGACACCAGTGAACCCCTTGTTTAACGTAATTAGGAACGAAGGGTTTGAAGGGAAATTTTGTGCTTGGATATAGCTAAGATAGAACACGAAGATAGACCTACTTAAAAAAGACTGTAAGATTTATGACATACTTTCATAAAATCATCCATTACTGTAACAACATATCAGGGGATAAAATATCAAGATAAGCATCATAAAATGTAACATGAGAATCTAAAATGGCTTATCTACTTCCAACATGGCTAATACCATTACTGTGTTTTGAATATCTCCAGAGATCCATGAATGGGGATGAGGTGAAGAGGTAAAAGTTTTTCCATTTTTATTTTTGTTAGACTAGATAGCAGGAAATGGATTCTTACAACTCAAAATTCCCACTAAACTGTGCACTTTTAGCCCTGTTAAATCTTGATTCAATGTGATCTGGGAAATTCCCTAAGACTCTATGGTAAGTACGTATTTCTTGAGGCTCTCTGCAAACCTCTCGAACTTGGCAGGGTTACAGTGTTTTTTGCCTGCCATAATAGTGAGAACCTTTCTACTATTTATCAAATTCTTCCACATATTTTGCCCCTACTGTACAGTCACAGGCTGTAGTATGGGTTGTATGGTCCCTACCTGAATGTATTGCAATTGTCCAATTTTCAAGTTCTATTTGGTTTGGAGCCTGCAAAAATAAAAGAGAAAGAGCACAATAATTACACTGGAATGACTTTGTAGTTAAGGACCTTTCCATTTGCTTCACACAAAATACCTGATGTTGAATCCTGTCATAGACATAAAATGAAAGTGAAAACCATCCAAAACCTGTTGTGAAGACATTACAAATGCTCAGTAAATACCCCTGAAGAAGCAAGCTCAGAAGGGTATATATGAAATCATAAGATATTGATGTACACTGTCCATGACCTACAAAAGTTAAAGTACAAAGCATTCAGCCATGAAATATTGCAAGAACGACAATATTTGTTCTCAAAATGAACGAAAAGCAAACACAAAGGAAATACATGTGATCCTACATATTTATACAGCCTTTTCAGAAGATATTGTTAAGATGAAGTTTAAGCCAGAAGCTAACATATTATAAAGGAATACTGCTAATATAGTACATTTCTGAAACATTTTGTACACTGACACTTCGATAAGAATACTGCCACTGATGCAGAATCCAGATGGGACAAATGTACTGCATTTGAAGGTTACAGCTTGTCTGTTTCTAATAGGTATTTTCAGGTGTGGAAACCTTTACAAAGAAACAAAATCAAGTACCCCTGCCCCCCAAAAGTATATTCTTTGTGTAAACACTTTCATTTCTATAGTGATATTTCTTGCACCATTTCGCTAGGAGCTTCAAATTCCGGCATCCCAATTTCAGCTGCGACTCAGTTAACTGCAAACTACAAACTGAAGATGATGTTTGCATGCTCTTCTAATGATACCTCAGAAATATTCTTCACTGTATCTTTGCCAACATGAAGTTAAATGCTACAGGAAGTGAGTCAAATATTCTGTGTGAACTGAGTTTGCATATCTGCAACATAAACAGGGTTGCACTGTGAGGCATCATGTCAAAACAGCCAAGCTACATCTGTCCCAGCCAAGCTGGAGCTCCTTCAGCCAACCTGCAGCAGCTGCAGCCTTGTTTTTGTACAACAGACATTACAACAGAAGAATTACTTAAATTCTAGTAAACTGTGAAGTGTGTAGCAGCAATGCATGGCTACAGCTATGCTGAGGTAGCTGAGGCTTTCCTGACACAGATGCAGCAGGGGGTTTTGACATGGTGCCCAACGGGGCTTCCTAAAATTACAATTTTGAGATTTTGGTTGTGGGTTGCAGACTGCATTAGAGAAAACAAAACCGCCAGATACCACCAGAAAACAGAACCATATCATGTCCATGATATAATTCATGCCAAGCATTGTTTACACAGGTTTTCAAGCAAAGTAAACTATGAGTCACTGAAGAAAGAGCCTGGGAAGCATTGTACTATAAGATCTCCAGTACAACAGTATTTTCATAATACCACTGCTTAATACTGATTAATGCTAATCTCAGGACCAACTCAATGGCAAATGCACTTTTTTTTTCTTTTTTGAGAAATGTTTACAAATGTTCCTTCTTAACTGAACAGTATTGGATCCTGTTTATTCTCTATTACACACATCCACCCACTTGCTTCCTACTGAATTTACACTGTCAGATTTACATCTATGAACTGGGTCTTAATCTATGTAGTGAAGTAAACAAGATGTGTCATAATTGAGGTTTCCAACTATTTAAGAAATAAACAGGTTATCAGAAGACAACTGAGGGGAAATGTTTCACACTGTTACGTACTAAGTCTTCTCCCACTATTCTACCACATAATGTTCCTCTATATCCTAACGGTAGACCATTTCCTCCATTTGTGGTTTTGGGACACACAACTCAGCTCTACAGTACTTTCAAAACACTTTAAGCCTTTCAAATTTGTGTAATCAGTTTTAATTCCTGTCAAACTAATACACGACAGGTTTGGTAACTTTGGTCTCAGCCACAGCATGTTTAGCGACATGATCATTCTTGGAGAAAAAATTTTTTTGAGAACATGACACATTTCTGTCATGCAGAGAATTCTTTAGTACTGGATGAAAACTTCAAAAAAGGGAGGGTTTAAGCAAAAATTATTTTTGATATAAGAAAGATATTAATCCAAGCACTCTGGTATAATTTTCATTTCAACACCTTTTTGTGGTTCTTGAGATATTAGTTGCTGAAGATGCTATATTTGTAACCTACATTGAGCATTACACGAGCAGAAGTTATTTCAATCTCCTTATAATGATGGGCAATGCTTTGTTTTCTTTCTTTTGAATCTAATTTCACCTTGAAACAAATAATGATATGTGGTCCCCATGACGAATGTAAAGATTGTAAATTTCTTTGCCTCTCATGCATTCACATAATGAAACATGAGATCATACAGGAGAACACTGATTACTAAGTTTGAAGAAAATCAATGTGTTAATTAATGTGAAGTTATGATGTGACATGGGTTTGCTTTAAGTTATTGGTAGGATGGAAATGTGATATCTTCACCTGATTATATCTCAAAAACCACAAAGAGGAATTGAATCCAAACTTCACCAGGATGTTGAGATTACATTCTCCTCTCACATATCAAAACTAGAGTTAAAACGTAAAGCCTTCTTTTCAGTAAACAAGATGAGATTAGTAATACTGATTGTGCAACGTTCTTGGATTTTGTCATGCTCAGGATATTACGTAAACAGTCTCTTCCTGTCCCTTCTAAAAACAAGTGCATCCTGCAAGAAGGTCAAACTGAAGAAAGATACATCAAAGTTCAATCAGGACCTTCCTTAACTATCACATTACATTGTTCAATGAAAAAATAAAATCCTTTTTTTTGATTGGCCTGTCTTTAAGGACTGCACTGACACAGAGAAATTGTGTCACTGTTTTGGTCAAAACAAATGGGCGAAGAGCAACTTTCGTGGTGGTGGTGGTTACTCCACAGTAAAAACTTGTGGGGGCTGCATGGAGGGACAGTGGGTGGGGGAAATGTGGGTGGGGGTATGGTGTTTCCTCTTTTGCTAGTTAATTTACAAATGCTCTGTTACATCATATGTAAAACATCACATGATTTTGAAAAATGTTTTATTTTAAGTTTCTGTCAAAGTTGCTGTAAGTTCTTGCTTGAAACTAAGTTGATGTGTGATGCTAAAATTATAAATAAATACAGACCAGAATAGCAGACAAAAATATCCCTACCAGACAGACATCTGTAAGGTAACTAGGGCTACTCCAGAGATATAATGATCATGATGTTGACAGGCAAGTTTCAACAGAAAGATTAACACACACTGAATGAGTGTCCCACTTGACTTTGACACTGATTACAGAAATATCTTAACATTAAATAATTTTATGTCGGAGTGAAAGAAAAAGTAACACCCAGACTCAATTCACCAAGTATAAACATAATAACATCCCTTTCTTTGGTAAATATCATTAAAGCATATGACTTGATCATAAAGGCCATTTTTGAACACTCACACTCTAAAAACTATTTCTTTTCTGTTAGCATACTCTCAACATCATAAGAAGGTACTTTCCCCAAGTAAAAAGACAAAACCCACCAAACTCGTTTGGTATGGGTAATATGTATCTACACTGGAGTTGTCCATCTCCCACACTATAATGCAATGATCCACTCCTTGCATCAGTAACATTTGGCAGAATAGTAAAAATGCCCTTTTTGGTTCCTCTCTTGCTAATCTGTCCCCTATCAACCAAAAGTTTTGTTTAGTGGATATTTAAAAATGATAATTCCAGCACACTTGTTTTTTACTGAAAAACTGTATTAGCACACCACAGTTTAAATATGTTACACACTAGTCAGGGGGTGAAGATAGAACTGCTTCTTTCATTCAGATATCGCAGACAGGTTTTTATGCTTTCTTTAGCTGGTCTTGACTGTTTTTAGACATCATAAGCCAAATATCATTAGCAAGCAATTTTTTTTAACAATTTCCGCATAATTATGCTATTTCTTTGTTTTTTTGTTTGGGAAAGAATGATTACATTTCTTTGATAAATAACTACCCACAGAATATGAACTGTATTGCATGTAGGTTGAGAGGTCTGTATTTTGATCTAAGTTATCAAATATGGATTGTAATTTTAATGGGGAATACAATGGTTACATTGCCATCTACAAAGCACAGACACAAAATAACTTTATCATTATTCAACCATTCATGCCAACCAATAAATTCTGGCAATAACATTTTTCCCCCAAAATAATATGCATAACAAGAGTTAAGAATATGACATCATTTGCATTTGAAACTTGATTGGAAAGTTTATGTGAACAAATTATTCTTCATGAGTTACAAAACAGTGCAATATTTTTTTTCCAGTGAGAAATTTCCTCTTTGAAAGTAAGGTTACACAGCTATCTTTCATTGAATTGCTTATTGTTCTGTATCCGTAAATCATGGTTTTAAAGATATGAATCTTTTCTGGACCCATGAGGCAATATAAAATGACAATCACTCCATACACAAACATATAGCTTCATCAGTGCCAACCTTTGCCAAGACTGCAAGGAACACTTTTCAGCCAACGTCTAGTTTGGCTTGTGTTTCTTTACTTTTATAATGAGTTTTACCATTTGACCTATTGTATCTGTACTTCTTTTCTTTCAACCTAGTCTGACAATGAAAATATGAAGTTGTATTAGATATTATATAACACCTTATTAATTCTTCTACATCTGATTGGAGGATTGGTGGTCACATGCCATGGGTGATTCGGCACTATCATCATGGTTGTGTGTTATCCATTGTGTGTTAGTCTAGTATAACACACGGCGGTGACTTCAGCTATCACTGCTGTACGTAGAAACTATGCTGCAACTCAACAATTCAATGCAGCTTTGGGGATCGCACACTGCATATCATACATAATCGCATGTCTCTTTGGTTTTGAAAGGCAAGATGGTGCATTTCTATGGTTTTGGGCAAGTGTTCATTGTGTCACAGTAGTGTCTAAGGTTATGCCCTGCTCGTGTGCTGTAAATAAACTTACTGTGTGTGTGTGTGTGTGTGTTTTGCCCTTGAGTGCCTGGGAATCACATGATGTCACATGAAATCCCTCTGTAGTTCAATCTTTCAACTCATGAAATTATTCATACTATCACACTCATAAACATTCATTATTTATATATTATTACACAGTAGGCCTTTTCATGTGATGAAGGCCTTTTTAATTCCATTAGACTTGCAGCCCTGCCCTCAATATATCTAAACGTTTGTTTAAGCAAATCAGGCAATATTTTAAGTAAGGACACTGATATTGGCTTTGATGCACCCAAACACAAGAAATGTCCTTCCATCATCAACTCAAATAAATCTTTGTTCTAAGAGTCCCATGTCCTCATTCAAGAATGTCATTTCCAAAGCAAAACAAAAGACTAAGAAATTTGGCAACACCAATTTCCTGCCTCAAGACACAGACGGAAACATATGGCCAATTTATCACCACAACACCGACCACTTCACAGAAAATATAAAACCTGGTATTTCCTTATATCTGTAGGTTCTAAATAAGAGCTAATAAGTTTGATGTAGTAAAAACATCCATTGTACTCTATAATATCCCTAACATGAAAACAAATAGTTCGCCAACAGTCTCCTTCAGATTAGGTCCTTCAAGAAGCAATGATGTGTCTAGACCTCCACTTTGCCATAGAATCCCATTTGTAATGCATTGAGAAATATTTCCAACACACAAAACGTTTCAATTTCCCTTAATGACCTCATTACGGGTTATTAGCAACCAGAATTGCATGTTTAATACCAATCATAATTTTCTGCAAACAAAGCCAGGCCAAATAAACAAAAGGAGGCATGTGAATAGCTGTCTTTGCCCTAATTATTGTGTATCTGCAGCAAACAAGTTCATCACCAGTGTTAACCCTCTTATGTATTTCAAGGTGGTATTTCTTTCTGTGCCATAAACCCAAACATATCTCAGTCATAATGGAATACAGTTCCCATCCCCTACCACTTCACTCTCACTACAGCTTCTACAAATCACAATACATCAATCTCCTGTGAACTAAATATCATATATCACTTAACAGGCAATATTAAGTTACTTCTTTGGTCCGAATATCTAACTTTCAGGACCTTTTTTGGTATCTTGATCCCCTACGGGAAGTATATTTGAAACTAATGAGTCACATGATATCTCATTGTACATTTTATATCAAAGCTTTAAAGGTACACTGTCATTACACAAGCCATATTTTATATATCACTGTAGAAATGTCAATGTGAAAACCCTGGAAAATCTACCCCCTACCCCCTACCCCCAATTATCAGCAGTGTACTATGAGACTACATTTGATTGTTATTGGAGGTACTTGCCAAAAAGAATAAAGACGTATCAATACTTCCACAAAATATTTCAAATTTCAAATTTTTTACGACACATTTCACCATCATTACATTTTTATTTCTCCTTCATACTTTAAAGAAGTTTCTTTTCCTTGCATCAATTTTATTTTTCCAGTCTTAAAGCTTAGGAAAAGTTACAACAATCCCTAGCTAACCTGATGACATTTTAGGGCATTATGATATCAGGCAGGCCTTTAACACTTTAAAAAACTTCAGTTAAATGGTTTAATGATGTATCTCCTGATATTTCGTGATTATTTTATAATATTTATGGAGAAATTGTTGTCTTTGAATGCTTCACTACATCTGGGCATGAGATATTTTCAGCGGGGCTCTGGACACCTGTAGATGGAAGTAAATTCTCCCTAAAGTTTCTTTTTAAGAGCTGATTACCTCCTTCATGCTATTTTATGCTTTTTGTCACATTTTATTGACAATTTATGGATTTTATGAACCAGTGGGAGCCACGCACTGGTTTTCAGGAGGGCTTCTAAAAGCAGAGACAACTCAAAGAAGGTTCAGGTGACACCTTAAAAGTGGTGTAGCTAGGATTTCTCTCACTGGGGGGCCATGCAGTGTGTTACATGATCGCCGGCCTGGGGAGGGGTTTGAGCAGTCGTTCCCCTCTCCTCTGAAAATTTTTTGAAAATTAGGTGTTCTTACATGCAATCTGGTGCCACACATGCTACCATTTTAAGTAAAATTTCTGTTAAAAAAATTTACGTATTTTAGGTGCTTAAAAAAAAATTGGCATCAGTGAAGGGGGAGGCATGGCCCAATGCCTCCCCCCCTCCAATACGCCACTGCACCTTAGTTATGTTGAGGTAAGGATAATGTTCCCTTTAATGTTACACATAAGTGACACAAAGTAAGAACCCAAACCTAACAAGGATATCTAAGACCAGGTAATTAGAAAAAAAAAAAAAAAACTTAAAACAAATCACATAGGACGGAAACTGAACACCATCAGTGCTCAGGAAATCTGACTGGTACTGACACTGCATGTGTCATAGGTGACCTTGGTGATCTGTTTAGAAAGCAAGGTGTGACTACATGGAAGTTAAAACGTGGTGGTATCCATCACCGAACTGAAACAACATAGAAGGATAATGAATCCAAGAAAATGTAACCTGACTGCCATTTTATAATGCACAGGTACTCATTTGTCAGCTATTGCTGTGACTTCCATGCAAATTCTCCCACAGGCCCTACAATCTCACCCAGAATATATTTGCAATACAATCATATCTAACAATTGATGACTGCTTGGTTCTGATTGGACAATGTTGACTTGTGCAGTCAAATGTATTCATAATTGCTCACACCCAGTAAGTCTGTGAATATGGCCTTGAACAATTAAAACTGTGCAAGCTAGTGTAACTTTGCCTGAGCTATGTACTAGACAGGATTTTTTTTATGAGAGGTGGGGCTAGAAGTATACAGGGGAATTGTTACTGTCTGGGGCCATACTGTAAGGCTCTAAAGTCCTTCAATCTGGCATCAAAGAGTAAAAATTCCCCTAGGCAGCAACTAAATTGGCTTTATAGCAAAATGACTGCAAGAGGGTGTGTTTTAGCTACATTTCATGTTGTGTTGTGTACAACCATGCTCACTCCATTGTACTTTAGTTCCGTGCTGTTCACCAAGGGGAAAAGCAGGAAAAAGGGAGAAGGGAGGAGGGGGTAAGAATGAGAAATACCAACAGAGTTATAAATAGAACACATTTAGTGCTCAGGAAATCTAACTGGTACTGAAACCAAGTGTGTTATATGTTACCATGGTGATCAGTTCCAAAGTATGTGACTATAGTTAAAGGTGGAAGCATGGTGTTGTGGTCACCAAAGGACAGTTAAGGTGAGGAGGATGAAGTGAGGGAGGTAAATTTATAAAAGGAAATATTATACCAGAGGTGACAGGAATGCACCACACCCATTCATCTGGAAATCTGACTAGCACTGCCACTCATTTTAATTGATTTATATTACTTAGCAAGTCAATATGACAACTCTCTAAGGTATAAAGGTTATTATATTCCCTAAGGGAATGTGAATGCAGGGAGAGGGATTATAAGAGCAAGGAAGTGGTAGGGTTGAGACTTGCAATAAAGGGACCAGCAAATCACCATAATGAAATGTCCAGAATATTCAAACTGATAATTTAATAAATTATGGAAGAACAGCTCAGCCCATTCTCCTTTCTGTCAAAGGTTTAAAACAGATGTAATATCTGAAATCTAAATGACTTATACTGTTTTTCTCAAACAAAAGTCTAAAGCAAATTGACCAGCCATCACACTGAATATAATGGTAGCTATGTAGATTACCATAAGCAAAATGGTCTCCACCTTATCCTACAGGTGTTTGATCCACGCACTTACATCACCATACATTTTAAAGCAATAATTTATGTTCATTTTCACATAGTAATGGCCAAATAGTAGGCCAGTCATCATTATGTGAGAACTGTACAAAACTCCATGACACTTGTAACAATTTTTCAAGAAGCATCTTTTTTCATCACGTCTTTGTTTTTAAATGACAAAATTCCACAACTTTCCATGACTGTTTTAAACTGCAGGATTGCCAAGGATTTCCCATGACTGTAAGAACCTTGTGAGTTGAAATTAACTCACCTGTAGTAAGTAAGAATCACCAAACGCTGTACTTAAGCAAAATATATTTTCCCTTTTTGGATGCTCGGGAACTGCTTGGGCAAGGCCATTCTCAACAACTGAAATTTAAATAGAAAATGAAAACAATTGGTAAACTTGTTATTAGCATATATTTAGGTCAATTGGTAATTAATAGATGTATGAGTCAGATGGTACCCTTGACCAGTTCACACTATTGAAACTATTTTTTCTCACGCTTCAGTGTCAAGTTATTAACAATATTCAGCTACATACAGTCAATCGTGCATCAATGGACAAAAGTAAGCAAGAACGTAGTGTTATTTGATACCTTCCTTCAACATTACAGCTCTTTAAGAAGGTTGGAGTTTACGGGTTTTCCCCTCGATTAAAAAACTCCCACAGGATCTGATATTAAATGAGCTTCATGCAATATCTTAAAATTGCTTAAAATGACAACTCCAAACCAAAAATTGCCAGGAAGTATCCAAAAGCACAGTGATTTGTGTAATTCCAAGCAAAATGTTTGGGTCAGAGGTATTATACCGAAGTTTAAGCCCAGAAGATGCAGCCTGCATATGAGAAATCTTTTTAACTTCCTTAAAAGAGAAAAATTGTATTTCTTTCAAATGCCTTTAGATGACTGTTACCATAAACTTGTCAATAAGAGTCCTAAAGCACACTGACTGGTGCTAAAGAGCACTCACTAGTGTCAGAGAAAGGTACTGATCAATTACCATTGTTTTTAACATATTTGAAAAATGTTTCACCCTTATATGACTTCTAAAACCACCCACTCATCATGATACAATGGTCTTGCCTGCTTGGTGAGGAGTAAGGAAAAGAGATGTTCTTGACAAGAAATTGTGGTTTTGATATTAAAGCAACAGGTCTTTGACTCACCCAGGATATGTCTGGGTTCACTGTTCTCATCGGTAGCTTTGTCAACCTCTCCATGGAAGAGAAGCATGGTACCCTTCAAACAGACTGAAACAAAGGAAATAGAGGAACAATTCATTAAACGAACTGACCTTAGCAGGCAAGTTCAACAGAGACATATCTTACATAAACCATACATAGTACTGGCATTGACCCAAAATTCAACTCAGAACAAAGTACTATACTATGTACAGGCCTCTTTTAGCATTAGGGCAAGCTTCAACACTGGTTTTTGAAACTTTTCAACTATTTGCCAGTATGTTTGTGCAACTCACATATTTTGAGGGTGAATGCCCGCAGCCTTAGAAGTCCCCACTCTGAATGGCATCATGACCCCAACTTGCATCATTTAAAAGTGTTGTCATAACAGCTATAGCAGGCATCAAGACAACAATTTAGTCAAGAAAAAGTCTAAAAGAGCCCTGATTTTTTAACAAATTATCCATGAGTATAGCAACTCTGAAGAAGAGTCAGTCCTATGCCTATCTGCTACCTTTCAATAGTAGGCCTACGTCGAAAATGTCATCTATTCTGCTTGTAAGAATTTGCATTCCAACAAGTTTTGCAAAGGGATCTCTCTTACAGCTTGTAATCTTTCATCATCAAAGAAGCTTCTTAAGGTACACTTCCTTCATAAAGACTTTTCTTAGGGGTGGGGGTGTAAGGCTGGAAAGGGAGGTAGGGTGCTGCTTTTCATTTTAATGTATGTATCAGTAACCCACATTTATACTGCAATATTTTAATAAGCTTCAACTTGCCAACTAAACAATCTCACTTCTACTAGTTAAAAATATTCCCATGTCACCTTCCATATCACATTCTATTGGTTACAAAAAATCCACACTATGAATGGATTCCACAAACTGAAAAGGTTACACAGTTTGTAAATAAGGTGTGAGAGGGATAATGTAGACTGCAAAACACTGAAAGCCTTCCAGTACTGTGCATTTTTCTACAAAGACAATTAACAACACTGAGCTAATTAATTTCTTGCCACATATGCATACAACTGGCAGCATTCACATTCATCAAATATATTCCTATCCCAGAGCATATTAACCCCTGGGGTGTGCATGATTTACTCCAAACAGTGGCTTGTAGAACACCCTTGTCAGCTATGAAGCAAAACATCTGGGCAATATCTGATATCCTGTATTAGTGTGAGAGGCAGGACTAACTACCTTATGTTTTAAAAGTGCATTGCTACAAGACATACAGACTCCTCTAAAAGAAAGACATAAGGCACAGTTATATAGCCCTCTTCCTCTATGGATTATCAAGCCACCTGTTAAACCAACTTCAAATTCAGTTCAGCTGAATTTAAGCAATTAAACTTGATACTTTAGTGACCCCAGCTCAGCCAGCTGTTAATAGGTACTGTCCAAGCAATGAGTCCATCACCTGTGTACCTTAGCATATTTCCTTCAACATCAGTACAAATTTTTACCTTCAGCACTTGAGTCTATCTTCTATCTTCCATAAGCATACAGCACCACTTTCAATTGGGGGAGCCTGAAGGAGGCATACTTTTTCCTGAAGTTTACGCATCTTTGCCCCCAAAATAGCCCTAAATTTCCAAGTTTCTGGAGGCTACAACCCCTCCCCCCCTGCCCATTGGGGTTTTACACATTTCTTGTCTTATTTACTCTCTGGGATTTTTGGAAAGTACATTTTCTCCCACCCTGTTTTGTTCAGTATCATTTTAAAGAGTGTATAGAGGTTTTTCACCAACGTAATTGTGTTGCGTCTTTTTGTTTATTGAACATTTTGATGGCCATGTGTTCGCTGTATCACATAGGTATCTAAGGTCCTGTTGTGCACAGGTATCGATAACAATCTTTCTTTGCAGAAGCTGAATTAAAAAGTGCTGACGTCACATGAAAAATTCATCCAGAACATGCACATTCAGTCCTAAGGTATTCACTTCCTGAGGGTAAATTTACCCACCCTTCAGAATCCTTGGTCCAGCATGTAACCAGTTTCTTTTCTCTTTGCAGCAGAGGCACAGCATACACTAACTTTTTCTGTGACCAGACATGATCATCATGAGTTAGAGTCCCAGCCCAAACCCCCAAAAGTTGCAAGTTATGAGCAATATGATGATTCCATTGCTATTATATTTGCTACATCAGTGTGAAAAAGAGACACCCTGGAAAATTCAACATGTACCATTAAAACTGGGCATGCAATCCAGTCTCAGTTTGCACACCCCACCTTTAGGAAACACTAGCGTACACCTTGGAATTTTCCCTTGGTTGAAGTATTTTGTGTTTCCCCTGGGTGTGAAAGTGAGTGAGACTTTGAATCAAAGAGCTGCAACTATAGGTGTAAATAGGCATATATTCTTTAAAACTATAAACATGCCTACACTGATTCTGTGAAAAACAGTCAAACAGAAAGGAAGAAAAATCTACTTTAACAAAATACTAATGGTAGAAACTCTACCACCCTCAAGGCTACTTTCAATATGTCCTGTTAAATCAAAAGTTAACTACTTACCCCAATATTTCTTCCAGGACCTCTTACCAGGTCTCTCCACTCGTTTCTTCCTCTGTACCAACATACTTTTGACGTGTAACCACCCAGCCTTCCTAATGGCCCCTTTTTGTTGAAACATAGAAGCATGGGTGTGGTGTGAGCTGAGTGAGTTGGTATCAGCTTCACCATCTCCATCTTCGTCATCATCGTTTAAATCATCCTGAGAAACAGAAGGAAAGGTAAATGCCTCAATGGTATCTACTGGAGAATTCAAACCCCACGAAAAAACCTCCACAGTCTCCAGAGGGGATAAGGGGGGTTCAATTATAAAATCCGATGTCATTTTCTGTAACTGTATCTGCTTTCAGTCACGACAGAAAGATGAATTCACTTTAGTATTTCCACAAGAATTTTTGGATATTAAGACTAAACCTCAAGTACTATTCCATCCATAGTTCCCCCATGACTGTACTCATACTTAATAATATCAAAATTAAAAACTATTCCAAAGAAGGAAGTAAAAGCAAACACGTTTCCTTGAGAAATTTCAAAACAACCTCCCTCGAAAATAACAACACTTTCTGAAAAACAACATTTGGTGTGCCAGTTGTAAAATTGCGAACAAAAGAGTTCCTTCTTAGTTCTAACACGTGAAGACAATGAATGTCAAATTAATCAAAGATATCTTTTCTTATAGTACACATAGAGGTAAAGAACTTTAAGCCTAGATTAGGTTTTCTGAGATTCCATGATGTGATATATATCCGGAATTTATCGCAGACAGTGTAGACTCTTCCTGTGTGTGGGTACCCAGCAACAGGTTTCAAAGAAGGTACCGCAAAAATTGCCATTAAGTGTAAAGAACTAAATAATGACAAAGTAATACTGATTGGGCTAATAATTTCCTGTTAGTGGTGGACTCATATGACCTTAAGCAGGTCATTTTACACTATTTTTAATATATAGTGATAACTTTCTACACTTTCTCTCAAAGCAACGTAATGGTTACGTATTAAAGGTTTCCTTTTAATTTTTCGTACGTACCACTATGGGGAAATGTATTGTTTGACACATACTTAAGCATTATGTTTACGTCAGCAGTCACACCAGCAACATAAGTAGAGGAAAGAGTCTCCTTTTTGATGTTTACTCAGAGAATTTTGACACTTCAACCTTTTGATGTTCCTATTAAACTTGTGAAAGAGCTTTAGACCATCTCTTCTTGGAAAGAACACTCACTGGACAACACTATTCGTGACCTCCACCACATGCAAACTGTTGTCCAATTGATTTCAAAACTGGTAACATTCTGTGACAAAAATGGTTTCACATCCCACTAATGTGAATATATCATTCCAAAACAGACTGTCCTCCAAGGATGAGTTGTTTTTCCTAGCTTGTTAAATCATTCAAGCAAATACCACCCATCTAAGGGCTAAACATCAAATTCATGGGACTGTAACAGAATATTGCATAACTGCGTATGATATGAACTACCATGAGCATGCTAAAGATCTTACAAATAGCACATTTGTTTTACATTTCAGTCATCATTGTCCAGTAATGGCAAGACCAATGACTTGCATCTTTCATAACTTCATACAGGGCTTCACCAAGGTTGACAAAATTACACATTTTTAAACTTACTATAAATCAGAACATAAAAATACACCACAGCCTTCTACTAATAAAGTTTTTTCTTAAGTTGCTTACCTCGTCATGGTATACAAAGAAGTCTTGTAAGCTCTCTTGCTCTCCTTTGGACATAGTTTCACTAGAGGTCAATGTACTGCCATCTCCATGGTGACCAGAACTGCTACACTCACTCTCGCTACCGAATCCACCTGAGAGACGCTTCTTCCACTTTGGAAGATCTGACACTGTTCCACTGGACGACTTAGATACTTCGGACTGATTATCCCCAGGGGTTTGGAAGCCATTATCAATTGTTTCATCCAGATTTTGCATTTGTAAGTGAACCTCATATGCTTGTAAAAGTGAGTTTGTTTCTTCCAAGACTCTCTGTGCTTCATCTAAGCTATTCTTATTATTATTTTCTCTGTTCACTTTTGTAAAGAATTTTTCACTAAAACTGGTAGATCTTTTGACTTTAGTGGTTTTTGCCTTGTTCTTATTCCCTCGCCCAAAAAATGACTGACTTTCAGTCTTGATGCGAGATCGTATTCCATGCTTCTTTTCACCCTTACCGTCTTTTGCAGGTGAAGAGGGAACATTGCTGGCTGTATTGAAGTTCTGTGCATTTGCTTCAACAAACTGTGCACTTTTCAGAACCCCATCACTAGCCTTACTATCCCCTCCAGAAGGGGGAAGGTAACTCCCCTTCCCTGGGCTCCTACTTAACTGCCTGACTAAATCAGCATTGTCTTCAACCCTGTTTCCATTAGTAGCATCCAGGTCAGGAATACTGCCCTGTTTTGAACGCTTTTTAGATTTAGATGCTTTCAAAGTTGAATCATCATAGTCCTCTGACTTTGCGTCTGCCATATCTACATTATCATAATAAGATTCTCGTAAAGCTTCACGATTTTTCCCTGAGTAAGTTGCATACTTCAACTTGCGTTGCTGTTTGCGATTCGCAATTACTTTGCGTACACCCCCAGCGATGGCTGACGACTCAGACTTCTTTTCAGGTGAAACGAGATTTGGAAATTTACCAGTATTAGACACAGCTGAGTCATCTTGTGTACCATTCACCATTGTTGTGCTCCTACTGATGGGAGTGAGGCGGCCCTCTGAAATTTGAAGGCCTGACGGTAATTCAATGTTGAGTAAGGACTGCAAAGATTTGGACTTTTGCTGTGGCTCCTCATTGTTCTTTAATGGCTGGAAGATAAAGAAGGATTTTATTTACATTGAAATTCATAAAAAAACTACAAACAGGTATGCAAACTGTTGGTATGTTATAATATAAAAGGATCATGTAAAAATGATTAACAGAATGCTACAAACATTTCAGCAGTTTCACAATTCTGGTTTTGGAAATAAGCAGAATATTTTTAATGTTACATTCATATATCAAAGGTCTATAGTTATTCTATCTTGACAACATTGACCTACAGTTTAGTTGTGGTTGGCATTGGAGTCCAACACATTTATCTCTAAAAATTTTATAAAACTTCAACTTCATTTACACTAAATGGAAAGGAAATATTTGACTAAGATAAGTTTCAGACACAAAATTCTGCAAGAAATACCTAACACCAGCTAATGAATTCACAAAACAGTCCATAGACAAGCGGGACAAAAGACAGCTGCATGAATGGAAAAGTTAAGCCATAAGCTACAGTATCATCACTGCACTAAAATTAATTTGCGGTACGTAACTCAACTGAGAAGAAATTCTGTGGGACATTCCATTCTTGGGATACATTGTTTTAGCTACCTCAAAACTCATTGTGTTTTGTTCATGGAACCATTTCTTTATAAAGATTAAAGAAAGGTACATGAAAATATGTTGCACCAGTCACTGATTGTTTGCACTTAATTTGAGACCACCGGTCTTACTTTTGTAACACTATAATGATGTTCAGATTTTTACTCCTAAGCTGAGCCCACTCATTAAAAAGATAAACTGTACGATACAAGAGTTGTAGGTAATTACACCCACATCATGTACACATGTCAATGCTCCAAAAAATGTTTAGCCAAACGTGCAGAAACAAATGACTGTAACATGTATATACACACCATGATGACTAAATCAAGGTTTGTCTCAAATGTCCATCAAAACCAAAAAGAACACAAAAAGTGTCTGACTGCAAACATACAGGTAAACACAGCCATTATTCCGGCAAGTTAGGCATACACTTAACAGGCATGATCCACTTGTTCTATAGTCTCACTTTCAATTCCTTTTCTTTGCAACATATAGCAATATCAGTGGTTAATCATTGAACAAGCAAACAACTGAAAATCAAAGATTCACCACAATGAGATTGTTTTTGTTTTTTCAAACTTAACCATGTATTATTGTTAAGTATAGGACAATGACACAGAACAATTTATGAAAAACATTTCCAATTTTGTAACTAACAGGAAAATGTCAGCCTTTAGTGTATAAACTTTTCCAGTAGCAACATGTACTTTTGAAAGACAATACATCTCTAAGCTACTTTGCTTTAACCACAAAAACAAAGTACAAACAGACACGGGCATTTCCTGACAGAACATGACTCACTTTAAGTTTCACTTTTTTATTTTCAATGAACTGACCAATCCAAGCTTAAGAATACCCAACATGTGTTACATGATCCTATGAACATAAATAAATATTCCAAAATTACATCAAAACCTTGACTTGGACAAAACGAAAGACTTTTAGCGGGAAGAAGTTCTAATATACTATCTAGCCTCAGTAACAAGATATGCAATGAAGTAAAGTGAAAGAAGTGGAAAAGCCTAAACTTTTCTGATGCAACTTTAATTCCAGGAAAGTTTTTTCAAGTTGAAAGTCTTTCCCTCTTTCAATGACTAATCTATGCAAACATGACTGACACCTGAAAATGAACATATGGCTTGAAACAAAGACTCTTAATTTCATAATACCAAACTACATGACTAGCTTTGCAGGCAGAGCTGCAACAGTATTAGATACTAGTGAAATGCTCACAACCAAATATGATTGTTTTAAACAAAGTCATCCCATACTGTAAATGTCCATTAAAAATTCATCTCTTAATTTGTAATCCTTTAATATTAAGTTTTCCTTTCCATTCATCCCTTCCTAACCTTTCCCCTTGCCTTTGCACATGTACTCCCCCAGACTTCTAGACAACAGCCTGACTTGATGGTGTTAAAGGTCCCTTTCTCACTGTGGTATCAACTTTTTGTCAGGTACTTATTGCAGGTATGTGAGGGTTACATGTGAAAACAGGAGGTGAACAGGGGAGAAATAGAAGCACAAATCTAGGAATAACTGCATGCAAGATATTCATGCCCTGACAAGAAAGTTTGACCTACGTACCATACCTAGATCACCACAGCACTACGAAACCAATACATATACAAACATGGTGCGGTCAGGCATCACTCCTGAGCCAGTCTCTTTTTGATTAAGAGAGCTGCATGCCTCAGAATAAACTAACAATCCAAAATGACAAACTCAAAAGTGGAAATTCTCAACGTACTGTATGTAAAAAAACTTATGATAATTATGACAACTGTGAAATTTCTGCTGCACCTATTTAGTAAATCAAAGAGTACTGGTTTGAGGTGCAGCGATAAATGTGACACCTTAAAAAGTGACTGATGAGATTTACATATTGTACGAAGTTAAGGTTCAAAGTATGGTTCAAATTAAGGAACTAACCTTTGAAAACCAGCCAAACGGTGTGCTAGCAATAAAAAAGTCCATGGCCGTTACCACAAATATCTAACCCTGCATGTGGAAGCACTTGGAAGTAGATTCCAAAAATTAACAACACACAAGTACCATGTGCGAACCACTTAGATCCTTAATTCAATATCCTCTGAGCTAATCTCAAGCAGTCCTCTCACTGAGAGTTACAAACACAATAAACTCAACATTTTCCTTAACGAAACCGTTGAAGGTAAACTTTAGCAGGAAACTGAGGAAGGAAAATGTCAATAATAGAACAGAGGGCTGATGAACTGGTTGCTTTGTTGAGTTGCCATACAAGATCTCTCAGTCTGGTCAAACAATAACAGTGATAGTTTACCTGTGTCCTTTTTCTAATGATTAAATAGATCAAAGTTATTTCCACTTCCTTATGACGAGGGAAGACTGGGAGAGAGCAGATCTCATAGCACAAATATCACTTTGATATTACAGCTTCCCTTATTATTACATGAACACATAGGCTGTGATTTCCTTGTTTATACAGATTGATCTGATCAGTGATCTGATACAACATTTCCATTAATAACCCTCCACATATGAAACAGTTGCATGTACTGCAAGTCCCCAAGTATACAGAATTCCCTAGTTTAGGAATCTATGAAGTGCCCTCAGAGAGGGCATCCTATCACTGTGTTGACTATTTTGCCAGGTACAATACTTATTGCAGGCAATTATGGGTTATGGATATACAGGGTAGGTAATGAGGGCAGCAGTGGTGGTCTCTTGAAACTTATCTAGAAGCTAAGTGTAGTCATCAAAAAAAGTACATTGGAATGGCTTTTTGAAGTTGTCCTCATATCCTCAGACAGCCCCATAGGTCATGTTCATACAGTATTACATCTTCTAACCTTTCATCATCCAGTTCCCCACACATATTCCTCTCCAAATTGCTTGGGCTTCTAATTTAGAGCTCTTGAACTTCGTCTGACAATGTGCCAACAAGCATTTCTTAATTCCACATCAAATGCTGTGATTTAACATTTTTTTCAAACATTTACTGAGGGATTAATATCAGGTCTGGCTGAAAGCCAATAAAATCATGGTACCAAGCAATCCTTCGAAGAGTTGCAGCTGGGACTTTAGTCCAATATTGCAACTCCAAGGTGACTCGAGTCTCACCTATTGCAGCCCAGAGTGGCAAAGTCTACCCAAAATAGCTAATGGGTTAAGACTTGAAAAAAACCTGAAAAAACCTCATTAAGAAGAGTGACAATGAAAAAATGGGTACCACAGAAGGACAGACCCATTGTCAAGGTGGGAGGGGGGGAGGGTGGCTGGGGAAGGGCACAAAGGGTTCTGACCTAAAAAATTTTTACATCCTACAAAACTTTCAGAACAAAACATGCTATTTCCTTAACATGTCTTAAAATATCCCCCCCCCCCCCAGGTATGGATAAATTTATAGATACAAGAATCAATCTGACAATAGCATGAGAGCTTTCCTGGAATCAAACTATCAATTCATACTGGGTCCTTTCTTTACTCATTCATGTCTCACTGTTCACCACTGTTCATGTTTTATGGAGAAAATCAAAGAATGAACTGCCTTTTAACTGTGACATGACACAGATTGGCACAAAACGTAGGCCCTATCTCAATATATAACTCACTCCAAGAAGATGCATGGAAACAGAATAAGTTTGTGTGATTATGTAGGATTTACCCCTACTGTACCCCATATGGGATCTTACCAACCAGGACTACAAAACAACAACTGTGCAAACTTGCTCAGAACAATTTAACTCAAACTGTCACTTCCCAAAGTATGAGCACAAGGTACCATCCTATCACCTGATGATCCTTGATGTCTTTTTTGTGGCAAGTTTTATAGTTGTTCTATCGCAATTGCATGGAGACCATATGCACATGCACACAAAATACTAACCACTGAACAGCATGAAGTGATCTAAAACATGACTCCAATGTAAAGCCTTACATTTCATGTGACATGTTACACACAGTACATCTGGAAAGCCTGCCCCCTGAATAAAGTGTCTTCTGCTTGACCAAATGAGCAGTGAGGCCATGTAAAACAAAATACCTGTTAAGCATCCCTGCCTTACTTTAAAAATGGCCCCCATCTCACTTTTCAATTTTTATAACAATGAATTTGATCAATCTTTAAGTAAAAAGGTTACCTTTTTGTCCAAAAATAGTGGACATACCCATTATACTGTAAAATATTTGGCAGACAGTTCAACATAAATTTGGAACAACTTTCTCAATTACAGCTGAATGCATAAGCCTATGATATTTTCAGACAAAAAGATAAGTCTGGGCCCACTTTCACTCCACTTTTATGCATATTAGTTCTGCTAAAAAAAAAAGCTCCCCCTGCCCCTCCCTTTCACTTTAATACTGTCTGTTGATACGACAAAATGAAATACTGAAGGGGCCCTCTACTAGAGGGCTCTCTAGTGAGGGTCCTATAAATTTAAGATGACTAGATGCTACATGAGTAATTCTTTTTTTTTTTTTTTTGAACATGGCCTAACATTAATAACTGCACAGAGGAAAGTTTGCTCATGATAGCCTTTGAGAATACATCAAACAATGTTACACAAGGGCTTGGCATATGATGCCATAGGTCATCCTTCCTGGAGCTGTTAACCTACTTACCTAGTTTATATCATGATAAATGCATGTATCTTTGGAGAATGAAAAATACTTCAACATACTGTCCACAAGCTATAACCAAGTCTTATATGGGGAAGAAAAAAAAAACTTAAACTGTGTCATCCCTCTTTGAGACTTGTACTGAGTCTTATTGATTTGTAACTCAGAACTAAGGATGTGGACTAGCTGAAGACAAAAACTAAAACCCTGCATACCAATCACTTCATTTCATGGCATCATTTTTAAGAAAATGGAAAACTTTCAAGATGTTACCCTTTTTTCTATGAAAAGGACAACATACCAAACAGTTCTACATTTTTATATTCACTGCAACTGCCCACTCTAAATGATCCCTATTCCTTTAGTAAATTTAGGACAGGGACCTTAAAGGTAGAGCAAACATCCAACATCTTAATACTTTTCTTAAAGCCCAGGTTGCACCTCCAAGATTCAATTGGCAATTCAACTTTTCAACCAATGGGGCAGTTGAAAAAGATGTTTGTAAAAAGTTGTTCAAAATAAACTAGTGTCCTATTTTCTTTCAACTGTGATTGACTTGAACAACTGAACAAATTTTTAGTGTGACCTCCAGCACCCCTCCCCCTGGTCCCCTCCATAAATGTGATGTGTCAAGTTGAATTCTGTAGAGATGTGACGACAAATTAGCGAAAGGCTTTACGGTACATTTTGCAAAGATGCATTCTTAAGCTTAAATACGACACAAATGCCATGGTATGACAAGGCACAATACAGTGTGACATCTGTGGCAATCATCTCATTAGATGAACTGCATCATAAGGTATTAACATTGTTAATAATTCAATATCATCCAATGCTAAAAGTCTTGAACCTGCTGAAAACTTTAAGACAGCCCCAGAATGACCTGTAATAGCCTATGCTGCATTGAAACCTCAGTTAATTGGTTCACAGAGGCACACACCCTATACCCCACTAATGAGCATACCTAACATGTCAAATATAAAGAAACAGTGATCTGATGCCCTTTATACAGCATTAAATGTTCATTGGCTGTTTATACCTAGCTGCCAAGACTAGATTCCAGTAACAGTTTTATAAACTTATCAATTTCTCAGAAACCAAAACAGAAGCTGGAATGATCAATAATTTAGCATTGTTATTAACTACCATTAAAATGTTAAATGTCACACTGCCCTCTAAGGCCCTCTTAAAAAAATAAATGAATTAAAATAAGGCCAAGTACCCTATGTCACAAAGTACTAGTTACATCATACTTACTGTACATAGTTCAACAAACTTTTCTAGTTCATCAGTTAGAAGAAACTGAAGTCCCCAGACAATTCCCTGCTCTGGGTCTTTCCACTGCACAAAATTATTTGTTCTTTTAGTAAGATATGTCCCTGAAGAAGAAAAAAAAAATGGTAAGGCAAAAGATTCTACATGAGTTAGTATAGCAGCATCACATCACAAAAGAATTTGGGAAATAATCTCAGAATTTTAACCTGGCAGTCTTGTTTTGCTTTTCTTTCAAATCTAGTGTCTATTTTTATTTTCTTCTGAAATAATTCTTTCATGAAAACTCTTCTTCTTCAAATGCCAATACCCTCATAACATTTATTTTTCTCATTGGTCTCTTGAGCCAGAATTTACAGAACTGAAAGTCTAAAGACAAAGGCAACAAAAGTTATTTTGATTCCAAGAACTAGTTATCAGCTATATTTCTTACTTTCATTGCCTAGAACTCCAACCAGCTCCACAGAAGAGAGTTATTGAAATATGCAAGACTGCCAACAATCTTTCTTAACTAATATTCAAGCCAAATTTCAAACTTGCTGGGGACTTACTGCTGGTTCATAGGGGTTACAGGTGTAAATAGGAGGTAATGAGGGGCAAAGCAGATTTTTCACTTCAGTCACTTCTCTTCACAATCAGGCAATTGTAAATGTTTATGAAATTCTAAATCACACAATTAACCCCATACTAGTACCTTAGCACAAAGCATGGTGCCTCCAAGAAAAAATGTCCCCTTCCCAACATCATCAAATTTCCCCTCTGAAAGAGTACCTAAGGTCTAGAATCTCAAAAATGTACGTCACAAAGCTTGAACAATGAATTCAAATGGTTCACTGCAACTCCCACCTTCACATGACATTCCTGAGCTGAGTTGAAAAATGTTGAAGCTTATTCAATCAATTCTAAATGGTAGATTGCACAGTCAGTTTGCGATGCAATTCTTGTACTACTCAATTACTGTCTTTGTTTTTGTTTTTTCTTTTTTTTTGAAAGCCACTGCACCTTGTGCCAAAATGTGATCACTCTCTTACTGTTATAGGGTGACTTGACTATATAAACTCTCTCCATACAACATGCTATGCAAGGGAACAGTAAATGTTTCAAGGTCAAATAACATCTTAATTTCAAAAGGGAAACAAAAGCAGGTCATGTGACTTGTACAAGAAGAACACCCCATATTACTGTGCAATATTATTGTGCATATAATCATGCTGTTTCAAATTCAGTGAATAAATTTCAACATTTTATATCTCAGCAACGGACTAAGATATGAAAATGGTAGTTGGATGAACGAAATTCATTTTCAACCTCTTAAATATACATTCTTGTAATTCTAGACTTCAGGTCAACTTTAAAACCTACTTAAAATGAGCAGGATGAGACAGGGTCCATACAACGATCAACTTACCAGGGACAATAATGTAACCTTGAATAAATCCTTGAAGTTCAGTATCAAAAGTCGTCACTCGAAAGACATGCCTTGGCTTTTCCTCCTCACATATAAGAACTATCTGTGTTGCACCATCAGTTATTGTATCCCACATGTACAGATCACCATTCACAGAGAGTGTGAACACTTGTGCCCTGAAACTAGAGGAATCCAAAAAGAAAGAACACTTTTAATAACTGTCTAGGTTGATGTAATAAAATTACATTTATAAAGAATATATTTCGACTTCCTTGCTGCAATCTGTTTTAGAAATAATGGGAAAGAAAGTCCATGCACACAATAACACAACAGAATAGTGACCTATTACACAAACAGCACAAAGGGATGGTTTTACTTTCTAAAGCCTTTCATTTTTTTTTTCATACAGTCCATTCAGTACCAGTAAGTCTGACTGCACACAAACTTAACTGATATTCAACTTTGGTGCTTTAAAATCAAATCAAATCATTCACACTAACAGCTACCTTTCACTTTCTACTGACATGCATGCAATTATTTAACATCTGAAATCTCTCTTTGGATTTACTCCACATACTGTACATATAAACCCTTACATTTGAAATTTGTAGATGAAGATAATTAAATACTTGAGAAAGTATAGTTGAATGCAATAACACATAAGTATTGATGCAATTATGTTACTAAAATGATGACCCTTGTCAGCTCGTCTACTGAGAGAATTGATTGCTTTCTGGATGAATATTGTAGATCTCTTGAGTTTTCAGTATTTCAGGGAATGTAGTGATATGACTTATAGGACAATGCAATGCTCCACGCGTAAACTTAAAATTTGCATATGTGCAACCCTATAGTTATAATGTTATAATACATACCTCATATCACTGCTGCTACACGTCTTATAATCATTCAAAAACCTTAGTGCAGGTAAAGAGCACTCGATGACAAGTTGCTGTAAATTACACGCCCCCCCCCCATGATGCAAATGGGTGACAAGATGCAAGTGAAATGAATTAAAATCCCAACCACACAAATTCATTGGGTCATACTCATTTGCATAATATGCAATAAATGCATGTATGTATGTATGTATGTATGTATGTATGTATGTACAGACGTACGTACCCACATACGTACATGTTTTTTTTGGAAAATGGTCACTGGAGAATCGCAGCAACAGCATTTCCTTTTGACAGTTGTGTTTTCATGCTCCTGTCAGGATATAACTTCAGGTCCATCACCGTTTAATTTCATCAGGTATATCATAGCATTTTACTAACAAAGCTGATCAAATTGCTACAAAAATGCACAAATGCATCTAGCCCTTTTTCGTACACATAACCTTCAGGTTATCACTTTATTTTAAATTTAAAGTGCTATACAAAAATTGAATACTAAATTATTCCCAGCAATTACTGAACATCGGAGAAAACTTTCACTTTTCCACGGTGACAACCAATAAAAGAGGGACTATCTCTGCAAAGTATACGGCCAAAAACAAAAGGGAAAATTCACTTTAAGCACTGAGTCAAAAATTTAACATGCATGTAGCTTCTGATCCATGAACTGTTTACTATGCTGAACAAGCTTACAAAATATTGATCAAACCTGGACCTTTAGACAGCAATATTTCACTGCCATAGAAATTAGTATGTTGTGCGCACTGTAAAACAATATTTTTAATAGTAAGGTGATAACATTCACACTTGTTTCCCACCAATGTATATACAAACATTATTAGTTAATATTTATATAAGAGTATGCTGACGTAAATATGCAACTGCAGAAACTTTGAAGATTTGTTCAAGCGTACATGTTTGTACAAGGAAAGTCATAAACCTTCTATCAAAGCAAAACTCAAACTGAGCATCTGAGTAAATAAAAAGAAAGGCTTTCGTGACGGGAATCCATAATTAATGAGGTTTCACAAGTATGCCATGGAATATATTGAAATTCATCAGACTTTTGTAAGAAGTGGCCCTGATGTGAAGGAATTGTCAAGCTTTGTTAGCTGTGGATCTGATTTCTCAAGACATCAGAGCGACGTGTGATGAAGCTTGAAACATTTTGAGTAAATCAATGGCTTACTTGTCAAAACCTCATCAATAATTCAAGGAATACTTGAAATTGAAATGTTACGAAAACTGAATTCTACCTACATACTACTCGGGGATAGAATGTGCATAGCCTGTCCCACTTGATATAAACACTTTGCCCGTAAAATTAGGAAACTGGAGAAGCGATGCATCCTTCTGGCCATTAACTATAGAAGTATAAAAGCTAAGCTACCTCCTATTAGGCTATAACTATGCAGATGAAAGAAAGCTGAGAAACATCACCTCTGAATCTCCAGGTCAGTATCTCTCATCCTCCCTTATAAATCTTATTGTCATCTAATTGACTAACTCTAGAGCCAACAGTAACCTTCTGAACAGATTGTATCTACTAGATGCTAAGTGATCATTGTCAGAATTAAACCACATATTTTCTCCTATTTAAGCCGGTATTTAAAGTTCAAAGCATGGGGAAAATGCCACATATACAGTGCACACAATCACAAACTAAGCCACTGATTGACTACCTCTCCCTTCCCTGGCAATGTTTAATTGCACACTGCATTTCCTCTCTTTGAGGATTGTCAGGCCTACTTTTTATATTAAGGGAATAAAGTGTGACGTCATAGCCTGTTTGAATCTGATATTGGGACATGGGCACCATGACTTTATTCCAGTTCATAAATACTTTAATTTGGAGTACCTAAAAGCAAAAAAGCTTTTTTTAACAACTTTTCATTGATCATGAATTATTCTCCCAAGCGGCCTAAAGCTTTGCAGGTGTATACGGCAACATGTACCTAACAGTTTGAATGGAGTACAAGTACAGGCTGCCTGCTAAACAGAATACACTAGCGCTGCTAGCTGCATGCTAGCTTTGTAAAATTTAAAACACTGGGATGGTCACATCTGTCTCTTTTTGGATGAGCGTTTTTGGGGAATCTTGAGCGCAGTCATATTTGAAATGAAGTTTTCTCTTCCATTCACTTTGACAAATTGGAAACACTCGTTGACAGTTCTAAGGAAACTACATTTGGAGAACATCCTAGCTTTAATTGGGGATCTGTGGTTTTGGTGCTCTTGCTCACTGTGACATCTGACACACTAAAGTTAGGACTGCTACGTTGTTGAAAAAAATTAGGCTAACATTAGGTCTACCTCTATAATGTTATATTTTTGAAAGCTATGTCAGTACAGCTTAGAGACGAGGCCAACTTACCTGAGAGTTCCATTTGCAAGCAATTAAATCCGGCATCTCTCACTTTTGTGATACAAAGGAGTCTCTACAATATGATCTAAATCTTCGCATCCGTGGACTGACAATACTGACAATTTTCAGATCAAAACTGTGTCAGGCTTTGAACAGTTAGCATCTAGACTAGTTGCTTGAAGCTCAAACTTAGGTTAGTTAGTTAGATGAGGTTTAACGTCCCAGTTTCCAACCAATTCGTTCAAGTCGAGACGACCACGGCCTTTTTTCCAGTTGTGGCTCACTGGCTTGTTTTCCCTACTCCATTGCTTTATATGCTGAGCACCAAGCACAAAGGCAGTAGGTTCCATTTTTAAAGTCTTTGGTATGACCCGGCCAGGATTTGAACCCTAGACCTTCCGGCTGCAAGTCAAACTTAGGGCCTAAAGTTAGCGGTTTCATTATTATGGTACTCAAATAAGTGACCTTGAAAATGTCTAAACTTTTGTACTCTTGTTCTTTCTGAGTGGACCTTTATTGAACCAGACAGATTTGTCTTCACTGATGTTGAGCTTTGCTCTCAGAAAGAATGCATCGCAATCTAGATGCAGGAAGTTTGTTGATGCAGTGCTTTTGTATTGCCACTATTGGATAGTAGCCCCCTCTCCCCCATGGGCTGTTTATACCATGAATTCTTTTCTTAGACTGAAAATCACACCTGGATGATTTTGGTGCTAAATTTCTTTCAATTTTAGTGCACAGAATACATGGTCAACATCACCTTTCTAAAACATGAAAGAGGACCTTTCAAGGTTAGTGAGTCCTTCTTTTCTTCACCTGCAGTTAAGTGAAATTCAATACAGAGCCAAACTGATCTTTCATGAAGACATTTTTGCAGATTGCCTCCACCAAGTACTTGTTTAAACCTCAAAAAAATCACGATTATTATTAGGCTTATACACTTTGTAACCCCTTCTATCATGACATCATTATCGACATCATTTCGATCAAAACAGATCACAATCTGGCAGGAAATTGCTCAGTTTTCATTTGCATTGATTGCCTGTCTCAGAGAAACGTCTTAAGTGATGCAAAGTGTGGTAAATTTCTGCTTATCAATAATGTACCAAAACAAGCAGATGAAACTTTGACATGTGCACTTAATCTAGACTACTCAGTGTGGTATTCCCCTGAATTTCCTCTGAAAAGGCCAGGAATATCATCTGAAAAAGCTGATTATTTAAGTGTGCACACAACATTGCTGTCAATCAAAGTGTTTTTGATTTCAATGTGAACAGAACTTTACAGGAACAAAAAATTGCAGTTATAAGTATCACTGTACTGTACCTAGTTTATTTTGAATGTTCATCTATAAATAGACCAACTGTACGATCACAGTCGTTTACAATGCTGAACAGAAAGTTGCTTTTTATACACCCTTTTCTCTATACCTGATTAGAACAAGGGCAACTGACCAATCAGAGGCAGCATTCTCAAAGTGTTTATGAATGTTATTTGTAAACCACTCTGAGACTATGTGTAAGGCACTTCAGCCTATAGTGAGTCTTTGTTGTTGTTGTTTAATTGTTATTACCATTATTACTACTGTTTAAAAAGCATACATGTAAACAGTGAAATTCACCACAACCCTACACTACCTCCAACTCATACTGGCAACTAAGTAGCGGGTAAGTGGGGATTACAATATGAATAGGAGGTAAGTATCAGGGCTCTTAGATCATAAATTCTCAGTTTGCACACTTGCCTGTGCTCTCACACTTGTCAGAATGGCTTTGCAATCATTCTTGTACTAACAAATTTTCAGAGCTACCCATTGATGCTAATGTGCAATTTTGTACTTATACCCATGAATAGACTTGTATTAACCAGCAGAGATGATGCACTTGCAATCATACCCAACACATTGCACTCACACTTTTTAAGTTTACTTGGAACCTTAGAAGTTTGTTTCAATATTCAAGATGGTCTACTTCCCTGTTCATCTCATTACAATGCTCCAATTACCAAGAACAAGAAAACATAAAGAGGTACGTTTTACTGGATCTTAATGACCGACATTGTTAAGCACCATTCCAGCCAACAGCTTTCATCAATAAGAAATTAATTTGAAACAGGTGTAGAGACGTCATAAGTGTAACTTAATCCTTTATTCCTTCATATGACCATAACAAGCTGTTTTCATTAAACGTAACTTCCTGGATATAAGCCTCTTTCTTTATATCAATACCACAATATTCTTTTCATGGAAGTGAGAAATAAAAAGTTAATAACCTGCTCCTTCAGTAATGTTAACCATATACAGCCATATTGGTTAAACAATATAAACATGTGGTCAAATCTAAAATGATCACCAGGGAAAGAATGGTACAGATGACGTTATAAAGTACAATGTGAAGCTCAAAAAAGAATTCTTTCTCCCTTTATATAGAAAAAAAAAAACAAAAATTAAAATATATGCAATTTCCTCAGCAACCTCTGTGCAGTCATTGAGTGAAGGAAGAATACATGGTCTTGCACAAGATGGATACTCGAAGGGCATTTAAACAATCACCCAAATGTACTTTGAAAAGATAGCTGGATCTATGTTAACTCCCTTAAAAGTATCTTTCGAGACATGTTAGATTGTAAATATTGCATATCAAAGGGAAACCAAGGAGTTATCTTCCATTCTTCATTATTCAGTTAGTAAAGATTTGGGTCCTTGACACACACTAAGGTTACCAGTAACTGGACAATTCCCCCCCACCCCCATCCTGATGATTTCCTCCTGAATAGCCCAACCCCTCCCTCCGGACCAACCTCCGACGGCAATTCCCACCCAGACAATTTCCTCCAGGGCAATTTCCCCACCAGAAATTTTATTATTGTCCTAGGTGGGAACTGTCCGGGGGGGGGAGCTGTCCAGGGACCATTTTATGAAGCTAGGTGACCAAAACGTAGGAAAAGCTGCAAAAGGACTTTACAACTGGACTTCCAATTCATAATTTTCACTTACATTTGGATTTATTTGAATGTAGAAAGGTGGAAAAAAACAACGCCATGCTCTAGGATGAGAAATTCCAACTTATTACTGTATGAGCTGACCTGGGAATGAACATACCAGAACAGCCTCCCACTTGCTCAGCTACATAAATCCTGCCACCTTTACCCACTCGGTCATTCCACCCATGAGTAATTTCACATAATTAAAAGTTCACATAATTATCACATGATTTAACTAAAACCATCTGTAAATTAACATAGGGAGTGCGCTAATTGGTCTTTGAAATGATTGGTTTTGAAATGATTGGTTTTGCCCTTTTAAGTGTATAGTTATTACACTTACAAGTCTAAACATACAGGAAACTGAGGTAAAATATAAATAAACCATTCAAATGTTAAGCTCTTTTCTTTGAAGACGTGTCACTAAGGAAGAAAAAAAAAAACAGAAACAGCATTTGCATGATTGCAGGCTTTCATGATTCATGACATCATTATTCTATATAGCTTCACCAGGCTTCCTGCTGGAACCACTTTCTTTAAACACTATTTCCAACAATATCGTCATGAAAATGAAAACCATGCTACCTGTGTACCTTGAAGCTAAGAGTTGCTCAACTCTTTTCCACAATTATGACGGGGGGGGGTAATGAAAACTGCAGTTATGGAAAGTTTCCCCAAACCTAAATCAATGACTCCATTAATGTTATTAATGTTACAAATTCCATTGCCACTCTGCAACTGAAATGACATACCACACCAAGAGCAAGATATCAATCGAAACAGCAACACTCACGGTTCCAGGATTTTAAGGATATCAATATTCCCTGATTTTTCAAAATTCCAGATAATTATAATTTTTCCTATTTGACAAATCCAAAACATCATCATAGCGAATCTTCATGTGGATAAGTAGGTTTGACATGTGGCAATTATGACAAAACTTGGGTACTGTTTCAACCAGTCTGGTGGTAAGCGAGAAGAGGATGTGGGCGGTCGGCTTCCTCTGGAGGGCGCCCTCCCTAGCCACTGTGATAATTGTCTACCAGGGTTTAGTTGTGGGTAAGTGGGGATTACATAGGTAAATAGGAGGTAAGAGAGGGGCGATGTAGATCTGGGGTACTTTCTCCTTGACCAACCAAATTCCCTGACTTTTTCCTGATTTGAAACCTTTTTCCTTAAATTTCCTGACTTTTACCCTGATGTGAGACATTTTTCTCAAATTCCCTGACTGGGAAAGAACAACTCATTTTCCAGATTTTTTCCTGATTCCCAGTATAGTTTGGAATCACCAAACTTTCCTAGGCTGGTTTAAAGTCTATAAGCTCTGATACTGAATGTGATAACAATTTCATGCACGACCTGCAAAAATGTGCACATAATATTTTTTTTGGCTTCATACAACCCTGGGGATTTTACTGCAAGTTTAATGATTAAGGATCTGTAAATGTCAAAACTGCTGTGTAAAATTTCAAAACTAAATTATTTCATGATATTATTAGTAGGTCTATTCATACTGACAATAATCCAAGTCAAGCATAATTTGAGTCAACTGTGGAGCTTGCCAAAGTCTGACATTGGCTGAGTAAGATCAGTTCTGTCATATAGACACAC